>CAWUFW010003495.1:601804-1203608 GCA_963921515.1 Calotriton arnoldi
CGGACCCTACTCGGCCATAGATATCACTATCTTTTTACTTTTGATTTTCTCAGCAACTACTGAACGGATTTACACCATTTAACAAAAGGGTTCTTTCTGAACCAAGAACTACCTCTTTGCCAAATTTGGTGTAATTCCGTTCAGCAGTTCGGGCTGTAGCCGTGTCTAAAGTTTCCTATGGAAAATTGCATGGGGAAAACGCGTTTTGGGACCCCCCTTTTTTCTCGGCCCCCGCTTGACGAATCCCCCCGAGACTTTCAGGGTAGGAGCGGACCGGAGCGGGCCATAAAGTTTGAAAATTTTGCGAAGATACGTCAACCGGCAAGAGAGTTATTTCAAATAGAATGTCGTGGATTTCCTATGGATAATAGGTTGTAACTATAACTATCTACTGGCGACCGCCAGTAGATAATATATATATATATATATATATATATATATATATATATATATATATATATGCTGCAACAACGGTGAACAATCACAGTAGATCTGAAAGAAGGACAGCACTCACGGGAATTCTTTTCAGTGATTTTATTGTGCAAAACCTCCCCCGCACCAACAGACGCGTTTCGGCATTGCCGCCTTTCTCGATGTTAGTAAAAAGCTTTACAAGCCACCATTTTAAAGTGCACAGTGCTTACGTTAAAACCAAAATTCATAAACAGCGAAGATGGCCCAAATCAACTCTGTTCACCATAATGCAGTGTCTATCAGAGCGGCTATCTTTTAGCATGTCTCTGGCAATGATGTATATGTACAAATCTATTCACAAAGCAATTGCTGTATGAACAACAGACAGGTATTTACAAATGAATGATCCAACGGAAATGTGAATATTATATAGAGGATTTACATACATTTAAAAATATATTACAAAATATTGCGCATTTAAACTATGCTTATTGTCTCCTCTAATTAATGTACATACCGAGCCTGTTCAAGTGTTCAAGTCAAACAATCAAGCCCTGAATGGGCAAATGATACACCTCGTAGGAGGAACAACAAGGGCTGCATAAAAGAATGAGAAATGGGCCCCCTGGGTTCATCAATCAGAAGATTCCTATTTGTAAATACACCTAGGGACCCAATCTCAATTTTAAACAATTTCATTCTGACATGGAATACGTCCCCGTGCCTCACTAATTGTTAGATGAAAATCAAGACAAAAAAGACAAAACGAAAGTCATAAAGGCAGTACTTAATACTAGGGGTGTTAATCTAGGTGGGTCCAGAGTTCTTCTGTGACATTCAAACCTGTCGGTACCATGGTGTCAAGGTCAATGATGTATTTAGACTCCATTCTCCGGAGAATCCTGACCTTGTCCCCCCCTCTCTCCTGTTTGGGGGCCTGATCTATATACAGAAGAACGTTAACAAATCACGATTACTGTTATGTGTTAACTGAAAGTGGCGAGCCACTGGGTATGTAGGATCTTTCTTCGCAATTGGGCGCATATGCTCTAGGACGCGCTTTTTTGCCGGATGGATGGTACTGCCCACATACCGTTTACGGCATGGGCATTCTAGACAGTATATCGTGAAGTCTGAGTTGCAATTCAACAGACACGTGATTTTTCTCTTTACTGTAGGTCCCTTAATAGTACTATAACTATTGACTTTCTGGCTGTATTTGCAGGCCTTGCATTGCATACACAGATAAAATCCGGTAATATTGTCTTTCTTGTGTGAGAGTGCACGGTAATGGCTCGAGACCAGATGGTCGTTAATGGATTTGCAGCGTTTGTAGGTGATCAAGGGTTGGACTGGAATGACATCTTTCATGATGGAATCTGTTTTAACAATATGCCAATTCTTTTTAAAGATACTCACTAGTTGAGGAGATCTAGAGTTGTAATGGGTAATCATTCTAGCGGGTTGAATTTTACTGCTTGGTGTTACTACATGTGATGTTTTGGGTATAAGTAGTTCTGCTCTCGTGACTGTGTCTGCTCTTGATTCTGCTGCACTTAGGATCTGACGTGAGTAGCCCCTAATCTTGAAACACCTAAAAGCTTCATTTTTGGCTATTTGATATTCCTGAGATGTTGTACAGTTGTGTTTCAATCACAGTAATTCCCCATAAGGGATGTTGTTGATCATACTCTTCGGGTGGAAGCTCCGCGCGTGTAAGACAGAGTTGCCCGCTGTTGGCTTTCGATAGAGCCGGGTCAAAATCTGTCTATCAGCTACGTATACCTCTATATATATATATAACTTATCCTATTTATACTAACCTGCATGGTAAAGGCATGCGTGGTAAAGGCCGATGTGTGGCATATGCATGTGGTATCCCACTTTATGGTTGGACGATGTTACAACGCATGCTTTTACCATGGATGCCTCTACCACGCATGTCAAAAATGTGTGGTAAAAGCATGCATTATAACATTGTACAACCACAAAGTAGTATACCATATACCAAGGGTAAATTAAATGCTACTAGCGGGCCTGCAGCATGTATTGTGTCACCCACTTAAGTAGCCCTTTTAACATGTCTCAGGTCTGCCATCACTGCCTATGTGTGCAGTTTTAAACTGCCATTTCGACTTGGCAAAATAAATCCTTTGTCAGGCCTAAACCTTCCTATTTAATAAATGTAAGGCACCCCTAAGGTAGACTCTAAACTGCTCAGAGAGCATAATGAAGTGTATTAAAAAAGCTGGGCATATACCTATAAACTTTACATGTCCTGATAGTGAAAAACTCCTAAATTCTTTTTTCACAAATGTGAGGCCTACCTCTCCCATAGTATAACATTAGGTTGCCTTATAAGATTGATTAAGGGCTAACTTTTAATTGAGAGCAGGTAGAAAAGTTATGTTTGGTATCTGAGGAACTGTAATTCAAAATCCTCTTTAGTGGTAAAGTCAAATTTTTAAGTCACAATTCTGAAAATGCCACTTTTAGAAGATTGTCATTTTCCTATCATGCCTGCAGCCTACTCCTGAGTCACATGACTGGGTATAGCGGGCATTTGCCTAATGTGCATTCCTCTAGACAGTATCACAGAGGAGGGCCTCTCCGTTGGCAGGATGGGCCATCTCTGTCATGATAAGGAGGCAGAACTGTCACCTGCCATTCTTACACCTCAAAGGCACTGGCTCAGCTTACACACAAAGAGATTCACTCTAGCCTATTATGCCTCCAGACAGTTTGGGACCAGGTAAGGGAGGCAGAAAATTCCAGACACCGCTGTAGGGAGAAACTCAGAAACTACTCTCACTTCAAAGGCACCCAGTATAAATATTGGACCCTCAGACCCAACTCTTCAAATCACTTATGGACCTGTGGTTTCTGCCAGGAAGAAGGACTACCCAGCTGTGAAGTCTGCCCTGCTGACCTGCTTTCTGACCAAGGACTGCTTTGCTGCCCAGGGCCAGCTGTTGCCGCACCAGGACTCTTCTGCTGCTTTAAGCTGCCCTGTTGAACCCGGGGAGCCAATATGGACACAAGACCCAAGGAATATCAAAGGGTCAGTTGGATGGCCCCCTGTTAAAGCCACAGGGACATAACTGGCTTCTGCAACGTTAACACATCTCTACACTTCTCGATGCAGCGTTACCAACCCCTCCATCGACTCCGGTGAGACTCAGCTCATCCTTTGTCATGTAGTTCCTAATAATACATAGACTTTGCATGTTTAGACAACATAAACTAAGGGATTGGTGTCCAGACTGATTCCAGACACGCCAAAGGATATGTTAGCCTTTAGACCTGCTAGCTCACAGTGCCACTATAAGCCCCCTAACTCTAACAAGGAGTGAATAGTTTCTGGCAAATATCGAACATGACAACCCTTGATCCTTCAGGGACCGTAGATACAGTACAGTACTTTTCGCTCAGTCACTTGTGCTTACTTTAGTCTCATGGAGATACACAGAATAAACGATGGGGAGGTTTTCAATAAGCATTTATTGAACTAGCGTCATTCTAGTATAAAATATGTTTGATGCGACAATCATTAGACGGAAACAGATATATAAGATTACAACGCCTAACAAAGTAAATAAAAGGTAGAATTCTACCATGGTGCTAAAAAAGTAAATGTATGTAGGCATATCAATCCATGGCAGTAAGCATGCGTACTCCTACTATGCGGATCCTATCTAAGTGTACCTAAGTATATGTGGGTGTAAAGCCGAGAATACCTGAGGAAAGAGCCAACCCCATTACCTGATGGGAGAGAACAAAGGACCCTGTCTTGGTCTCGAGTTGGACACCCTGCAAAGGGATATCGGACCACTGCGTGCTGGAGTTTCTGCGTGCAGGGTTTTGAGCGTCTCGTGTCAGCTTTTCCTCTGGTTTCCCAGTGAAGATGTGGTTCTTTTATACCCAAAAGGTACCCTCAGGGGTTCTACCTAGTTGTTTAATGGTTCTGTGGGTCTGTCGTTCAAGGATGACGATAGCAGTGACTTTTGTACAGAGTTATTATACAGGAGATGGTAATCCTGCTCTGTATGTCCTAGGCAGGGGATTAAGATATGATACGAAGAATCCTCAAGCATAATAAATGAAAACCACACAACATTTATTCAGCACATAACTAGGTAAAAGGTCAGTGCCAGAGCTGTTATGTAGAGCAAGGTAGGACAAATGTAGGTAAAAGGTCATGTAGCTACCTTGGCCTATATTGGGGTACATTGGGGCTCATAACACTTTGACGCATTTCAGCACAAGTCCTCACAATCCCTGGTGGCTTCTTCGACGGCGACACAGCCCAATGCCGACACTGTCCCAGCACATAACATCTCGTCCCCTGCACTGATGTATTGCAGCAGAAGTCTTAACGAGCCCCACTGGTTACCTTGACGTTGACGCAGGACCTCGCATTGCAGCTCTTCGCGATGGTCATCGACTCTACCACTGCACAACGCATCTTGGGGGATATTCACAAGAACGTGTGCTAAACATCTCTAGAAAATGTTAACGCAACTTTACACATCGCAGCCTCTCCCGGGAAATAACCTTGTGTTAACGTGGAAGTCACAACACGGCGGTACCATGCGAAAGTCTGCCGAAAATGCGGCCAATGTCCGCGATACAACCACCTCAACCAAGATAAAAACACAAACCACTACACCAAAAAACGTGCGATGAGCCCATTCGCGAGGAGGAAAGCAGCGATAAGCAGCGCCTGGCCCGCGACACACATACGGCAGGCGGGAATAAGCACAACAAAAGCCTGAAAAAGAAAGACAAACCAAACAGAAAACAACAGCGAAGCACAATGGAGGCAACCGGAGCCAGTACACAACCCCACAAGCCCCATTGGCAACAAAACATTGTACATGGCAGGCCACCGTGGACAAGGTGAATGCAGCCGGAGAGCGGATGAGGACAATGGAAGAAAACCAGAACAGCCGGAATGATGCGAAACGCACAAACAAGCAGAAACACGCCAACAACCAGAAGGCAGCAATGCACACTGGAGGTGGGAGTCCAGCGCCACACCAGGAGCTGGATGACAAGGAGGAAATGGTGTCCACCACATTAGTCTGGAGATGGTGGCAGGACTCGGGGACCGGAAACTGTCCAAAATCAACAGACACAACAGCAACAGGGAGAGGAATGACCAGGGACTGGGGGGACGGGGGGAGATGGGCACAATGGCACACATGCACAATTAAGCACAGCACAACTGCAGACAAACCATGCCCAAGAGTAACAACACCAACCAAGAGCACAAGTCACACAACCCGGCAATATCACACCACTGAACAAGCACAGAAGTGAAAACCACACTGCCTGAAAGGGAGAAGGGTGAGCCAAATCAGAGCTGAAGGGACATCTCACACACAATGCAGCACACACACATAGGAAGCAGAGCACCCCAACATCGAACACAATGTGGTACAAACAGCAACATTTGCACAACCGAACACAGGACACAAGTGAACCCGCTTGTGGCCGGTAAATGGCCATACGCATCTGGCAAAGCACGAAACAGGGACATGATAATGCACAAGTACAAACCCACAGCCCTGATGGGGTAGCAATGCACGTATGGCAGGGACCCAGATAGGCCGTGACACACACATTGGCATACAAATCAAGACTCACCACAGTTGGAGACAAGTGAAAGTGCAGAAACTTTATCAACAAGTGCGTGCCAGTATGGCCAAGAGAAGTGCCACGACATGCAGACCAATGCAGCAGCATGTCTGAATGAGGAATGTTTGAAAGCGCCCATGTCCACCCCAGGGGAGTCCATCACCAACACAAGTCAGTGCCAACCCGCGTTGGTTGTCCGTGCATGGATCAGGAGTCCAGGCCAATGCAGCCATGTCCACTGTCGTCTTGGGACATGTGACCAGATCCCCAACATGCAACCAGGCGTCGGGACACGTGCAATGGGTCACATCCAGTAGTGGCTGCAGGTACCTTGTCACTCGTCCATGAATGCGAGTACAGCAGCTTAGGCCAACATTTCCAATGAGAGATCGTCGTCCACCACATCTGACATGTCGGCGACGTAATCCATCAGCTGTCCCGGACAGATGTGCTGACTCCAACCCCTGGCCCCAATTTGCAACAAAGCCCAATCGGGGAGCAGCTCAATGTGGTCACTGCACACGACGACTCGTGCAATCTCCCAGGTCCAGTTGCCAGCATGCATGCCAAACATCCAGGCATGCCATAAACGGGCATCACGGTGACACTCCTGGTCGTGGGCCAACAGGGGACGCACACACACATCGAAATCCAGGTCAGCTACCGTTACGTTGGAGAGGCAGACATCCATGGTCCACTCGAATATGCACGAGCGACAATGCAACACAGGCTGAACGCAGGTGACGTTCGCAAGGTGGAAGCTCAGCCGGTAACTGATCCGCAGCACTGCCAACGGCAGTGCCCCCAGTACATGCAGCAGACGTGCACGGTACAGGTCCACGTGATTGGAGTTGAGCATGTGTCCGGGATGGTCTGCCATTGTGTCAGTGGCTCTGCTTGAAGTGGCACTGGCTTGCCCTGCGCCAGTCCTGTGGATGAAATGGCACAGCTCGGAGCAATGAGCAGTGTCTGTGTGCAACGGGTGCAGGCCTGGGGTGGGGTGGGAGTACGTGTGAAGGCCATTTCACGCACGCTAACTACGACCAAGGACTTCTGCGTGTGGGATTTGTACAGGTTGGCCTCATGTCGGGCAGTGCGTAGTGTGGGAGTTGCAAGCAAATGCTATTGTATCTGTCAGGGGGTGCTGGCCACATGCAAGTCCCAGCTCGGAGCTGCAGATGTACTACCGCCTGATAGTTCAGACAAAGGACCTTTCATCCCTACAGTAACTTCACCATCTGCATGCATACAGGAGATGTACAGAGGCCGGTCATGGGTGTGGTGGGATGTCTGCGACCCTGGGAATCATGGATGATATGCCCAGCACGTGGCACATGAGCGGCCTCACTGTGTGTTACGTTGCCTCACAGCTGCTCCTCCCTCCCACGAGCCCCCACACTTGTGTGCGCTGCGCGGTTCTATCACGTGCACTCCTACGGCACACCATTGTAATGCCTGTCTGCGCATGTCCAGCGGCATGCCAACAACACCGTGAAGCTGGCTTTTGAGGGTGTGCGGCCACGTGAGTGTAGGCCAATGGTCCGGACAGGGCGGACACAGGTGTACAGTCCATGGCTGGCTGTGATCGCTCTGCGATTGAGGCTAGGCAACTGACTTATGCAGCCGCAGGACTGATACACATAACACTTGGCATGCATGTGCCAAGACCCCGAGCGGTCTTGCGCTCCTACATTTCCCCGTACATGCGGGCCCGCCCTCCTGGTGCATGCTACATTGCAACATCGACTACTGTGGCCCTGGTGGTGACAACACCCCAACACAGAGACACACTTACCACACTTCCTGTCCAAGGCCAGGCCAGAGCCATGCCCTGATCCCTCTGCCGAATCAGCACACCCCTGCGCTGACCTGATGTACGCCGGACCTGCACACGCCGCTTGTGCATGCAGGGGGGGCGGGCGAAGCTACATGTCCAAGGTCTCAGCCAGCGCTGAGGTGACATGGTATCGTCCGCTGAAGACAGCACACTGTGATGTTGCAGGGCTCGGGCCCATCATGCTGACATAATGACCACACGGACACACTTGCTTAGATGGTGGGAATGGCTACAGGCACGTGCGCCCGGCCACTTTTATTAGCAGGCTCACATGTCGAGTGACACCTGTGTTGGATGTGTGTGCACACCAGCCGTCATGGAGTGCCTGGTACAGTCAAAAAACGACAACAGTGTACATCGTTAAGGACACACCCATTCAACCATAAAGGCCCCATGAATTGACCTGCACAGAGTTAGTGGCCCCGGATGCACAGCGAACTGCACAAGCCTACCGCCATAGGCCGCTGACTTGTGATGCACTGGGGCAGGGTCACGAGAGCAGAGCAGGTTTTCGTAGATGACAAAGGGGGTTGTCGCGGAGTGTCTCAGTGGACAGTGGAAGGTGTACCCCCAGGGCATGATGCTGAGGGCAGAACCACGCTGAAACAGTCACTATGGTGGAGATGAATGGAACAGACACATGTCGGACACCAAGTCCGGTCCAGCCAGATGATGATGCAGACAACCCCCAGGCCATGGACTCAGACGCCACCAAAGTCCAACCAGAAAGTGCCCATGACTCATTGCGCACAGAGTTAGTGGCACCAGTGCTGTTAGGGGGTGCCACCTGCGATGAGGCGTGTCCAATGGTGTGGACTCCTCCACATCTTACCCAAGACACAGTTCCACATGTGTGACCTACTGGACCACAGTGTAGGCCTGAGGCAGCGGTCAGCAGGGTCCATTCACCGAGTGTCGCCGGCTTAGGTTGGATGGTCCCGCCGGCCTGCGTAGTTCAGGTTCAGTGGCACCACGGGACGCGGACTTGCGGTGAACAGGGTTAGTGGCACCAGGTCAGTTGTTACTACTAAAGAAATCAACCTGCCTATATATTGAATATGTATAGTGCCCAAATCGGGTCAAACAATATTAGACAACACTGGGCTAACAGTAAGACATAATCATAATAATTCCAAGGATAACATAGTTACAAAATTTCTATTTTTTTAATTATTATTATTGTCATTCTTGTATTTCAATACATTTTTTATCAAAGTTCACAAAGTGAAAGACATAAATAGATGAATAATACATAATAAACATATATACAAAAGTCCCAATCAGAGCGTTCAAAGTTCCAAAGTTGCATACACATTCATTCATCACTCTCAATCAACAGCATTCTAACAATCATACATATTGCTCAAACAATAAAAAGTGCTATACAGCCAGATGATGTAATAAATATCGAAGGCTCTCGTGTATCCTCCCAATAGTGGATAGAGGCTGGATCCAAATACACGAGGTAATTCAACGCCAGGTCAGTTGTTGCTAGTGTTCGGTCACCTCCGTAACGAGGATCCGGCTTTCATCCGGACTGAGCCGCATCTTCCTCTTACTCCTCTCCGTGCATTCACTGATGTGGACTCTGCCATTCATGAATCACGACTAAGTGCTGGATGTGGGACCTACTGGTCCGCAGTGTAGGCCGTGACCAGCGGTCAGCATGGGCCCACAGACATGTGTTGTGTGCTTGCCATGCAGACTTTGGCTTCACTGATTGGAGGGAGTTTAGTGATGTGGACGCTGCCACGGACTTGGGGTCACTGCCATTCAAGACTCATCCACGTGTCACCAGCTTGCGTTGAACAGGGTTAGTGGCACCACGTGTCGCAGGCTTGCGTTGAACAGGGTTAGTGGCACCACGTGTCGCAGGCTTGCATTGAACAGGGTTAGTGGCACCACGTGTCGCAGGCCTGCGATGCAGACTTTGGCTTCACTGATCGGAGGGAGTATAGTGATGTGGGCGCTGCCACAGACCTTTGGCCACTGCCATTCAGTACTCACGACTCAGTTCAACATGTGCCCACAACTGGGCCAAAGAGGACGCCGGTGGAGTATGTAAATGAAAAAGGAGTAGTGTGGGCCAGCGTCGTGGAGGCCAGCGATGGTCTGTGGAGGCTGCAACGGTCGTGGGACTGGGGCTTGGAGCTTGCACCGGCACGTGGTGGGCCCTCTTTGACACACGCCGGTGTCGGCAGATGAGCGGAGCCTACTTGGTGCGCTGGGGCAGGCCTGATGGGTCTGGGGACCAGCGGCCCGGGGTGCAGCAGGCGCACAGGGACGCAGGCCCCGCCGTGCTCGGCGCCGGACTCGTGGCGGGCTGAGAGGCGCCTCCCTGGCAGACGCGTTGGCCATTCCGAATGAGAACCACGCCCAGTGCGACTGGCTTTTTATTCACACCCCTACGCAGGCCTGGCATACGCAGGGCCAACCCACTCCACCCACGCATGCAGGGGGGGACGTAACGTGCGACATTTCCGCGTTCTGCCCCACAGCCTGTGGGGACATGGTAGCGTCCACTGGCCACTACACTCCATGCACCAGCAGTTAATATCCACATGGCCATTTCCGTGGTTTGCACACTGAAGTCTGTCCGGCACCTCCACGGCACACCTGGAATTGGGTAGGTTCACATTCATTAGTCACTTGCCGCTCTCGCACATGCCTGCTCCAAGCCCCTCCTCACATTCTGCTATTGTGTGGCTGTGGTGCCATGCCGTGGCTGGATTGTGGGCATGGAAAGCCCAGCTTCCCAATGGAGTCGTGTTGTCGTGTCTGATCGGTTGGCATGTTGTGCGGCTTGTTGAATGTAGTTGTGCTGCGTGCCCATTGCCAGTGTCGTGAGTTGCATGACTGTGGGCTGGAGGTGTGTGGTGTGTTCATTTTGGACTTACCAACGAGCACTGCATTTCCATAGGTGCCATCCTGGGAGCGCTGGTTGATGATGGACTGTCGGGCGATGTAGGAATCATGCACTCTGCCTGGGGAGTTGGCCACGACATTGTTGAGGAGTCCCGGGTGGTCCACTATTGCCTGCACATTCATGGGATGCGTGTGCTTTCTGTTGCGGTAGTTGTGTGCAGTGTCGGCAGGGGGCACGAGGGGTACATGTGTGCAGTCAATTGCCCCCGACACGTGAGGGAATCCAGCTATGGCGTAGGGGCCTTGCTTGGTCTCCAGCTGCTCCTGCGCAGTGTGGGTGAAGTGGAGGTGCTGGGGTACCAGGCTGATGATGGCATCCCGGACAGGTGTGATGAACTTGGATGGGGCTGGCTGTGAGACTCCTCCGACTATGGCAGTTGTGTGTTGGAAGGTACCAGAGGCCAACATGTGCAGCACAGCCGGCAGCTTTGTCTGCGGAGGGATGTTGGTTGTCCGCTGTGTTGGTACCGTCAGCAGGTGGGTGATGTGGGTCAGGATGCGGGGGATGGTTGTCCTTTTGGGCCTGTAGTGGGCAATGTCCTCCTCTGGCGTTGGGTCTGGGCGGCAGGTGCGTTTAAGGTGGGTCTGCTGTCTTTGTGTACGCTGCCTCTGTGGTGTTCCCAGGGGGGGGCGGGACGGGTCCTGGGGGTGGTGGCGGTCCTGAGGTGGGTGGCGGTGGTTGTTGTGGCCCTCATGGGTCTCCGAGCTGTATGATCATTGTCTCCATGGCATCTGTGGTTCTTCAGAGGTGGCTCTTGGCTGGGCTCCCTTTCATGCAGCAGGTAGTCTTCCTGCTTAACACCAGCAAAAGGCAGGTGTTAATTCCCTGCTGCTACCGCGGCTTATCACCTGTTTTTGGTTCGCATCGCAGATCTGGCAGTTAGTTGTGAAAGTGGTGTAGTGGTGTTTTCGTGTGTTTTTGCACGGGAACGCCTACTCTGCATCGCATTAGGGTTAGTTGGTGGTGTCACCCGTGGAGGTAAATTTTGAGGCAGTTATTGCGGGAATACTTGCGTTGTCTGCAGTTTGCAACCGCTTGTGAATGGGGTGTTAAATCTATCTCCACTTTTGTTGCGTTAAGGTGGCGATACCTCGGAGATAAGTCCTTGTGAATATCCCCCCTTGATTCTTGACCTTGCATTGCTGCTTCTCATCACCGGCTCCTCAGTGCAGGCCTGTGCAGCTCAGCGCAAGATATTCACATCTCGTTGCCCAGGCCGCAAGGTACTTTTCAGAGGACTGAACTCATTCCAGTATGTGGCCCACGCTCCCTCGTGGTCAGCCTCAGCTTGTAACTTGGGCCAGGTGTACTGTGACAAGATAACCACGGTTGGCACTTTTTGCTTCTTAGCACTTGATTTTCACAAAACCTTTAAAATTACATATCTTAGGTTCTACTAATTGGATTTTTGTTGTTTTGGTGTCAAAAAAGTAAAAATATTAAACTCTACTGTTCTAAATCGGTGTGGGATTTTTCTTGTATTCTTGTGTTGTGTTTTCACTTTATTACTGTTTGTGTACTGCATAGGATACTTTACAGATTGCCTCTAAGGTAAGCCTGACTGCTTTTGGCTAAGCTACAAGAGGGTTGAGCACAGGTTAATTTGAGGTTTGCTTGTGTTTCACCTGACAAGAATTGTGGTTGCTGCTTGACCCAGTAACCCATTTTCCAACACTGCTCGTTATATTTTTTGTTTTAAATTTTTAAATTGTTATTTTGAGGTAGTTCCTACAAACAGGGTAAAGGTTTATGAAAATAGTAAGTGAAATACTGGGTTTCTGATGACATCATAATCCATGAGGTCAAAGGCAAAAAGTATTTTAAATGATACCAGATTTCCAAGATAGCAATACAGAACCATATTACACTTGCTGCTCATTATATATTTATTTTATTTTAAATGGTTACTTTGGGGTAGTTCCTTCAAACAGGGTAAAGGTTTTTGAAACAAGTAAGTGAAATAATGGAGAATTTGTAGTATTTTTTGTAGTTAGAAAGGTGGAATTTCAAAATAAATAAGGCCTGATGCTGATGCTGTTCTCTTCAAAGGACATCTAACAATGGATAAGGATTGGAATTAGAATGTTTAGGTTTTGGTTACCTTTTTTGAATAGTGGGTTGATGAAATAAAGTATAATGGTCAGGTCCAGGGGAATTATGTGATTCTGTTGCTGCTTCATTCACCATATACTTAATAATGCATTGCACTTGTCACATAATTTGAGAATGTCAACAAAAATGTGGTTTGTAACTTACCTGAATTAAAATGATGCTTTAAGAGAATGTGCAAAATATTTCCACATAATTTGCCTTTCTTTGCCATATACTTTAGATTACTCTGATGCATAGTTTGCTCTGCAATTACCACATAATCTTTGTGGCCTTAGAAATGGTAACTCTCTGAGGAATTGTTTGTCAATATAATGATGAAACCCAGATTTCACAAGGCCATATGAAATAATTTCCATTTTTTATGTGTCTCTGGGAATTATGGGTTTTTCCACTGAAAGTGTGAAATTAAAGCACCAAATGATGTACATATTGCTCTAATCATCAAAAATGCTTATTTCCTCTGAATCAGAATCTGTAAATAATAAATAAAATCAGGTATAATTCTTTCATGATCTATGGCTTTTGCAAATCATATGCAAACCTTTCTCATATTGCCATTCTGTAATATTAATTCTGCATATTAGACTTTAGATGAAAGAACAAATAAACCATTGTTTAAAAACATTATGCATGCACGCTGAGAAACATTTCAAATGAGAAGTGTTTACAATTTATGTGTAAAATTTTCGGAACCTGAGGACACATAAATAATTCATTCTTATGTTATGAATAATTAAAACCCCTGTCAGATGTTCATGTCTTCTGCTTAGGCCATTTTGTATACATAACACTGTTGGATGTTCATAGAATGTGTTGGCAGAAACCCACTGGCAAGTGCATTCTCCCAGTAAAGCTCTGAGAGGTATATAGTAAATCTAATCTAATAAATATCAAGTGGAAATGCAAAACTGATTTTGCAAAGCTTTAAATGTGGTTTATTTAGGATACAGAATACAAGTTGCTGTTGTAAATTCCCTTTGGAGTGTCTTTTATTTCTCTATTCCATAGTACACCAGGTTCTGTCCATTTGAAACTGTCATTAGCAGACAATTCTTAGGAACACATTTATTCTGGACTCAGTTTCACCAATGGTTCATTATTAAACTGTGCCCAGGAAAAAAACAATGTTTATCGTGTTTAATTGGCAGCAGTTGTAACAATTTTGTCTCTCTTTCCTATTCCTTCTTTGTTTCTTTCATTTTTCTTGCCTTCTTTACTTCCTTCTTTCCATCTTCTTACTTTCTTGCATGCTTCCTTTTTCATTCTTTACTTCTTAAACCCCTCCCTTCCTCCCACCCACCACCTTTCTTTCTTTCTTTCTTCCTTTCTTTCTTTCTTTCTTTCTTTTTCGTTCTTTCTATTCATCTCTCTTTTTCTTTTTGTATTGCTTCCCTCTTGCTTTCTTTCCCTTCTTTCTATCCATTTTACTTTCCTTCTTTCTCAAAAGCAAGAGGCTGTCAGGCAATGGCAGAACGATTAGCTTTTCTAGGTCTGGGTTAGCCAGAACATTTTGAATTTAGTCAAATTATCTGTCTGACATAGTTACTTATATGGGTTTTGAACCACACTTCATCCATTCATCTATGGCTGTGTCTTGCATGCATTAAAGGGCAACTCATCAGCCCACATCAGACATTGGCTGCCTTCACTATGCGTTATCGCATGCTGTCCTTTCACAAGGAGCACATGCACACACAAAGTTGTTCCCTTCAGTGCCAGTGAGTACTATGGTAATGTGTGATTTTTGAGACAAAAGAAAATGCCATTAATCATGGTTTTTTTAGATTCATAAAGGCCCAGCAGCTTCCCGAACAATAATGTTTTGCAAAAAGTATGACAAAACAAGAATTGCCGAAAGGCTGGTGGCCAAAGTCAGACATATGGCGTTTGCAATGCTTGTTAATTATAGTCACTGACTGTTTCGTTCAAAGGTACTGTGATGTTCTTCAATAAGATCAGTACTTTAGGCAGCGAGGGTACGGGCACAATCTGATGCACATGTAATTCACAAATTCACTCGGGTCAGTAATTTACATTGGTTACATGGCTCTCATTTGCATCAAGGAGGTGCCTGATTGGAAAGGCCTCGTACACACTGTAAGTTGGTGTCCCATCATGCAAAAAACTGAGCTCTCTGTAACACATCAATCCTCACTTCGAAGTAGGCATTCCTGCCACTGTTGAGAAGTGTCCAGAAGTCCCAGTGTGGGTGGGTGCATGATCAAACCAGTAATACATCCCCCCCAAAAGGCAAGGTTCCAGGCAGGCCACACAGAGGCACTCACTGCAGAAATACAAATGCATTGTCCATTTCTGTGCAGGGAAACACATGGCCTACCTTTGGAGCGAGTAGGGAACCAACCACTGTTGGTGAAATTGATAACTGCATTACTTCAGTAACGTTTTCCATGGGGCTCACAGGGACTCGATGTGCCCCTACTCATACGGTGCTTTGGGTGTGTAACTACTCACCTTTTTTATTGCACAAATAGAATGTCCACAAGAGCTTTTGGACCACATTGGCAATACAGATAAAATACATTGCATTTGTTTAAGATCTAGCCCTATTGGGCCCGATGAAAGTCAAGCAAAACAGAATGACCACACTGTTTTATGTGTTAATTGCACTCAGCCCAATTACAGATTTTACTGCACACAGTTGTACCATTTCTACATGCAGTATTTAACCCATGTCCCTGCTGTTAAAAAAAGATGGGAATAGCAGAAGGACATTCCTCCAAAGTACTCGGCCTGTTCAGAGTGATCCGGCGCTACACTTAATCAGGGATCGATACTCAATATCGTTACATACAAATGGCCCATACACATATACCCAACTCATGAAATCCCTGATGCGCTGGGGGTCAAGTTTTAATGACATAATCCGTTAGTTTTCTTCTATAAGTTCAATTTTAACGTTTCAAAATACATAACTGAACATGAATATCAACTCTTTCGTCTGGTCGATGGACCAATTAGTTGAGTAGTTGATGGTAAAAATAGTACTATCTGACTATCTAGTTGGCTAAATAATCACAGACTCTCGGTAAAGATTAATAAAGTTTATCGCAAATAATGTGTAATTAATGCTCATTGCATACAGGTCACAATGCAAACAATGAAAATCTCACAAAGAGAGAAAAGAAAACATCAGCAAATGCAAACAGTGTCATACTCATCAAATGAACGATGTGCATATGAAGGAGTGGATAGATGAAGAGACATAAGTTTCAGAGACAAAAATACATTTGCAAATGTTTTATGCAAAGTATGAATCATGAAGATATACTAGCCCAAAGGATCAGAGAAATACCACCCCCCTGGCCAAGGAGGTTGTGGGGGTCCCCGGAAATAGAGTCAGGGAACAAAGATTTCAGGATACAGGAACGGGACAAGGACAGGATCAGCAAACCGACAGACAGCGACAAATAACCCCTCTATCTCTCCTTCTCTGCTCAGCTCACCAATCTCGACAAACCACACCCCTAAAGGCACCCCAGTTATACCCTAAAACCTACATGTCCAACCCACAATAGTTAAAACAATTTTTAAAACTCAGCTTCTCATTGGATGGTTTAGGGGCTGTTCAATCACACCACCATGATCACATTCATAATTCTACAGACTTCTTTGTCTTACATCGTTCTCATAACGAAATTTTCGACTAGTTCATGTGTTCATAAAACATGTAACAGTTTCATCGTTCACATGAGTTTTTCTGCTACGTCCATGGAAGAAGTCTTGGGTCCCATGGCCAGTCTCGTCTCTTGGCAGACAAACAATATTTTCATAGCTGATCAACCTTGGCCTTTTGTACTCTTCTGCAGCACTCAGCTTTTCTGTCTATTTATTGGGTTATTCAAGCTTTTCTTCCAGGCCCCAACTACCATGTCAACTTTAGGAAAATGCAGGCCCATTCAGCTTACTATGACGAATAAAACATAAGCATTTATTAATTACATGGAAATTTACTTTTCACTGTTTACCACCCTCCTTTTGCACTACCCCATGTTAATCTTTTCTTAGCAAAGCTTTTAAGCAAAAGCGGCATTATTTATTATTATTTTTGAAGCAAGATGCTAGATGCAATATGCGGCCTGGCTCTTTCATGCATTAATTCACATTAGTGCACGCATGTGCAAAGCGGCTTCCCGTGTATTTTATGTGATTTGTATGTTAATTTCCACTGCACACTGTTAGTAAGTATTACGGGGGTGTCAATTCGAGCAGTTTTTCTTTCTGCAAAATCCTGCTCCATCAATCCCCCTCTGATGGCTTTTTTGAGCCATCAAAAATACCCATCATACCATGTGCCATCCTAAAGTTCAGCATTCTTCTCTCTTTTCATCATTCTCTCGTCTAAATCTTTCATCATTTCATAATAATCTCTTTTCATATCTTCTAGTTCTATCTCATCTCTTTTTCTCTTTCTTGCTCTTCGTTTGTTATTTGATTCTGTCATCTCTTTTCTTCCACATCTACATTTACAACATTTATATATTGTTATTATTGCTAAGGCTACTATAGCCACTGAAATGATTGCATTATTATTTTTCCTAATAAGCTACTCCCAAAGGTAGGAAACCATTTACCTACAGAAGAGAAACTCTTACCAAGTCTCTCCCACACACCGTCAACCTCCAGTTGGGTCAAATCTTCATGTAATTTCGTAATATTCTTTATATATCCCTCAATACCTTTACTTTTGTCTGGGATATAAGTACTGCAGTGTTGAATTTTCAACATGCTACAGACTCCACCCTCTTTTGACAATAAGATATCAAGGGCAAGTTGATTTTGTAAAACCATTGATCTGATCGCAACCATTTCAGTGTCGATCATCAAGAACCCACCAGCAGTATCTGTTGATAAACGATCAACCACTGTGGACAATTTTCGAATTTTATGTGAATTCAGAACGACTCCAACTGATGGTATCAGTGCACCAAAAATGTCACCTATTATTTCTGAGAAACTTGCTCTTTTGTTACGTGTTAGTCCTTGTTTTACTTCATTGATTCTGTTATTATTTCTATCTACATGATAGATTTTTGGAAAAACAATTCCAAAGTAACAACTACCATACCAATGTGCAGGCAATCTGTAGTAGGCTTTCTTACCACACACATAATAAACTCCTGGGAAAACAGGATCAGTTCCACCCTTTAATCCCCATCCTCCAGTAATTTGGAAAGTATGCTCACACTCACTAGTACCAATGAAATAATTATTATAGTTAGTCTTTAGTCTAAGCAAACAGATTTTCCCTTTTTGATACCAATCCAGGGACATTGCAGCGTATGTCTCGCCTTTCTCATAATTTCCTTCTCTAAAAACCCTCGGTGGTACATGTGACTTCTGTTCAGCAGCTTTTCTTTGGAAACTTTCTCTTATATTTTCTACCATATCTATGAACACCTTTTCTTCAACCTGCAAACTACATGTTAAATTATGTTTATAAGCATATTCTATATCTAGTGTCTTAGCAATATGGAAGAATTCTCCCAGATAATGTGCATTTTTACTACTTAAAACCTTGTTCAGCTCTTTTATAACAGGTATTTCTGAAAATACTAAATCTATATTGGAATAATGATACTCCAGCTTCCCCGTTACATAAAAGAGGCTTGTTAAAACACTACATGACACACCATATGTTAAAGGTAGGTGATGATACGTCACCCCCTCTGAGACAGACGAAGGTAATTGCATGCACATATAACAATCACTCACATTCATTGTGTTAACACATTCATACAACAATTTAGTAAAAACATTTAACAAGAAATCACTAATTGATTTATCATGGTGATAATTACGTCCATCTATGTGTTCCATATTAGTATTAGAGGTTTCTTTAGTAACTTCACTCACTCCTTCATTTATTACGTCATTAGTATTGTTTCTGTTATTAGCTACCATTAGAATAGGTACAATGACAGTTAATACCCACATAAATGTTAGTAAAAAGACACTACATAAGCAAGCTTTAATACATCTACGTTTTAGGCTAGATTTTGGATGTCCAGTCACTGTTGCTTCGGCCATTTTGTTTTCTACCAAAAAATCTATTTCTATAAAACTCTGAGGGGTATTAGGAATTGATAATGATAATCTCTTTATTGCGTGATTAATTAAAACCTTTGCAATCAGTTAGAACATGTGTGTAGAAAAAACCCAACATGATTTATAATACTAGAATTAGTTAAATGCATTTAAAATTTGCAATGTTTCCATAAAATTACAAGAAGAGTAAAAGCAGGCATACAGTACAGCCAATAAGGTGCGTAAGATAGCGAACGTGCCCAAAAAAATTTGGGAGTATAAACTCCTAAGCGTTCCTTGGCAATGCAGGTTCCTTTAAAGTTAGTGTTAAGGGTTTTGATCTAAATAGCATTGGAGTCTATAAGTGGGCATCCAAAAGTTCATTGTTGACAGTTGCAATCTGCAGTTCGTCGTGTCATTTGCTCACCCAGTTCATTGCACCCCTTGCCAGGTAATTCCAATGTTAGTGATAGGCTAGTTCCTAGGCCCGCGTTGCTGAGCCTGGGATGACCCGATAGATTTGAGGATTTTATGTCGACGTTACTGGCCCACAACCCAAGAGTGGCTGCTTAAAAACACGAAGGAACAGTAGTAATAGACAAAATTACCAGGGACAATCTCTTTTGAACAGGGTTGTCATAAATAACTCAGAGGACGGTGGGCCTAAATTGATGACCAGTTTGTTAGAGTACTTCCGGGGATAGCTTTGCTTTTGCTGCACTCATAAACCGAACAAGGCTGCAGGCCAACCGAATGTTACTACCCTCGAAGCAGGCCTTTACCGCCTGTCTGCATGTTCGTACCTGGCTTTCGATCAGGCGCGGCTTTAATAGCTGTCTTCGTTCCGCTTCCAAGCCCTTGCAAATGCATAGTAGATGTAGAACATCCTCATTGGTGTCTCCGCATAATCTGCAATGGTTTGTTGTGTCTGTGCGTTTCCACGGTGGAAGGTGACACTTGGCGGGTAAAATTCCCAACCTCAGAAGCAAGAATCTTTCTTTGGTGATTCTCGAGAAGCCTGTTCCTAGGTATGGTTGTGGCTTGCCCCTCGCATAGCTCTGAATTACAAACCAACAATGGGCGGTCCTACTGAGTGCTGCTTTGTCTTCTTCGTGGGATACATTCTTTACTGATTTATTTACCAGGTCCTTGAAACTTTTATGGGACGTACTAGTTTCCCATAGGTCCTGTAAAGCAAGCAGCCTTATTGCTGATTGAAGGTAACCCATGGCCGGGCTGTCTTTTTTCCTTGTCATTTCCTTCCACAAGTGTGAGTTCAGTGTGCCAGGCTCGGCTCCCTTTATTTTGTACCAGCACTTGGAGTAGGCGCCCTTCCGTGATATTTGCTGCTTTTGGAGTCCGAACTCTAGCCTTATTTGTGCTGGCGAAGTGAACTGCGGGAGATTGAATATTATTCTCACGGCCTTGGAGACCGCATTATCCAAGGTAACCTCGTCTCTCCCTCTCATTGATTCACTGCCGTAAGTGATCGTAGGTAAAAGCCTTGCACGGAGCACTTCTAGTAAAGGAAGAAGATTGGGGCCGGTTATTTTGTGCTTGATATTTTTTAATGCAACTGCCAGTATGGTCCCTCTGCCTTTGATAGCAGCTTTCTGTTTGAGGAACGAGCCGTTCCTGTCAAAAATTACTCCCAGATACTTATATTCCTCAACCATCTCCAGCAGCCGGTCCCCCAACGTCCATCGGGGATGGTGTTTGTTGTTCCGCTGGTTTAGTACCATGACTTTGGATTTTTCAAGGTTTATACTTAACCTGTTCTTGTCTGCAAAGTTGCTTGTGGTGTTTATCAGATGCTGCAGGCCGACTGGAGTTCGACTGATGAGTATCACGTCATCGGCATACAGTAGGTTTGAAAGAGTTAAGCCCCCCAGATTCGGGGCATGATGGTTACAGTTGTCCAGCTCTGTAGTGAGGTCGGAGACGAAGACGTTGAACAGGGTCGGGGCAAGGACACAGCCCTGCTTCAGCCCTTTGGTAGTTGGTATTCTCCTTGACAGACAATCCCCTGCTCCCACTTTAATTTGGACCCATGTTTCGGAGTGAAGTAAAATTAACTGGTTCAGGAGGTTTGCGGCTATTCCCCACCTCGAAAGTTTCGCCCAAAGTATCCCCCTGTCAACGCTTATCGAAAGCGGCTTTATAATCGATAAAGCAGACAAATAGTGGCTTATTGATATTTTTAGTTGCATCTATCAAGAGCGAAAGAGCAAGAATATTTGTTGTTGTCCCCAAGCTTTTTTGAAAGCCTGTTTGGTTGATGGGAATTAGGGCTTTTTCCTGTGCCCACTCCGAGAGTTCATTCAGTAGGAGGCCTGCGTAGTATTTGGCTTCAATATATATTAATGCAATGAGCCTATAGTTCTTTGGCTCACTCATGCTGCCTTTTTTATGGATCGGTGAAATAATTGATCCCTAACAAGAATCAGGAATTCTTTCGGCTTCCATAATATAGTTATAGAGGAGTAGTAGCGCTTCAGCCCAATAGTTCGGATCCTGCTTGTATATGATTGGTGGTAGGCCGTTGGGCCCAGGCGCTCCCTCCTTCCGGCTTTTCGAGATTCTATTCACAAGCAGTTTGTTTGAGAAGAAGGGAATGAATTCCGATCCTCTGTGTTTGGGGGGCCGCCGGTCGCATTGGCACACCGGCGTGTCTTGTTTGATTTCACCAACTTCCGTGTTGAAGTGGTGCTGTAGGTACTTTACCCAGATGTCCTCCGTTATGTGCGAATTTATTCCCGGAGCCGTTGGGTTCTCTAAGCTGTTGACTGTCTGCCAAAACCTGGCGCTGTTGTTTGTTTTTGCGTCGTACAGCAATTTTGCCCATGTTATATAGGCGTTTTCCTTTTTTGCTAGCCATATGATTTTATTTCTGCGAGCCTTTAGCCTCCTTAATTCTGACTGTATGTTATCAACTGGGCCATGTAGGCGGAGACTACGCAGTGCTCTATTAGTTTTGCTCTTTATTTGTCTTAGTTCGGCTTTTTGAGTTCTTGAGAAATAAATTCTTTGGTTGCTTGCTGACTTGCAGGGAACCTCCCGTTGGTTTTTTGGCATTGCTTTTTCTTTCGTTGGCTCTTTTTTGGACTTAGTTGAGTCGAAGCTTTTGATGAAGTTTTCCCAAGCAATTAAGCTGTTCACACTCAGCTGTTTGCTTTCCTCCCAACTTTTTTTCGATTCGGCCACAAGTTTTTCTGGATCGCTCGTGTTGCATTTAATTTGCCGATAGTTCGATGTAACCTTTGAATTTGAGTTATCAATTAGGTATGTAATTGCCGTTCTGTGAGCGTCAAGTATGAACTCTTGAGGTTGGTGATCACTGTGATCCAGCGTTCCAATCCTAAAACCTTTTATTGAGCTGAAAAGTGATAAAGAAGTAAAAGTGTAATCTATTGCAGTGGTTCTGAGGGCATTGTGAAAAGTCGCATTTCCATCTGTATTGTTTTTATTCCATTTGTTTGAGTGTTTTTACTTGTTAGTTCCTTCACGGTTGTTATAGTTTTGATTGAGGCGTAAGTCGTAAGGCCACCTTTGAAATGGCCAAATTTCGAACTTCTGGTTCCTGGGAGATGGTATGATTTGAAACCTTGTAGATGAAAAGGATCTTCCAGCCATGTTTCTTGTAGGAGAATTAAATCGAATTGTTGGAGGTATGTCAAAAAGACCTTGTCAAAGATTTTAGTTCCAAGTCCATTTATATTCCAGGAGCAGAATTTAGATTTGGAGTGTTTTTTTACCTTTTCTGCTCTCTGTCATTGGTTCTTGGAACTGCAATTTATGGTTTTTGCTATCCCTGACCAGTCATTTGGTGTATCCTTTCCTCCTTTGTCCCGAGCGTTCTGGGTGGTATCTCCGTTGCTTTCCGTGGCCTCAACGGAGGTGCTGCGTGCCCCTTTAAGCACAGAGTTAGTGGGTCCAAAGTTACCCTTATTGCTTGGCCTGCTGTCATTAGGCCCTTGATGGTGTCGGAGTAGGGGTTCTGGGTACCTGACTGCGTGGTGAATCTGTAGTCGGATCCCCCAGGCTTCTAATTAGTACTCCTCCTTAAGAATTCTCTCCGCTATTTCCCGAGTTGCCCAGGTTGTTTTTGTTGCTTCATGCTCCGACAGGTGTTTAAACGTTTCGAATTCGACAGATTCCAGGTCTTGTGAACCGATCCCAGCCAGTTTGCTAATGGCGGTTAGTATTCGGAGAATGTTTCCTCTGTTAAGATGTCGCCACGTCCTTTAGATTTATATTCTGGGATGAACAGAATAGACTTGGGAGTTTCCCGTCGGGAATTGTTTGGGGGAGTTACACTGCGCAGGGCCTTTTCCCTTCCCCCTACGTTTAGGGGTGACTGTTTTTCTATTTCCACTCTTTCTACTGTTTCAGTGCTTGGCTCTTTTTTCCTCCACCCTGCTTTGAAGCTGCTCAGTCTAACTGGTCCTGTTTTTTTTGCTGTTTCCACTTTAGGTTTGAGGTCTGCTGTTTCTGTAAGCTTGGTGGAAACCTTTACGGCAGTTGTTATCGCAGGGGTGGTTCCCCCTGTAGTTGCGGGTGCCGGGTTGTTTTCCACCTGTTCGGATAAATTGATAATCTCTGGGAGTTTGTATTCCCTTAAATGTGCGTTTCCTACATCTTCTAGCCCTGCTGAACAGGATGCAACGGGGGCGATCAGCTCAAACTGTGGGTTTGATGGCTCCCTGCTTGCTCTTTGTTCTAGCTGGTGTCCGCTCAAGGCTTTTGTTGATACTTGAAAGAAGGATTTAATAGTTGGATTTTTATTCCTCCCTTTCCTCCTCTGTTTCCGGCGTTGCTTGGATGATTGCCATTTATTCGACGATGCGTCACCTTCGACTGATTGGCTTATCTGCTTGTTGCAGCTGCTGGATCTCTGCTCAGCCCTTTGTTGTTCTGGAACATCCATTGTGCTTGTAAAGACGAAGCCCGAATGCTTGCTCTCGTTGTCTCTATCATGGATCCCTGGTTCCTCTTGTTGTTCCGGATCAGTAACAGCATCTTCTCCTGGCCGTTGTTCGATTCTGGCCGCGGCTGAGGAAGAGACCGGAGCATTCTAATTCTCGTTCTCGTCAATTATAGGCTGCTCTTTGTGATCCGAGGCGAACGGTGTTTTATCGTTTATGAGGTCTCTTTTTTGTTTGTTGTTATTGGATTTTAATTTACCTATATTCATTGTGTTAGTTGTGTTAATATTTTTAAAGTCCGTAAGGAGGTCACCCATCACTGCGGGTAATGGTGCAAGTTTATCGATAATTAAATGGCAGGTGCAGCTCGGAGGAATTATTGCTGTTTCGGTTTGGGCTCTTTTGATGAAGTTGTTCAGTTCCGACAACTTACTATCGATGCTTGTAACATGTAGGGCTAAACAGTTGAGGAGGGTTAGCTGTATATCCATCTTGTCCGAGTGGTATTCCATGGCTTTTGTTGTAAGTTGCATGGTATTAAGGAGAGATGCCCATATTTTTTTCTCTCCTGTTGGCATTTCCTCTGTCAGCTCCCTTGTCGCTCTTCCTGATTCATGGGCTGCTGTATCGCCTTTAACCTCGGAGGAGTATGTGGTGACCAGATTTTCCCATTCTTCATTCGTAAGAGAGGACGCGTTACTGACTACGCGAGCTGGTGTCTCTTCTTGTTCACCCCCAGCCTTCCCTATACTGCTGCCTGATGTAATGAATACCGGTTCTAACTGTAGTCCGATAAATGCTGGGTTTAACGGCTTGAACTTGATATCAGTATTGATGTCGGTATTATTGTCGGAGTTGATGATTTCTGATGCCTTTCCCTGGGCCACACTGTGCTGTGCAGTCGAATTCAAATTAGTTCTTTCGTTTATGTAATCAAGGGCAGTGGCATCCAGACTTAGTTGTGGATTCTTTACTTCCGCTGTTTTAGTTGGAAAATTGTCTGGGATGGTAATGCCAGTTGAGGTTGAAATTGTCTCAGGGGCGACTGAGTGGGCTTGTGAGTCTAAAGGTGCTGTGACTGCATAAGTTGTTGTGCACTGGCGGATCCGTATATTCACAAGAACGTGCGATAACTACCGCAAGAGTAGCATAACGCAACTTTCAATATCGCAGCCTATCGCGGGAAAATAACCCCGTGTCAACGTGGAATTCACAACAAGGCGGTAGCATGCGATAGTCCGCGATACAACCACCACAATGGAGATAAAAACACAAACCACAACACCAAAAAACCCGCGATGGGCCAAAGCGCGATGAGGAAATCAGCGCCAGGCCTGCAACAAACACCTGGCAGGCGTCAAAAATCTCCATAAAAGTAGAAAAAACACCCACACACAAACTGACCAACACACAAGCACCATGGAGGCAGCTGGAGCAGGCGCAGAGTACGAGCGCAAACCCACAAGCACCCCGGACGACCAGCCTGGGACCTCGGGGACAGGGAAGGGCAAGGACAAGAAGACGAGGAAGAACAAGTTCAGTCTGCAGGCGAACAGGATCATAGTCACGGAGGTGATGGAACACCATCAACAGCCTTTTGTCACCTCCAACGTGTCATTGGGCACCAAAACTGGAATATGGCGTGACATTGTCGACAAGGTGAATGCCGTCGGAGAGCACAAGCGGACAATGGACGAGGTCAAGAGGCGATGGAATGACATCAGGCAGAAGACCAAGGAGAAACTCTCCGCCAACCTGAAGGCAGCAACGCAGACCGGAGGTGGGGCCCAGCGCCACTGCTGGAGCTGGATGACATGGAGGAGCTGGTGTCGACAGTCATCAGTGTGGAGACTGTGGCTGGAGTAGGGGGACCGGACACTGCTCGACAGGACACAACACAACCGCAACAGGGTGAATGACCACCAGGTACTGGGGGGACGGGGGGAGATGGCCACAATGGCACACATGCACAAGCAAGCAGGGCACAGTGTACACCCACAATCACTCTGGGTCCTCACCCAGACCCACAGACTGTCACAATGTACAATACCATGCTGTCTGAATGTCAACCTGTACCATGCGGCTACATACATGTGGACACATTGTAATACACCATCTCCCCTTCACATCGCAGGGGCATCGTCAACACCTTCTGCAGAGCAGTCACAGCCACTCTTCACTGATGACGAGGAGGAGGACAACACCAGCATCGACACCCAAACCATCCAAGACCTCATTGACCTCATCCGCCACTCACCTCCAGGATCAGGGCAGCCCAGCTACATCCATGAGACCCCACCCACCACCCAAACCACCCAGCAGGAGGCACCCACAGCCCCGGCACCCTCCCAAGTCCCCCAGGAACAACAAATGGCCTTCCAACGCCGTGTGCTGGAGGGCCAGAGGGAGACGGCCGAGCAGGTGCGGGTGGGGTTCGAGCTCATGGCTACCAAACTGGACGCCATCCTTGGGTGTCTATGTCTGCCCCATCGTCTCCAACGAGCCCTGACTGACATTGCTGGAGTCATGACGCGGAGGGAAGAATACCTGTCCGCTCAGAGTGGCCCCAGCGATGCCAGCCGTGAGCTGGCACACATGCGGAGGCTCATGGAGGACATGGTGCGGATGGAGGTGGAAAGGATGGCAGCCACCGCCGCACATCAGCGAAATGTAGCTGGGATCTACCGTGCCCTGCATGTCCTCCTCATGGCATTGCTGCCACAAGGCGTGGCGATGATGAATGCTGCTGCCCCCACACCATCCACATCTCTGCTCCCTGGTGTGTCAGTGCCTCCCAGTGCAGCCGACAATCCTCCTCCTGCCCCTGATGTGTCAGTGGCACACAGTGCCGCAGCCGGTACTGCAACACCCACAGGTGGGGCAGGGCACACACCCGGGGACGAGGACGTGGATGGGACTGTGGTCAGGAGGGCCAGGCACTAGCATCCTTTTCCGCCACCTTGCCTGTTTCTGCTTGGTGCTGCACATGGCCTCAAGACCTACCACTGACCCCCGATACACTCCGATGCACTCACCTTGGACAGCGACATGGACTGCCACATCCTGTTTGACGACCAATGACACAGCGGACAGACTGCGGACTGCACCCTTCCTCTTCCGCAGTACAGGTCATCCCCGGATGGACACTGGCTGGCCCTCCATGGGCCCATATTGTGTAGTGTGCTCGGCATTGCCCTGTACCGCTCCAGCTGCATGACTGCACTGGATGTGCAAATAAACATCCAGTGACGCACTGCTGTGTAATATCTTACGTCATTCATGTATGGATGTGTGGATGAATGTAGGGACAGTGCCTTCCCTTGCGTCAATGATGTTCATCCTGTGGGATGCTAGTCAGAGGGTGCAACATTGCATTTTGTGTACCGGGTTCCGTGAACACTACAACAGGGACACACGCATCAGCCACTTCCTTGTCCGGACATGGACTGGACCACGCCCACAGCCCATGAGTCATTGTTGCAAGCCCTGCGCTGGTCGGGCGTACGGCAGGCCAGACCACTCCGCAAACACCCCGAGGGGGGGCCGTTATTGCTACCCGTCGCAGCCGTACTCGCTGGTGGTGTGCAGGTCACTGGTCTAGTTGTCAGCATGTCACAGCCACTCCCTGAGGGCAGGTTTTCACACACACCACACCCATCCGGCACAAGCGTCACAGGCCATGTGACACTGCCAACATAAGGGGCCGACGACGTCACATTCCCCTCTTCCGGTGGTGACTGGATGACGGCCGCTCCACGGTTCTCACTCATGTAGGGCCCATGAGTTGTTGCGCACAGGGTTAGTGGCATCCGAGGCCTTGCGTACGGCATGAGCCTACCACCACGTGGCGCAGACTGGAGTTGCACAGGGTTAGTGGCATCCGAGGCCTTGCGGATGGCACTGGCACCCCGCCACGGGACTGTGACTTTGGGTGCACTGAGTCAGTGGCACCTTGAGCTGCTGAGCGGGTGTGCAGCCTGCGATGATGCCCCGTCCCGGCGGTCCGGACAGGTCAAGTTTTGTGTGCCCTGCTGGACCGCAGTGTAGGCCAGAGCCAGCGGGCTACGCGGGCCTACCGCCACGTGGCATCGCTTCCGGGATCCCAGAGTTGGTGGCACCCATTGGGCTGAGCGGGTGTGCAGCCTGCGATGGTGCCAGGTGCACTGGTATGTGCTATGCCATGGAGTAATCAAGACCCAGCACCAAACGTGAGACCTGGTGGCCTGCGGAGCGGGGTTGCATGAAGTGGAGGGTGCCATGTCTGCGGGCCCCGGGCTTGTGGCTTGCAGTGGCACGTGGTGGGACCTCCTGTCTACGCGCCGGTGGCGGAAGGTGAGCATTGAGGCCTGGGTGTGCATGGGCGGGCATGCTCTGATGGGCGGCGGGAGGGGTTGGGGTGCCTCTGCCTGGGTGTGCATGGGCGGGCAGGCGATGTTGTCTTGTGCAAGTGTGTGTACTGTGCCAGTCATGTATCTGGACTCTGTTTCAGCTGACAGCTCTGACTCAGATGTGTGACCTGGTGTCCTGCTATACATACCGGCATGTGGTTGGAGACACACCGGTGGCAGCAGGTGAGCAGTGTGGCCTGGGTGCGCAGGGGCAGCATGTTCTCTCTCTCTCTCTGTCCTCTGATGTGCGCAGGACACATCTTTTCATCATATTTTTTGTCTTACAGGCTGTGACCTACGTATTGTCCCGAGGGGAGCGGCCATGTGTCTTCATTTCATTTCGGTGTTCATTTTAATAAAGTTTCATTTGTTGCTTCAAATGTGAATGTGTGCTGCTCATTTCTGTGACGACACATGCATGTCCCCAGTTGTGATTGTGCGACATCAAGCGGAATATTTTGTGCATGTTTAGGTGTGGCTGATGTGGCATGTCTGTGGTCGGGGGGGTGCCAGGGAGGGGTGGTCCTGGGGGTGGTGGCGGTGGGTGTTGTGGCCCTCTTGGGTGTCCGGGCCGCATGATGGGTGGCTCCATGGCATCTGTTGCCCTTCCGATGTAGCCCTGGGCTGTGCTCACTTTTGGTTTGCAGGCTTCCGTCCGACTTTACACCAGGTCAGAGCAGGTGTAGATTTCCTGGTGCTAACGCACCTTATCGTCTGTTTTGTGTTTTTATCGCGGATGTGGCTGGTCGTTGTCAATGTTGAGGTGTGATGTTGTCTCGGCTTTTGTCACAGGAACGCCTACTCTGCATCTCATTAGCGATATTTGCGGGGGTCCTCTGTGGCAATGTTTTTTGCGGCTGCTATCGCAGGTTAACTGGTGCTGTGGGCTGTTAACACCGGCTTGTGAATGGTGAGGTAAATTTATCACGACTTTGGCTGCGATAAAGTGCCGTTAATTCGGCGATAGCTCCTTGCGAATATGCACCTAAACTTTGTTCAAATTTTTTTCTGAAAAATAGTGTAATCCTACACTTTAGGCTTTCTTCTTTACCCCCTTTCTTTTTATTTATTTCTTCAAGTCGTCTGAGTCTGTCAATTCATTTTGACTGACAATGTTGCACTCTAGTTCTTCACAGTTCTTTTAAGGTGGTCTCAATTTGCTTTCATCAATTTGCTCAGTGTCAGTACTGTCTTTTTCTTCACTTGGATCTGCATTTTCAATTTCTTCCAGGATTACATAGGTCCATTCTTGTGCTGTGTATTTCTTGCTTGGAATTCTTACTCTTTTTGTTTTTCGTACTGAATCTTCTTCTGACTTTTCCTGTTCTGTTTGACTTGAGACCTCATTAATTTGCTCTGGTCTCCTCTTTGACTTTCTCCTCGCAAGAGTGTATTTCAGTCTTTTCACTCCACCTGGCCAATTGTCACCTTTTCTTGGTTTCTTAGTTTGAACCACTTCTTCACCTTCTTTCTCTGGCTCACAGGTTCTTTTACTTGGCCTTTCTTTTATTTGTTCTTTTTCTTGACTTTCAGTAGCTTCCCTCTCTTCTGTTTCAACAGCAGTTTCACGAGACCCAGTAGCTGGTACCCACTCTACTTGACTTGTGCTAGGCTGTTCATCATCTGTTTGTTCTTCAGAATCTGTCACTTTAGATTCTTCAGCTTCACACACTTCAGCCTCTGTTTTTTGTCTTTGGTTTACCAGTTGCTGCTCTTCTTGTCTTTCAAGCGGACTTGGGACTCTTCTGGTATGGCTCGCATGGATCCAGTTTGGCAAGCCACCACACTTCACTGCTGTTGTCGTCACCAGAATCACTTGATAAGGACCGTTCCACCTGTGTTCTAAACACAATTTCCTCACGTATTTCTTCACGAGAACCCACTCTCTAGGACTCAGATCATGAGCTTGATTCGGCTGTGTTGTAGTAGCATTCTCTCCAACCTGGTGAGACACAGAACGTACCAGATCAGCCAATCCTCTGCAATAATCAAGCACTAGATCATCAGATATATTTATCAGTTTGTTTGCTGGTATAATCGCTTGTCTCATTGCTCTTCCCATTAGGACTTCATGTGGACTCAATCCCGTCTTTTTATCAGGAATGCTTCTGAGACTCATCAATACAAGGGGTAAGGCGTCAGGCCATTTCAGTGTTGTGGATGCACACACTTTTCCTAACCTAGATTTTATTGTGCCGTTAATCTGCTCAACTACTCCAGATGCTTCTGGTCGATAGGCACAATGCAGTTTCTGCTCTATTTGTAATGCTGCACAAATCATCCGAATTATCTCATTATTAAAAACTGTTCCTCTATCTGTCTCTAAAGTGACTGGAAATCCAAATCTTGGGATCAATTCTCTCAAAAGTAGTTTTACGACAGTCAGACTATCGTTCCTTCTCGTTGGATAGGCTTCCACCCAGCGAGAGAACAAACAAACGACAACCAAGACATATTTTAGTCCGTTACACGGGGGAAGCTCGATGATATCCAATTGGAGTCGGGTGAATGGTCCTGCTGCTTTTCCAATACGTCCCCAACTAACAACTGTCTTTCTGCCTGGATTTTGTTGCTGACAGGTGACGCACATCTGCAATGACCCTGAACTTTGGGTTATACCATGACTGCTTGAAGAGCCTAATCATTGCATCTCTTCCAACATGTGCAATTCCATGGTATACCCTTGCCATTTGTGAAAGTAGACAATCTGGCAAGACTGGTCTTTCATCTATATAAACCCACACTTCATCCTCTGCTCTCTTTCTGCAGCCTGAATTTATCCAAATTTCCTTCTCCTCGTCACTTGCCTCTTCCTGCAATTGCATAATTTCATCCCAAGTTTCAAATGAAGAAGGGAACATTAGAGGGCAATTGATATTTTCTTTTTCCATCCCTCTGTTTAGGGCTATTAAATTTTGTGCACAGAAACGCGCTACCTGATCTGCGTATCTTTTGCCTCTTGTCACATAATCATCTCCTGATTTATGTGCGGAACATTTGACCATTGCAATTCTTTTGGGCAATTGCAAGGCATCCAATACATTTTTCACAGTTTCGCTGTTCCTGATTGGGGAACCTGAAGAAGTCAGAAATCCCCTTTGCATGCACAACTGCCCAAAGTCGTGGACGACTCCGAAACCATATGGACTATCAGTAAATATGGTTACCCTCAGGCTTTTGGCAATTTTGCATGTTCTAATCAGAGCTATCAATTCAGCAATTTGGGCAGAGTTTACCCCTTTTAGACAGGATGCTTCCAAAACTCTCACTATGGTGCATACAGCATAGGCAGAACACAATACACCTCTCTCATTCCTCAAGCATGATCCATCAACAAACATTACAGAGTCTGATTCTTCTAGTGGGGTATCCTCTATGTCAGGCCTTGGTTTTGTACACAACTCTGTCACATCCAAACAATTGTGATCTGCCTCGTCTCTCACTTCCTCACAATATGAATTTGGCAACAGGGTTGCCAGATTTACGGTTGTGCACCTTACCACAGTCACATTTTCAGCACCCAAAATCACTCTTTCGTACCTAGTCAGCCGACTATAGGTCATGTATTGCGTCCTTGTTCGTGTCAAAAGAATCTCAACCGAATGTGGCACATATACCTTGACTGGATGTCCCATTACAATCGATTCACTCTGTTCCAGACTCACACAAGTAGCAGCTACTGCTTTCAAACAGCCTGGCAATGCTGTAGCCACTGAATCTAAAGTAGCAGAAAAATATGCTACTGGACGTCGTGCCATTCCATGTTTCTGAGTTAAAACTGAAAGTGCACACCCATCTCTTTCACAGCAGTACAACGCAAAATCCTTTGCATAATCTGGCATTCCCAACGCAGGTGCTCGACAAAGACTGTTTCGCAATTTAGTAAAAGCTTCCATACTTTCATCATCCAAAACAATCAGATCTTTCACATCTTTTCGTGTCAACCTCTGTAGAGGTTTTGCAATCAGTGAGAAACCACTGATCCACTGTCTGCAGTATCCAACCATTCCCAAGAACATTCGAACTTCTCTCTGAGTTTTGGGTGGGTTCATTTGTTTAATCACACTAATTCTTTCTGGTGTCATCTTCCTGACTCCTTTTTCTATTTTGTGTCCTAGGTACTGGACTCCCGGTTTACAAAATTGCAATTTTGCTGGTGACACTTTGTGTCCACCTTCTGCCAAATGGTTCAGTAAGGCAATGGTATCTGTCACGAATGTAGCACGTTACAATGCGTGCTTTTACCACGCGGTAGGTAACAACTCGGTCATTGTAACGACCGCGTTGTTACCATGTGTGGCATTACATCGCAAGTCATTTCAACGACTTGCGCTAGATGGCGCGCTGGACTTAGGAATATTATAAATTACTATTCCTCCTCCAGTTAGCGCAACAGCAGGGAAGGTGTTGGATTTAAAATCCAACACATTCCCTGGTGTTGCACGCCACCTAGCGCAAGTCGTTGAAACATCTTGCGATGTAAAGGCACGCGTGGTAACAACGCGGTCGTTGTAACGACCACATTGTTATGTACCTGCGTGGTATTGCCAGTGTTGTAAACGCTGTCTCCCATCTGTCACACATGCCTCTCATGTCTTTGATGCCACCAATAGGTCATCAATGTACTGAACCAAAACCGAATTTCCTGGCATGATCAAAGTCTCCAAACACCTTTTCAGAATTTGATTAAAAATTGAGGGACTCTCCGTGTACCCTTGAGGAACTCGGCACCATGCCAAAACACGATCTCCGAACCGGAATGCAAACAAATATTGACTTTCTGGATGTAAAGGAATCGAGAATAATGCTTGGCACAAATCAATTACTGTATAAATTCAGTATCGCAGGGAATTTGTTAAAGGATCACTGCTGGATTCGGCAGTATTGGACAACAAGGTCTTACAATCTTATCAATCTTTCTCAAACCCTGCACTATTCTGTATTTTCCATTGAGCTTTTTAATTCCTATAATAGGCGAGGTACAAAGGCTGCTCAATATTTCTTTCAGAATTCCCTGTTCAATCATTTGGTCAATCACAGGAGTGAACTCCTGCAATTACTTCCGGACTCAATTTGTATTGAGGTGTGTTTGGATATATGGCACCCTCTTTCACTGTAATCTGAATAAGAACTACATTTGTCATTAGACCAATCTCCTTTCCTGTAAAATCCCATACGTCCGACCTTACTGTACTTTTTAATTTCTTCTGTGAGAAGTGAAAACAACTCATCCACTTCTGGCCCTTGCTTCGCTAACATCATCTTGAATGCAACATCCTCATCAGGTGTCTGAAATGCAATACCATCTGGCGTACAATAGATGGTACAATTCATTTTGCAAAGTAAATCTCTTCCCAAGAGATTCACCGGACTCGTGTCACATACCACGAAACGATGCATGTCTCTGAAACTCCCAATATGAACTTCTATTGGATTGGTGACTGGTATTCTAATATGCCTCTTCGAGACTCCTACAACTTGGATAGTTTCTCCCGAGAGGGGTAGGTTCGGAATTTCTGCTGCTCTCACAGTAGAACGGGTAGCATCAGTGTCCACTAGGAATGTAATATCATTACCTTCCACCTTTCCATCAACAAATGGACCTGACTGATCTACCGCCAAAGATGTGCCAAGCACGCACTTTTCCTCCCCCCTCAGGCACCGTCATTGAGATGAGTCTGAATCACTCTCATTGCAATGCAACCAGTATTGCGGAACCATTTGCACATTTTGATTCTTACCAACTTGATCACCTCCGTGAAATCCAGTGTTCGCACTGTACCTCTGCACTTGAGCATTCACATTATTTGGCATAGGAGCTTGTGGCACCTGTAACTGTGGAGTAACTACCTGCTGCTGCTGCTGTTGATTCACAACCACCTCATTCTGCATCTGTGGATTTAAATTTTGATTTACCCCATTATTCTTTTGAGCAGATCTACACGCATTCTTCCAATGTCCATACTTTCCACACACATGACAAGGAAATTTCTTCTTAGCCTACTCTCTACTCATTTTACCTCTACCTCTACCTCCACTGGGTATCTGACCATTTTGATTCTGACCATTCATCTGGTAACCTGTTTGAGAACCACTGTTTTCTTCTTGCTGTTCTGCTACCTTCACTTGTGCCCACATCATTTTCTCTTTTAACTTTTTATGTCTCGATTCAATATCGTCACTACAATACTTCGCATACCTCAAAATTTCGTCAATTGTTTTGCTCTGCCAGCAGATCAAATGCTGCTGAATCATGTTACTAATCTCTGGTTTCAATACGAACACAAAATGATACACAAAGTGTCCCATATCTTTGTCTCCAATATTCTCAAACCCACTATACTGTTTAAATACCTGCAACAATCTCTCATAGTAGGCATGTACTGATTCCTTTGGTTCTTGGGTTGTCCTGTCTATCTTAACCCAATCTGTTTCCTTAGGGGAAATTTTTCCTTTCAAATAAATGATTACCTGATTATACTTTTTCATCACCTCATCTGATGGTACACCTGTTTTTGGATCTCTAGGATATTCTTCTTTTGGCCAATCGACAGTGATCTTACATTCTGTCCATAAATCAGCTGGAACGACAACCTCAAACAAACCAAATAAATCCTTTAACAAAACCTTTGAAACTTTCACAAACCTCTCTACCTATTTGTACCCCTCAACTGGTTTCTCCCTTAACCTGGGAAAATCGTTTGTAAAGGATAATATATCCTGTCTCGTCCAGGGAACGTGAACATATCCACCACCTGGAACTTCTCTCATCGGACACGCCCTCTCAGCTTGTCCTGTCTCTCTCAACGGAAACAAAGACGCTCCTTTGACGGCTGCCTCTTCTTTCTTTTTCGTCCATCTACCTTTCCACCGTACTACATCTCCCCATTTTTTCAAAATATTCATCAACTCCTTTATCTGTAATCTTTTTCCAGACACATTCAAACTTTCCAAATCCTTATCAGTAAAATTCAACCTGTATGTTTTCTGCAACACCTGCGACTTCCCTATGACTATACAATATTCACTAGCAGCCTCTGTTATTTTCTCATGAAGATTTCTCGCTCTCCAAGTAATATTTTTACATAAAAACAACAGCTCTTCATCTCGGTAAGTTCCTACTCTGTCTGGACTTATCGTACCAATAATCATCTCTTCTAAATCTACTCTCAATTGACTCACATTTATACTCTATGGTTGAGGTTTTCGTTTTCCATTCCCTTTATCCAATCATCTAATTCATCTGGTGAAGGACCTACTGAACTCCCTGTCATTGGAGTGATATTTGGCCCTATTCTCTTCTGGTTCATTTGTGTACTTCTCTTAGGGGTTTCAGTTATCATCTCACAAACTGGAATATCTAACAATGAAGCATTTGTGTCAGCCTGTCCTTCCTCATCTGCTACCGTCACCATTTCACTCCTAACACTACTCTTTGGAACTGCCAACGTATGTACTTTTGATATATTCAGTTTTTCTCCATAAAATGGAATTACGGGACCGATTGTTACCGGTACCGTCAATGCTTCTGCATTTAAACTTAATTGATTTATTTTCTGGGTCAGCTCTTCTCTTGCCTTGTTCAACATGTCCATTTCACTTCCTTGTACTATTCTAGTTATTTTCGGGACTTGTGGAATTAATGGGGTTCCCATTAGTGGTGCATTTGGAGTCACTTCACCTGAATTTTCTTGATTTGGCGGAGGTCTTTTAGTCAAAATGTCATCTAACAACTCATCATCAGAATCGCTTGGGTCATAGCTTAATCTTGAAGTCTCTATATTTTTATTTTTATCTTTACATTTACCTCCTGTCTGGTCTTCAGCAACTAAAACTGGATACAAACCCTCAGTTATCACAGCTCTCCTCCATCTTTTTATTTTATCTTCCCTTTTTTCAAAAGGATATCTAGACATAATATTTCTGTATCTCCTGCCGCCTCGATATTTCTCTCTTTCGAATGCCTCTACTTCCCATTCCTCTAGCGCTTCATACTGTGTAGGTCTGGGATTTGGCTCTAGTGAATTCATTCGATCTCTCAAATTCTGTAAAACCCTTACATTAAATTAACCATGCTGGCGGAAAGCTATAACACCATCATCCTTAGTATATTCCACCCAATTCTCTAACCAAGTACACGTATGGTATACTCGCTCCAACATCATAAAAGAAGTAGGCGTTCTTGGAGGTGGAATAGGAATTCCCTCTCTAGTCACTATGGGTTTGTCCTTTTTAAAGAAATTCTTTATTTTCTTAAGCAACTTCATTTTCCGACTCTTTACGCTAATGTATCTTCAGCAAAACAAACAAGGAAACCTTTCCGTAATTCTACTTTTTCTATTTGTCAGTGTTCGTCCTATACCAGTGGGGCTCACACCAACTGACCAATCGGAGCACTCCTACGTAAGCAATATCTCAACTAATACCAACACAGCTCAGAAGAGTCAACCAATCACAGCTCTCCAAGCTCCCGCTATCTGACCAATACCAGCGCGGCTTTTTCTGACGTCAGTATTACTCCTTCTACTGACCCTCCCTTTACAAAATAATACGGCAATGTATTTTCTAGGTTTTCTTAACAAAACTCTTGTTAATAACAACATAAAACAATGCTACCTTGTCTGTTCCACTAAATAAAGAGATAGTTTTGACTTCATAAGAGAGATTCTTACACTTCGAGTAAAACAACGACCAGCGTTATTCTACACCCGAACAAGCTACAGGTGGACTTGGTACTTCTCTAGGGATAAGGCCAAAGTTTCACAAGAGGACTTTATTTAAAGAGGTCTTGTTACTCTGTAGTGACTTATGCTTGTTGGCTTGGAATGTCGCTGGTGCAGAACATCACAGCCTGATGTTCTATACCAGTGTTCTACTTGGGACAGTTGGTGGTTCTGAATGAAAGCTGTTGCTGCTCTACTCTGATGGTCCAGCCTGATGTGGAAATAAATCTTTGAATCAACCTGCCTGGCGTTGACCGTTCTTCACCACATCTTGTTTGGCGACGAGCGCTGGGCCATCCACACGAACCCACGACTCCAAAGGCTGTTGCTGAGGATCAGCACAGATTCTCTCTCACGGGTTGCTGCACCACGGAATTTGTTGTCGCATCCATCAAGGAGCAAGTCGAGGCCATCCGGGAGTGGTGCGGTGTAAACGGGAATATTGGGAGCAGAGCGGACTACAAAAGAAATCAGGTCAGTGTATCTGGAACGCACATCACAAGCGTGCGTTCCAGCAACGGTGAAATCAGCGTGCGTTTACGTCAAATGCGTGGTGACGCAGGCGGGTCTGCGTTCTGTCATCGAAGTCTTCAAGGTGTGCGTATGCGTTACAACATTGAAACGCACGAAGGTCTTCCTGTGAATACATCACAGTGCCTTCTGTCCCCAGCGTTCTTTGAAGGAATTTCTTATCTCTGGCAGCATCTACCTCACGTCATAATCTGACAAAGGGAGCGGCAGATAGTCTTCACTAGTGCTTTTTCATCATTTTTTTTGTGTCATTCAAAGGAAGTTCAACTTTATCAAACATGTACTCAGAAACAAAGCATCTAGGAGTTGTTTATGGCTCTACTCTTACTTTATCTTAATTATAATCAATGCGCACAGCTATTAAAGTCAGCGCTGATGCGCACAGCGTATTCACAGTTCAGTATTTAGGCGCAAAGTTGGCAAGGAAGTTAACAGCACTTTAAAATCTCAAAATTGACGCGCTGATGTGCACAGCCCTTTATTGATGCAATTAGCTTTTTAAACATCGCTGATGAGTACAGCATTTCAAATTCATAGAATAGGAACTAAATAAATAGTTCTTGACTTATATATTTATTCATTTTGCTTTCATCATTTTTTCTTCTTGCGTCTGTCTTGCGTGCATTGTTTTTATTGTGCAAGTGAGACAATTAGTTTGATTAAGTCATGCAAGCAGTTTCTCCACCTCCACCTTTTTTAGAGACACCAGGTGAGCCACCCATCAAATGGAAGCAGTGGTATGATGGCTTTGAAACATACCTTGGTGCGATTGGCGCAATGAGGTTCAGAGCTGAAAGAAGGAAATATCTGCTGTTACACTCTCTGGGTTTTGAGGGTAGAGCTATTTTAAAACATCATCCCACTCCAGCTGTTGATGAAGAAAATCCACTTGATGAATGCCAAGAAACATTAAAAAAAATTGCAAACCAGATTTGATGTACAATCCAGCTTAGTTGTGCTCCGTCATAAGTTTTTTTTACGAACACAGAACACGGGGGAAGATGTAGACAGTTACATCACTGCTCTTAGAAGGCTTATAGCAGAATGCCAGTTTGAAAATTTTGCTGACCAACTTGTTCGTGATCAGTTTATCTGTCATTGCTCTGATAAAACGATTAAACAGAAACTCCTTTCAATGGGAAATCCTACTCTTGACGAGACCATCAAAGTAGCGAAAAGTATTGAAACATCACAGTTGTCGGCAAAAGAGTTAGAAGAAAAAAAAAGTGAACCTGTCTCTGCTGTTAAAGTGAAAGACGCAAAGACTGTGGATAACAAAACGTCAGAAAGACAAAACTTTTGGGAAAAACAGAATGCTTTCTTTTCAAGAAGTAATATTTGTTTCAGGTGTGGGTACAAACCACATGCTGCGGGTACCAGGTGTCCAGCTAAGTTTGTTACATGTAAGAACTGTAATAAGATGGGTCATTTTGCAAAGGTATGTCAAACCAGTAGAGGCAATTCACGTTTGAAACCTGCTCCAGTAAAATGTGTCATTGATGAAACCATGCTTGATGACGAAGAAGAGATCATTACCAAAGAATTGAGTAACATGGTAGTTGTTGTACGGGATGATGGGGTAATTGTAGGAAATCCAGAAATGTTTGTTGATCCATATGTAGATATTTTAGTAGGAGATCGAGTACTGAGGCTCCTTGTTGACTCCGGTCCTCACATTTCTATGATCACTATAGATCTGTATCGAGCAACTTGGCCTAGCAGGTCCCTTTTACCTCCTGATCGCAAGGCTGTGTCATATGAGGGACGAGAAATTGATCTGTCAGGATATATTGAAGATGTCCTGGAATACAAGGGCAGGAGAATTGCTGGTAAAATTTATGTGGCACACAAGGGGTTGAACATTTTAGGTTGGTTTCACCAAGGTTTATTTGGGATGGTACTCAGACCGGGAACCAAAGATCAAGTTCTTGCCATAAGGGACCATCCTGACCTTGAAGACCTAGTTAATGAATTTCCCCATGTGTTCTCTGGAGAACTAGAGAAGATTAAGGATTTTCAACATAAAATTATTGTGAAGGATAGTGCGAGTCCAATCAAACATAAGCTCAGAAATGTTCATTTCAGTGTCAGCCAAGACCTTGAGAAGGAACTTGATTCTTTGTGTGTCAAAGGTATAATTGAACCAGTTGAATCTTCCTTATGGTTATCCCCTTTAGTTGTTGCACGAAAACAAAATAGTGAACTCAGAGTTTGTGTTGACCTATGATGCCTGAACAAAGAAATATGGGTGGACTCCCATCCCCTTCCAAATATTAATGAATTGTTGGCCAGTTTGAAAGATGCGAAAATTTTCACAAAATTAGACTTGGCATCTGCCTACCACCAGGTAGAGCTAGCTCCTGAATCAAGACCCCTCAATGCATTTGTATCCCCTTTTGGCACGTTCCAATATGTACGTATGCCGTTTGGACTTGCCTCAGTAGCATCGGTTTTTCAGCGTCTTATGTCAAAAATTCTGAAGGGGATTGATGGACTCTCTGTTTTTCAAGACAATGTTCTTGTTTTTGCTCCCAATAGAGTTACACATGATGTCATCTTGAAGGAGGTACTGTCAAGATTTCAAACAAATGGTGTTGTATTGCGCAGAGACAAATGTGTTTTTATGGCAAAAGAAGTTGAATACTTGGGACATTTAGTGAATGGGATTCTTCCTAAGTCTAGTTTGGTTGATTCCATTGTTAAATCCAAAGCTCCTTCTGATAAAGCTACTCTCAAGTCGTTTCTTGGGCTATGTGAATTTTATTCACGGTTCGTGCAAGACTTTGCGAGCAAATTAAGGCCTTTGTCACAAATGTTAATGAAAGGTGTTGTGTTTGAATGGACCAGAGAGTGTCAAGGTGTTTTTGAATGGGTGAAACAACAACTAGTGTCGCCAATGGTCCTTAAACACTATGACCCGTCTCTTACTTGTACCCTCACAGTCGATGCCAGCAATGTCAGTTTAGGGGAAGTTCTCTCTCAAAAGAAAAGAGAAGAAGTCAGGACCATTGATTTTGCCTCCAGAGTTCTATCTCCCTCAGAAGTGAAGTACTCTGTTATAGAGAAAGAACTGTTGGCATGTTGGTGGGCTGTGATGAAGTTTAGGAACTTCATTTGGGGAAGGAAGTTCTGTCTTAAAACTGACCATAAGCCCTTGGTTTTCATTCTCAGTGGGAAGAATGTTAGGAGTTTCACTCCTAGAATTGCACGGTTGTCGTCTAAACTCCTTCAGTTTGACTTTTCTGCAGAATACATTCCTGGTTGTAAAAATGGGTGTGCAGACTTTCTGTCTCGTTCCTCTGACATTGTGGAGGATGAACCAGACATGGGTGAGAAGGACAAAGAAGAGTTTATTGTAGCAGCGGTTGATCTTCCACAGTTGTGTGCTGTTTCAGAGAGTGAGTGGCGCCAAGCTCTTGGTGCAGATGTTTCCTTGACTCAAGTTATGAAATATTTTGAAAAAGGTTGGCCTAAAGAGAGGAATTTGTGTTTCGACTTTAAAACTTTTCTGCAAGTTGCAGATGAGCTTACAATCGAATATGGATTGTTGCTCAGGGGTGACAAGCTTGTACCTCCCCTTGCTTTAAGGGCAGCTTTAGTCAGGCATGCACATGAGGGACACCTTGGTGCCACGTTGACGAAAAAAAGGTTCTGGCTTTCGTTCTGTTGGCCCTCCATGGATAAAGTGGTTGATGAGATCGTTAAATCTTGTGTAATTTGTTCCAGTTGTGATAAAGCTGCCAAATTGCGCACTCCTCCTCTTTCTCCCATAGAATTGCCTTCTGCACCATGGGTAAAGTTGGGGTTGGACATTGTTGGTCCTTTCCATGCTCTTTATTCTTCATTGAAATTTGCTTTGGTCCTCATGGATTACTACTCTAAGTGGCCTGAGGTCAAGTTTGTTAAAGAAGTGAATGCCAGAACAGCAATAGAGTTCCTTAATGATGTTTTCTTGAAGGAAGGCTTTCCTGAATTTTTGATAACTGACAATGGGACCCAATTTGTTTCTTCAGAGTTTGAAAGTTTTCTTAAGAATTGTGGTGTTAAACACCTCAAAAGTTCACTATATCACCCCCAGACAAATGGCTTAGTTGAACGAATGAACAGAGTGTTAGGTGAATGTATACAGTGGGCTCTGTCTAACAAGTGTGTTGTTGCTAATTCTGTGAGGAGTATGCTGTGGTTCTACCGCACTACTCCTCACTCAACCACTGATGTGTCACCTTTCGAGTTGCTGCGTGGACGCAGGGCTGCTACGAGCTTTTGTCCTGGTTGGATGAGCAAATGGATCAAAGGTAAACAATGGAGTGATGAGAGTGTTAGGAGACATGTGAGCTGAGCTCAGAATAAACAGAAAACCTATTTTGATTCTAAAATAAGTACTGAAGAAGTTGAGATAAGTTCAGGTGATCTTGTTTGTATAAAGAAACCTATCCATGTACAGAAGGGCTCTCCCAAGTTTGGTCCACCGATCAGAGTTATAGATGTGAGAGGGAACTCTGTTAAGCTCATCAATGGGCAGTGGTGGAATAAGTCCCTCTTGGTGAAGAGTACCATTCTTTCTACTCGTCCTGAAAGTGAGACTGGTGAGAGGAGTATAGATTGTGCTGGCAAACCTGCCTCTAGGCTCTGTGCTCGTTCTGAGTTGAGTTTAGATTGTGCGGGGCAACCTGCCCTGAGGCGCAGTGCTCGGGATAGGAAAACTCCTCATCGGTACAGAATATAATCAGTAATGAAGTTTGTTTGCTATTTTCTCCATTTATCCCTTTTTCTCCTGTATTGATGTTTCCTTTCCTTTGTTTCTGTTTCTACTTTATCTTCTTTCTTTTCTCTTTTCTCCTCCCTTTGTTTATTCCTTCTTTTCCATTTTGCAATTGCTTTAAGGGAAGACCCATGTAGTGACTTATGCTTGTTGGCTTGGAATGTCGCTGGTGCAGAACATCACAGCCTGATGTTCTATACCAGTGTTCTACTTGGGACAGTTGGTGGTTCTGAATGAAAGCTGTTGCTGCTCTGCTCTGATGGTCCAGCCTGATGTGGAAATAAATCTTTGAATCAACCTACCTAGCGTTGACCGTTCTTCACCACATACTCCCCTGGGGATAAGGACAGAGTTTCGGAAGTGGACCTTTCACTATTTCAAACACTCTACTCACATACAAAATTTTCCCTAAATATAACACCTACAGCCTTCCGCCGTACAGTATTATAACAACACACAAAGTACTTCTGTAGTGTGATTACTTTATCCACACTCTTCTTCTGGCTATTTCAGGCTATATTTCCATCAGGTAGCTCCGTACCTGTACTTCTAGACAACATAGAACAGGACACTAACTTTTCAGGTTAAGAACATATAATCAATAATCAATAATTATTACCAAACTAATAACCATCCTCTGCTACCAGAAAACTGATCCAGCGCTACACTTAATCAGGGATCGATACTCAATATCGTTAGATATAAAAATGGCCCATACACATTTACCCAACTCATGAAATCCCTGATGCGCTGGGGGTCAAGTTTTAATGACGTGATCCGTTTTCTTCTATAAGTTGATATTTAACATTTCAAAATACATAACTAAACCTGAATATCAACTCTCTTTCTTCTGGTCGATGGACCAATTAGTTGAGTAGTTGATGGTAAAAATAGTACTATCTGACTATCTAGTTGGCTAAATAATCACAGACTATCGGTAAAGATTAATAAAGTTTATCGCAAATAATGTGTAATTAATGCTCATTGCATACAGGTCACAATGCAAACAATGAAAATCTCACAAAGAGAGAAAAGAAAACATCAGCAAATGCAAACAGTGTCATACTCATCAAATGAACGATGTGCATTTGAAGGAGTGGATAGATGAAGAGACATAAGTTTCAGAGACAAAAATACATTTGCAAATGTTTTATGCAAAGTATGAATCATGAAGATATACTAACCCAAAGGATCAGAGAAATACCACCCCCCTGGCCAAGGAGGTAGTGGGGGGCACCCGAAATAGAGTCAGGGAACAAAGATTTTAGGATACAGGAATGGGACAAGGACAGGATCAGCTAGGCCTTTCTCCAAACCGACGGACAGTGACGAATCACCCCTCTATCTCTCCTTCTCTGCTCAGCTCTCCAATCTTGACAAACCACACCCCTAAAGGCACCCCAGTTATACCCTAAAACCTACATGTCCAACTCACAATAGTTGAAACAATTTTTAAAACTCAGCTTCTCATTGGATGGTTTAGGGGGTGTTCAATCACACCACCATGATCACATTCATAATTCTACAGTCTTCTTTGTTTTACATCGTTCTCATAACGTAATTTTCGACTAGTTCATTTGTTCATAAAACATGTAACAGTTTCATCATTGACATGAGTTTTTCTGCTACGTCCGCGGAAGAAGTCTTGGGGCCCACGGCCAGTCTCGTCTCTTGGCAGACAAACAATGTTTTCATAGCTGATCAACCTTGGCTTTTTGTACTCTTCTGCAGTGCTCAGCTTTTCTGTCTATTTATTGGGTTATTCAAGCTTTTCTTCCAGTCCCCAACTACCATGTCAACTTTAGGAAAATGCAGGCCCATTCAGCTTACTATGACGAATAAAACATAAGCATTTATTAATTACATGGAAATGTACTTTTGACTGTTTACCACCCTCCTTTTGCACTACCCCATGTTAATTTTTTCTTAGCAAAGCTTTTAAGCAAAAGCAGCATTATTTATTATTATTTTCGAAGCAAGATGCTAGATGCATTAGTTCACATTAGTGCACACATGTGCAAAGCAGCTTCCCGTGTATTTTATGTGATTTGTATGTTAATTTCCACTGCACACTGTTAGTAAGTATTACGGGGGTGTCAATTTGAGCAGTTTTTCTTTTTGCAAAATTCTGCTCCATCAAGAGCAAGGGGTAACATGTGGAAACTACTGAAATGCTTGTCCTACCCAAAAACTAGTCTAAGTCACCTATTCACAACACTGTAATAATTTATCACATAAAAACAAATTTTTGATCTTTATCCTACATAACACTGCATAAACATCATACAAACACATTACAGAGGTTAACACTCTTGAAACCGCTTATTAACTTGCACCTAGTATGTAATATTAATCTGAAGGCCAAATTTGGATCTTGGTTAAAAAAGGCATACCTCAGCATGATTGATTTGTGGAGGGCTCATGGGAAAAAACAATGTTGACTAATGTTGCACCTGTGCACAGTCCATACACATAATGCACTACAAAGCAACAGCACAAATTAGAACAAACTTCAAAACTTCAAACCATGTCTCCCATTGGATGACAAGTCCAAGGAGGCCTAACCTATATGGTGTAAGAAAATGTTGCTTAGTCACTCATAATTTTCTCATTTTGCTGACTCCTATTTTATTGTTTGTTTTTAGACTCTGCACACTTAGACTCCATGGTCTGTTGCCCAATGTATGGAGATATTGGTTAATCACTGATTGTTGTATTTAACTTTTTATAAGAGGCCATAGTATTTGGTGTGGAAATACACCCATGGCATGAAAAGTTTACTGTCACCTGTGGAGTGAGTCACTGTGTGTGCCATCCACTAGTGTGATAAAAACAAAACATGATTTGAGTCCTACCATTGCAGCCTGATTGCTGGTGTATAAACCTGCAGTGTGGCCTGTTAAACAAAACTTTAGACGGGTAAAATCTTCCCTTTTAAATATTGGTAGGCTCCTTCTATGTAAACTTTGCAGCCCTCAATGTAGTGTGCATGGTATTGAAAAGAGGGACAGGTAGAAATTAATATTACCAAGTCTCCTTAGTGACAAGGCCACAGACTCTACTTTCACTGTGTCAGGCTTAGTTGTCATATGTAGAAAGCCAATTAAAATACTAATACTGCTAACTCTGAAAAGGGGCAAGCTAGAGAGATAATTGAACCACTATTTTTGATAGTTATTAAAATCCAATTCAATGGTGAGGTTGCATTTTTAATGAATATTAAGGAAAAGTCACTTTTCAAAATGTACCTTTTCCCTGCCTGAAGTTCGTGGAGGCTAATTTGCATCAGCTCTTCAGCAACTCCAGAATGTGTTCAGCTTAGAATAGATGTGAACAATGTGTGAAATGACCCCAGGAGCAGACAATAGGCTGACTGAATGAATCAAAACGACTCCTCTCAACGCCACAGAATATTTAGAGGAGGACTGTAAGAATCTTGTGACACCACAGTGTCATCTCTAGCTCTATAGGTCTGTTGAAAAACATGTAACACTTGGGGTACACTTGAAAGGGAGAGAACAGGATGCCAAGACAATCCTGAGGAGGTGGTGGGAGGCTGAGAATGGTTGGAGGTACTGTTGAAAAGTCTCCATCAGGACCACTGTGTTGTAGGCATAAGCCCCAGGCTACCTTGCTATAGTGCATGGCTATGTACCTCATCTGCATGTAACATGGCAATCTGTCCCTATGCCACATTTTAGAAAATACCCTGATGGCAATTATCTTCCTAAGAACAGACCCCCTGTTTTCCTGCTTCTCTGCCAAATTCAAAAATCTGTGCCTTTGGTCAGATAAAATAAATCACCCTGCTAGAGTCTGTGTCAGTTAGCTGATCTGGTCTCTTGGCTCTCGATCCTAATTAACTTTGTAATGGGGCACTAAACATGTCCAACCATATTCCAACGATGATAATTTCTGCACTGGGTTTACTAGCTCATTGAAGGAGTTCTCTGATGACATGGAAGATACACCCTCCTGCAAATGAGCCAAGAAGTTTGCTCTGTGTGATGGGGAGGCCTTCAATGGCCTTCCTGATGGTGTCTATGACTCTCCATCCACATCAGTGAGAGAATATAATCACCAAGGGAAAGAAACATATGTGATGATTTATTTTTGGCAAATTTGAAGCACAATTGTCACGATATTGCATCAAATACATGAGGGGTATTTCAGACGTGAGATGAAAAGTTTCCAACATGAAGAGTAGCTTCCTAAAGTCACGAGTTAAAGGTTTATTATTAATGGAAAATGGTGAAATAAAGGCTCTATTTGAGTGAAAAAAGTTGAAAACCTCAATTTGTTGCTGCATTGAAGAGAAGTTTGGGGGTAGTATTATGCTTTTTTGTGAATGAAAAGTTGTGGGACAGGAGATGTACCGTCAAGTGAGAGTGAAGATTCTGGACTGTCTCAATGGGTGAGCCGTCTCACTAGATGAGAAGTCTTTTGATTTTAGTAGGTTCCGTACAGGTTGATTGAAATTATGACTTGGAAAGGATGCAAAAATAAGGAAATCCTTTTTCATGGACTGGTGTTGGGCAATACCCAATATCAATGTATTCAGCCTGCCATGGCAAGTGGGAACAGTAGAGATTTCCTCAATTGCTGACATTGTTTAAGTAGAATTTAGGGGTGTTGTTAGAAATGGGGGTCTCTAGTTGGCAATGGTTTGCACCTTTGTCAAAGTAGGGACCCTTCTTCCTAGTCACGGTAAGGGGGATACACTTCGAAAATAACCCCTGCTCAACCGCTTTGTAGCATGGCACGAGCAAACAGGCTTATCTTAGAGGCAGTGTGCAAAGCATTTGTGCACACATACAGTAATACAGTGAAAACACTACAAATGGACACCACACCAGTTTAGAAAAATAAGTAATCTTTATCTAAACCAAACAAGACCAAAACAACAAAAATCCACAATACAGTAATCAAAATATTTAAGATCTGGGAAGAGGTCTGTGTCTGTTGATCAATTGTAATAAGAAGTAAAGATTCCAAAATTCAAAAATCCTTTTGTGCTTTATAAGCAAAGTGTGCTATTTTAATTATTCATTCACAGTACAATTCGTAAAAAGCAGCCGACACGTTTTTCGCACGTTTGGCCAGCCGGCAAAGGGTTTTTTCAAGGCTGATATTATCAATAACCCCAGTGTTTTGATGTAAAATTGTTATATCAAATCCCAAATAATGATATATACACATGAGTGCGGATTATATACAAAGTGGATAGGACCAGAGATTATATAAATTAAACCAGAACAAATAAGAGGTAGTTGGTGAGAGCAAGGGTGACTAAAACTGCAGTTATGGAAAAATGAAAAGGAAATAAACGGGCAGAGAAAGAAAAGAAGAAGTAGGGAAATAGAAATATAAAAAATAGCAGTGGGTAGTATCGCACATATATTGACATGTGTTGCATGATAGCAATTATTATAAAATATAGAATGTTTTACTAGCTATTGGAGACAAAAGCAGGTCTCTGTACAATCTTCTAGGTCACGGACTCAAGGCGGCAGAGACTGACACATATTAACAGTATCATAAAGATAAATCATCAGTTTAGTATTGTAATCATTCCATTTTGTACAGCTGTTTCACGAGAGACAGGCAGAACGGGCGCCCCAAGCAATAAAAAGGGAAAATGAAAACGGTCAGAAGGTTCATAAGTAATATACATGTGAAACTTACCAGATTAATCTTTCATGTAATCATATAGTAAAAAAAAAAGCATGAGTAAAGAAAAGTATAAGACAAATGCCGATAAAGGGCTAACCGGTTTCTCTAGTCGGTAAAACGTCAAATTTAAGAACAACTGTTCGTGAAAACAAGAGCTTATTAAGGTGCTGGCAATATGAGAATGGAAAGCAAGCACATGTTTAGAGTTAAATGCGTGAAGTGTCTAAATTATCACTACAATCGTAAGGGCTGATGCTACGAACCAAAATATGTGCTGAGATGGAGAGAGTATATACAATGTTCAACTTGACCGATGCCCGATGGGGTAATAACGACATAAGCCCCGCATGGGAAGGAGAGGTCGTTCTACACGGTCTATGTAAAAGGGGCCAATGGTACTGGGGATAGGGCAAACTGGTTGAGGGACCTAACAGTGCAAACAACGGTACTTACACAGCAAGTCTGTAACGGGTAGTCTCTGCGGTCCCAGGTACGTTAGCATACCGGCACACATAAGACGTCTAGTTAAGTAACCTCCGACCTGACGTGAGCCAGCGCCAGACTCAGCATAATGGCATTCGAACAAACATAGTAAAGTTACTGGGTATGCAAGTGAACTATGAAACGTTTGACAGTTCCTCCTGTTTGAAGAAGGTACAACAGAAGGTGGAAATAAAAGAACCATATTTAAAGGTATGTGCAAGTCCTATTGGAAATAAAATATGCAAGGAAAAAGATAGGGAAACAGAATGTAAACCGCATGGGTCAAAGAAGACAAGGAAAAGACAAATTAATAAAACAATACAGTATTACAACTGACTCATGTTCCACACATTTTTAGGTTATGTCATGAACAAGAACCCAGCAGGGGATATTAATCGCTCTGATACGATCTTGGTGGCAAAGCGAAACCAGCTAAATAAAACATGGAAGAGACCACATTAGCAATGGTAAAGGGCTACATAGATACTTAGGAGAAATTAGTAGTGGGATTCAATCTAAATATACGTTGATTTCAATGGTGTATCAAATTTGTTGGAGAGCACCTGATTGTACTTAACTGCCTCCATGGTATCCTGGGGTCTTGCAAGAGTTGAAAGGATAAATCTGTATAAGAACAGTGGAGAGTGGAGGGGTGACTAGAACCCAAAAAGAAGTGTCTCGAGATGCAGCCCATAGTGGTGTGATGTTAAAGAACCATACCAGATACAGAGATAGGGATAACAGATCAGGAAAAAGTCCAATAGTTAGTGCATATCAAGAGGTGACATTCCTAATATTGCATTTTTCTAAAGATCATTTATATTATTACAACCAATAGTGCATTTCTGCATCTTTGTTAAGGCCTTGTATTACGGTGTTTAAGCGTATGATATATTCACTTTCCTTCCGCCTCAAATAGGGTTCGCGGTTGCTACCTCTGGTGAAAGCTTTCACAAGTTCAAGTCCAAAGAACTTGAACTTCTTTTGATGGGGTGGCAGTATCAAACGTTGTAACACCGCGTTGTAAAGGAACGCGATGTGATAGCATGCGTAGTGACATGCTATATTCTCCAGATCTATCTCCAGTCAAGGGGTTGTGAGAAGGGTGACTTTAAAATACAAAGCTACTGCCAGGCTCATCCACAGGTTAGAGGCATCCCTCCATACGCAGGAAGGATCTGCAGTTCAGGGAAGGGCTTCCCATCTCCTTCAGGGATCAAAGCTCTGACAAGTCTGAGTCACAGTTCTGTTTAGGCTCTAGCATCAGCCCCTGGATAATTGCACCATTTATCAGGTTGTCGGGTAAAAGAGTGCCCAGTAGGTTCTGCAGGAACAGGCAGAGCTTTCTAGCTCCTGCAATGTTGAAAGATTTGGCATAGCCTAATCAGGTCTCTGCAACCCCAGCCCCTATGCCTGGACCTTGGGAGCCATGCAGAAATCCCTGGTGCCCTAATGTCACCAGAGCACACTGGTATAGGCCCAGCGAGGACTGCCTTGCTCCTTCAAGAATGAAAGCTCTAATAGGGTCCCAATCAGCTGCAGCAGGCTCGATACATGTGCCTCCAGGTCTGTAGTCCAGCGATTGGAAGTTGGCATACCACGCTACCCAAGATAAACTTCTGTAAGTCAAGGGAGACACCCCCTCATTAGGCAGGGAGGAAGTCTCTGACCAGACCCCAGGCAGAGCTTGTGGAGGCCTAGGGTGCAAGCCACCTTTCCTCCAAGGCTCTCTCCACCAGCTTGCGGTGTTCCAAAATGTCCAGGTCACGGTTCAGTAGGTGCAGAAATGGCACCCCTGCTCTAGCAGGGAGAAAAACTCCAACCAGGTCCTAGTCAGACTTTCAGGATGTCCTGCCTGCTTGTCTGTGGAAGGAACCTTGGGTTCGGGGTCCATTTGCCAGCCTTGGGCAGCCTATGCACCCATTACATCCTTCCTGATGTCTTGGAGGAACTTTGAGGCTTGTTTGTGACAAAATAACTTTTTCTGAATGCCAATCAGCACTCCAGCTGTTTCCTTCTGCCTGTGCTCAAGGAACCAGTCTCCATCACTGTCTTGGAGTATTCTTCGAAGTCCTGCCTGAGCGCAAGCAGATGGCAGTGCTCATCTCCCTTTGGAGCGCATGATACAACCTAGTGTCTAGACTTTTAAGTCGTCCTTCTGGTCATGTGTCATAGGAAATAAATGGTACAATCAGATTGCCAGGCTGCCATGCAAGTCCCATAAGGACTCATATGGAACTTGTACCATGCCAATGCTCCAGGATGTCATATACATTTGTTTATCTATTACCTTCTGCCACACTGGATGCACAGTTTACAAGAAAGACCAGTCACTTTTCCTAAAATTGTTTCATGTATGTTTAGAGGGACTTTCAGACTGACCAGTTACTTCTCCCTGTCATGAGAGTGTGATGAGAGTATATGGATTCCTGAAGCCCAAAGAACTGCCAGGCCCTCTAGAGTGAATAGCATTTATGAAAAGGAATTGAGAGATCCAGAGGTCTGGACAGCACATCCTCTTAGTCTTAGCCAGTGGTCCAAGGCGTCCCAAAATAACCGGAGTAGAGCCATTTAAACACAGCATAGAATCCCCTGGCATGGTTGGATTCTCTGACCTGGATCCAGGTCAAGGTTCCAGCTTTGCACCCCATGGCAAGGTCAAACATCCCAGGCACCAATCCTTGGTGGCCCAAACAACATAGGACAGAGATATGGAGGTGGGGTCTGTTCCACCTGCTCCAACAGGATAGCAAGCTCTGACCTGGAAACCACTGACAGCTCTATCAGGGCCCATCCATGCAGAGTCCTCAGTTCCAGGTTCCCACCCTAAATCTTTAAATCCTCATTAAGACATGACCAGAATTTGGGGCAGGAATACCTAAAACCAGAATCATAACACCAAATTTCAGTTATTATGTGTTAGGTTATCACTCACCTGAAAACAAGGTTGCTCCTTTGGGGAGATGAGACGCTGAATCCCAACACCCCCAAGACCCTGCCTCCGCAAGAGTGATTAAACAAACTATGCAAAGGGAAAGGGGAATGGGATGAGAAACAAGAGAGATAAGAAACACTGTGGCCTCTGGGTCGTCGTACTTCTGATGGCCTGGTAAGCTTCTACGGTTAGTACTGACTGGTACTGGTTAACGATGATGTGTGTTTTATCTAAATAGAAATATACAACATTATGGTCAAAAGAACTGACTGATATTTTGTCTAGCTAGTAGTTTTTTCAATGTACATTAAATTTTCTCAACATCAATATCTCTCAAAAATTCTGCGACACTTCCAAGATTGTCTTAATTCTTCTAATAATAGCTGGAGCTCTTCAAGAAACCATGGGGCATATTATCAACAAATGGCGATAATTATCGCTAACTCCCCTTAGCGCCATTTCCCATATCCCCGCAGTTCGCATGAATCTATCGCCGCATTAGCAGCGTATTATCAACACGCCGCTAACAGCCGATAGCTACCTTTTCCCGCGGGAATGGACGGCGATAGATTTAGTGTGCCGGCAATAAAAAAACGCACGCTAACGTGAAAACAGTGGCGAAGGGCCAATCAGTGACAGAATCCTATCGCTAATTAGCACCAGGCCTGCATTTAACGCGTTTAGCGGGAACATGCACCATAGGAGGCCCGCCAAGCAGAAAAAATAAAAAAATAAAAAAGGAAAATACCAGAGGAGCAATGGAAGAAGCTGGGACCAGTGCAGAGGCCACAAAGATGCCCACAAATACCCAGAAGGACCAGCCAGAGACCCATGTGAAGGCCAAGAGGAAGAGGAATCCTAAGTTCAGCCTGCAGGAAAACCAGGTCCTGATTGCGGAGGTGACTGAACACCAACAAGAACTGTTTGTCACCTCCACAGTGACATTGGCAAGAAAAAAAGAAATATGGGAGGACATTGTGTCCAAGGTGAATGCCGTTGGAGAGAGGAGGAGGACAGTGGATGACTGCAAGAAGCGCTGGCATGATACCAAGCGCAAAACCAAGGAGAAACTAGCAGCCAACGTGAGAGCAGCCAGGCAGACTGGAGGTGGGAGTGCAGCGCCACAGGAGGAGCTGGTTGAGTTGGAGGAGCAGGTGTCCCGAGTCATCAGTGAGGAGACGGTGGTTGGAGTTGCGGGCCAGGATAGCGCTGAATGTGAACAGACACAACAACACCAGGGTGAGCATCAACCAGGGACGGGGGGAAGGGGGTGGATGGGCACAGTGGCGCTCATGTACAATTAAATTAATTGAAGTGCATACCCACATGTACTGTGGATCATGTCCCGGATACCCCTGCCCATGGTGGCATAGGGACATATCACCCTTCTCAAACAACACATTGCACGACACACATTGGCCGGCATACAGACCTTCAAATGAGCACAGGAGATGAACCCCAAATTAGTCCTAGGTCAATGTCAGACCATTCCATAAGTGCCCCCTCAAATGACAAAGTGGAACAACAACCTGACATGCGGCGGCAGAGTGGCTAAATGGCCCCCTTGCCACATCACCACACACATACAAATTGCCTGCACAAGGACACATCTCACTCCAATGCCAAAATGGATGTGCACTGTGAGTGTTACTGGTCATGTGCACGATAAGGCATGCCACCACCAATGTCAGCACACCTGCAGCATTCTGCACATGTGTATGAGTGTTGTGCAGGAATGTGCATGTGCATATAGGTGGACTTTGATGTGCATACACAACCTTGCACACTACTCAGACACATGTGCACAATGCTGCAGGTGTGCTGACATTGGTGGTGGCATGCCTCATCATGCACATGACCAGTCACATGCACAGTGCATCCGCATTTTGGCCTCAGAGTGAGACGTGTCCATGTGCAGGCAATTTGCATGTGCGTGGTGATGTGGCAAGGGGGAAAATCTGACATCACCTCCATCACCATGCAATGTGCCCCCTTGCCTGTTCATGAGATGCAGTCTGCTGTACACCAAGTGGGGAAACATCTAGTGAGTCTGCATACCACACACACATGCAATGTCACAACGAATTGACCATGTAGGCTGCTGGATAAAGCTTGCACCTACAAAAATGCACACAAACAGCACACTTCACTCAAAGGGCGAGGGAATACAATGAGCAGGGTGACGTGCCAATAACCACACAGTACGTGAACAATGCAGAACAGGAATGTACCACACCAATATGTACTGCATGCCTTGTCTGTGTGACATACTCGCTGAACCACAATGTGCCTGTAAATCTGTCTCACTGCCAAAGTATGACAACAAGCAAGGATAGCCAGATTGAAAGAAATCATGTCAACCGGCCAAAAGCCACCCTCGACCCCTATGTAAAATTGCACTCCACCCCCCCAAGTGTACACATCTGCCACACAGAATACAGCATTCCACATCAGTCCTGAGGTGAGTTGCCCATCACCCCATCATGTGCAAGTCAAATTAAAGGTTTGGTAAGTCAACTGTGTCAGTGAACAAATATGCAGTCAGGTAGTCATCACCCACATGCCAAGCCAGGCATTGAATGACAGAACAAGGACAGCAGGTATCATCCATGGCAGCAGCTGTGTGGCACATACACAAACACACATCACCCGCACATTAGCATCTCATGTGAGGGTGGCGTAGACCAGGCATCAGCACCATTAATAGGCATCATGAAATGCACATACATCAGAAAACTGACCACTTACACACCACACGTGCGGTCAACCTTGAGGGTAATGGGTGTTGACACCATGGGGCATATTACCAAGCCCCTATCGCCACCACAACATCACTTATCTTTTGACGTTGGTGTGGCGATAGGGTCAGCGCACCATAATCAAGGCAGCGTTAAGTCACTCAATGTGGCTTAAAGACACGTTAAGTTGCTTTACGCTGCCTTGAGAATAGGGCCCCTTTCACACTAAACTTTGTGTGAAAGGAGGCTTGCAGTGGGTGCAGTAGGTGTCCCACAACAACACCCATTGAAGTCGACGCTGCCATCCATCATCAAGTTAGGCGAGAAGAGGTGGCAGTGCTGATCTGAACACCAGAGAAATCATGGACCTAAGGTTGCAAAACTAGGATAAATGCATTAATCCCCTTGTTATTGCTCGTATCATGTGTGCTGCCTTGTGCAGCCCACATGTGAAAAGCCAAATTCCATGATATGTTCATTTACAGGAAGGTGTCCCTTCCTGTACATGAGCAAACTGTACTTCTGAATGTCATTTCGTAACTTCCATGTGTGCTGCACGAAGCAGCACACATGAAAGCTACAAAATGCCGTCTTAGCTTTGTCCATGTGCAGTAAGCAACTACTTCCTACACATGAAGAAACCTCCCTGCTCGCAGACACCCTTGCACTATGGTGCAAGGGAGCCTGCGCTGGCGCAAAGCAGTGTAATTTACTCCCATTGCAGGGGGAAACGCCAGGCTGCACCATATCCTTGATAACATGTATGAGCCTGGCGTTACCAAAGTGGATGCAAGAGCCGTGAAGACAAGATGGCTAACGCCTCTTCCTGACACTTCCTCGGTAACATGTACCTGTCTGTTCAGACCGCAACAACTATCGAAACTCACGCAGAACCATACTCACAACGGGTCAGCCAAACGGTGGGGCACTCAGCAATGCATGCAACAAAAAACATGAAGGATGACATGCACACCAGACAAAGCACAATAGACAAATCAAAATGGATGTCCATGTGTACCACATAGTGCAGCACATGTTGAAACAGCAAGTAAGCCCACATTGCTAATCTGCCTAAAGTGTGCCCTACTCACACATAATCATACTTGCACTAAACACATGCACATGTGCAGTACCCTGCAATGCTGTGTGTCCATGAGCCACATTGACAAGGCAAGTGACAGTGCATGAAGAATAGCATGCCTGCAGGCCCAACATAATAACATGGTGCAGGCCACCTCACTGAGGTGGCTGAGTGTGGACAACATCCTTAAACAAGCAAGTTGCACTCTGACACATCCTCGTGTACATACAACCACTGACGTAAACAAGACATTTGAAGTCAAACAATGCACAACTCACACAACTCTGACCAAGACCCATATTCCACCCAGTTTGCCTCAGAACAGCATTGGAAATGCACAGAACCCAAAGGCTCATTACCTGAAAGGTATAATGGGCAGCTAAACAAAAGCTGCAGGTGGCACCAGCACACAAAGCACTGCACACACAGACAAATCTGAGCACATGAACATTGACTACTATGTGGGCCAAATAGCATTACTCACACAAATGAACAGAGGACACAACATGTGATGCTTGGGTGTAGATATTGTACGATAACATTTGTCATAGCTGGAAACTGTGAGATGACAATGTACAACTACAACATCACATCCGCAATTTCCTCAAAATCATCACTATCCCGCAACAAATAGGCATCTCCTCAAAAACAGTATGAATGGACACTGTCCTGCTGTCTGCTTGTAAACACATCCAATGCATGATTGTACATGACAAACATGGTTAAACTGTATCTACCCCATCATATTGCAGAGGGAGAGACATCACCTCCTGGACGTCAGACTGGCCCAACCTTCACTGATGACGAGGAGGAATACCCCACCATCGATCAGGAAGCACTGCAACATCTGCTAAACTCCTTCAGCACCCCACCTCCAGGAGCAGAGTAACCCAGCAGCATAGCGGCAAGCCCACCCCCTGCACAAACCAACCAGCAGCAAGCACCTCCCACCACAGCTGCCACCCCGGAGCTTGGGAACACACACCTGGCCTTCCAACGCCGTGTGCTGGATGTCCAGCGGGAGATGGCGGAACAGGTGCGGGTGGGGTTCGAGCACCTGGTGGACAAACTTGAGGCCATACGTGGGTGTCTGAGTCTCATCAGGGACCACATGCAGAAGATCACGGACACCCACAGCCCGCTCAATGCCCTCCAACGGTCCATGGCTGACATTGCTGGAGTCATGATTCTGAGACAACAACTGTCTGCTCAGAGTGGCTCCAGCAATGTCAGCCAGGATTTGGCCAACATCTGTCGGATAATGGAGAGCGTGGAGCGGATGCAGGCACAAGATATGGCTGCCAGGGCTGCACACCAGCGTGAGGTTGCTGGGATCTATCATGCCCTGCACCTGCTCATCACTTCATTGCTGCCACAAGGACTGGCGCAGATGAATGCTGCTGCTGCCTCCACATCCTCAGCTCCGCCACCTGATGTGTCAGTGCCTCACAGTGCTGCACCCACCATACCACCACCCACATGTGAGGCACATGACACATCAGAGGACAAAGAGGAGGGTGAAAGTGCATTTGTGCTAAGGAGGAAGTGGTAGCATCCATCTGCGCCAAAAGACCAGTTTCCTCCTTGGTGCCGGGCTTAGTATCATGCAACAGAAAATCTTCTTGCAGTGTCTTCCACTGTCCCCCGAAAATCACCTTGGACCTCCACATGGACTGCCATATAACTTTTTCTCTTGCCAATGCCACTGCAATCAGCCTGCGGACTGAACTATGCCTCTTCCCTTTGACCTGTTACCACCAAATGACTCTGTCTGGCCCTCCAACGGGCACCCATGCAATGTGGGCATGTATGGTCAAGCACTGGTCCAGTCTTTATCCTCTGAATGTCAATAAAATTGTTTAACTCACACAGATGTGTGTGGTTCTTGACCAATCAAGTATAGAAGTATGTAAAAAGTGTTAGGACACTGATTCACCCAGAAGGTACACCAAGGGAAATACGAGCAATGTACCAGTTTTAGCTGATACAGATAGGCAGTGAGCTGGCAGTGTGTGTGTGAACTAGCATTGCCCCCATTGCTCCAAAACAACCATCTAGCAATATACCAACCTAGCCCCACGTCCTCTCATGAAAAGGCATGTGTGCACAAATGTCCTAGTCTGTTGCAGGCCAGGAGTTGTGTCCTCCTTAACACTTGTAAACAAATATCTCTTGGCATATCTACTCACACACTACGTGGTGGACAAAGCATGTTGTGATGGTGCACATTGCATGTCACATCCCAAAATACTGAACAGCATATTCACATTGATGAAGACATGGAATGGCACATGTCCACCATACACATACGGAACCACAATGTCAGCCTCAGTGAAGTAGATTGGCAAATAGGGGCTCACCCCAAAGTGCAAGCCCTCAGTCAGCCCCTCCCTGTTGACAGACGATGTAACCTAAAATATGCCCCCTCCCATGCTGTGACCACTGCGAGCGTATCGGGCAATGTGTGTAGGGATGTGTGTGGCACTGCACTCAGCATATAGTCAGATGCACCAACAACATTTCAAGGGCGTCATCAACATGAGCCAATGGCAAAAGTAACAGCTGGGACAAGTCTCCATGACACTGTCACTACAGGGAGCAATGCAACATTTCCCCCTTGTGTGCAGCAGGACAGTGTGTCACCCCCCAAACATTAGCTGTTACAAAATCTAAACTTGACTAGTCCAGGGAGTCACGGTAGGCATTTAGGAGATGTCAACTCTGTAAAGCAAAATGCACTACTCCCAAACTACATTTGTGAGTAACGTAAAATGTGAAGTCATCACTTACTCACAGATCACTTTTGTAAATCATGAACACTGCTGTTCCATGTCCTGTACACAATGCACACAGATTCCTAACAAATCATGCATGGTCTGGAGAGTGAGCGTACATGAACCGGAACATATATTGCAAAGGAAGCGGACACACTGGCACTACGCAGCAAGAGTGGCTAGGTCTGTGCAATGTAGATGGGCTCTGTGGCAGGAGCATCTGACATGCAGGTGTGTGACGGAATCTGTGGAACCTGGCGCATACATCTATCTCCATGATGGATAACAGTAGCTAACTGTATTCACTTGCCATGCCATCTCACTAGGTCATGTTCAAAATATGCAACAATGTGCTGTCCAAATCCGTGAGTCACACAGAAGATGTAGATTCGTCACAGACGACTGTCCCTAGATGAGGGCGTCGATCCAAATTGACACCCTGTCATCAATGCAAAGCCAGTGTGCTCCCATCTAAGGGATCCTGACACAATACATCCTGCAAACTTACATGTCATGAGCAGACTTAGCGATTCCAATGGATAGTCCAGTGATGTGAAAAGTTGCCTACAATGGGAAGAGCCACACTCCACAACCTCGTCCCTGACATAAGTGCAAGCAGTAATCCAAAGTATGAAATTTTTATTCGAACAGTATAAATATGCAAGTGACCTAAACTAACACTTATCACTATAACTACTACTAAAATCTAAACTAACTATAAAACAATCTTACTTACCTAAACTATCTACCCTAACTTATCCTAAACATGCAACAACACATCATAAACATCAACCCCCCCTCCCACGCTTGAGGCACACCACGAGACAGGACAAAGACATCTAAGCTATACATAAACTAACTAAACATGTAACCTACACAAATATATATTTTTTTGTAAGATTGTTTTTTAAATTTTTTATGAAGAAAAAACACATCCACCCCCCACCCATAGGAAAAGGAAATGTATCCCCAAATAGGGATGACTAATGAAAATCTTATATCTACCTAACAAGCTAACACTAACTAAAATGGACACTAAAACTACACTACCTAACAAATAAATAACTAACCTAACACTACATAATAAAACATTTCAAACATTGGGGGAAGGGAGAAGAGGGGGATGGTGTCCAACAGGTCCACCCATCATGGCAGTCCCAAGTGTTTGTGTATGTCTATCACTCGTCTGTTGACATCAGACAATTCACGCCTGAGCTCGGCCTGCGATACAACAATGTCCTGTAGCAGCCTCCTGTCCCTCAATGTGAATGAAACCACTTGATCCCCAGTTGCAGGTGGGAAAGTGCCTTGGGGTGGGGGGGTGTAGGGGGATGTGCCACCTGTACCAGCTGGGACACACCACTGACGCCTGAGGTGCCTGGGGGGGCTGTGTGACATCCTGGGCATGCTTAGGCACCGCCTTCCATGTGCCCTTCCTACGTTCCTCATGGTACCTCTTGGACATGTTGCGGTCCCCCTTTGCAAACTTCTTCACATGGCGGTAACGGTCCTTCCGCACCTGGAAGGCATGTATTTGGCCAGGCGTCATGTTGTCTGTAAAACATACACAAAGGCAAATTAGAGTCCCTTAGCCAATTTCAATTTCCTCCATACACATCTGTAATACAAGTTCACTTCAACATGGGAGCATACACTACAGCGTAACTATGTGAAGTCAGCCTGTGACTGGGACAACGACATGTTGAAGCATGGATCAGTGACTACATGCTGGGGAGACTGACATGACAGTGCATGGCATGGTACATGCACTGTCACTAACAAATTAGGCTGACAGTGCCAAACGATTGTGCCATTACATACCCGGGCAGAGGGTGACATGTACAAGCAATCGGAGGAAGAAAGCATTACCCCCCTGTGTGTAGCACCACCCTCATCCTCTACAGTGACACAGGGCTGCATGATAGGTACTATGCCCATGTGCAGGCATGTGTGTCCCCCAGCACATGTGTGCAGTTCATCACGACAGCGCCAACACAGGCACCCTTGCACCAGAGTGCAAGGTTGTGTGTGTGCAGGTGAGTTTGGTGTCTGTACATGAAGGTGCACCTTCATGCACAGATTCCATCCTAGAGGACCATGTTGTGACTATCATGTGTGTTGCTTAGTGCAGCACACAGGAAAGATACATTGGGGAAAAATGAGGCACGTTAATGTATGTACTGGAAGGGCCACCTTGCTGTACTTATACACACCATGTCAATTCTCTATTCCCATATGTGCTGCACAAAGCAGCTCACATGTACAAAGCAAACATGATGATCAAGAAGCATCCCTGCTCATATGGCCAGAATACAACCGGGATGTAACTGTTGGTGAGTTGTGCGCTGCCAACTATGAATGCCGCACTTGGACATCAGGGCCAGCCTCTGATGAAATGGGTGTTCCGTGGAACGCCAAACACAACCCCCAATGCACGCCCCGTTCACACTCAACACAGCGTGACAGTGTACCTCATTGACAAGTAAGCATTAATACACGTGAAATGTATTAACGCTGCTCAGATAATGATGCTAGGACCCTATTGACAACACAACTTTGATGACAGTTACGTTGACTTTGCGATATGGGCTTGATGATATGCACCTCACTTCCAATGTGTGTCACTGACTGGGGATAGGCCAAGTCACAACTGTGAGACCAATGCATTTGTCCAGAGTCACTTCCCGATCAGTGCACACTGCTGACTTCCACAATACATCATCACACTGTAGGCAAGGTAGACGTGATACGCACCCATATTACATACTGCAACGGTGATCATGTGACCCAGACATCCATGCCAACGCAACATGCTAGTCAATTACGTTCCAACTCACCAGTGGCGTGTGGGTCCTAGAAGCTGTCAATGTCCCCCTGTGTGATTGGCGGTCGTCCATCTGTGAGACAAGGAAAGAAATATGTGTTGGGATTAGACTTCAATTCATATGTGTCGTATTCCTCATACCAATCATCACCATGACAGCAAATGCTATGTAACTGTAGTGTGGCGTTTCATGTTGACTACATGATTGGGTCAACTTTGACTGCCATTCACACCAGACCTGTGACAGCTGATTTTGGACAGACAAGACTGTAATGCTAGCTGACATGCCCATGATCGTAGTGTGAGTCATCCACAAGGCAACATTACTACATGCATCCTGATGTTCTACATGCACTTTGTACAATTGAGTAGCTGCAGATTGCACAAAGCAGTCACCCAGAGGTAGGTGGTGTATGACAATCTGGGGATGTCCACTTTCCTTAGACCATTTGTACCTATACTATACTTTGTCACACAGCACCTATGTTCACAGGGCAGCGTAGCTAACGTAACACAAATCATGAGGACAGCATTTTGACTCTACCTTTTGGCCAGCACACAGCTCACATGGACAATTCCATGGCTGGTTCATGTACAGTCACCCCTGCCGTATCCAAACAATCTTCTGCCTGCATGCACATTTTGCGCAGGTGTGCCAGCTATGACAGTACAGTGCCAAGTGTTGGTCCAGCGCAGTGGGTGACACAGACTTGCAACATATGCTTGTCAATGTGATGCTGCGGTGTGTTTCGGATGTGCCAACAAGATGGGCAAACGCATTGCGTCTCCCACCTCAATCAGCAACCATTTCTCACTTTGACACCAGTGTCACACACGTCGTAATTTTCATTCGTTACAGTACACCAGATTAAATGTGGAGTTTGTACTTACCACCCTGTAGGCCTGTCATGACTCCCACATAGTCAAGGAGGTCAGCTTCTCATGCAAGCATGTCCTGCCAGCGGTGCTTCGACTGGCGCACGTTACGGTCCACTCCAAAGAACCTGCGCATATGCACCCGCACACGCTCCCACTGAATCTTCCACACACTCACGTTGTATTCTTGCAGGATACGGCCTCCCCTCTCCAACATCAGTGGCAGGTGGAATTTAATGAGCCACAGGAAGCCCCCCAATGCCCCCTCGGACATCCTGTCCTCCCTGCCCACACCTGGCATCTCCCTGCACACCTGTGAGCCCACAGCCAGAGAAAAAAAAATATCCCCCTAAAATATCCCCAAAAAGCAATGTTAGTGTACTACCCCAAGACAGACACCCGACAAAACTGAGGACAGGAGACAGTTAAACACAATAAATCAGTACACAACACTTCACAGACACTATCAACAGGACACAGCAACACTCTCAAAATCTCCAAACTGCAGCACACACCACCAAACAGCTCCAACACTCTCCACAATCACCAGCAATGTGCTTAAAAGAGAAAGTGAAAGTGGATAACACTCCTCCAGTAGACAGGAAGCATGCAGACATCACTTCCTGTCTCTTTTTGCGGCCCGTTTTTGGGTTAGCGGCTAAAATCTGTACGCAAATGGTCACATGAGTAAACTTTCTAATGGCAAAAAGTGTTGCGCAATGTATTTTAACATTGGGCGGATGGAAAGAGAAAATATCGCTTTTTCATGTTAGCGGGCACATCTGCTTGCTAAGAGGGAATCAATGCACTGATGTACAGTCTTGGTGCAAATTTTATGTCAGAGCCATGTAACAACATGTTGAGGTTGGTTGGCACTGAAATGACACCATGTAAATGATGTTTCACAACACATGACACCCTAACTTGCAACATTCAACACAGGTCACACCATAATTGCATATCTAACAAGAGAACCATCAATCTATCATGGATTTTTTAAGTGTGCTACTCACCCATGGGGTTCACAAGGCGTAGGGGCATGCTTCAAGTTGTCTGTGTACGTGCATGTGTTGAAGGTGATGTTGATGTTGCGTAGTGGTTCGTGTGCAGAGGCAGATGTGGCTCTGTGGTAGATGTGAGGGGGCCAGGGGTCTGTGTGGGCCCCCGGGTGGATGCCTTTCCTAGCGGAGGAGGTGTCTTCATCCGTGCATGGTGTCCATTTGGAGATGGCGGTCTGGTTGTTGTCTCAGGGGTGCTGGTGGTCTGTCTGCTGTGTCAAGTTAGAGTCCACATACTCGTTGCAGGGCTTGTTGATCTGGAGGTGGTCGATGCTTCAAAGCTAATTGCTTAGGACACACAGAAAGGCAGATTTTAACCCATTGCACGCCCTATTTTCAGTTTTTACACCATTGCACGCCCTATTTTCAGTTTTTACCCCATTGCATGCCCTATTTTGTTTTTACCCCATTGCACGCCCTATTTTCTGTTTTTACCCCACTGCACACCCTATTTTCAGATTTTACCCCATTGCACGCCCTATTTTCAGATTTTACCCCATTGCACGCTCTATTTTCGGAGTTTACCCCATTGCACGCTCTATTTTCAGTTTTTACCCCATTGCACGCCCTATTTTCAGATTTTACCCCATTGCACGCCCTATTTTCAGTTTTTACCCCATTGCACGCCCTATTTTCAGATTTTACCCCATTGCACGCCCTATTTTCAGTTTTTATCCCATTGCACGCCATATTTTCAGATTTTACCCCATTGCACCCCCAAAGTTTCATCTCTTACCCCATTGCACGCCCACAGTCTCATTGTTTTACACAACGTACACACTCCAATTAATTTTGACCACTGTCAACAGACTACAATTGTGCATTTATTCACAGACGACAACCTATATTGACTGATTTGCACAAAGGACACGCAACAATTTTGGATTGGGTAGCCCAATTTGCACCATGAAGACTCTAGTCTTGCACATTTGACACACTGTAAAGCATCTCTGTACTGAGGAGACATTCCCAGCATGGATGAAGTTTTGTGATTTTCATTGCACATATTGTGCAACGTACCCTTTTCAGAGTGATGTACCCATGCTGGACAATGACATGCAGACATGCAGAATGTGTGTGAATTATTTTTTATTGGCACACACCGTGATTGTGGTAATTTTGCTATAAGATACATTGGAGGGGGACTGTCACAATGTGACGTGCTCAGTTGAAGAAATTGTTGCATTTACTGTGGGGTGTGTGCCACCTGCATCATCTTCAGCATCATCCTGGTTGTCGTCCAGTACAGCAGGCACTTGAATCCATGGAGCATTTGTGCGCACACATATATTGTGCAATACACAACATGCAAGGATGATTTTGTTGACCATTTAAGGGCTGTACAGCAGTCTGCCACCTGTGATGTCCAGGCAACGGAAACGTGACTTTAGCACACCAAATGTGTGCTCCACAATGGACCGGGTGCATCTGTGGGCCGCATTATACTGCCTGGGTGGTGGGGTTTCGGAGGGGTGTCATCATCCACGGGCATAGTGCATATCCTTGGTCACCTGTAACATGTGATAGCGAGATGTTTACATTATTGGTTGTGCAGGCTGTGTTGTTGGTGTAGATGGTTTGGTGGTGTATCATTTGTGTTATGTTGGATTTCATGTTAGCCATGTGTTGCTTCGGACTGATTACAAGCATCACTGCAAATTAAATTGCCTCACTGTTGATACTCCCTTCCCCAAGCCTCATCAATTGTGTGCGCTGCGCGGTTGCATGACTGGCTCTTCTACCGTCTATCAATGGCACTAATCCATCCTCCTCACAGTCAATGCCATGTGAACGTTGAAATGGCAATGGGCCACACCAGACATGGTTCACGTTCAGTTGTGCTGCTGTCGCTGCTGCCAGACCTGCCCCAATGCACAACACATGCTGTTTCCTGTCCCGGCAAGACACATATCAACAGTCATCAGCCCCCTCGAATGCAGGGCCCATTGCAGGCAGGAAAGCTTCACCCACACCATCAGCATCATCATTTGCAACACTGTCCACTCCGTGGACTACGTACTCATTCGGGAGTGTAGCCTCCAACTCACATGCCACAACTACTCAAGGTACATTTGACTCAGGGACATGTTAACTGATATCAGACTGTCCCAGATCTTCACCACACTGATCCACAAGGCAGGGCACACCTTTGACGGCTTCTTTGCATGTGTAGACTATGTCCAGTTCCTCGGCCCCACTAAACGCACATGTGTTGACCACTTACGCATTCACCACCTTGTTGATGTACCCCAGACCACCGTTGACCACATGCAAGCCCCCACAAAGTTGGTGTAGATCAGTCACCTATGAGATGCTACACACCACCATGGACAGAAACAACTACAACACTGCAGTCGTCAACAATGGCGCAAGTCCACATTTTCCAAACATGTATCTCCAACTGCGCATGCACCCTTGTCCCACTATGCAACTGCAACATATGGCAGGCAATCAATGCCACCTTGGTTGGCACCAAGCTCAGAGTTGGCTGATGCAGCTGCTGACACATGGAGTGGAGCTGGTGCAAGCTTTGGGATACCAGTAAACTGCACCACCAAAACGTACAGAATGCTCATATTCAACATCAACAATACGCACACACACCAAACTGCTCTTTCAGGTAGGATTGCTGTGATTTGCAACATGGATGATCAACAGCTGGGGCATGCTATACGCAGGGGAAACATGAGTCATCATCCTCGTAACAGTACAATCAGCATGTGGCATCACCTGGTGGTCCAACGCTTTCGGACAACCCCACACCAAATCTAGGTACCTAGGCCCCATATTTGACTCCTCCAGTGGCCTGCAGCTGCTTCGCCAGCCTCTGCATCCTCCATGCAACCTTCGCATAGTTCACCCCGTTGTCGGATGTAACAGTGACCCACACAGTCATTGCCATCAGGCTGGGCTACAGAGACACACTATATGCCAGCATGGGCACGTCTGCAGTCAGCTTACTTCCAACTGTCCAGCACGACACCTACACACTGGGCCTTGTGTTCCTACTTTCATTATGGATCATGTGCCTCCATTGCACATACATGGTTCCCACCTCTCACCACATTTGCTTATGTGTGGTGCAGGGGCTAATCATTTGAGGATGGTTTGTCTACATATCTAGCCACAGTTCCCACAGTTCTTGGTGTTGTTGTGTCTGGTATGTGGGCATGTTGATTGACATGTTGTATGTGTGATTGTTACATGTGCATTTTCACAATTGTGAGTTGCATGAATGTAGAGTTAAGGCGTGTGGTGTGATCAGTTAGTACTTGCCAACAAGAACTGCATTTCCATATGTGCCATCCTGGAAGCGCTGGTTCATGATGGACTGTCGGAAGATGTATGAATCATGCACACTCCCTGGGAACTTGGCTATGACATTGGTGAACAGTCTCCGGTGGTCCACTATTGCCTGCACATTCATGGAATGTGTGTGCTTTCTGTTGCAGTATATGTGTGCACTGTCCGCATGGGGCACAAATAGGACATGTGTGCAGTCAATTGCGCCCAACACCTGTGGGAATCCAGCTATGGCATAGAATCCTTGCTTGGTCTCAATCTGTTCCTGCACAGTGTTGGGGAAGTGAAGGTGCTGGGGTATCAGGCTGAGTATGCCATCCAAGACAGTTGGGAGGAAGATTGAGAAGGCTGCCTGTGAGACTCCTCCAACTCTGGCCGTTGTTGGTTGAAAGGTGCCAGAGGCCAACATATGCAGCACGGCCAGAAGCTTTGTCTGCGGAGGGATGTTGGTTCTCCGCTGTGTTTGTGGCATCAGCCTGTGGGCTATCAGGTTCAGGATGTGTTGGATGGATGTCCTTTTGAGCCTGTAGTGGGCAATGACATCCTCTGGTGTCAGGTCTGCGAGGCTGAGACGTCTGCGCAGGGCCCGCTGTCGTCTTTGGCGCTGCCTTGGTGGTGGTCCTGGGGGGGGTGGCAGTGGCGGTGGTGGTTGTTGCCTTCCTGGGACTCTGAGCTGAATGATTAGCACCTCCATGGCGTCTGTGGGTCTTCAGGTGTGGGTCTGGGCTGGCCTCCCTTATATACCTCCATTTATCTCCATTTTTCAGTTTTTAGACCTGTTTTTTTCAGGTCTTATTTTCCTGCAGCTAAGGGGCCTTAGCGGGACTTTTTTTATCGCTTCGCGGGTCCGGGACATCATTGGTAATAGTGCGATGGTGTGTCAGCGACCTTTTTCGTGAAATTTTGAGAAGGAACGCCTACTTTGCATATCATTAGCGGAAACTATCGCTGCCATGCACGGTGATAGTAAAAACGATAGCTATCGCCGGAAAGCTGTCGCTAGCGCTTGTTAGCGACATCTTGGTAATAGGGCGATAAAAAAAAATGCGTTAGCGGCAGGAAAGTGCAGCTAACGCGGCGTTAACTGGCTTGATAATATGCCCCGTTATCTTTTGATTAAACTGTATACAAGGGAGAGAAACAGAGAATATCATCACTTATACAAACATGTCTGTATTTTTCTGGCAATCAAATGGTTAAGTCTTTTGGCTTACTGTCTTTAGAAAATGTTCTGACTCTAATAAGCTTCCTGCTTCAGAGCGTTATTCTTTTTGTTCCTATGGAATCCGATTGTTTTTATACTCTTTGTCCACCATTTAAATGTTCGCCGATGGATTTGCGCAATTCAAAAAAAAGAAAAAGAAAATAAATAAAGAAAGTACCTGATGAGGTCTCGGAACGACACCCGCAAGACGCGAATGTCGTGTAACACCTTGTTTGACTTTGTCCTTTTTTACTTTTCTTTTAGGTGCAGAAGAAATCCGGATGTGACGCGGGACTCCGGAAGGTTACCCGAGCAACAGGAGCCGAAGACGGGAAGGACGCACAGGAAGCCTGGACAGGGAAGACGAGGCCAAGGACTGGAGCCAAAGAAAATCAGAGGCGGAGGACTCATCACGCTGGATTTCAGGTAAGTGGGAGAAATAACGAGGCCAAGCGCTTCTGTTGCTTAGACGCTCCTCTTTATAGTTTTGGGATGGGTGGGGTAACACGTGAAGGGTGTGTCTGATTAACCACCAACCGGCAAAGTGCAGCACATGGGCAACGGGTGTGATAGCACATGTGGGAAGAAACCTGAAAGCTTAGTCATGCTTAATTATAATTCTTTACCACGTGGACTTGTAATTTACTGCTCTTGAACCACCATGTCTTTTATTTATCAAAGTCATTGTTCATACTTTCTGTTTACAATAAACCAACGATCAGGCATAACATAATAATATAAAAACAAAACAGACATATCAACATATTCATTCTTTGCTGCCATGATACTGTAATTAAATCATTATGTGCATAACCCATTAAATCATTATGTGCACAACCATAACTTTTGCCCAGAGTACTGATTATGCTTATTGTATAGTTCAGGAGTTGGCCATGCTCAGTATGCGATTCCTTACGGTCGCCCCTCTCAAAGAGCGTCCTACTGGACGTGGTCTATGAGGGCATCTAAGATGGAATTGGCGTATCAACCTTGGTGCATTAACAAAAGATGCTGGTTCCCACGAATTTTCACTAGCATCAAAACTTTTCGAGGCTATCAAATAATACAAACGACCCTGTATTCTTTTTGAATCAAGAATACGTTGGATTTCGTATTCAAGATGACCTTTTACTGATATTTGTGGTGGTGGGGGTTCTTTTCTTGTCTCTGGGTTGAAGAGCTTTAATAAGGATACATGGAAGGTAGGATGCGCAGGATATTCTGGCGGTAATTCCAATTGAACTGTGACTAGATTAAGAATTTTGATTATTGAAAAAGGTCCAATATATCGAGGTTGTAATTTTCTTGGGCCTGCAATTATTAGGTGTTTTGTGGAAAGCCAGACCTTATCTCCTACTTTGTATTTTGGGGTGGGTTCTCTTTTTTTATCTGCTTGTTTTTTCATACTTTCTTTATATTTGTTTAAATTGATTTTTGCCTGCTCTTGAATATCTAATAGTTGTTGTAATCAATATGAGACAGCAGGAATGAAAGAGGTATCAAAGGAAATTGGTAGGGCTTTAGGATGATATCCTGTTAAAAAATAAAACGGAGTACAATGTGTTGCTACATGAGTACTGTTATTGTAAATAAACTCAGCTATGGGTAAGGCTTTATCCCAATCACTAGTGATTGTAGCCAGAAGGCAACCAAGGATCTGTATAAGTGTTTGATTCATCCTTTCTGTCTGTCCATCTGTTTCAGGATGGAAGGTGGTAGATAGTGCTACTTCCATGCCTAATATTTTACACAATTCCTTCCAAAATTTTGACGTAAATTGACTCCCAAGGTCAGATATAAGTTTAGATGGTAAACGCACTATATGATTTATGAAAACGTTGCTGAATTCAAGCGATGTGGGTAATTTACGCAATGGAATAACATGTGCCATCTTAGACAGATAATCTGCAACAACAAGGATAGTAGTGTGACCATTAGCTGGTGGTAAATTTGTAATAAAGTCTAGACTAATGGTATGCCAGGGACTGGGGTGGTGTAGACAAAGGTTGTAGGAATCCTGCAGGGGCTTTATGAAAAATGTTATTTCTGTCACAGATTGGACATGTCTCAACATAAGCTTTAACATCTTTAGTTATTGATGGCCACCAAAATTGTTTTTTACAATTTGCTAAGGTTTTTTGATGTCCTTCCAATGCTGAATCATGATTCCAGATCAGAACTTGTTTTTGTAAATTAGGAGTGGGTACAAAAACACATGTTTCATGATATAGTATTCCATCTTTGACAGTGTTTTTTGAATGTGACAACCATTCTTGTATATTTTGCTTCAGGCTTTCTTGTTTTAATAAAAGTAGAAAGTCTTGTTGTAACATAGGTGCAATAATTTTGTCAGAAGGTATAATCGGAGGAATAGAATTCTCTTGTTTGGAGTCTGCTGTATGACCAAAACATGAGAGTATATCTGACTGTATTTGTTTGGAGCCTGGTCGATATGTTATCAAAAAATCGAAACCACTAAAGAAATGTAACCATCTCATCTGTTGAGATGTTAATGCTTTACTGAACTGAAAAACTGAAGATTTTTATGACCAGTAAATATGGTTACTGGATGTTTTGTTCCCATTAAATGATGGCGTAATTCTGTGAAAACCAGTTTTATGGCTAACAACTCTCTCTCTGCCACGGTATAATTTTGCTCAGCACGGAGCAATTTTTTTAAATAAAAGGCAACTGGATGTATTTGTGCATTGTTTGGATTTCTTTGGGAAAGTACACCTCCCACAGCGACCTGAGAAGCATCTGCTTCAACAAAAAAAGGAAGGTCTGGATCAGGATGTCTCAGTATAGGAGCGGATGTAAATTTCAGTTTTAACTTTTGAAAGGCTTGTGCAGCTTCTTCTGACCACAGAAAAGGTTGTCCTTTTCGTAGTAATTTAGTGATAGGAGAGACAATTTCAGAAAACTGATCAATGAAACGTCTATAAAAATGTGCAAATCCTAAAACCTTTTGGACTTTCTTAACTGAACTAGGTTCTGGCCAATCAAGTATAGCAGTTATATTTTTTGGATCCATCATTATTCCTGTTAGAGACAGGAGGTATCCTAGGAATTCTACAGTGCCAGTATTAAAGGTGCATTTTTCCAATTTAACAAATAGGTGATTTTCTTGCAATCATTGTAACACTGCCCTGACCTGCTACACAGCTGTCAAGGAATTCACTTAAGACTTCATTAATGAAGTATTGGAATGCTGCAGGGGCGTTACACAGGCAAAAGGGCATGACGGTGTACTCAAATAATCCAAATGAATTCAAAATGCAGTTTTCCACTTGTCACCCTCTTTGACCCGTATAAGATGGTATGCCCCACGCAGATCCAATTTTGTGTAGATAGTTGAATGTCGTAGTTTATCCAGAAGCACAGGAATCCGTGGAAATGGGTATTTGTTTTTTCTTGTTGCCTTATTGAGTCCGCGATAGTCAATACAAGCCCTCAAGCCTCCATCCTATTTTGGAACGAAGAAAAGAGGCGAGGAAACAGGTGATGTGGAATGGCGAATGAAACCTAGTTCTAGCAATTCATCCAAGTAATGTCTTAAATATTGTGTCTCAGCTTCAGTAAGTGCGTACACTCGACTATTAGGTAAAGTGGCACCTGGGTAAAAATCTATGCGGCAATCATACGTCCTATGTGGAGGTAGCGTAGTTGCCTTTACTGGATCAAATATGTCACAAAAATCTTGATATTCAACAGGTATTGTATCTATAGAAGTTGTAGTATTAGCACAATAAAGTAATGCCATTGGCTCTGCATGTGCTTATTGGTAGCAATGTGTACGAAAATATAAGGAATCCAAGGTAACAGTTCTTGATTCCCAATCTATTTTTGGATTGTGGGAAATCAACCATGGAACCCCAAGAATGACTCCAAAAGTTGGGTGCATCAATTAAATCGAAACTAATTTGTTATGGGTGGCCATTCTGACAAACTAATGTAATAGGACAAGTATGATTGGTAATCAAGCCTGAAGATAATTCAGATCCATCCACAGCACGGACTGGTTCAGGCTGTGTTTTTAAGACCGTGGAAATACCTAATTTCTTGGCTAATTGAATGTTAAAAATGTTACCAGTAGCCCCAGAGTCTAATAGTACTGGAATTGCATGTCTTAATTGAGAAGTTTAAATGAAAGTGACCTGAATAGTAAAATGCTGTGGAATGCATGCTACGGTATTCGCTAGATGTTGAGAGACCTGTGAGTCTATTCCTCTCGACAACGCGACCTCTTTTCCTGACGAGATTTTCCATTTTCCTGAGTCATGCTAGATGTAGCCACAGCATTGACCTTTTTGGAACCCTTTGGTTTTAAGGAAAAATCTCGGGCAAAATGTCCGGACTTACCACAATTTAAGCACAAGTTTAGTTTTTGCCTGCGTTCTTTCTCCTCGGTAGGTAGAGGACCTTTTGTGCCCCCGATTTGCATATGTTCAGGTTCTGACATTTTTACTTCTGATTCTTTTCTTTCCGCTTTTATTGAAATGATTTTACTTTCAAAACGTGACCTTTCTTCCTTGTGTTCTCCTAGACGGTGATCTAGTTTTACTACCAGGTCCATAAACTCTGAACAATCATCTGGCAATTCAACAATATGAGCAAGGGCGTCTTTTAGTTTGTCACGCAAACCTCTATAAAATAATGAGGTTCTCTTTTCCTCAGGCCATTGAGTTTCTGTTAATAAACGATCAAAAGTTGTAATATAACTCAGTAAATCTTTATTTCCTTGTCTGAGGTTTAGAAGCTCATTATCACTTGCTTGCACAAATGTGTGTTTAACGAATAATTTAGTCATGGTTAATTTAAAAGCTGGCCAATTATATAAAATGGGGTCATTTTTGTCAATTAGTGGAATTGACCAATTAGCGGCAGCCCCGCCCAAGTAAGAAAGGACAAACGCCACTTTACTAGCATCTGTAGGAAATGATTGGGGTTTACAAAGAAAGTGTAACTGACTTTGGCTAATAAAAATATTGAACTTGGAACTATCTCCAAGAAATCTTTCTGGAGCTGCTAAAGGCACAGGACTAGGAACAGCTACTGTAACCTGCACAGGAGTTGGGGAAGATTCGGAAGCCATGTGCACAGATGCATTTTTAACTCTAGTACCAGTTTCAAAGGGGTTCCTAAAGGGCTTGTGCGTAGTATTATCCCAGGGACTTTCTCTGGGCCTATAGCATATATTAACTCACTACGTAATTCTGCGTTTTCTTCACTTAATTTCCGCATTTATAAATGCAAAGCTTGTAATGTATCCCCTAGGTCTTGTTGCTTACCAGTATCACTTATTAGAGCCTTGGCCATGTCTCGAATGTCAATGTGGTCTTGATCTTGGTCCATATCTCCCAAAAGGAACTTTGGTTTTTGTGGCTTGGCCTTCTGTTAGGTTACCACTCACCTGAAAACCAGGTTGTTCCTTTGGGGAGATGAGACGCTGAATCCCAACACCCCCAAGACCCTGCCTCCGCAAGAGTGATTAAACAAACTATGCAAAGGGAGAATCCTAGGGGAAAGTGGAATGGGATGAGAAACAAGAGAGATAAGAAACACTGTGGCCTCTGGGTCATCGTCCTTCTGATGACCTGGTAAGCTTCTACGGTTAGTACTGACTGGTACTGGTTAACGATGATGTGTGTTTTATCTAAATAGAAATATACAACATTATGGTCAAAAGAACTGACTGATATTTTGTATAGCTAGTAGTTTTTTCTATGTACATTAAATTTTCTCAACATGAATACATCTCAAAAATTCTGCGACTCTTACAAGATTGTCTCAATTCTTCTAATAATAGCTGGAGCTATTCAATAAACGATATCTTTTGATTAAACTGTATACAAGGGAGAGAAACAGAGAATATCATCAGTTATACAAACATCTCAGTATTTTCTGGCAATCAAATGGTTAAGTCTTTTGGCTTACTGTCTTTAGAAAATCCTCTGACTCTAATAAGCTTCCTGCTTCTGAGCATTATTCTTTTTTTTCTTATGGAATCTGATTCTTTTTATACACTTTGACCACTATTTAAATGTTCGCCAATGGATTTGCGCAACTCAAAAAAAAGAAAAAGAAAACAAATAAAGAAAGTACCTGATGAGGTCTCGGAACGACACCCGCAAGACGCGAATGCAGTGAAATTCCTTCTTTGACTTTGTCCTTTTTTACTTTTCTTTTTGGTGCAGAATAAATCCGGATGTGACGCAGGACTCCGGAAGCTTACCCGAGCAACAGGAGCCGAAGACGGGAATGACGCACAGGGAAGACCAGAGCCAGAGCCCGAAGAAAATCGGAGGCGGAAGACTCAACACGCTGGATTCAGGTAAGCGAAGAGAAATAACGAGGCCAAGCGCTTCTGTTGCTTAGACGCTCCTCTTATAGTTTTGGTACGGGTGGGGTAACACGTGAAGGGTGTGTCTGATTAACCGACAATGTGCAGCACATGGGCAACGGGTGTGATAGCACATGTGGGAAGAAACCTGAAAGCTTAGTCATGCTTCATTATAATACTTTACCACGTGGACTTGTATTTTACTGCTCTTGAACCATCATGTCTTTTATTTATCGTAGTCAATGTTCAAACTTTGTTTACAATAACTCAACGATCAGGCATAACATAATAATATAAAAACAAAACAGACATATCAACATATTCATTCTTTGCTGCCATGATACTGTAATTAAATCATTATGTGCACAACCATAACTTTTGCCCAGAGTACTGGTTATGCTTATTGTATAGTTCAAGAGTTGGCCATGCTCAGTATGCGAATCCTTACATTATGAGTTTCTACCCCTGCCCCGTAATGGGAAAAAACCTGCTCAGACTTCGAAACCCTGGACCATTAGTGGGCAATTTTTCCCATTCTGGCAATAAAGCTGACATATTCTCCTGGATCCTATCAGCAAGAAAGTGTGTCAATGGGATGGCATGGAGAGGTGAATCTAAAGTTAGGTGTCTGGAAGAGATAGGCAAGCTTCTGTTTGCTGAGTTGCTGAGGTAGCATTGTCTGGCCAGCCTCGGCTGTTGTTTCAGGTAAAGACCTTCCACTCCACCTAGGACCATCTGACTTCAGGATGTGCCTTGGAGAGGCACACCACTAATCTCCTTTGGAGAAATTAGAGTGTTCACAGAAGGCCAGTGATTTGACTACTTCGAGTAGCAATAAAATAATTCAATTATGGTTCTATTTGTTGGTTTTGGGAACTGGAGCAAAGATCAAGAATGACAGCTGGGGCATTTGTATTGTGCTTCTAAGTTGAAGTTCTTGGATAGGTGCAATATGAACCAAAGCAAAAGCATGTGCCTAGAATGTTTTCATTAATCTATAAAGAAAGTCAGAATCTGTTGTTGCCATAAAATATGCCAACTAGCGATCCAGCTGCATTATTCCCCTGACCTGGTCTTTTGATCAGTGACAGCTCTTCCGCTAAGGTGGAGGAGCGTCACCCCACTGCTTGAACTGCAAGCTGAATACAAAAAAAAAAAGATGATAACGTTTGTTGTTATCATTTTGTTTTCTGTATTCAGCTTGCGGCTGAAGCCAGGGGGGCGGGGTTTGGATCCCGGCATCTCAGTGGGAGGAGTGGTGGCAGCACCCAAAGTGCGCTTGATGGTTTGGCTGGCCCGAGATGGCCGGCCAAGCCATCCTGCGCACTCTGCATGTTCTCCATGCAGGCTATATTACAGTCTGTGTGGGGAACATGCACAACCTGCCAGCCCCTGTCTGAGCACCGAACCACGGTGCTCAGACCAATCGCAACGCTGCTAAGGTAGCGTTGTGATTGGTCAGGGGTTTCTGGGAGGCTGTGTGCTTCCTGCGGAAGGAGGACGGAGGAAGAAGAAGCAATGGCTGGCGGTATAGGTAAGTGTTTTTTTATGTATTTTTATTTCCCACCCCCTCCTTCCATTCCCCCCCACCCCACCACCGCTGTTCGGTAGCAGCCGCTACTGCTTTTGATTCAAGTAGGAGTATGCTTTTCAAGCCGAAACTTAAAAGTAATTGATGGACAGGTATCACCCAGAGAGGAGCATGCAATAATTTGCATAGTAGTGAAAGAGAAAGAAGTATAAGAATGGATAGTGTGAACCCAGTCTCGGGAAACAATAGACATTTGACACTGGGCAAATGGAGAGTTATGCTCGATATTTATAGTTATAGTTTTTATAGTCACTTATTTTTTTATTTTTTTGAATATAATTACATTTTACTTTGCCTGTTGATGTGTTAGCTGCAAGTAGAAGTACTGTCTTTTCCGGTAAATTGTTTCCTGACTGATCTTTGCTGACTTCCTCCAAGGCCAAATTTGGATATATAGATACATTACTCGGCATTTACTAGAGATTTGCGCTTGATTTGTTTTTGGCTTTCGCTAATTTTTATTTACATTTTATTTAATCTCACCCTCAACATTATTGCAGTGCATTTTCACTTTCCGCTCATACCACTTCGCAATTTTCTACATTCACATTTCAACAAGTAGCTCTGCACCCTAACCTAGCACACAGTATGCATTTTGTAAAAAAGATTATGTAGACAACAGAGATGGCCTCTCTAAGGCTTTCTGCTACCCAGCCCTGGCATTCCATAAGATGATAATGCTCTTAAAATGAATCTGAAGAACTTGGCAATGCAACATTACAATGATAACTCTGCAGCTTTGCCATGAAACTCCCAGACCATGACAGACTTTTAAAAATGTGGCCTCTGTAATCTTAAAATCTACTGGTGTTAATTATGCAAGACTATCAATATTGTATTATTCTGTAATCTGTAACGAAAACAAGAAAAAATGTTTGAAAATAAATTGACCTGTCCTGGATCTAGTGTCATAAGATCTATAGCTCAGGTAGACTGTAGCGGAGGAGAAGTCTTTATTCTTGTAATAAGGGCTGTGTCTGTTCAGCCAGTATATAACTTGTATGAGCGCTCTCTGCAGTATCAAGATTTATATGAACTGCAAGAGTTCCAATAGTTAAGAATACAGGGCCAGATGTAGGTGGCCAAATAGCGAGCGCTAACGCTGAAATTCGCAGAATTTCAGCGTTTGCGATCGCTATTTGGCAGCGAGCAATGTAGGTAAGTTGAAACCTACTAGCAAAATAAGGAATCGCAAAATTGCGATTCCTTATTTTGCTCTTGCATTTAAGGAATCGCAAATTGCAATTCCTTAAATGCAATGTAAGTAGCACAAAAGAAAGTGCACTTTAGCCTTAAGGAATCGCTAATTACCACCAACTTCAAGTTGGTGGTAATTAGCGATTTCCTTTAAAAAAGCACTTTTTTGCTTTTTTTTAAGTGCCATGTGGCACGCATTCATGCCCTTAGATCATGTATGTGCGCCACATGTGCACACATGCACATTTCAGGTGTGCAACAGGGTGTCCTTTTGCAACCCTGGCACCCTTGAAATTGCGCCCGCAATTTGCGAGTGCCTCTTGGTGACTCGCAAATTGCGGGAGCAATTCCTATTCATTCCTATGTGCCTCTTGGCCCATAGGAATGAATGGGAAGGTATTCCTTAATTGCGAATCGCAATTTGCGATTCACAATTAAGGAATATTAAGGAATCGCTAAAAATATTGCGATTCCTACCTACGTGGCATTTTGCGATTCCTTAATAGCAATTCCCTAAAAATCGCTATTAAGGAATCGCAAACATGCATTTACCTACATCTGGCCCACAGTCTTCGAGAGTTTACTGGAAAGGACTGCAGTATAAAGGCTCCTGGGTGTCCTTCCTCATTAGGAATTAGTGAGAAGAGTTTGTTTTATCTTCCCCACCCGCTCTTTCAATAAAGTTCTTACCTTTAAATCGACCGTTTCTAACCATGAATAGAGACAACTGTACAATATTGGAACTGTGGTGTGTGGGACAATTTAAAGCAACCACAAAGTATTCCCTTAGGATTATGTTTGTAAAAAGCTCCAAATAGTTCAGTGAAGTATGTTGCATATAAAACAAGCTGTTAGCTATGAATTCTGATAAATGCATGACCTCACTGCAATTTATGATGAGAGCATTTCTATTGTCAAGGTTTGTGGTGAGTTGGCAGAAATATATAAGCACATATATATCAAGGACAAAGATTAAGTAGATGAAACTAATAAGTTACTTCAAGCATGTGACGAGAGTTGTGGCCTTTTTTAAATCTGAGTTGGTCATTGTCAACAGTCTAACTGCTGTTGGAACATGAGACTCAAATGCATCTATTGTGCAGAAAGATGCAAGGCTGAAGGCCTGACGTTTTCTAACTGCATTCCTGCAACAACGAAGAAATGCCACCCACAGCAAAAATGCTAAGGAAGGAAGATTGCAGCTCAGGACTACTGCCCCCAATGCACATTTCAGCCAGGCCTGTCCATTCAGACTTGCTTCACTTTGTACTTCACAGAGTTGAAGTCCTTTGAAATTAACTAAAGTTGCACAAAAAGCTTAAATGAACGCACAAGGGTAACTATCTTCCATGGGGCACGTTTTTGGCTGTGCTGTCTTTGTCAGAAAATCATGTACAAATATTTCACCCAAAGAATAACTAATATAGAGGCCTGGAAGCAATTTTAATTACGCCAGAGTCATTAGAGTAATTTTGGTAATTCCGCGCTACTCTTTGACACGGAATTGTCAATAATGATGCGATTATGCCTGCTCACGTGTTTAAGAGTAATTTGGGCAAAAAAATCAGCGAGAGACCATTCAGTCAGTCAGTCAGTCAATACTTCAGCCAATTGGCATAAAAGAGACATGAAAATAAACAACATTGAAAATACGAAGTCAATGTGGCTATATGCAGTATAAAAAGCAATAACAATGGCCTACAACCATCATTTAAATACATTAAAAATAGTTGAATAAATTCGGTAAAATATGATCCCACATTATATATACACAAATGTGATGCTGCATGATAAAAAGACAAAGGATTTTCAAAGGGCTATAAACTAAATCCACCAACTAGATAAAAGGCACCAGTGCCCTCAGCATACTAGTAGGTTAGAGATAAAATATTATTTGGAACATCAACCAAGATGACATTCCCCCATATGAGGTTCCCCTAAAGGCCTTGCAGTGCTGCTATCCTTTTAAACGGCTGATGGTAGGATGTTTTTCCTTCTCATTCGCTACATAGCAAAGAACAACCTGGAGACTGCAAACACAATGTGCCTGCTAGTGTCAGACTTTAAAATTCTGCAGGCCTCTACACAATGTGCAGTTCCCAGGTTCCTGCAAATAGGGATTATCCATTTGGTTCTAACCCTACTATACTAGGGGCAGAAAAACAGGGCATGAGCCGCCGTTTCTTAGCCGTGGCCACAAGATTAGTTTTATATAGCGCGAACTAGACCCCAAGGTATCAGCGCGCTTTACATGAGCACCAGTTGCATTACAGATGGACACATTCAGGGAGATTAAGTGATTTGCCCAGAATCACAGAATGTTGAGCGTCCCTGCCGAGACTCGAACCCGGTTCCCCAACTCCGAGGTTGACCGCCCTGGCCGTTTGGCCACAAGATGGGCAGTCCATCTCGGCCCGTCTATCTGAACTCACCCATTTTGACGAGATTGATCGAATTGGTAGTGACCCGTGCCTAAACTGGACATACAGCTTTCTGGACAGATTTGGTCCAACTTCATCTAGGCACTCTTCAGTTTTGTAAAAGTCCTTTAGCCTGAAGAAAAAATCCGACATAGTACCCAGGGCCCGACTTGATGTGAGCATACCCATTTTAAAGTTCCTAAACCACCTCTTCAGCTCTGATTTGCTAGTTAGTAGACCAATCCCCCCCCCCGAATCATCCCAGAATTTAACTAACCCCAGGCTTGACAGTGTGTCTCTGACATATTTTTATCCAGGGGAGATTGCCAGCCACTGGGAGACTAAGTATCTCTACTAGGTCCTGGCAGTAGAGGAGCAGTTTGGGAGTAGCCCATAGTTTTCTCCAATATCATTGATGGTCTGACTGCAATTCTTTCCAAGATTCGCCTGTGCCCCAAATCTAGCCTTAGCAGGACTAGCGAAGTGCTGACATGTAGGCTCAAGCAAAAGGAACAAATGATGGACGGAATGCTGCACAATGCAAACATTAACCCCCAGTCACAAAAATCTGGGTTTATTCCATCGTTCTTTTGCGCACCACGCCACTCCAGTTCAGATCCAGCCATATGCAAATCAGTATTGACCCTGTTCCTTATGAGAACAGTCCAGCCCGAACTGCCAAGCCAGGTCCTCCCTGGACTGAAAACAAGCATCGTGGGACCGGTTTTGGATCATCACCCCATATCAACCAGGCTAACTTGAATCCAGTGACGCAGTGAGCTCGGGAACCACGTCTGGGCATACCCTTCCCACCTAGGGCAAAAAAAGCAAAAGGAACAAATGATGGACAGAATGCTGAACAATACAGACATTCACCCTCAGTCACAAAGATCTGGGTTTAAATAATCTTTCTTTTGCTCACCACACCACCCCAGTTTGGAACCAGCCATATGCAAATCAGTCTTGACCCTGCTCATTATGGGAACAGTCCAGCCCAAACTGCCAAGCCAGGTCCTCCCTGGACCGGAAAGAAGCATCCTGTGACTGGTTTTGGGGCATCAGCCATCATCAGCCAGGCTAGCTTATATCCAGTGGTGCAGTGAGCACGGGACCCACTTCTTGCTTCCCACTTAGGGTGACAAATGCAAGAGGAGCAAATGATGGATTGATTACTGAACAATGCAAACATTCACCCTCAGTCAGAAAGATCTGGGTTTAATCCATCGTTCTTTTGCTCACCACGCCACCCCAGTTTGGACCCATCCATATGCAAATCAGTCTTGACTCTGCTCCTCATGGGAACTGTCCAGCCCGAACTGCCAAGCCAGCACTTTCCTCAGGAATCTATTCTCAACTATTTTTAGGGGTTTGGTGTCCTTGTAACCCCAGAGCTTCGCGCAATAGAGAGACGCGACCAGTGCTTGGTGGGTGTATATTTGGACAACCAGAATGACTGGTTTGAAAATGGAGCCCCGGTGAACTTTTAGCAGACCGCCCACATATTGGTCCAATTTGAACCTTTGCTTCGAAATATGTGGCCCCTGACCAAGCTTCTCGTTCAGAGTGATGCCTAGGTACACAAACAGATGGACCTGCGCTAGCCGGGACCCATTCAAGGTGGGTTTGGCGCATGTTGTACAACACGGGTTGAAAACCATGCACTTTGTTTTACTGAAATTTATTTCCAAGCCTCTCTTTATACAGAGGCTACTGAATTTGTCCAGGATTCTCTGTATGCCCATGGATGGTTTAGATAAGAATGTGTCATCCACAAACATTAGCACTGGGACACACGTATTGGCTGATCTAGGGGCATCATTGTTACAGGAATCAGGCGAGCAACCAAGTCATTGACAAACACTGCAAAGAGTGTTGGAGCAAGAACACAGCCCTGCCTGACACCCCTCTTGACTGGAAAAGGTTCTGTTACAGCAGACCTAGTCAAAGTTCTGTTCATGCAGCTTTTCAATGATTCAACATAAGTAACTAGGGACACCCATGTCAGCCAACATCTTCCATAGCCCTTTTCTGGAAACCAAATTGAAGTCTTGACCCTGTGCCTCATGGGAACAGTCCAGCCTGAACTGTCAAGACAGGTCCTCCCTGGACCGGAAACAAGCATCCTAGGACTGGTTTCGGGGTTTCACCCTCATCAGCCAGGATTGCTTGAATCCAGTGGCACAGTTAGCCCGGGACCCACGTCTGGCCATACCCGGCGCACTTCGGGCGAGGAAGCAAAAGACACACAATTGATGGACGGACTGCAGAACAAATCAAAACATTCACCCCCAGTCAAGAGATCTGGGTTAAATCAATCATTCTTTTGCTCACCATGCCACCCCAGTTTAGACCTGGCCATATGCAAATCAGTCTTGACCCTGTGCCTCATGGGAACAGTCCAGCCCGAACTGCCAAGACAGGTCCTCCCTGGACCTTAAACAGGCATCCTCGGAACGGTTTCGAGGTTTCTCCCCTCATCAGCCAGGATAGCTTGAATCCAGTGGCACAGTGAGCCCGGGACCCACGTCTGGGCATACCCGGCGCACTTAGGGCAAGGAAGCAAAAGACACCCAATTGATGGACGGAATGCAGAACAAATCAAAGCATTCACCCCCAGTCAAGAGATCTGGGTTACATCTATCATTCTTTTGCTCACCATGGCACCCCAGTTTAGACCTCGCAATATGCAAATCAGTCTTGACCCTGTACCTCATGGGAACAGTTCAGCCCGAACTGCCAAGACAGGTCCTCCCTGGACCGGAAACAAGCATCCCAGGACCGGTTTCGGGGTTTCACCCCTCATCAGCCAGGCTAGCTAGAATCTAGTGGCACAGTGAGCCCGGGACCCACGTCTGGGCATACCCGGCGCTTTTAGGGCAAGGAAGCAAAAGACACACAATTGATGGACGGAATGCAGAACAAATCAAGACACTTACCCCCAGTCAAGAGATTTGGGTTAAATCCATCATTCTTTTGCTCACCATGCAACCCCAGTTTAGACCTGGCTATATGCAAATCAGTCTTGACTCTGTTCCTCGTGGGAACAGTCCAGCCCGAACTGCCAAGACTGGTCCTCCCTGGACCGGAAACAAGCATCCTAGGACCGGCTTCGGGGTTTCACCCCTCATCAGCCAGGATAGCTTGAATCCAGGGGCACAGTGAGCCTGGGACCCACGTCTGGGCATACCCGGTGCACTTAGGGCGAGGAAGCAAAAGACACACAATTGATGGATGGAATGCAGAACAAATCAAAATATTCACCCCCAGTCAAGAGATCTGGGTGAAATCCATCATTCTTTTGCTCACCGTGCCACCCCAGTTAAGACCTGGCCATATGCAAATCAGTTTTGGCCCTGTGCCTCATGAAAACAGTCCAGCCTGAACTGCCAAGACAGGTCCTCCCTGGACAGGAAAAAAGCAACCTAGGACCGGTTTAAGGGTTTTACCCCTCATCAGCCACAATAGCTTGAATCCAGTGGCACAGTGTGCCCGGGACCCACATCTGGGCATACCCGGAGCACTTAGGACATGTGATTTTGCATAATGTCAATTGCAGGCGATACAATGGTATTCAAACTGTAAATATGAGTTGACAACGTATTTATGCCATTATCAACAACAGCAAGTGCTTTCACTAAATTAGCTTGACCATTTTGGCTTAAATGAGCAGCAGCCTCCATTTGTGATAGTTTCCAAACTTCATTATAGGCAGCATAAATGAATCTTTTTGAACGTGGAGACTTAAGACCCAACAAGAAATCTTGCGAATCCCTGTCCTCTGAGAGGAGAGAAAGATGTTCTTTTACTGCAGACAAAGTGGAATGTTGCAACCATTGCTGGCAACTTTCCTACAGAATAGGTGGTAATAACCCCTGAGTGTTGAGACTGAATGTAAGGAGGGTCTGGTCTGCCACATTTAAAACCCTGACTGCAAAAAAACATGCATGATAAGCATTTGTGTCCAATGGCCACAGTAACAACCCGCCAAGACCTGAAAGTGTTGAGTTGTTTGTACCATTTTGCACATATCATTAAGCTGTGCTTCAGTGTAATTTAACAAGTGTTGCCAATTATCGAAGTGTGCAAATGAGGGAACGCTGAGCAAATCCATTTCTTTAATTTTTGCTAAACCCACGCAAGTGTTCTGCTGTACTGTCTTATTAAAGAAAATCATTTGTTTTGGAATCAAGCCAGCTCTAAACAGGGTGTCCGTGTCCTGCACTTGCCAAAATTTCTTTCCCCAAAGTGATTTTAAATCAATAGTGTATTTCCAATAATCATAGCTGTTTTGGGCCAGTTGGGAAATAAATGAATATGAATAAATCAATTTTGTTTGGGTTAGCATATTTGTCTTTGCCTGTGAGGGTGTATGTTTAAAATAAAAAGAAACAGGATTGTTAGACCTGTTATCCTACCCAAACACTTTTGCCTGCTTACCTCCTCTTTTTGCTGTATCTTTTTGTTGGCATTAGGAATCTGAGCACCTTACCACTGCTAAGCATTGCTAAAGTCCTTGTGCTTCTCGCCTGAACATGGTGACATTGGTGTATACATGCTTGGCATATTTAGTTTACTTATAAGTCCCTTGTAAAGTGTATACCATATACCCAGGGCATGTAATCTAAATGCTACTAGTAGGCCTGCAGCACTGGTTGTGCCACCCATACAAGTAGCCTTTCAAACCTGTCTGAGGCCTGCCATTGCAAGGCCTGTGTGTGCAGATTACTGCCACTTCGACTTGGCATTTAAAATCACTTGTCAAGCCTTAAACTCCCTTTTTTTATTACATATATGAAATGAAATGAATTTGTACTTGTAAAGCGCACTGATACCCCAACTGGGGTTTCCTGGCGCTGTACGCATACCGCTGTGGAACCCTTCCTGGCTTTTCCCTGTGAAATGTCCACTCCTGGGCACCCCCAAGGTGAAGCCAGGCATCCCAGCGCTGTTGGGGCCGTTGTGGAGATTAAGCAAGCTATTGCCCAGAGTTGCAGAGTGGGACCCATGATTAGAATAGGCACCGAGGCGAGAATGATCAGGTCTGAGGAAATTGAGCCCAAGACCCGCCGAGGCGGGAATTGAACCCTGGTCCCGGGCCAGATCTCTGCATCAGGGTCTGCCGCTCTAACCATTGAGCCACACTTCTCCACACATATAGCTCACCCCTAAGGTAGGCCCTAGGTAGCCCGAAGGGCAAGGTGCTGTGTAACAAAAAGTTAGGAGGTGCACTTTTATGTTTTACATGACCTGGTAGTGACAAAAAGCTAAATTAATTTTTCACTTTTATGAGGCCTATGCCTCTCCGATGCTACCATTGGGAATTGCTGAAAACACTTTTAAGCTGTCATTCGCTATTAGAAAGGAGAAGCTGCATCATGTTTCATATCTTTGGAATGGTAGTTATAAATCCTTTTTAGTGGTAAAGATAGATTTAACATTACTATTTTAAAAATCCCACTTTTAGAAACTGGACATTTCTATGCTCTTAAATTAGCTCTGTGTGCTTGCAGCCTGCCTCCAATACACATCTGGGATGGGTGACAGCTACCGTTTGTGCATTCCTACTAGTCAGCCACAAACAGAGGAAGCATGGGTGTGACAGAGAACTCATCTGCATTCATCTACATTCTGGTAGCTCTTCCTGGGCAGGAAGAGGGAGGGCGATCTGACACCTACACCTGAATTGATAGTGTCCTGTTGTCCACACAAAGGGCTGACTACCCACCAAAGACAGATTGGCAGACAGGGCTGGGATTAAAGGGGACCTGAGTATTTCAGGGGCCTGCTTTGAAGTCACTTCAAAGGCACAACTGGATATAAGTACTGGGGTTCTGACCCTACCAAGACAGTACACCAATGGACCGATGAAGAGTAAAGACGGCCGTGCTGCAAGAATTGCCACTCTGCTTGACTGACTGTCCTGAAGGAACTGCTTCTCTGCTTTCCTGAGTTGCACTTCTGCCTGCTGATCTGCACCCTGCTAAAGACAAGGACTGGACCCATCTCACTTGAACCCAGAGTGACTCCAAAGGGCTTGCTGGCTTGCCCCCCTGTTCTGCAGTCTCAGGGCCAAGAAAGACTTCCTCCAATCATGCTGCTCGACTCTGCCATCTGTGAGTCCCCCCTTGACTGAGGTACCAATTGAGTTCTGGGCCTCAGAGGTAGGTTCTGCAGCTGTTTTGGTTTCAACGTCAACACAGTGACAACATTGCTTCAATTGTAACCGACACATTGACCTTCGATGCCAACGCAGGATCCAATCAACAACATCACCTTGACAGACTGCGCCGCTCGACATCGACACAATGCCTCCTTCACAAAGGGGTTTGACACCCAAGCCTTCATCAACTGCGCGGATCGGCGCAGACGCTTTGCCTCCATCCATGGGATTGACGAGGATGGGGTGCGTACTCTACTTTTCTCATTGAGTAATGAGATGGCCTCCTCTACTTCTCTCATTGAGTAATGAGATGGCAATCCAAATGTAACACCATGGCGGCATCAGTTAAGTGTGCTTCAGCCAAAGAAGAAAATCATGTACACTTAGGGCCCGATTCTGATGCGGGTTGGAAAAGCTTCCCGACCGAGGGCCTGATTCTGATGCGGTTAGGAAGGCCTCCTAACGGCCTTTGCTCCTTCCAAATCGGATCGGGAACGTGTCTTCCCGACCGAGGGCCCAATTCTGATGCGGTTAGGAACAAATGTTCCCATTGAAGTCAATGGGAGTTCAACCAAATCGTATCTGGAAGCATCCGGATGCATCCTACTCCGCCGGTCGGACTTTCCCGATCCGAGTGGGTCGGACACCATTTCCCAACCGATTCGGTCGGGAAGCTTTTCCAACCCGCATCAGAATCGGCCCCTATGTAGTGAAGTGTGAGAAGAGACAGAGAAAAAGTCATCAACATCGACAAAGTAGCCAGAAGCAGTCTGCTGAAAAACAAGAGCTGTAGCTGGCAGAGGAGAACTAGTAGGCACCTCCAAAGGTTGTTTATCATAAACAACTCTATTGTTAGAAGTAGCAAAAGCAAGCTGTATACTCACAGCCGATGTATGGCTTGTCTTTGTAGCGGTAACAGGAATCAACAATAGTTCTTTTTCCGCCCTCCCCAGCCGGGGATAATCAATACTGTGTTGCTTGAAACTTGTGGAGGAAGTTCCTGTAGGGTAGGGAGAGTGGTCAAGAGACTAAACAGGATTCCTAGTGATCTACTGTGTAGTTCTGGCCAAATGATGTAATTTTACTTGATCAATGCAGACAATTTGTTTGTCTTGGCAAGCGGTGGCAAAATCACAGTTTTTGTACCTTGAATGCCAGGGAATGGTACCAGTGCATGGTATGATGGGCCAACTTCAATCTTTACTGCAATTCTCTCTTGAACTAGATCCCCAGCTTTTGGAATCCTGCTGGAAGGTGCTGGTTGCTCCTTGAATCCAACATTTGCAGGCTTTGTTGAATGGTCATTAGGCTGCTCATCTTGGAAGTCTACTAATTCCTATAAGACAGAGAAACTTTCATTTTTATCAAATGGTTTATCTGCTGCCACTGTGCCGGGTCTGTCAATATCTGGAACATCTAACAAATCTAACTACATCCTGAACCTAATACTCTAGCAGTTGAGGATTGCTATCCACTATCAAATTTCCCTCTGGTTGATAGGGCGAGGAATAATGGACAGCTAAACCCATGATTGCCATAGTATCCCTGTAAGCCTTAAAGGCAAACGCAGGGCCCTGGTTCGAGTGTAATGCAGCTATTGTGTTGTGTAGTTCCTACCAATCCATAGGACCTGCTCATTGTTTGAAGAACATAAACTAAGGGCTTAGTGTCAAGACTGATTCTGGACACCCCGCAGGATGTTTGCCTATAGACCAGCTAGCTCACAGTGCCACCTTAAGCCCCCCTAACCTACCAGGGAGAGAATGGTTTCTGGAAACCACTAAACATGTCAACCCTGGCCCCTGAGGGATTGTGGAAACAGTACAGAACCTTTCACTCAGCCACTTGTGCTCACTTATTCTCAGAGAAATATACAGAGAATAAACAGTGGGACGTTTTCAATGTTATTTATTGAACCAGTGTTATTCCTGCATAGAATTCGTGTGCTGCAATGGTCAGTAGACAGAAACAGATAAACAAGATTACAATCACCAAAAGTGTAAATAGTAGGTGGAGTTCTACCATGGTGCTACAACAATGTATATATGCAGGCATATAAAACAAGGCACTAATCAAGCGTACTCCTAGATGCAAAACCTACTCTGAGTTAACATAGAGTGTATGTAGGTGTAAAGCCGAGAATCCCCCCAAGGGATGATCCCACCCACTTACCTGATGGGACAAAGTGAAGGACCTCATCTTGGCCACAAACTGGACACCCCTCACAAGATGTCAGAGCGCTGTGTGGTGATGTCTCAGCATGCAAAGACCCTCAGTGTTAGCAAACGTACCTCCTCTACTAATCTATTGGGATGCTCATCTTTTATAATAGAAAGCAGCCTTGCAATGTGCGTATAGATGAGTGATGTTATGGATATGTAGATAGCCCCGTCACTCGGTGGATGAAGATAGTGTTAACATTTGTACATCGTGCAAAACGAGACCTTGTACATGATGTTCACGGCGTTGTGATAATGTTGTGAGAAGCTAGATGTGTAAACAAGTTTAGTTTCAGGGACACTAATCCAACATTGTCGTGCACGCAAATATGTGCAAAGGGTCACAGCTGAAAATTTTATTTGTGAGGACAATGTAAGAAATAAGCCGCTTTAGTACATGGGCCTAACTCGGGAATATAACAACTGCATATGTCCCACTGATGACTTGATAATCTTTAATAACAGTACGAGAGCATCAGCCGATCACTGTGGCCACACCAATTGGAATCTGGACCAAGAATTTACAGCAAGTAGAATGAATTTAAATGCACCATCCAAATTTAGTGGCCCACAATGATCTAGGTACACACATTGGAGTGGTATGTTTGAAATTAAGAGGGATTTTTGTGGTGGGCGAGCAATGGTGGAGCTTTTAATTTGTTGGCGGATGTCACAGCTAAGGGCATGCTGATTTGTCTGTTTGTATAGACCATGCCACCAATAGTGCTTCTGTAATAAGGAAATTGTGGCCACCACATCAGCATGGTCAGATGACACACCATCATGGGCAGCTATGATTAATTCTTGCCTGCGGTCTTGGTTGGGAATCACACGATCACTCACCCCAGGGATGGTAGCAAAAGGAATGTTTTGGGCACTTAAGTGACAGGAATATTTTGCTGGATATTTTTTAGGTAAAGGGATGCTGCTGCACAAAGCATTGCCGGCAGCCATTATATCTTCACCCACCCTCATATAAAAATGAGTAATCACAGCTACTGTAGCAGTCTTAACTTCAGATTTGACAGCTTCATTTGCCAATGAATTCCATGCAACATGTATTCTAACATGCTGATGACTCAATGTGTGTATCACATGAGCTCATGTTAACTGTCTTTAGGTAATGCCACCACCTTTACCCAAAGCAGGTGGTGATTGATAGTATTACCCTTTCAGTCTCTGAATCCTTTTAGGTTTCAATAGTGTAAGTTATCATTAAAAAACATGCACAACAATATGAATCACACACTATGAGTGTGGGGGATTCAGGTTTTGTATTTTCTAGTGCCAGAATCAAGGCTTTCAATTCAACCAGTTGTGCAGTGCAATCCGCCAGGGACTGCATGAAAGTTTTTAAAGGATGGAGTTTTCCATCCAACATGACACCATGTACCATGACGGAAGCTACAGAATATTGGTGGTTAGTGCATATAGCAGGCTTGATTAAACCATCAGTATATATGATGTGTTTATAGTGTTTAAGAGTTTGTAAAGTAGGGTCAAAAACAGTGTACTTTAATAGCCGTCAGGGAAGTGGCCCATTGAATCCATCTAGGATGTAAGGTTTTCGCGTTAGGAATGTTGGACTTTGTAACAACCTCTAAGGCTGGGACAGGGGTATCTACAACTATGGGGCCGATTCTGATGCGGGTTGGAAAAGCTTCCCGACCAAATCGGTTGGGAAATGGTGTCCGACCCACTCGGATCGGGAAAGTCCGACCGGCGGAGTAGGATGCATCCGGATGCTTCCAGATACGATTTGGTTGAACTCCCATTGACTTCAATGGGAACATTTGTTCCTAACCGCATCAGAATTGGGCCCTCGGTCGGGAAGACACGTTCCTGATCCGATTTGGAAGGAGCAAATGCCGTTAGGAGGCCTTCCTAACCGCATCAGAATCAGGCCCTCGGTCGGGAAGCTTTTCCAACCCGCATCAGAATCGGGCCCTATGTGTTTTCCTTGAGCCATTGGTCTTTCCTTAATGACAGCCAGATGGCAGTCAGTATTTTTTCAGTGAATGCAAAACACATTTCACCATTAGAACATAAATGCCATTTATATGCAATTTGCACTGTCACCTTCATTGAATGTGACATATGTGAAGCCAAAGTTTGTTTTGTTGACACTTGTGTGTAAGTGTCCTAATGCAAGCATGTCAGTCTGCAGTGATCTGAGTATTTGTGTATGTTCTGATGTCCAATGTGTACCGGAAAAATCAGGGCAAATTAAATCGAATAAAGGTTTTATGCGTTGTGCATAATCTGGTATTGATGTTCTGCCAAAGTTGAAAAATCCTAACATGGACTTTTTAATCGTGCTTGGTGGCTGTTAAAGAGCATTTGTCTGTAGAAAATGTGGCACCAGGCTCTTACTCTGAATTGATAGTTTGTTTCCTAAAAATAGGACACTTAGAAAAGCCATTTTTGTTTTCTTGAAGTTGGATTTGTAGCCTTGTTCAGCAAAACCCAAAACAATGTGATGTACTCTGGCTAAGAGAATATTTAAGTCATCATCCTCATCCGTTAGATATATATTAGCATCGTTGGACAATGCTTCTTGGTCAATATTATGTAGAATTGATGTTACTCGGGCAACAAACAATCCTGGATTAATCTTATAACCCTAAGGGAGTCAGCGAAAGCGGCGTAGTGAGCGAACTGTGGAAAATGCTGTCAGGTCTCTGCTTTCAGGTTCTATGTTTTGGTAGAAAAAGGCTATTTTGTATTTTTGGTGGACAGTGTTGTTCATTAAAGCTATACTGTGTGAATTTTGAATCACAAATGAGCATGTATGACTGTTTAAATGTCTGAAGTCTAAAACTATGCAATAGAAATGATCTGCTTTAGCTACTGGAAATAAGGGATTATTCATAGGAGATATGCAGGTTTCAATAATTTCTGGTACTCAAGTTGTGAGACAATTTCTCTCACAGGAGCTTTTGCTTCATGTTTAATTGGGCATTGTGGTTGTACTTGTGGACTGGACCATATGGGTATAATATGATAGGGCGAGTCCTTATCCCAGCCTACATGGTTGTGGTATAAAGCTGGGGCTTGTGCAAGAGCCCATTTTGCAGCATATACTTGTTTAACCTCTTCGGGGACAAGCACTGAGAAAAATGGTAAAATTATCTCCTCTCCTTGTGGGGCTGTTCTTACAAACTCTGATGACCAATCTACCTCCGCTAAGAGAATTTCATAACTATGTGTTACTTTTCCCTAGAATATTACCCTAATGGTCCGCATTATATCACCCTTAATCTGCATGTTTAGTTTAAAAAGTCTGTCTGGAGAGCTGACTCGTTGGTCTGGGTTTTCAACTTCTATGAAGTCGTTAGTTGCTTTTGCATCCAGATACGCTTATAGATTCTGGCTAACTATTGTGACCTCTGCCACGCTGTCTAGCAGAGTCACTGCTTATGTCTTGTTCCGAAGGAGAGTTCTTAATATGTGTGGCATATTTAGCCGAAATTCCTGCAACCTTCTTTTTTTTATTGAGGTTTTTGTTCCGAAAGTTTCTCTTCCTTTTTTATGCTGACTTCAAACGTGTGTGGTGAATCCTTTTTTGGTTTCACATACTCTTATTGTCTGCACTCTCATCGGCCCCTCTCTCTGGTCATTTGTCCAATGAGTCCTGAAAGGAGCGAGAAGGACGTGTATCAGTGTATTGATACCTATCAGTCTGTTTTAATGTATCATGGTTGTATAAATTGGAATATCTATCAGAGGTCTCTGGTTGCGGAGATCCACCCTGTGATTTTGTTTTTTCTTTATCTTTTTTTGTTTATCCCAATGTTTTTTAGAACACTCTGATGCTTGTTTGGTATTGTCCTTTTCGGAGCTACCCTTAAGGTATGGCTCATTTAGTCTGGCCCAAAATTATCTCGACCTATAGATGTATAAGTGTCCACAATAATTTTTGGTAATTCGAGCTCCAAGTCTGCTACTGAAAACTGCACGAGGTGTTGGCGTATCACCAGTGCTGCTGCTTCCCCTTTAATATTGCATAATATTATTGCGGAAATTGTAGCAAAATTGCCATTTAATTTCATCTCCAAATCTAGGGAAGGGGCTGCCCCGTATTTGTTTTGAATCTGTTTTAGCAATTTATGCAAAACAGCAAGTGATGGTGTGCCGTGAGTTATGGTATAAATTGCAGCAAAATCTGAACCCCAAATGGCACAGTCATCAATTGGGGGAACTATTTCAAGTGGCAAGAACATTGTGAGAATTCTATGTTCGTCCGGGGTCACGTATGGGGAAACACTGCTTCAAGCATGTTTATTTTTGTGCAATCTAGAACAAAATTTCCTCCTTCTGGTGGGACTCTTGCCCATAATAGCAATAATAGTTACATGGCTAATCGCAGGCACAGCTAACTGTGGCTGGACAGCCTACTCAGCCCTTGCTGGAGCACTTGTTCGTGTACGCGTGACAAATTGTGTTAAACGTTTTTTAGTCTAACTAGCCCAATATAAAGAGTGCGTAGTTCACCAACATTAAGTGGGGCTAAATTTGTGTATGGTGTGTAGCCAGCTAATATGGGCCATGTAGCCCTGTCATTGCTGAGGGGACCCAGTCTGATCTTGTGGAATACATGTGATCGGGTGCCTTGGAACCAATTTTGATGTTCCTGAAATGTTAATGCTATTTCTAAGTCATTATAAGCTCTGTAATGGCCTGGTAAGGCCTCCTCAGTGAAATAGGGAAATGTTTGTGTGTTAGCATTTTCTGCTGGAAAAATGACCCATGAATACAATACTTCAGTTCTATAAGCTGTGTGAGCCTAATCCACGAAGGTAACGTCTCCACTTTCATTTTGTAGCTCATGTAATGTTAAGTGTGCTGTAACAGCAGGCCTGTAATGAGCAGAAATATTAATTACATTCGCCAATCTAGTGAATTCGTAGAGGGAATAACTATAGTGGGGTATCCTTTTAAAGGTTCAAGCTTAAACAACCTACAGGCAAAAATAGGTGCTTCCTATAATGCTGAGGAGGCTTTGACCCTAACAGCATGGACATCGCAGTAAAAGGTGATCGGGGACTTCGGGCACACACAAGAGCTACTCAGGAAACCAGTTAAATAAATATATGACCTAAAAACGTTGGTGGCACCATGTTATATGGTTCCCACTAGAAACGGTATGACTGCGTATTAGGACAACAGGGCTTCAGAATGCAGGGACTAAGTCCATCTACACCATCAGAGACTGTTGGCCCAATTCCTAGCTTGCTTACAGTGCCTCAACCAAACCCCTAACTATCCTGGGGTGGCATGTGATTTTGGCAACCTCAAACATGGCACTCAGATCCCCAAGGGAATTGTGGAAAACATCTTACCACTTTCGGTGCTTACTTATGCATGCCCATGGTAAACACAAGGAAAGAAACAAATGACGTTTTCAATACATTTAGTGAAACAATCGTAATCATGCAGAGAAAGAATGAGCTGTGATTTTTAGGCAGATAAAACAAAGTAATTTAACCAGCATTGATACACTGTGAAAGAGAATAAACAGTCTAACCATGGCAGTCTGATTTCTATTCACTGCCCCTACTCTGAGAGCATAGTATGTGTACCTTCGACTGATCTCTTAGGTTAGCCTGAGGCCCTATACCTGGATAACGTGGACTGAAGTAGGATTGGCAATCCCTCTCTGCAGGATCAGGACGGAAGACCAGAGTTAGCTGAGCTGCAATTCGAAAACATAATTCACTCCAGGACCATAGTGGCTGGAGTGAACCCTCTGACCATTAAAGGGACAGTGCACTGTTTATATAATAAAACTATTGTGTTAGATCTCTGATGCAATGATGTATCTCAAAGTTAGAAGCTGTCTAAGAATGGGCAACTCAAGCACCAGGATATCTTGTTCTTCTTTTCTTAACCTTGAACGAAGTGTACAGATTATGACGCAAGAAAGGCTTTCTAAAAACAAGCAGCATGTACAGCATCTTCTCAGAATAAGGCATATAAAAAACAAATAACTAAAACAAAGTCTGCTAAAACATGTAAAATCTAAAACTAAAATGGAGAACCACAGTGGGACCAAGAGGGCCTCATTACAGTGTAATTATAATTGGCCAAAGCAACCTACCTGTAAGTCCCTTTTATATAGTAGTGCATGTAGGTTTAGAGACTTCAGTGGACTTGATGCACTTAAGTGTACACTGCTATGGTGTCTGGTGTAATTGTAAAGCCAGCCCTGCCTTGCAGGCTGGCTTTAAAATAAAAGTGTGTCCAAATCGAATTTGGCTTTAAAAGTACTTTCAAAGTGCAAAACTACGTTTATATTCCATATGAGTCACCCCTTAGGTCTTTCCTAGGTAGCCCCAGGGTAACGTGCCTTGTTATAAAAAAGTAGGGACATTATAAAAATATGTCTTATATGCCCTAGTGGGGGAAAAAGAACCAAAGTGTTTTTTTCTCATTGTAGTGCTTCTAACACCATACGCTAACATGAGAAAGCTTTGTTAAACTTTAATAAAGTCTACCTTTTGATTGGAAGTAGCAAGCAACATAATTCAAAGTATAAAAATGATAGTTACAATAAATCCAGCAACTTGCCATGGTCAGATTTATTATAAGTATTGCAGGAAAGTAGTTTTTAGAACGTATTACCCTGAATTTACATAAAACAGCCCTCTAGCAGCCCCTTCTGATTGGCCAAGCTGCTCCTTGAGTAGGTGTGAAGAGGCCTTGAGTTGAGATAATACAGCCATTTAGTGGGAGGTGATTTACTTCCTGGAGAAGCCAGGGACAGGAAGGGCGTAAGGGAGATCAACTTGACTTCAAAGGTAGAAGCACAGCTGTCACTGGACCCAGACCGGCCCACAGATGCTTGATCCCCTGCCAGATGGGAGCCTCCTTATTAGATTAGGAGAGGAGCTGGAAGGGGAGTGTAGGGAAAAGTTAGCCACACCTGTGGGTTGTATTAGCCAGACCTGCACTCCAAGGAGAGAATTTTTTTCATTTTCATTTTTGAAGGTCAAAAATATGCCACACTTCCCAGAAAGTGGTCTTAGCAGAGGGTGGCAACTTGAACCCCTTTGGTTAGGATGACCCCCTCTTACCAGCCCAGAATGGGGAATAAATATGGGAGATCTACAGAAGCCCCTCAGATCCCTGCTGAAACATCTGGAGAAGAAGAACTGCCGTGCTGGACTGTTGGGCTGCACCACAGAGGTTTGCACTATGAAGGACTGCAAGATCCACTGAAAGGACAACTCTAGCTGACCAGCTTCACCTGGATTTTTCCTGGACTGACTAGGTGCATTATGAGAGTTGAAGACCCAGAACCCAAGTGGCAAATCAGAGCTTCTGAACCCTTTTCTGGTGCTGCTGGACCCTTACCGATCCCAACGGAACATTTCAGAGGAAGATCTGAAAGTTTGGGAACTTTTTGCCAACTTTTGTGAAAAAGCACTAGAAGAAGACCGGCATTGACGACGAGAGTCAAGCTGGCAACATCAAACCGTGACTGGGCCTGACCACACTTGTTTGTCCCACTGAATACTGCTGAGCTCCTCGCTGTCCGTGATGAAGACAAAGACCTCCACGGCTCACTGAGGTATTGTGCTGCAGCAGGCCGCCTTTGGATAAGAAGACCCGATCGCTTAACGTCGAGAGAGAAACCTCCAAAAAAGTGACTAAGTCAGAAGGTAAACACTTGGGGGCAGATTTACAAGCCCCTTGCGCCACTTTTGCGTCATTTTTCCCATGTTAAAAATGACGCAAAAGTGGCGCAAGGGGCTTGTAAATAAGCCCCTTGACCGGGCCGAACTGCTCATCGTATCTGACCCACCCTCCATTGTGGTTGGCATGAAACTTTGACTTCATCCAGCTCAAACACGACCAGATAGCCGCAGTTGACGCTTTACAATTTTTGGCACTAGAAAGCTATTTTTTTGTTAAAACTTTACAAATTTGTATCTCCCTACAATGGATTTTTTTTGTTTTAGCGTCATGTTAAAGATAACTATATTCTCTGTTTTTACACTACTTGTTCATAACTTCTTTTGGGAAACTAAAATACACTTCTATGTGTATTGTTGTTTTGGATTCTACAGTTTGGCAGAAACTGGGATGAATGCCAAGACCCACTCTGAAAGGTAGGTCAAATGCACTGAGTATTGTGCTAGCATAAACAGATCTGCATGTCTTTAACTTAGCCACAGAAAGGTTTCTGCAGGACATTCTTTCATGAAACATATATGAGGTGGTGGTACAGAAAGTGCAATCTTCCAAACGAATTCCTTTGTTACCAATCACCATTGCAAAATGAAAATGTAAAACTGCTCTTGAGAACTGATTTAAAAATTGAAGGACAATTCAAATGAGCAATGACTGAAGTGGCTCAGCAAAAGGAATCAAGTGCAGAGGTAGTGGCCCAGAGCTTGTTTCAGTTTGTTCTTCCTGAAATATATCTTCCACTGTACGAAACAAAAAAATATCAACAGATGAGAAAAAGAAATAACGGTTACCAAATCAAAAATATTGTTTCAATACAAAATGGCAGATGGTGCAAAATGGTTTTTCAAACAAGTATCCATTTATAAAATGAAATCGGAGTGTTATTTTAGGGGTTAGCTATAGCGCAGAGCAGATAGGCTTAACCTGAAGGCAATGTTTAAAGTATTTATGCAGTATCAAAACAGTAATGAAGTTGAAACACAACACACAATAAATCCCAATCCAATTTAGAAAGAAAAGAGTACATTTTCATAAATTAAAGACACCAAAATAGCAAAAATACAATAAGGGTAGCCGGAGGTGTGAATCTGTGAATTTTAGGAAATAAAAATAGCACTAACAGGTATTAAGTGCCAGCTTCAATCAACTTGTCAATGTAGGCAGGACCATGGGGCGCGATTTGAGTCCAACCACAATTGAACATAGGTCGGACATGGATATCAGGCTGGTTTTGCTTCCAAGGAAGGACCCTGACCAGTCAGATACTTTTGGTGCCTTTGTCCGGTCATTGTTCCTTAATTTGCACTTTGTCACTTTTTAGGAGCTTGGATTCTTTCAGAGGGGAAGGCAGCAGGTGATAGCCAAAGAGACCTCCACCAGGCTGGATACTCAAGGTCCCACTGAATCCGATTTGCTGCTGCGGGAAAAGTTCATCGAGGGAGAAACCTGACTCACTTGCCCAGCGAAAAAGCACCCCAGTAGGATCGGATTAGATTTTGTACCTGTCCTCTAGAAGTCTTTGGGGCCTAAACTTCTCTAAGTCCCAGGCTTCTCATGATGTTAGGAGGAGTACACTCTGACACAGCCCAGGGTTCCAGGGCCTCAGGAACAACTGGGTGGTCAGGAGTCACTTCTGTAGTATCACCAGCAGGGCCCAGGGCAGGTCCAGTATCAACAGGAGGCCATCCTTAAGGCACTTGGAGTTTACTTCTTTGTTCCGTGTACCAGAGAGAGCAGGCCCAGTCCTTCAGCGCTCACCTCAGGCCACAGACAGCAGGCTGGGTCCTTTTTTGATCTTCCTCAGGTGAAATAGTATTTGGCTGGACATTCACTTATTACAATTGCTGAGCATTTTTGACTCCTGCGCATGTGTAAACTGTTCACGTACCTTCCTCCAAGAAGCCCTGCTCAACCAGCGCTGTCACTGAGAGTCAAGTGCTCCTTTGGTAGAACTTGGGTGAGTTACTCAGAGCCCATGGTAGTTTGAGCCTCAGGACTTCAGGAATAAAAGGCCTCAACCCCCACTGTTGGTGTCAGTAGATCTTGCTTGCCCAATGGGCCTCTGAAATAGGTTCTGACACAGCGCAAAAAATGGTAGATTCAACACTAGGCTGTGCATGTTGTTAATCTTCAAGAGATACCTCACAATCCCAGACCGTATCAGGGAGAGCAGATGGAAAAAACAATTGACTTCATAATGCAGATCACTTCAAAGAACAGCTCCCATTAAAAGTGTGGTGAATGTTCCCAAACGTCTTTTAAAAGATATCCTAAGACCATAATTAGTTTAAGCTGACAACCATTGTGTTCTTCTGTTTAGAGGTACAATGTGCCACGTTAGTGTTACAGGACTTGATTACTGATTCTTAGTTTATGATAGGACATAAATATAAATCTCAACACATTTTAGGAGCTCGATTACCTGGATGATTTTGTGTGGGAAATGTTATAAAAATCAAACATGTGGACATATTTTGATAATGCATGTATGTGTGTTATGAATACAACAGCTGTATGTAACAATTCTTGCTATGCCTATCCAGTGATTCTGTACTATGCTAGGTATGTAGCTTACTGATATAAGGATGCGAATGTGAATTGTTACTCAGCATGAAAAGTGACCAATGTCATGTAAAATGAAATAAACAAAGATAAATAATTGAGTTCAGTAGAAAAAATCAAATATATTTGTTGATTAGCGGAAAATGTAATTAATGGATTTGAATATGCATTATTGAAATGAGTGTAGTAAATCTTAAGGGGTTTAAAATGTTCACGAAGATATTCATTTTAACTCATGTGGATCTTTGGACCATATTAGATCTTCTGATTAATGTACAAAGGTTTTAGTTTTACACTGTTCTATGTTTTGAATTCTGTTTTGAATTATTAACGTACCATGTAATGGACTTGAGGAAGCGATCTCACATTGTGAAACACGTGTTGGCCGAATGTTATTCTGTGTTCAAGTGATAAATGAAAAAAAGGAGATTTGTGGCACGCTTTTGCATTTATTCCCTTTGTTTGTGAAACTCTCAAACATGTCATATTAATTTTAAACTAGTTAAAAATGACAATGAATAATGAGATGTATCCAACTAATTCTGAAGAATGCAAAAATAAATAATATATCGCTAAAGGTGTTGATGAATGCATTCAGTAATTCAAATAGTTTTTAATTCAGTTCCATAATATGTTAATTTTAAGTGTCACATTCATTATCGATGTCCAATGAATTGCCCAGTAGCTTGGATATTGCAGTGTTGTTTTTAATACTTGTAAACAGAAATCAATGCAAATATCTGTCCTTTCTGTGGCTGATCATTTCTTTTTGATGGTCTTATATATTCCATGCTTTAAATAAAATAAATAACGTGAGTAAAAAACTAGTTCCAAATAATTTAAGGATACAAATGGAATTAAATCCTTTGAAAATTTAGCCAAAATTGCACAGAAATATAAAAGTTATGTCATCAGTGCACCATTATTGCATCATCAATTACTAATAGGAAGGATACATTTATTCAAATACAAATTAATTTTTTTCATCCCTATATTTTCACTAGACCACATACTACATAATATAAGAACACAATATAAATTAGAGATGCATATAGATTGGGAAAAATCCAGACAGAAAACAATAACCGTAAATAAGGTCAGTGAAAACAACAGAAAGCTATACAAACTATTTCTTCCAACAATACAAATGTATTTATTCATTAAATGATTTCTTATAAAGCAGGAAGCAGGCCAAAGTGGTATTGGAACACTGTACAATATTTCAGATACGATCCAGTAGGCGAAAACAAGTGCACAGAGAGACAGAACCAGAAGACTCACAGGAAATAGAATCAATATGTGCAACAAAATAGGATGAAAGTGTACATGGGTGTGAAAAAGTGAATTATTAATTGGTGTGGATGATAGTCACATGACAGTGCGCATGAGAATCTTCTTTAAGACAGAAAATCCTTCTCCCCCTCTGGAGTTTCCTCAGTCTCTCCATCATTCTCCTCTGATGTGATCTGTAGCTGATGGATTTCTTCCCATGGTCTGAGGGCCTTCTGAAAGTCTGCCTCCCTGCTACTCAGGATCATCTTCAGTTTCCTTGCCTTGAACATCAACTTTATACAGTAAGTCTAAACAAGGTACCAAGAGCCACCTTCATGTTTAACAACAAGATTTAAGATGCAAATATGTGATTAAAAAGAATTTAAAAGTTCAAAAATGACAAAATCAAATACCTGGTGCCAAATAAAAATCACAAATCAAATTTTGCTGTCAAAATTTAGCAAATTAAAATTTTCAAATTAATGGTTAGGTGGTACTGCTAAACTAGATTTGACAGTTGAACACCAATGGGAGCTTGTGAATTATTAAGTGTTGTGGATAGTAGTCCACCACAAGTAATAAAGTCACCATCCTGTTAGGTTCAGTTAAAGGTTTCAGTAATTTACACCTGAGCCCAATCCCTGGGAGCTATGGCAGAGAGCCGAAAGGCTTACCTTAGGGAATGTTTAAGGCATCTATAAGTAAACAGTGAAAAAGTAAAAAAATAACATAATATAAATCCTTCTCCACCTTTTATAAATAGAGAATAATTTAATGAAGATAATGCACAAAAATGAGAAAAAATCAATAAGGGGATTCAGGAATCTGGATTTCTAAAGTTTTCAGGAAAAATAGCTCCAAAAAATGGAATGCTCCAATGGTAGTCATCGGTCATTCTGACCAGGAACTAGGCTCGATTTCAGACCGACTGTGATGGAGCAGGGGTCAAATACAAAAATGAGGTTCAACCCGGTTGTAAGCTTTAACTTGGGGCTCAGTCTTTTATTTTGGGAAGTCCAAATCCTTCAGCAGGGCACGGAAGCAGGCTGTATCTGAGAAGGGGGCAATAATTTTTGATAGGCTCGGTGAAGCCCTTGGTTTTCGCGGGAAAAGTTCAGAGAGGTAAAGTTCCCATTTCACACCCAGGGAAGTCCTCTTGGCAGGCAGATAGTTTGGTGCCTTCCCCGTCAAGATTTTTACCTACGGACACAGGGGCGTATTTATGAGCTCCTTGCGCCGCCGTAGTGCCACGTTTTGTGATGCTCCGGCAGGGCAAACCAGAACACAATATTTATGAGGCAACACAGAGTGACTTTGTGTGGCTTTGAATGGCCTCATATATATGCAGTAAGGCAAGGCAGTGCAACTCGCTTCATTGCCTTACTCTGCACCAGGGAGATGTTCCATTGGTGTTAAGGTGGGTGTTCCCATGCAACACTCATGGATTTTAACGCTTCCCCAGATTCCAGGGGATGCACCAAAACCTTATGCCTCCCAAGGGGAGGCACAACGAGGAGAAATAACCCTATTTCTCCTAGTTTTTTCTTCTTTCTATGTGTGCTGCATTCTGCTAACAACACAGGCACCCTTGCATCATGGTGCAAGGGTGCCTGAGTTGGCACTAGGCTGGCGATATGCACCAGCTCAGGGGGAAGGACATGAATGGACTGCATTAGATAAATACGGTACATTCCTGCCCTTTCACTTTAACTTTAATGTAGGGCAGTGCAGCAAGATGAAGTTCTGCAAAAAGAACAAATGATGGAGGGAATGCTGAACAAATTAAATATTCACCCCCTGTCACAGATTTGGTTTTAATCCATTGAGAAAGCATCCGCCAGACTCATCCTCAACATCCCCCACCGCAGCCACATCACCGGCCACCTTAGAGACCTCCACTGGATCCCAGTCAACAAAAGCATCACATTCAAGCTACTCACACAAGCCTACAAAGCCCTACATGGCGCAGGGCCTGCGAACCTCAACCACTGCCTAGCATTCCACCCACCCACCAGAGATCTCTGCCCCACCCAGCTGGCCTTGGCCACCGTCCTATGCATCTGCAAGACCACGGACAGAGGAAGATCCTTCTCCTACTTCGCAGCAAAGACCTGAAACACCTTGCCTCTGCACCTCAAGCAATTACCGTCACTGCCAGGAAGGAAGGACCTCAAGTCTTGGCTCTTTGACTGAACCACAGTGCCTTCGACGGATCAGCAGTCCCCCCCAGCCCCTTGAGACCCTTACGGGTAAGAAGTCACACTCTACAAGACATTTGATTGATTGAATGATTGATTGATTGTTTTATTGCTCACCACACCACTCCAGTTTGGACCCAGCCATATGCAAATCAGTCTTGACCCTGCTCCCCATGGGAACAGTCCAGCCCGAACTGCCAGGCCAGGTACTCCCTGGACCAGAAACAAACATCCTTGGAACAGTTTCGGGGTATCACCCCTCATCAGCCAGGCTAGCTTGAATCTATTTGACATTGTTCAGCATTATTCCATCAATTGCTCTTTTTGCACTTCTCCAGGCCTTTAGCGGGCAAAGGGAGCAGCAAGATGGGAAATTGAATCCAATGGCACAGTGAACACGGGACCCACATCTGGGGATACCCTTCCCACTTAGGGTGTCAAAAGCAAAAAAAACATAAGTCTTGAGCAGAGAAAACCTTTTTTTTCAGCCAAGCGTTAACATACCTTCAGAAAACCAGCTTGGCAGTTTCAAGTCCAGGGTTTTCAGGGATGTTAAGAGAAGCCCAGTTAAACACAGTCAAGGGTCTTAGGTCCTCAGGAACAGACTTGTGGTTCAAGACTCAGTCCATTAGCAGGATCTAGCTCTGGTCCAATTGGTACTGGTCATATGTGCTCCTAAGGAAAAGGCCTCTAGCAGTTTGTTGCAGCCCTTGAGCTTGCATAGGTGGTCAGCCAACTGCCCTTGGAGTTCACTTCTTTGTACTCCTGGGTACAAATTTGGCAGGTCTAATCCTTCAAGTCTCCTCACAGGTCTCAATTAGCAGGTGAAGTCCTTTCTCTGTACTATCACAGGTACAGGTTGTTCTGAAAATGGTGTCTTGGTGTTCCACATTTATAGCTGGCACTAGTATATTGATGGAGGTGACCTCTACAGTGGTAGTCTTGGAGTCATGTTTGTCTTGTCACAATAGTGATGGCACAGTAGTGCTGCAGTCCATAGGTAGAATTTAACTTCCGAGGCCATTGGTGTACTTATGCACCATACGCTATGGCCTTATTTAAAATGCAAATATACCAATCAGGTATTATCCAATTTTGACATGATGTAGGAGTCAGAGCACATATACTGGGCACTGAACAAGAGTGTCCCACTGTGCACAGGCTACACACAATGAATACATTATGCAAAAAATGGGGGTAGCCACAAAAACTGGGGCATTTTCCCACAATTTGTATCATAGAAGATAAGCAATGATACTTTGAAAATAAAAGAGCATGGGATAGGCATTTTGAAAAAAACAATGACAGCAAGTACGTATCATAACTCAAGGTGAAAGAAATGATCAGAGTGATAAGGATACAGCCAGATTGGAAGTGTCAGCAAATTAGGTTGTGGTTAAGGAAAAGAGGATTAGTTGAACAATTAGAAGCAGAAATGAAAAGACATAAATGAGAGATGGTTAGACAAACAAAGTACTTTCAAGTTTCTTTAAAAAGTAATTGTATATGTAGTTAATAAAAAATCCAAGATTAAGTTATTTTAAAAAGTGAAGACAATCAATCAATCGCCATTTGTAAAGCATAGCTTCTCACCCGTGAGGGCATGATGGTATCCAGGCGCTGGGTTGCCGTGCCCAGTCAAAAAGCCAGGTCTTGAGTCTCTTCCTGAAGTCCGCCAGTGACGATGATGTTGGGAGGTAGAAAAGAAGGCCATTTCAGGACTTGGTGGCAAGGTAAGAGAAAGAGCAGCCTCTGTTGTGGCTACTGCAGATGAGCGGTGTCTGTGCGAGGGAGGCGGAGCAAAGGTTTCTGGATGGTTGGTGGAAGTTCAGGCGGTGGTTCACATATGCTGGTCCTTGTTCGTGGAGGGCTTTGTAGGCATGTGTCAGTATCTTGAATTGACATCGTTTCTAGACGGGGTGCCAGTGGAGGTTCCTCAGGTGTGAGATGATTTGAGTCAGTTTGAGCAGGTTGAAGATCAGTCTGGCCTCTGAGTTCTGTATCGTCTGGAGCCTTTTCAGGAGTTCAGTGGTGGTTCCTGCCTGAAGTATGTTGCCATAGTCCAGCCGGCTGGTGATTAAGGCTTGCGTGACTGTTTTTCTTGTGTCAATGGGGAGTCATTTGAAGATTCTTCAGAGCATGCAGGGAGCGTGGAAGCAGGCAGAGAAGACTGCTTTGATCTGTCATTTCATGGTGAGTTTGCTGTCCAGGATGATGCCGAGGTTGCACGCGTGGTCTGTTGGCTTGGTAGTGGGTCCGAGTTCGGCGGGCCATCAGGTGTCATTCCAGGGTGAGGCATGGTTGCCAAAGATCAGCACTTCGGTCTTGTCAGTGCTGAGCTTCAGACAGTTGACCTTCATCCAGTCTGTGACATTCTTCTTGCAGATGTGGAAGTTGGTCTTTGTGGTGGGGGGTTGAGTGAGAGTATGAGCTGGGTATCGTCAGCATAGTATGTGATTTTGAGAACATGGATTCTGACGATGTCAGCTAGAGGTGTCATGTAGGTGTTGAAGAGGGTGGGGCTGAGGGATGACCCTTGAGGGACACCGAAGATGGTGTTCATGTGTTCCAAGGTGAAGGGAGGCAGGCTGATTCTCTGTGTTTCTCCTTGAGCAATGATGCAATCCATCTGAGTGTGTCTCCCTTGATCCCAATCTGGTGCAGTCTCTTGATGAGTGTGTGGTGGGATATGATGTTGAACGATACTCCCCTGCCAGTAGGGTGCGAATGTCATCAGTGGCAGCAATCAGGGCAGTAGTCTCTATGCTGTGGTTGGTGCGGAAAATGGATGGCAAGGCATCTAGTAGGTTGTTTCCCTTTCCAACCACTCACCCCCAGTCAAGAGATCTGGGTTTAGTCCATCGTTCTTTTTCTCACTGTGCCACCCCAGTTTGGACCCAACCATATGCAAATCAGTCTTGACCCTGCTCCTCATGGGAACAGTCCAGCCCGAACTGCCAGGCCAGGTCCTCCCTGGACTGGAAACAAGCATCCTGGGATCAGTTTCGGAGTATCACCCCCCGTCAGCTAGGCTAGCTTGAATCCAGTGGCACAGCAAACAAGGGACCCACGTCTGAGCATATCCTTGGCCACTTAGAGTGAGCATAGCAAACACAACAAGATGATGGACGGAGTGCTGAAACTTTTCAACCACTCAACCCGAGTCAAGAGATCTGGGTTTAATCCATCTTTCTTTTGCTCACAATGCCACCCTAGTGTGGACCAAGCCATATGCAAATCAGTCTTGACACTGCTCCTCATGGGAACAGTCAAGCCTGAACTGCCAGGCCAGTTCCTCCCTGGACCAGAAACAAACATCCTTGGACCGGTTTCGGAGTATCACCCCTCATCAGCCAGGCTAGTTTGCATCTGTTTGACATTGTTCAGCATTCTTTCCATCAATTGTTCTTTTTGCACTTCTCCAGGCCTTTGGCAGGCAAAGGAAGCAGCAAGATGGGATGGTAGTTCTGGAGTTCACTTGGGTCAGTGGATGGTTTCTTTAGAAGAGGTCTGATGTCTGCATGTTTCCATGCATAGGGGAAAGGTGGCTGTGGTGATGGATGCATTGAGGAAGGTGGTGAGTTGATGGTTGATTTCTTGCTTCCTAGATTGAAGAGGCTGTAGGAACAGGGGTTCATGGGTGCTCCTGAGTGGATGGAGTTCATGTTGGCTGTGGTGTTCAGTGTTGTGAGCTGTTCCCATGTGGGGGGATTTCGTTGGAGGATTTTGTTGGAGTGACGAGGCTGCAGAGGTTGGTGGGTTTGCGCTCGAAGTTCCTGTAGATGGTGAATATCTTGTTGTGGAAGTGATTTGCAAGAGCTTCTCATTGTTCCCGTGAAGGAGGGATTGCGTTCTCGTGGCAGAGAACTCTCTGACAATGCTGAAGAGTTCCTTGGTGTGATTGCGCTTGCCTCAATGCAGTCTGCCAGGGCATCCTTTTTCGCATCTCTGAGTCATTGATAGTATTTGAGGGCTAACTTGAATGTGGCTAAGTCTGTCGCATCTCTGCCAGTACGCAATCTTCTCTCCAGTTGTTTGCAACTGCGTTTCATTGTCCTGAGTCCTGGTGTGTACCAGTTGGCTTGTTTGGTGGATATGCAGGTTTTGGCTGGTTTGATGGGGGTGAATAGGTCGGTGGCATTGGTGATCCAGGTGTTGAAGTTCTGGACTGCTTGTTCCAGGTTGGTTGCGGAGTTGGGCTAGGTGGTGTTGAGGGCGTCCATCCATTGGATCTGTGTCACTTTGTTCCATCTGCAGAACGAGGTTTTGGGGGGATTGGTGGTGGTGTGTGGTGATCCTGCAATGGTAAAGTGGACGGTGGAGTGGTCAGTCCAGGTGAGTTCTGTGGCAGGGCTGTATTTGACTCGGTCGCTGGACATGAAGATTGGATCCAGTGTGTGTTCTGCTCTGTGTGTGGGGTCTGTAACAAGCTGGGTGAGGCCGATGTTGTCTATGAGTTGAGGTTGGTGGTGTTAGTGTCTGTGGGGTCATCCAGGTGGAAGTTGAGGTATCTATTGAATACTAGAGTTCCTCTCCGTGATCTCAGTACATAATGCATATGGAAAGTACAAAGTATGCTACATGGTTGCGAGTTAATGGAAAATTTGCTTCCAGAGATTCTGTAGTATGAGCACTGGGTAAGTGAGCTCCGCGGAGTGCGGAGTGCAGAAAACTCTGCAAGCTCCGCGAACAGAGCGAAGTTCACCACCCAGGCCGAATTCTGTGAGCGGGTATGTAGTAACTGGTATTGGTGTGTCTATGGTTTCGAAAATGGTAGTCTGTATTTTAGAGTGGGTGTATCAAAGGTTATATTAGGGTGTGAGGAGGTGCATCAGATTTTCATGTGGATGATGTCATCAGTGATGTCATCAGTGATGTCATTTGAGATGTCATCAGTGATGTCATCAGTGATGTCACTAACCATGTCATGAATGATGTAATATGTGATGTCATCAGCAGTGCATTGCTGGGGCGCAAGTTATAGTTAGCTGAACTAACTATAACGGCCGAATTTCTCTGGTTTTGTACAAGTGAAATGTCCAACTAACTATAACGTCCCTGAAACCTGTGGTTTTTTCAGTGAATTTCAAAGGTTTTTTAAATGCTAATTTCTAACTATAACGTCCCTGAAACCTATGGTTTTTTCAGTGACTTTCAAAGGTTTTTTAAATGCTAATTTCTAACTATAACGTCCCTGAAACCTATGTTTTTTTCAGTGAATGTCAAAGGTTTTTCAAATGCTAATTTCTAACTATGCTTACAGAGGTAGGACATGTGCAGAAAGAGGAAGAAAGGCGCAGAAATAAGCAAGAGAAATGCAGAAAGAGGCAACAGAAGTCCAGAAAGACAAAGAAAGGTGCAGAAAGAAGCAAGAGATATGCAGAAAGAACCAACAGAGGTGCAGAAAGAGGCCTTGTTGCAAAGTCATCCTGTGCCCCCAACTTTTTGCTGACTGGTACTGGTGGTAACTGACTCTGACTAACCAGGCCCGAAGCCAGTGCTATGCTAAAAGACAGTTAGAATACAGTGAAAACACCTACATACACTAGGGTACTCTATGGAATGGGGTAACCTTGTGATTGGCATGACCTCCTCTGTAAGGCCCTAGAATATAATAGGGCAGGGGGATTAAAACTACCTCTAAGTCAGAGATGCAGAAAGATGCTTCTTTAAGTAGTAGTCACATTTGCAGAGTGGTGGAGAAAGGGTGCTGGGCCTGCGACCATCGCTCAGGAATTCTGCTGCGTAGGACTTACAGGAGGTATCAGGAAGGCTTCTTGGCCCCCAAACTCCCTCAGGAGTAAATTGGACTTCATCCCCCATCCCGTAGTCTGCCAGGAGGCGCGTTTGCAGAGTGGTGGAGAAAGGGGGGCATGGCCTCCGAAGACGTCTTAGCAATCCCACTGTGTGGGACTTACTGGAGGTAACAAGAGGGGTAGTTGGCCCCAAGGACATCCTTGGTGGCCAACTACCCCTCCTATTACCTCCAGTAAGTCCCACACACCAGCATTGGTAAGTACTCGTAGCAGGCCACGCCCCCTTTGCCAACCACGCTACAAACGCGCTCCCTGGCGCGCTCTTGGATGGGGATTGAAGTCCCCTTCGCTGCTGGGGGTCGTTTAGGGGCCAACTAGCCTACCTCTTACCTCCAGTAAGCCCCACACAGTGGGATTGCTGAGAGGTGGACAAAGGCCACGCCCCTTTTCTCCACCACTCTGCAAACGCGCCCCTGGCGCATTCTAAGTTGGGGATTAAGTCCCCTTGAATACTGAGGGTCCCTGGGGGCCAACTAGCCCACCATGTACCTCCAGTAAGCACCACACAGCTGGATTGCACAGAGGTGGTCCGAGGCCACGCCCCCTTTTTATACCACTCTGCAAACGCGCCTCTTGGCACACTGCTGCTCGGGGGATAATGTCCACTTGTGTCCTGAGGTCCTCAGGACACAAGAGGACCTCATCGCCCCACCAGCAGTGCGCCAAGAGGCGCGTTTGCAGAGTGGTGTAAAAAGGGGCGTGGCCTCGGACCACCTCTCTCCAACGCAGCTAGTTGGCCCCCAGGGACCCTCAGTATCCAAGGGGAATTAATTCCCCAACTAACAACGGACCAGGGGTCGCGTTTGCAGAGTGGTGGTTAAAGGGGGCGTGCCCTCCAGCTAGATGCCGGCTTTTTTTTTTTTTCTTTTACAAGGGGGGCTGCGTGGCCCCCTTCTTTTACATTTTTGGGTCCTGGGGACCCCATCCCCCAGGGCCTGACCCCTTTTTTAAAAAAAAAATCGGGAAGGGGGCCGCGTGGCCCCCCTCCTGAGGCCAATTTCAGCCTCGGGGACCCCATCCCCCGGGGCATGGCCAGACTTTTTTAAATTTAATTTTATAATTATTTGGGGGGGCCGCGTGGCCCCCCTCCTTAGGCCCTTTATGGCCCCAGGGACCCCATCCCCCGAGGCCAGCCTTTCCGTTTGTTTATTTTGTAACTAGAGGGGAGGGGCGCCGCAAGGCCCCCCTCCCGGGCCACTTCTAGCCCCTGGAGCCCCATGGACCCCATCCCCCGGGGCCTGGCCTCTCCATTGGGGACCGTGGGGGAGCCCCAATGCCCCCACGGTCCTGCCGGCTGCCCACCTCCTGTGGGAGCCAGCATTGCTTTTGCACAAGGGGAGCTGCAGACATGCACCTCCCCTTGTGCAAAAGCAATCCTGCTTTGCTTGATTGAAGCGAGAGCAGGTTTACCTGTTCTCACTTCAATCAAGCAAAGCAGAGTTTGCCTTGGTAGGGCGGGAGCTGTACTCCTGCCCTGCCATAGCAAACAGCAATGTCCCGGGGATGGGCACCCCGGGACATTGCAGGAGCCGGCCCTGGGGGGTGGCAGTCCCCAGGGCCATCAAGGGCTCCAGGAGGGGTGCCATGTGGCCCCCCTCCCTTCATTTCTAAAGCCCCGGGGAGGTGGTGTCCCCGGGGCCGGGGGTCCGTTACGGACCCCTGAATTTGAATATTTAGTGCCCTGGGGAGGTGGCACACACATGTTTTAAAAAAAAAAAGAGGTGGTGGTCCCCGGGGCGTGTGGGGGGGCTGGAGCACCCCCACACACATTTTTATTTTAAAAAAGAGAGCCCCCGGGAGGTTGTGGTCCCCGGGGCTGTGGGGGGACTGCATGCCCCCCGCAAATCATCAATGAAGCCCCGGGGAGGTTGCAGTCCCCGGGGCTGTGGGGGCCCTGTGGGCCCCCGCTATATAATTTGGGATTGCACCCGGGACCTGGCCCACCCGGGGGGCTAACAATAATGAAGCGCGGGAGCCCGCACTTTGTTTTTTTTTTGTTTTCTCATTAGGATTCGCGCACCAAGTGCGAATTCTGCCGTTTAAAAAAAAAAATGCTTTTTTTGGCCCTGGGTGTCCCTGTGGGCCTAGGGGGTCAGGGTGTTTCTACCCTGCCCCTTTTCTTGTTTTTTAATGTTTTTTTCACTGTTTTCTTGTGACTCGGTTACCGAGTCACAAGATGGCTGCCAACACTTCCTGGTTTGGAGTGTTGGCAGCCAATCAGAAGTCAGCTCGTGCTCAGGAGGAGTCACGACTCCTCCTCGGTGCTCAGATATCGAAACTTTTCTTTTTCTAATTTCTCAGGAACTACTGAACGGATTTACACCATTTAAAAAAAAGGTCGCTTTCTGAACCAACAGCTACCTTTTTGCCAAATTTGGTGTAATTCAGTTCAGCAGTTCGGGCTTTAGCCTGTTCCAATTTTCCCTATGGAAATTAACATGGGAAAAACGCGTTTTGGGACCCCCTTTTTTCTCAGCCCCCGCTTGATGAATCACCCCGAAACTTTCAAGACAGGAGCTGACAGGAGCACCCCATTAGTTTTCAAAATTTTGCGAAGATTCATCAAACAACGCCAAAGATATTGGCAAAAGAAAAAACGCTTTTTGAATAGAAACAAGGTCCTTACTATAACTACCTACTGGCGACCGCAAGTAGGTAATATATATATATGTTTCACCAAAATTCCCACGACTGCTGCAAGTCGAAAAGCGGGACACGAACACCAGGTAAGTGCAAATTTTCTTCTTTATTAGCTGACGCTCAGCATGGCAGATGACGCATTTCGCCCATCCAGTGGGCTTGATCACATGACGAGACAACAGTCCATCATCGCTTTTGAACACCTTCACCATGCACAACATCACCTGATTAGTGAAAATAATAAAAATACTGATATATATTCCATCAGTGCTTGGGTCATCGTATTTTCTCACAATTCAGTCATGTAAATGCGTAGCAGCAAGGCCTATTAAAATATACAATAATTACAGGATAAATCCATTAAAAAATATATATAAAGTGCAAAGTGCAATTTCACATTTTAGGATGTTGGTAATTACTCGTTTGAATACATATCCAGGAGCTTCAACAATTTGCATAGAAAATATTTGGTCATTCCCAGATAATAATGAGTGGTTTTCGGATATATCCGGTCTAAGTGGCATTAAACCCGATCTTGAATATACTAACGATGAATATCTCAAGAGATGTCATATCATAATGCGACCTGATCATCAGGTTTTATCTATCGGACATCTATGATATCTGTTGTTTAATATATGAACATATATCTATATACAAGAAAAAGACCACATCAATAATTGCTATCACAGTCTAAAATCACAGTTCGACTGTCTAACTCTGTGTGATTCCCTCTTATTTGTGTTCAACCATGAAGATGTAGACAATTTAATCCACAGTATTTTAAATGAATAGACCTATATTGGAATTAATTCATAGCCGTTGCTTATGTTACAATAAAACCCAATGCGAATATATAAAGTGCTAGAAAGTGCATTCAAAGTGAACTGTGCAAAAAAAAAAAACAACAAATACATAGAATTTAATATAAATGTTAAGAGAATGTGGGGCGGTTACTTGTTTGGCCGTGTGTTACTGTCAGATGGCTTATAATAGATGGAGTGCAAAATCAGTAACCCTAACTTGACTGTGTCGATTGCTCGGTTGGACAAATAACTCCACAAGCAGCCATGTTACCATACTAATAGTATTGGCCATCAAGACTCAATATGCGGGACCAACATCAAAACGATAAGATATGACAGAGTATGACCTTCGTCCTACGATGGGGGTAATTAAAAGGGATGTTGAACGATATTAAATATGTTGTTTAAAATATATATATATATATATATACACTTTATCACTTTGCACTTTAGCACTTAGCACTTTTTATATACGTGGCACTTTAAAAGCTTGTTCATATAATTACCAACTGAGCCACCAGATCAAATGAGGTTTGTAGCTTTGCACTAGTAGCAATGTTTATAATAGCAGTATTTATACTTTTATTATTGAGAGAAAGCATATTTTATCTTATGTCTATATGGTATAAAATTCAAGTTGATAATATGCTTGATATTTGGTATAGGTACCGATCATAATGATTAGATGTTTTTAAGATAAAAAAACAGAATATTGTGGACTCGCAATAAGCAGCATTTGCACTTTATTTACAAATCGTAGCAGTTGATCAACATTGGTTGATTCTTCTGCACTAGTAGCATTGTTTACATTAGCAGTATATGTACACCTTTAAGCTTATTTATTTATTTATTATCCTATTCCAGCGACATGGTAGTAAATAGGAATAGATATTAGGAATTAAATTTGGTATTTTTACCAGTCACACTGATCTGTTGTCACAAATGAAACCTCAGCGATGTTAACTCGCAATTAGCAACATTGGCCATTTCATGTTTGACCCCCTGAACCCCGATTTTGGCTAGAATACAATTTATACATGATAAATGAAGACGAATAGGATGTATTGATTTAATACAAGTATTTTAATTGAATTTTAGTATTACAACGTATTAACATCAAGGTATTTATAAGCATAGTTCGATATATATTTTTATAATCTTAGTACTAATGACAATGCTTGTTTTTAATGTATGGTTTTATTGTATTGCCAGACAACTAGTATCATTATGTCCTCTATTAAGATCGGGTTGTTAGTCCAACAAAGGGAACTACAGATAACAGTATTTTGTCCATTTCTATTGTAGTGCCACGGACCTAGTCAGGTGATGGGTGGTGTGTCTTTTCCTTTTCAATAAATTCATGACTTTGAGCGTAACGTGATCATGGGAGCAAGGGCCAGGAGGCCCGAAACGCGTCATGAGCTGTGCACCTATCTATATTATTTAATAAATTATATCTTTGGCACCGGCAATAAAAGTTGTCCGTTCCTGTTTTCTTGTGCGCGATCGCACATTTGGAGAGTAACTGTATATTTATATATCTCAGTGGAGACCGAAACGCGTCGGTTTTGGTTGTTTGCCATATGAAGTAATCTGCTACTTGTGAAAATAAAAGCTCTGCAAGCTTTTTTCAGGAAAACACAAACCGGAGTGCGACCTATTATTTCCCTTGGGAAAGTGTGTGGAGAATTAATGGCGACCGGGCTCGGCCGCGAGGTAACGCACAGCTAATTAGAGCGCCATGCCAGCGAAAGGAGCCAAAGGAGAAGGATATATATATATATATATATTCACTGAAAAAACCATAGGTTTTAGGGACAGTTATAGTTACTTGGACATTGCACTCGTACAAAACCCGTGAAATTCCCCCGTTATAGTTAGTTCAGCTAACTATAACTCGCGCCCCCGCAATGCACTGCTGATGACGTCACATATTACATCACTCATGACATGGTCAGTGACATCACTGATGACATCACTGATGACATCTCAAATGACATCACTGATGACATCATCCAGTGACTGTGTGTTTCTCTAAAGTTTAAATATTTTTAATATATATAGGAAAAGACGTATTGAAGAATGAGTGGGTGTGTAAGTGTCTGTATGGATGATTTAGTAGGTGCGTGACTGACTGTATAAGTGAGTGATTTAACGTATCGTACTGAATGCATGGGTTAGTGACTAAACTGGGTGAATGTCTGTATCCGTCTGTCTGTTGCTGTGTAAGTGGCTGCATGTGTTTGTGAATAGCTACATGAGTGTCTATTTGAGTTATTGAATGCTTGTGTGAGTATCTGTATGGGTGCCTGAGTGTTTGTGTGGGAGGGGTGTGTGCGACTCTGTGCATAGATGTGTGAGTGGGTGATTCACTGGGTGGATGGTTTCAAGAGTGCATCTGTGATAGACTGTATGGGTGGGTAAGTGTGTGTAAGAGTGTGTTAGTGAGTGAATGTATGTCCCAGTGGTACATGTGTGAGTAACTACATATGTGAAAGGCAGTATATATGTGTGTTGGAGTATATAAATAGCTATAAGCGAGAGTGAGTGATTGTGATAGTGGCTGTATGGATGAGTGTGTGCTTGTATCAGTGATTGTATAAGAGCGTAACAATGTGCTACTATTTGTATGAGTAAGTGAGCTGGTGTGTGTATAACTGTATAGGTGAGTAAATGGCAGTGTGTTTAATTATTTGCATGACTGACTAGGTGTGTGAGTACCTCTATGGATGAGTGGCGTTGTTTGAGTGTCTATATAGGAGTAAGAGTGCATATGATAGTCCTGTACTGAGTGACCGTAAGTATGAGTGACTGTACGGGTGAGTGAGTGGATGTGTGTGTGTAGACCTAAGAATCAGTGAGTGGGTATGTGGTTATTGGTGTTGGAGTGTCTATGGTTTTGCGAATGGCAGTCTGTAATTTAGAGTGGGTGTATCAAAGATTATATTAGGGTGTGAGGAGGTGCATCAGATTATCACGTGGATGATGTCATCAGTGATGTCATTTGAGATGTCATCAGTGATGTCATCAGTGATGTCACTGACCATGTCATGAGTGATGTAATATGTGACGTCATCAGCAGTGCATTGCGGGGCGCGAGTTATAGTTAGCTGAACTAACTATAACGGGGAATTTCACGGGTTTTGTACTGAGTGCAATGTCCAAGTAACTATAACTGTCCCTAAAACCTATGGTTTTTTCAGTGAATTGCAAAGGTTTTTTAAATGCTAATTTGTAACTATAACGTGTCTGAAACCTATGGTTTTTTCAGTGAATTTCAAAGGTTTTTTAAATGCTAATTTGTAACTATAACGTGTCTGAAACCTATGGTTTTTTCAGTGAATTTCAAAGGTTTTTTAAATGCTAATTTCTAACTATAACGTGCCTGAAACCTACGTTTTTTTAGTGAATTTCAAAAGTTTTGTAAATGACAATTTTTAAATGTATTAATTGTTATATTAATTTTTTTCATACTGATTTAGTACATTTTTAGAAAAAAATTTTTTTACATATTTTATTTTTTAAATTACATTGTAATTACATTATACATTACATTACAAAAAATACTTTCTCTTAATGAATTACTTTAGTTTAAATACTTTGCAGATAGGTAGACTTTTAAGTACAGTAGTTACAGTTGTTGCAATGGGCAACACATTTTCAAACACAATGCAACATTCAGCTCAATGTGAATTTCTAGTTAAATGCAATTAGTTACTTTATGGATTACTTTTTCTAACCACAGGACTGGATCCTAGATTCAGTCCTGGTACATCTCCTGTAAACAGTTGAGTAAAAGCGTTTTGGTTACAGTCGTGATTTTTAAGGAATATTATTGTATTTTAAAAGTTGACACTTAGAAACTTTTTCTCATAGAATCACCAATGTTATCCTATGGAAGGAAATTCACTTAGCAGGTAAAAACTGTTATCGTTACTTTTTCTTACTCAGTGTTGGATCCTGGATCCAGCACTGGTGCATCTCCTGTAAACAGTTGAAAGAATGCGTTTAAGTCATACAGGCGATTTTTAAGGAATATTTGTAGTTTGTGAAAATCAACACTTTGAAACTTTTTTGCTGAAAACCAGTCAATGTTAGCCTATGAAGGAAATTCAAGTTACCGGTAAGTACGGTTAAAATTTCTTTTGAGGATCAGTACTGGGCTGAAACATGCAGCACTGAGGTCTCTCCTGATAACAGGTGAGTAAATCGGAATTCGTATTTCGGCTGATTTTAGAGGAATATTTTAAAGTTCCAAAACTCCACACTTAGAAGAATTTCCAAGTGAAACCAGTCAATGTTAGCCTACGGAAGGAAATTCAAGTTACTGGTAAGTACGGTTAAAATTACTTTTCAGGACCAGTACTGGGCTGAAAGATGCAGCACTGAGGTCTCTCCTGATAACAGGTGAGTAAATCAGAATTCGGATTTCGGCTGATTTTAGAGGAATATTTTAAAGTTCCAAAACTCCACACTTAGAAGAATTTCCAAGTGAAACCAGTCAATGTTAGCCTATGAAGGAAATTCAAGTTACCGGTAAGTACGGTTAAAATTACTTTTCAGGATCAGTACTGGGCTGAAAGATGCAGCACTGAGGTCTCTCCTGATAACAGGTGAGTAAATCAAAATTCGTATTTCGGCTGATTTTAGAGGAATATTTTAAAGTTCCAAAACTCCACACTTAGAAGAATTTCCAAGTGAAACCAGTCAATGTTAGCCTATGAAGGAAATTCAAGTTACCGGTAAGTACGGTTAAAATTACTTTTCAGGACCAGTACTGGGCTGAAAGATGCAGCACTGAGGTCTCTCCTGATAACAGGTGAGTAAATCGGAATTCGTATTTCGGCTGATTTTAGAGGAATATTTTAAAGTTCCAAAACTCCACACTTAGAAGAATTTCCAAGTGAAACCAGTCAATGTTAGCCTATGGAAGGAAATTCAAGTTACTGGTAAGTACGGTTAAAATTACTTTTCAGGACCAGTACTGGGCTGAAAGATACAGCACTGAGGTCTCTCCTTATAACAGGTGAGTAAATCGGAATTCCTATTTCGGCTGATTTTAGAGGAATATTTGCACAATGGTGAAGGGAGGGGCGGGGCCTGAGGTGACATCTTTGCAAACGCGCCCCGTGGCGCATTTTAAGTTGTGGGATTAAGTCCCCTTGAATCCTGAGGGTCCCTAGGGGCCAACTAGACCACCAGGAACCTCCAATATGCGCCAGGGGCTGCGTTGCAGAGACGTGTAGAGAGGCCACACCCCTTTTACACCTCTCTGCAACGCAGCTCTGTGGCGCATTCTGGATGTACCTGTTGGGCTAGTTGGCCCCAGGGACCCTCAGGATTGAAGGGGATTTAATTCCCATCTTAAAACGCGCCACGGGGCCTGTTTGCACACATGTCACCTGAAGCCCCGCCCTCCCTTCACCACTGTGCAAACGCGCCCGTGGCGCGTTTTAATTTGGGGGATTAAGTCCCCTTGAATCCTGAGGGTCCCCGGAGTCCAACTAGCCCACCATATACCTCCAAAAGCGCCACAGAGCTGCGTTGCAGAGAGGTGTAAAAGGGGTGTGGCCTCTCTACACGTCTCTGCAAGGCAGCCCCCTGGCGCATACTGGAGGTTCCTGGTGGGCTAGTTGGCCCCAGGGACCCCCAGTATTCAAGGTGAATTTGTTCCCTTCTGCAAACGCGCCAGGGGCGCGTTTGCAGAGTGGTGAAGTAGGGGCGGGCCTGCGGGCCCGATCGTTTTCTTTTTGTTTTGTTTTTTGTCTCTGAAGGGGGCTGTGTGGCCCCTTCCTTTTTTCTGTTTTTGGGCCCTGGGGACCCCATCCCCCAGGGCCTTACCCCTTTTTAATTACCAAAAAAAAAACGGGAAGGGGGCCGCGTGGCCCCCTTCCCTTGGCCTGTATTGGCCCCGGGGACCCCATCCCCGGGGCATGGCCTCTTTATTTATTATTTTGAGGGGGCAGCGTGGCCCCCTCCTCTGGCCATTTTAAGGCCCCGGGGACCCCATCCCCCGGGGCTGGCCTTTCTATTTTTTTTAAAAAAAAAATTTCTTTTTTGGGGAGGGGGGCCGCGTGGCCCCCCTCCCAGGCCACTACTTGCCCCGGGGACCCCATCCCCCGGGCTGGCCCTCTCCGTTGGGGACTGTGGGGGTCCCCAATCCCCCACAGTCCCGCCAGCTCCCGCGTCCCTTGGGAGCCGGCATTGCTTTTCCACATGGGGAGCAGCTGACATGCTGCTCCCCATGTGGAAAGCAATGTGCTTTGGATATTGGAAGAGAGAGCAGGTTTCCCTGCTCTCTCTTCCAATATCCAAAGCAGTTTGCTATGGCAGGACGGGAGGCGCGAGGCTCCCGTCCTGCCATAGCAAGCTACAGTGTCCCGGGGTAGGCACCCCGGGACACTGCAGGAGCCGGCCCTGGGGGTGGTGGTCCCCAGGGCCATCAAGGGCTCCAGGAGGGGCCGCGCGGCCCCCTCCAATTCAGTTCAAAGCCCCGGGAGGTGGTGGTCCCTGGGGCTCTGGGGTCCGTAACGGACCCCCATATTTAAATGTTTAGTGCCCCGGGAGGTGGCGGTCTCGGGCGTGTGGGGGCTGGAGCCCCCCACACAGGTTGTCATTAATTTTTAAAAGCCCCGGGAGGTGGTGGTCCTCGGGGCTGCGGGAGGGCTCAGAGCCCTCCCGCACCATTTTTAAAAAGCCCCGGGGGTGGCGGTCCTCGGGGCTTGGGGCCCTTTGAGGCCCCCACACATTAAATTATCCCCCACCATGCCCCCGGGACTTGGGCCACCCGGGGCCAATTAACATCGAAGCGCGGAGACCGCGCTTCGATTTTTTTTTCGGCAGGATTCGCGCACCCTGCCGATTTTTAAAAAATTTTTTTTTTTTGCCCTAGGGGTCCTTGTGGGACCCCCTGAGCAAACCTAGGGGTCAGGGTGTTTCTACCCTGCCCCGTTTGTGCGCTTTGCGCACTTGTTTCTGTCCCTCGGTTCTACCGAGGACAAAATGGCTGCCAACATTTCCTGAATCGGAATGTTGACAGCCAATTAAAATGCAGCTCGTGATCGGGACGGTGCGCGCAGGGTGCGCTGAGGGTGCGCGAATCCTCCGTGCCCATAGATATCACTAACTTTTTACTTTTCATTTTCTCAGCAACTACTGAACGGATTTACACCATTTAACAAAAGGGTTCTTTCTGAACCAAGAACTACCTCTTTGCCAAATTTGGTGTAATTCCGTTCAGCAGTTCGGGCTGTAGCCGTGTCTAAAGTTTCCTATGGAAAATGCATGGGGAAAACGCGTTTTGGGACCCCTTTTTCTCGGCCCCCACTTGACGTATCACCCCGAGACTTTCAGGGTAGGAGCGGACCGGTGCGCCCCACGAAGTTTGAAAATTTCGCGAAGATACGTCAACCGGCAAGAGAGTTATTTCAAATAGAATGTCGCGGATTTCCTATGGATAATAGGTTGTAACTATAACTATCTACTGGCGACCGCCAGTAGATAATATATACATACATATATACATACATACATACATACATATATATATATATATATATATATATATATATATATATATATATATATCCCAATGAGACTACCGCTTTTCACAATAACCATCCAGCACTCCAAGGGGTATTCATCACTCGGTTTTATTTTTCCAGTAACGACATCTACGCGTTTCGGCGGCTTCACGCTGCCTTGTTCATGATGTAAAAGCGCCATTTTTTTTCGATTAAAATAACTCTCATGACTAACAACATTAACGAAGGACTATCCTCTTTCGGCACCATTGAGTTCATCACATCCTCAATACGGGCGCCATCTTAAAACATGTTTGATTAAAACATATTATATTCGATTTTTAAGTGTTCTGCTAGTGCATACACTTCGTTTACACTCATCGATCAAACATTATATTGATATTTACACGATATAGCAAAACTTTTGTGCTCAATCAAAACATCTGAATTCATATACTTCGCAGTAAAATTAATCACTTGCTTTCTATTGCAGTACTTGATTGATCATGTACATTTCTACATGTCATCCGGCTGCCCTACTTCATGTGTGCCATTTTTCCTTATTTTATGACAGACATTCCTCAAATTAAAGTGCTAGTGCTTAACTTTGATACTCACTTCATATTTTATGAAAAGGTGCTAGTGCTTCAGTTATACAGTACCATCATTCACAAAAGTGCTAGTGCTTTAGTATACACGAGTCGGTTATATTTTACCCGATTCCTGTATACTTCTCTACAGTACTAGACAATTTTAAAGTGCAAATGCTTTAGTATATTTTTTTTATATAAAAAGAAAAAACATCATATACTTTACAATACACTCTTAAAAAGTGAGGAAAATTTTCTTTCTTCTTTGTCCCCTTCTTTTCCTCCTCCAAACTCATATTTACACGAGTATTCTACTGTACTGTAATAAATATAAAGTGCTGTGCCTAAAGTACTTCAATCTAAAGTGCCAATGTCCTTGGTTTTAAATCTTCCCATAAATAAACTTTTAAAAAAACAACTGGTTCTTGAATGTGCAGGCTCATCTCTATTCTCTTAGTCTCATCATCATCTTAATACGGGCAAGTATACAGATCCTCATCTACATTCAGCCCATGAGGTTCCTTGCTGTCGAACTCCAATATAAAATATGTCTCTAGCCTCCGGAGTTCCTTCTCTCTATTCCCACCTCTCTTTTTTCTGGGGATTTCAGCTATGCAGCTATACTGCAAGCACATAGGATTACTCTGATGATGAGTTTCAAAATGCCTAGCAATCGGATACGTCCTATCCTGATTGATAATTGCTCTCCGGTGTTGTAGAATTCTTTAATATACAGGCAGGGTGGTACTTCCTATATAAATCTTTTCGCAAGGACATTGCAACATGTAGACCACAAAACTCGATCTACAGGTTAAAAATCCCATAATTGCAATGGTTTTATTAAAAGATGCTTTAAAATGCGTACGATTCATTCCATGGTGACACGCTTTACACTTAAAGCACTTTTCCTAAAACCCATTTTCTGTTGAAGCCATGTGGCCCCCCCCTCCTTTCTTGATATTCACTCTTCACAATCCGATCTTTTAGTGATTTCGACTTTCTATATATTATATCAGGATGTTTACTCACTTTAGGGCCCAGTATTGGATCATCTTTTATAAGATGCCAGGTTTTGTTTGAAATGGACCTCACCTCCTTATGTTTGGTATTAAAAGTCGTTATGAACCGATGATTCTCCAAACCCTGTTGTTGTTTTTTTCTTCTTTGTTGGGTTCTGGATGGTTCAAATAACACCCTCTGTCTTTCCAGGTTCCTAGTCTTTGTGACAGCTCCACTTATGACTACTGGTGAGTAACCCCTCTGTAGAAAGCTTAAACTTCCACAAGGAATGCCATGCACTCACTGGGTTTTTCAATGTTGCTTTTAATCACCAGTTCATCAACAAAAAGAACGCATTTCGCTTCACTCGGCTTTGTCAATATAAATATATATTCACTGTAAAACCAAAAGTTAGAGGGACATTATAGTTAGAAAACAGAATTTGAAAAACCTTTGAAATTCACTGAAAAGAACAAATGTTACAGGGACATTATAGTTAGAAAATAGATTTTAAAAAAAACCTTATAAATTCACAGAAAAACACTAAGGTTACACGGGCGTTATGGTCAGGTTCAGATTTCACCCCTGCAAAACTAGTGCAATTCAGCATTTATAGTTACCTGAGATAACTATAACTTACACCCCGGCAATGCAATACTTAAGACCGCACATATTACATCACTCATGAAATGGTCAGTGACATCACTGATGACATCACTGATGACATCTCAAATGACACCATGGATGACATCATCCAGTGAGTATAAGTGTGTTTAAGAGTTTATGGGTGTTAAACATATACACTAAACTACTACAGAAGTTAGATTAGCATACTAGTTGTACTACTAATGAGTAATACTATCTCTAACATTTGTAATCTGAGTGGGTGTGTGACTGTCTTTATCAGTGTGTGACTGGGTGTGTGAGTGGATTTCTGACTAGGTCTGTGGGTGTGTGAGTCATTGTATGGGTGTGTGAGTGGGTATCTGTGTGGTTGTATGGGTGTGTGAGTGATTTTGTGGGTATGTGGTTAGCTGTATGGGTGAGTGAGTGGATGTGTAAGTAACTATGTTGGTGAGTGAGAGGGTGTGTCAGTGGGTGTATGGGTGAGTGAGTGCCTGTATGAGCGACTGTATGGTTAAGTGACTGGGTGTCTGAATGGCTACATGAGTGAGTGACTGGATGTGTAAGTGGCTGTGAGGGTGAGGGAGTGGCTGTTTGAGCGAGTGCTTGATTAAGTGAATTGGTATATGGGCAGTTGTATTGGAGAGTGAGTGTCTGTGTGAATGACTGTATGGATGAGTGAGCAGATATGGGAGTCTTGTGTGGATGTGTGTATGGGTATGTAAGTGGTTGTGTCGGTGTATGAGTGAGTGTGTGAGTGCTTGTCTGAGTGAGTGAGTGGCTGTATGAGTGAATGAGTGGGTAGCTCTAAGGAGGAGTAAGTTGGTGTATGAGTACTTGCATGGGTCTGTAAATGGGTATGTGAGTGGTTGTGTGGGTGAGTGAGTGGGTATACGAGAGGTTGTATGAGGTGTGAGAGGGTATATGAGTGGTTATGTGGCTATGTGGCTGATGCCATCAGTGATGTCATTTGAGATGTCATCAGTGAAGCCTCTGACCATGTCATGAGTGATGTAATATATGAAGTCATGAGCAGTGCATTGCGGGGGAATGAATTATAGTTAGCTCAGCTAACTATAACTGCTGAAGTCTCTGGTTTTGTGCGTGTGAAATCTGAGCCTAACAATAACACCCCTGTAACCTTTGGTTGTTTCAGTGAATTTCTAAGTTTTTTTTAAATTCTATTTTATTAGCTATAACGGTCCATTAAACTTTGTTTTTTTCAGTGAATAGCTTTTGGTTTTTTAAATGCTAATTCTTATCTATAACGTCCCTGTAACCTTTGTTCTTGTCAGTGAATTGTTACAGTTTTTTAAGTAGCAATGATGTTTGCAGAGTTATGGGGAAAGGGGGCGGGCCTTTGACCAGCTCACAGGAATCCCGCTGTGTAGGACTTACAAAAAGTACCATGTGGGCTTCTTGGTCCCCAAGGTCCCCTAGCATCCAAGAGAACTTCATTCCCCGACCAGTAGTGTGCCAGGAGACGCATTTGCAGAGTGGTGCAGAAAGGGTGCGTGACCTCTATAGACCGCTTAGCAAACTCACTGTGTGGGACTTGCTGGAGGTAACAGGAGGGGTAGTTGGCTCCTAACAACCCTCAATAGCTAATTGGACTTCATTCCCCAACTAGTACTGTGCCAGGAGGTGCATTTGCAGAGTGGTGGAGAAAGGACATCCTTGATGATTGCACAGGAAGTGCTTGTGTGATTCTATGAGTGCCATTGCCAAGGACACATTGCGAATACTGGGGGGCAGATTTACGTTGAACTAACGCGGTACAGCAAGTCATTTTGCTGCGCTGCATTAGTTTTGAAGCACAGGGATGCGACATATTTACAACAATATGTCGCATCTCTGTCCTTCCCCCTGCGCTGGCGCACAAACTGTAGCCATGCGCCGGCGAAGGCACCCTTGCACCATGGTGCAAGGATGCCTGCGTCGTGGGAGATTGTTTTTGTGAAGGAAGGGGAACCTTCTTGCACAAAAACAATCAGTACAAGCATTTTCCTCTTTCAATGCGTGCTGTAGAATGCAGCACGCATTGAAAGAGGAAAAACGAGGAGAAATGAAAACATTTCTCCTCGTTGCGCCTCACTACGCCACCTCTAGGGTGGCGTAGCTTCAGACGCATCTCCAGAGTTACGATTTCTCGTAATTCTGGAGATGTGTCTCGTTCCATGAGTGTTGCGTGGGAACACCCACAGCAACACCCATGGAACGCCCCTTCACCGCAAAGTGCTGCGTGTGAAGAGGCCGTATTTACAAGGAGAGGAAAAGTCAAGCAGGGTGGCTTTTCCTCTCCTTGTAAATATGGAGCAGCCCCCTGCGCCACCAGTACGTCAGGAAAAGTGACGTACTGGTGGCGCAGGGGGCTCGTAAATCTGCCCCACAGTGTTTTTGACAAAGTGTAAAACACATATATAGACATATTTTAAATAAAGTTTCAGTGTAGCTATTTAGTAATATACTAATTTAACTTTTCCCTTTGTATATATTTGTTGAAATAACTACATCAAAAATGTATTTTCCTTCTTCACAGCAACACCGAAGGTTGCAATGACATCAGTAGTCACAAATACAAATTACAAAATTTAAAGCAGATATTTAAAAATATTTTACACAAAGTTTGAGTCTAGCTGTCTAGTAACATAATTGTTTAACTTTCTTTTAACAACACATTTAACAAAAACAACAATTTCAAAAAATAACTTTCAATATCTGAACTCACTAATAGAACATAACTACAAAACACAGATAAAACTACCCATTCTTATCCAAACTCAACAGGAATCAAAAACTGCTCCAAAACAAGTACAATTAACACTCTGTGAAAAGATCCACTCTAGAGGGACGAACAAAAAATATTCATGTGGGATGATGTCCATGGTCTATCATCTTAAAACCTAACATAGAAAACATCTCTAACTGGCAATCAAGTAGAGGGAAGCTGGAGGACCATCTACATCAGTGGCATCAGCAGCAATTCCCACCCAGAAAGTCCTTTGGGAGGTGCAGACTACTGCAACAGATATGCCTCCAGAGTTTTCAAGAATGGCCACATACAAAACCACCAAAGAAAAATTGAAAAACAAAACAGAAACATGTCAATGAGAAATAAATGAATATCATTGGTTAATACACTTTTCAACTCAACAAATAAAAAGAACACACCCATTTACCTATCTTGAACATTCTTAAAGAGGAATTCACAGTGAGCAGATTTGCGCAATGCACAATATGTCACAAGACATTGTCAAGGAGTACAAATAAAAAATATTTTTGCGGGACTACGGCCATGCTTCACCATCTAAAAACATACCAAAGCAATAGTGTAAAAGCAGCAAGAAAGCAACGCAAGGCTGAAGGACCTTGAACTGCAATACCAGCCACAACAACATTGGGCAGAGTCACTTCATAGGTCCAATCTCAACTTCCAGATTTGGCTCCACAGTTTTCGTGGATGGCATCATACTGCATGGATTGTGGAGTTGTAGTGAGTGCTGGAGAGCAGTACATAAAGGCCCTTTGCAATGCTGCAAAGGCTCATAAATGTGATTTTATTTTTTAGTTTTGGCCCATCACAGTTTTTCTACATTAGCAGGCATTTTATTATCTTACAAAATGGGTATCTAATAGCTATGTGTTGTTCATTTTATTATCTTCTATGGACAAGTCAAAGCGTTCCTCTACAAATAAATACACAGCTAACTTTTGTCAGTTATCATTATTTACTTTTTCACTTTTTAAATATAAGTCAACAGTCTGTGTTTAAATCGTCAAGTGAGTGTGCCAACAACATATACAAACATACTCTAGTTTTTGAGACCAGACTGTGTAAACTTTTGTAATCACTTTTTCAAAACTATCAACTGTAATATCTGTGTCCTGTTCTACAACTCCTCCTCTTAACAACTCTTCATTTTCCGTAGAATCCTGCTGAGGACCAAAGAAACGAAACTGCACATCATCACAAACCTTTTCTACATCTGCCACAGTACCATACAAAAATGCTCTATTCATTTCTCCTAAACATAAAGCAGGGGTTTTCACATAGTACAGCCTCCTACCTAAAGTTTGCATTGTTGAGTGGTGTACAACTAATATACTGATATGATGAAAAGTGCTCTGACACACTTTGTTTGATAGACAAGCTAGTAAGTGTCCCTGCAAATTTGTATGCTTTTTAATCTTGCAAGAGTCCAATCCTTGTAAAGTTCTTATTTTCTGTTTTAAACTTCACCTTGGAAAGATATGTGGAAATGTCCTTAATATATCAATGAATTGCTGTTGAATACTATAAACACTACTACAATTCCATTTCTATACCGGTGCCTAACTCTTCCTTCCTTGTACCTGTTCTCCAATAACTTTTTCTACATTTGTAGGTACCAACACCTCTTTCGCTATAGGAGTGCCATTCTTCATTTCATAACATCGTCCTCTGTAATCAATAGCATGAACTAATCTATAATCCTGGAGATAGCTTTCGTCATTAAAGAAAGATTCTGTACTAGAAGTATGTATGCATTCCCCAACTAAAAACTGTACAAAAGCTACTTCTATTCACTAATCATTTTTTCTGGTTTTGTCTCCTCAAGTACAACACCATTTCGTCAAGAGTCTTCATTCTATTTATAACCAAAATAAAAGCCTTCACCTTCAAAGCAAAGGCCTTATCAACTACTCTCTCAACTCGTTCTTTCTGTTTTACTGCATGCCTCCTTCTTCTATACTTCTTAATATTTCTCAGTAAATGTATAACTGCTCTACTAAAAAACATCGAAACTCTGATTTCCTTAAACAGCTTCTGTCTCCTGGTAAAGGTGTATACATCTTTGTTACATTTTCTCTTGTTCTGGCTATATAGATTTTGTTCATTGTTATTCTTTCTCCTGGTTTGAATTTTATTTTCATTATGCCATAATCTTTGGAAATGTCCACATATATTTTTAAGAAATGAGTTTGTCTTCTTACCAATAGCTCTTTTTTCGTTCACCACTTTTTCTTAATTTTGCCCCTTTTGAGTCTCAGTTCTGCATAGATTCTGAACTTGCTTCTGTTCCTTTTCCCTCCAAGCTTTTGTATGCAATCTGTATCTAATGATGCAGATACTGTTCTGTAAAACAAAAAAACTATTGTTTTCTAGCCAAAGTACCAGCTACTTTACTACTGGCTTACACAGAATACAAAAAATAGTTTTTATGTTATGTTGCAGTTTTAAATCTACAAATCAACCTACCTACATAACTACATGCACTTACTTCAATGTACCAATCCCAAACCAAAACACAAAACGTAATTTATTACTTAACTTTTAATATTATAGCATCCTCTCCTACAACACAGCTGCACCATATGTCAGCTCTCACTTATACACGCTAAAAGACCACTTTATCCCTTATGTACTCAATTTTAAAATACACATCAACCAAAGTGTAAAGGTACATACAGTGTCTCAATACTGTAAATCCAAAAACACAAAATAAGACCTATTCTTGGCCTCTCCATCACTTTTCACTTGTACATTTAGGGCTCTATTACGATGGCGGGTGGACAAAGTCCTCCTGCAACCGCAACGGCCAAAGGGACCGCCCGCTATAGGTGCGGCGGTCCCGCACCTGCAATTATGATGCCACCACCACCATTGCGGTGGCATCCCCTATTCCCAGCATTGTGGCGGGCGGTGCTCACAGCACCGCCCGCCACAATGCTAGGAATGCACGTTGTGCATTGACATGCACAAGGTGACAGGCACCGCGCGGTGCCTGCCACTTTGTCCATGCCAATGCAGGGGGTACCATAGGTACCCCCTATGTGCACCCCCTACCCCCCAAACATCCTGGGGGCCCGCTACGGGCCCCCCACAGCGAAGATCACATGCCTTTCCATGGCGGCAGCGCCGCCATGGAAGAGCTGCTTTCGCCATCATCATAATATGGATGGCGGTGTCTTGCAGACACCGCCACCATATTATGCATGTTCTGCCCGGTCGACGAGTCGACCGGCGGAGCGCGGCGGGCGGCCTTTCCGTCCGCCGCGGACCCCCCAGCCATCATAATATGGCAGGGGGTCTTTCTGGTGTGGATGGCGGGCAGTTCGCCCCTGCCAGGCCGGCGGTGGTTACCGCCGGCCCGGCGGGGGCGAACCGCCCGCCATCCTAATGGGCCCCTAAGTGTTTTAATAGTTTTTTACTAAGAAGTGTCAGATTTAAATTTAGAGATTTATAAAAATCTACAGATATATAAAAATCTGCACATGCATGTGTATCACAGCATATAGCTCACTAATTGCTCCGAGTACATGCAAACAGTGTGTGACAGGGTACATATATAATTCACCAGATGGTTCTAAAAGAGTACATATTCCTCTTAAAACTTTTGAATACATGTGTTTCTGGTTGAGTACAACAAAGCTCCCTGGATGAATGGATAGTGCCTATGTAATTCCTTCATAATATAGGTAGTGCCTGCACAATTTCCAAAGTATAAAGGAACTACAACAGTGATTCCATATCTGCATGGTTAGTGCCTGTGTATTCACATAACTATATTGTTACTATCTCTGCGATTGGATGAACGCATGGGTGTTGCCTGCGTAGTTCAATGAGTACATAATTAGTTCCTGTGTGATTGGAAGAGTGCATGTGTAGTACCTGGGTAGATTAATAAGTCTAGTTAGCACACTTAATATATAATTGCATACATGGCTCTCTAAGAGTATACACCATCAAAAATAATCCCAGTAGTGAGCAGAAGTGGAGCAGGCCTTGGTGGAAAAATACTCAAGCCACCTTTATCCCCCATTTCAGCCCTCCGCTCCTAACAAGCATTGAGAATATTTACCACCCAGTAGATGCCTTTGAGAAGGCAATTACACAGGCCCTCAACATCATTGCACCACTGTCTAGGGTCAAGCTTAAGCCTAAGGTATCATCCTGGTTTACCAATTCACTAAAATCAGAAAAACAAGCCAGTAGGAAAGCCGAACGCAAATGGAGGAAAACCGAAAGCACTGAAGACAGACAAGCGTACAAACTCATCCACCGATGTTACTTAGATAACATCAAGTTAGCCAGAAAAACATATTTTATCAACAGAATCAACAAGGCTGCAAACTCGAATAAGGATCTTTGTAAAATAGTAAAGGAATTTACCAATCCTTCCCCTGTCAGGTCAGTAATCCTTCTTCACAAGCTTGGGTACACATGCTGGCCACCTTCTTTGAGGAAAAGATCAATCCAATTTATAACACCTTTTCTCACCACAACACCATAAACTACCATAGCGAACCTGAGATAATTACGGAATCTGCTACTTCTCTTTTGGAAGAGTTTACCGAACTCACCCAAGAAGAAGTCAGAACTGCCCTTTCTAAGATCAAAGCGGGTTAACCAGAAGACCTGGTCTCACCTCACATTCTGTCTATCATTGCTCCTTTGCTCCTCACAAACCTTACTGACCTTTTTAACATGTCTTTAAATCTAGCAAAAGTTCCTATTAAATGGAAAGCAGCCAGAGTCAAACCTATTCTGAAAAAAACCTTCTATAGATCCTAAGGAGCCCTGTAATTATCGCCCTATTTCTCTTCTTCCCTATCTTGGAAAGGTACTTGAGTCCCTGGTTAACAAACAACTCACAAACTATCTAGAGAGCCATGAACTGTTAAACTCCTCTCAATCTGGGTTTAGGGTAGGGGTGGGCATAGTTGGTGGAGTACTACAATTCCGCAACTTCGTTGGACTCACAATTAAAACAGAAACCTTATATACTTTTGGCAAAATAACAAGTATCTCCGTCTTTACCTGCTAAAATACATACAGTCATTTCACAAAAGTGAAAATGAAAATTTAGCAAGCAGTGAGAAAGGTGATGATTTTGGGATCCTCCCTAACTTAGGGAGAGAACCAAGCAGATGCCTTGAAAACAAAGAGCACATCTTGCTGAACGATTCAGTGGTGGTCCCATCCTCTTAGGACCACCCCAAGCACAGTTATGGGCAAAAATACAATCCCAACCAAAGGCCCTGCAAAGCATTAGGGGACGAGATTAGCAGTGGGCACTGAATATTATAATATCCAATATCAAAATAATTCTACAAAGAGCTGCAGTTCAACTAGTCGTTACTAGGTGTCCCTCACGAGTCAAATGCAAAAGCATTGAAATTATTACATCAAGCTGCAGTTCCACTAGTCATTACTAGGTGTCCCTCACGAGTCAAATGCAAAAGCATTGAAACCCTTTCATGAAGCTGCAGTTCCACTAGTCGTTACTAGGTGTCCCTCATGAGTCAAATGCAAAAGCATTTGACTTGAGGAATACCTAGCAATGACTAGTTGAACTGCAGCTTGATGTAATAATTTCAATGCTTTTGCATTTGACTCGTGAGGGACATCTAGTAACGACTAGTTGAACTGCAGCTCTTTGTAGAATTATTTTGATATTGGATACTATAATATTCACTGCCCACTGCTAATCTCGTCCCATAATGCTTTGCAGAGCCTTTGGTTGGGATCGTATTTTTGCCCATAACTGTGCTTGGGGTGGTCCTAAGAGGATGGGACCACCACTGAATCGTTCAGCATGATATGCTCTTTGTGTTCAAGGCATCTGCTTGGTCCTCCCCTAGGTTAGGGGGACCCAAAATCATCACCTCTCTCATTGCCTGATATTTTTCATTTTCAAAGTTCATTTTTGTGAATTGGTTATATGCTTTTTAGCATGTAAAGTTGCTTTATCAAAGCATTTGTGGGTGCAGTTTAGTAGCTAACTGAGTTTTTGCCTGAATTCCGTGGAATGCGTAGTTAACAAATCTCCGCAAACTTCGGAGCGGAGTTCATTGCCCAGGTCTAGTTTAGGGTCACCCACAGCACTGAAATCTCGCTGGTTGAGGTTGTCGACAACATAAGACTTGCCCAGGACAATGGACAGTCAGCCATGCTTGTCCTGCTGGATCTGTCGGCCGCCTTCGATACCATCTCTCACAGTATTTTAGAACAATTGCTGTGGGAGATGTGAATCAGGGGAACAGCCCTAGACTGGCTTAGAAACTATCTAACTTATAGAACCTCCACCGTACAATTGGGCACCTGGGTGTCCTGTAGTCGGTTGGTAAATAAGGCAGTCCCTCAGGGGTCAATTTTAAGTCCAATGCTTTTCAATCTTTATGTGGCACCCCTGGCCAAGGTGATCAGATCCTGTGGGTTCGATGTAGTGTCATACGATGACGATACACAGCTTCTGATCACCCTTGGTCCTAATCCAACTGACACTAGACTTAGATTTACAAACTGCATGATCCACATCAACAACTGGATGCAAAGCAACCATCTTCAACTCAATGCCAGTAAGACAGAGGTCATCCTCTTTGGGAAGGCACACGAATTCTGGTCGAATGACTGGTGGCCTCAGTGCCTTGGCCCCTGTCCACCGCCCAAACCCATGGTGGTAATCTTGGAGTAAAGATAGACAATCAGCTGTCCTTGAAAGACCATGTTGGCCATATAAGGAGTACCTGTTATGGACATATGCGTAACCTACGTAAGATCTTTCAATGGATTCCAATAGAATCAAGGAAACCGATTGTCCAGGGTGTAATCATAAGTCGGCTCGACTATGGAAATGCCCTGATGGCCTCTATCAACGAAGAGCTTTACACCAGACTTCAAGTCCTGCAGAATACTGCCCCCAGGTTGGTGCTTAATCTTTCATCACGGTCCCCATCTGCACCTAATCTGAAAGCTCTTCATTGGTTTCCCATCAGGAAATGTATACGCTTCAAGGTTATTTGTCTGGTACACAAGACCATGTACGGAAACGGGCCGAGTTACCTGGCCAAAAAACTTAATTGGTACTTACCCAATAGGACGCTCAGGTCAGGAACAAAATTTCTACTCACTCCCCTTAGGATTTGAACTGCCAGGAATGGCGGAAGATCATTTTCTTATTTAGCTCCCGCTTTCTGGAATGAACTCCCTTTACAGCTTCGCATGCTTACAGACCATAAACTGTTCCGCAGGAGGCTAAAAACATGGCTTTTTTTTACCCCCTTTCTCTTATGATCAGTCAGCTCCCCCGCCTTTTACTGGAGTTTTGCTAGCGCTCTGAGACCCACGGGTGATATGTGCACTCAACAAATCCTTATGACTTTTGACTGACTTATATACACAATCAACACAACAGCTCTTTTCAGAGCCACCCTAGTGCTCGAAATATTGTGAAGTTTTTTTTAAAGTTTTTTTTTAGTTTTTGCCATTATTCGCGAAAACAGAAAACAAAAGCAGACATTCAATGACCAGCAAATAATCCAAAAATAATATGTTTAAACTCATATTTTTGTACTAAGTTTCTTTAAAAAACATCTGTCAGACCTATTTTCCATTTTCCCGGTTATTCTGGATGTCATGACAATGTTGTTAACTGCGACGATTGTGCCTTTTCCATAAAGTCTAAAACACATATATCCACACATATTGCAGTATTTTACACACTAGGGGGTCGATTCCGATCTGGGTTGGAAAGCCCTCCGACCGAGCCGGATCCGGAGTGTTTTCCGACCGAGCCGTACCCCTGGAGTCCGACCGAGCGAGTACGATGCTGCCGCATGCTGACGGACTCGGTTCGGTCGGATTCCCATTGAAGTCAATGGGAGCCGGTCGTACGACGCGTGCATGGCCTCGCATTGGCTGAATAGGTGCGTCTCGCAAAAGGGCGCCCCCTGTAGTGGGTACGCGTTGGTGCCATCCGCACCGTACATGCATGTATAGGGGGGACCCTTGGGTTCCCCCTGTGTCCGACTCGTAAGGCTACGGGTGAAGGGGGGTCCGGCACGGACCCCCGAAGTCCGCCTCCCAGAGCGTTTACGTGTCGGAGGCTCCGACTCGATCCGGCTGTCCAGATCGTGCATCGTACTGGCTCGGTCGTAAAACGTCTCCATTGCGCTGTACGAATCGAGTGCGAACGAGTCGTACGGAGCGGTTCGGTCCCGGAAATGATTCGGTCAGCGATTTCGCGTTCATTCGCATCGTACTTGGGCGTCCGGACCTCTGTACGACTCGGTCGGAAACAAAGCCTCCGACTCGGATCCGGTAAAGCCGAATCCGATTTGGAGGCCTTCCAACCGAGATCGGAATCGACCCCTAGGGGTTTCTTACAGTACTCTCTAAAATCATGTTTTTCTAGAGAGTTTCTATAGAAACCATATTTAAAACCTATTTTCAGAGATCGCGATGGCGTCGGTACCTGCGATCCCCACGAAACGTCACGTAAATACAATGCAAAAGCAGAAATTCAATAGCCACCACCACATTCAACAATTATAACTATCTTACTAATTCTAACCATCACACTAGATAAATCAGTATCTAATTAACTCTAGAAAAACATTTATCAATATCTCAATATCTCTATAACAGTCTGTATTAATGATTCACTCTGTTATATGAGTGCATGGGTAAGTAGACATAATATTGAAATTTTTATATCGACATACATAAATATCGACTTTAGTATATCGATAGTACTAAATATCGATGTGTATATCGATGTTAAAAATATCGATTTTAAGTGTTGTTTAAAATATCGAAGTTTGTAATATCGACTGTTAAAATATCGTTATGTTAAAATATCGTTTTTGTACTATTTTATAATGTATTTATAGTTTGTTTGTAGTTTAATTATAGTTAGTTAATGTTATGAAAAATTAAATTTATAAAATATTTTTTAGGAGCGGGATGTTGGGTTTATAGGGGATAAGGTTGGGGAGTGTTTTAAAATAATTGATTTAAATTTTAATAAATTCGAAATTTAAATTTATAATATTAATTTCGAATTTAGAAAAATATTGTTTAGGAGCGGGATGTTGGGTTTATAGGGGATAAGGTTGGGGAGTGTTTTAAAATAATTGATTTTAAATTTAATAAATTCGAAATTTAAATTTATAATTTCTAAATATTAATTTCGAATTTCGAATTTAATTATAGTTAGTTAATGTTATGAAAAATTAAATTTATAAAATATTTTTTAGGAGTGGGATGTTGGGTTAATAGCGGATAAGGGTGGGGAGTGTTTTAAAATAATTCATTTAAATTTGTAATAAATTTGAAATTTTATTTTATAATTTAGAAAGGATAATTTTGAATTTACAAAAATATTTTTTAGGAGCGGGATGTTGGGTTTATAGGGGCTACGGGTGGGGGTGTTTTTTAATAATTCATTTAAATGTATAATAAATTCAAAATTAAATTGTATAATTTAGAAAATATAATTTCAAATTTTGACCAAAATTTTTTAGGAGTGGGATGTTGGGTTTATAAGGGATAAGGGTGGGGAGTGTTTTCTAAATTATTAAATGAAATGTAAAAAATATTAGCAGTTTATATATTCAAATTTGTTTATATTTTATTTGTATATTGCATGTATTGTTTTATAATTTTGGATTTGTGTTTATAGGATGTAATGTTGGTTACTGTTTTATACATTTATTAAAAATATTTAAAAATTGTTAAATAAATAATTATTATTTACAAAAATTACGAAAAATAATGTGTTTACAGTGTAAATTTGTAATCAATTAATATTTATCTTTATTAACATATTAATAATTAATACATTTTAAGAAGTTAAAAATGTAGTATTATAATTGACAATTATTTAATATTTCATTTGTTAAGAATTAAACATTTTAAATTAAAAATAAAGTGAAAATGTTTGTAATAGTCAATCAAAAATATAATGTAGATATTATATTAATTATATATGAAATTAAAATTTCGTAAAATATTTTAATTTTTTTAAATTACTTCAAAAATTAATATTTTACATATATACCATATAATTTTTTTAAAATTTATTCAATTATATAGGGGCCCATTACGATGTCGGGCGGAAGCACTACCGCCGTGCTGGCGGATGCAAAAACCACCAGTTACCGCCGGCACGCAGCAGTCCACACGCCCGTCCAATTACGATGCGAAAAGTAGGCCAAACACCGCCGGCAAGCCAGCAACACCGTCCGCCATCAAAGTGCGCCCGTACACGTAGCGGCGCAGCCCAACTGACACACACCGTCCGACGAAACACGTCCCGCCCGGCGTATAAATTACGATGCCGCAAACAAACGGCTCCCACGGCTAAGAGACACCGCACGTGAAAGAGAGGCGGTAACACGGACGCAGAGCACGGACTACGAAGAAGCGGCACCCCGAGCATGAATCCAGCACTGCAGGCCCTTCCCATGCTTCTGCTGATGCACCACCAAGGACGCAACGTACCGCGGAGACGCAGGTAGGCACACACACAACAAGTGCACGCAAACAGCGCACACAGTGCAAGGGCGGAAAAAGCGGACAACCCCCCACCAGCGCGTGTACACTACACATCCACCATTGCATCCACATATGACACACAGGCCAAATCGTAACATCGCGGAACACATGTGTACACACCACCTGGGACTAGGAACCAACCACCCCGTCACGGCCCCAAAGCAGCGATGACGCCGCCACACATGCGCACAACGCAGAGGCCAACCGCAGCGCCATGCATGCGTCGCACACAGACACAGGGACACAACCAAGCAGCACACACATCAGCCCCACCCCGAACGCACATGACACGTGACAGGCCTGCCACAGACATGTCCCCAACGCCCAATTCACGGACAACACCCAACGCCACACAACCGACGCACACATGCCAGTGAAGTCACGCAACAGCAGGACACACCCCAGTGTAACAAACATGGCGTAGCACACAGCGGCGGCAACACCAACTAGGAGAAGCAGGGCCCATTCGGGAAGAGGAACGCCAGTACCACACTGAAAAACCCATACCACCCTGCACATATGAACAAGACATATAAAACGGAACACCAAAGAGCACGGGGACCGACAACAGGTGGCCCAAGAATAACATTCACACACAAGGCCCAACGCAGAGCGGAAAGGCAGCCTGCCGCCCACACAAGGGAGAGCAGACAGCACTGAATGACCTTCCATTCCAACACCGAAACCACAGCCCTACGACAGAAGCCGGTGAATACAGCCATTGTCCAAGAATAGACCAACACAGGCATGCCGAGGAGACCGACCACAGGGCAGATAGCGCATATCACAGAAGCACACAACGGACGGGGAAGAAAGAAGAAAACACTCCCCCATGTCGGCCACATGCAAGTTAATTGGAAGGAGTCACACAGCACTGACCTTGAACTGTCTGAGAAGCATGTGGGAAGAGGGCCCGTGTCCTCCAAACAAGCCAACAGAACACAAGTCCTGTCTCCCTACGACTACACAGAGCTCACAGCAACCCCGGAGCGTGCACATTGCAGACTGCACACACAGCCGGAGCACGCCACCTCTACGAACCGCTGCGAAATGGCAACCGCAACACACCTACCCAACTACGCCGAACAGCTCAAGCTGTACAAAACCAACCTGTGCCATACATTGGGATGCGATCTCCTGTCCCTGCTGAACGTAAGTTACCGACTGACTTACCGCATCACATTGTTCAGCTGCGTCATGCCCGTCTTCTACTGTCGGAGGTGTCCCTACCAGCATCCCGTCGAGATATGCCTCTCCAACCCGGCATGTCTGAAGGCGGACCTGCTACCACTACTCCTCCCTCTGGACGCACACGACAGGGCCTGCTCTGCCTATGGGGGCATGGCGTATGTGGCCAACATCGCACCCGCACTGAAATGGGACCACTGTGCCTCCACACGACGGATCATCGAGAACAGCTACATCGAATGTCACCCAGCATGCCCCATCATGGTCCTCCAAGGGACAACTTACGAACAACACCTTGACAGCCACCATCCGCTACATTGGCTGGCAAACATCTACACCACCAATGACATAGAAGCCCTGCTGGACGGCATCGCATACCTGACAACCTGTAAATTCGTCGGACCACAACGCAGGTTCCCCGAGTGACCTTTGATGTCCAACCCCGCACCCATGCTTAGCTTCCGCACGGACTGGCCAGTCACCACCACAACAGCCATACCAAACGACCGGCAACTGTAACCACACCATCAACGACATCGCCATGACATCGGATATGACCGGGACATGCACACTGTTCCCCATCACATCCAGGAACACCGCATGCATCGTGGGAGGCAGTGGCATGGGCTCTGTGTATCGCACCCACATGGACGGAACTGCACGAACAACCAGGACACGACATGGATCCAGCGCCCATGGACACACACACCGCTCAGTGGACAAGAATAGGTCGCCTGGAGTCTGTGGGTGCTGCACCCCTCCCACCCCCGCCCCGGGAACCCCATACCAGGACCTTTGCATGGACGTCAAGTGCATACAACAACAACACGACCCCAGTGACTGTGACATGTCCAGTAACCACCACAGTGCAACAACAAGTGGCACGCCGCTGCATGCACGCAAGCACATGCCCTGATGTCATCTCACATGCACGCGTGCATGAGGAACAACCGCAGCAAACCTGTCACATGGAACTGAGATGGACTGTGCCCATGATGCCAAGCGGTCTGGTAGGCTACATGTATACCGTCTGTGTCAAAGTCCGCAGCTCCGCAGCTATACGCAAATGTACATTAGCACAGCCTTGGCCAAGCAGATGTCACTCTGAAGCCCACATCCCACATGCAACAGCCAATCACATGTAACCCCACACCCTATCCCATTTGCAATCATGCTCAGTATATCCTCAACATGTATTCCGCTGCCAGTAGTGTCCACTATACTGCATCACAGAGGACAGAAGACTCAATATAATGTTTGAAACCAAAACTGTCTCCGCTGACTCATTTCACATGTACGAATGAGAGAGGATGAGAGTATGTGAAGTACACGGCAGTCGTGACATGACCATGTAGTCCACTGGTATTGGATGACAACGCAAATGAGTAGCACAACTGTGGAAGACACACATGTGCCGTGTGAAGTCGTATGGACGCAGTGCACAGGTGGGTGGGTGTGACGGGTAGATGCGCACATGCCAAGTTGGAGCACGCCGTGTTGGGAGGGGTCATGAACAGTACACCACCGCTTTCCTGGGCATAGTGAGAGGACACCTGTCGGGGGAGTGAACACGTGTGTGCACAGCAGCCGGGCACACGTACATAGCGGTACCAGGCGCACCTCAGCCCACCCTCTGTGGACAAGCAGGATCCTGTTGTGCGCCCGCCATGCCCCTTGACAAGGCACACACAGCCCCAGTCGACCAGGTGTAACCCCAACATAGTCAATCCGCACAGGCGATACAGGGCACGGGATGGCAGTGGAGCATGGTGTGTGAGAGGTCTCCTCGCGCTCCTCCTGGTCATATCACGCAGGCAATAGAACCTCAACATCTAGCATGGCAAAAAGTCAAATGGAAGTGTAGGGGGACGCACCACAGCACGAGCAGCACTGACGTCACGGGAGGTGGCTCGCACCATCCCATCCATTGCCCATCATACCAACCACGCCACATGCCATTGCGACTAAGTGCAAGCGCTTGCGCCACCACCCCCGAGCCCTCCCCAGAGAGGCCAAAGAGTGAATGTGTGGGCCACCAGTCACAGACGGACGCGGCCTGGCCGCAAGGGCAGCCACAGCCAATGGGTGTCGCAGGTGGCGGATCCGGAAGGCGAAGACTGTGATGCATAGTCCATGCAGGCCGGGTCTCCATTTGGGGCACCACGCAGGTGGACGGCGTCCCGCCACACATCATACCCTGAGACAGCCCACTCGTGCAACTGGACCCACACATACACTCCTTGCCCTCTCTGGTGCGAGCTTGGGGCTGCCTGTGCAAGCGCTAGCCTCGCAGGTGAGCATGGATATTGGGGGGGCGAGGGGAGGACATGAGGGCTGGGGCGAAGATGACCGTATCACTGTCAGTTAGTACAAGGTATGACCCAGATGTGGAAAGGAAGAGACGTGTCCCGTGTGTACTGCAACTAGTCGCCAATCCAACTACCCCCCCATGTCCGGAATGTAAGCCCGCACCTAGGCTCGCCCATCCGCCACATCGAACATACCACCAGCACGACAACCTTCCCATTCGAAACACTGACTGGGGTGGCGACCAGTGAACAATCATGTGTAGCCTACCCACGCGTACATGTGGGCCCTCCATGATCCATGTCACCTGCGGCAAAGACATGACATGCGCAATGAGGGAAGTGAGGAGAGCTGTCCGCCCCACGCACAGAAGGTGCATCAGCTCCACAGACCCAGCAGCGAGTCCAGCAGGGGTCACATGTGCAGGGGCAGCTGTGCCTGGTGTGAAGGCACATGCATATAGACAGCACATCGACCAATGTGTAGTCTGCCCACATCCACAGTCCATCATCATGCGGACATAGGAATTGAACACAGGGCAACACATCTTAGTTGGTGCACCCACCGTGACCAACAATGCGCAATCATCGACGTACCCGCCCTGTGCATGGCCCGCCACCCAACGGAGGCACATCCAGTGCCACCATCCCACACACACAAGCCTTCCACGGAACATGCTGTGTCCAATGCTCAGTACAGAGTCAGCGCCCATCTGGTGGATCCTGAACAGGAGACACATGCACACACATGCCAGCTCCCACTATGTACGTCTGCCACCTGGCACGTGCAATGTAACCTCTCACCTGTGACGTGTGACTGCAAGCACACAGCCGTCTTGGCATGGGGCTGTCAATGTGGACACCTGTCAATGTTTCGGGAGGTGTGATCCGTACAGTGCTGTACATAGGGTGCAGTGCTGACACCTACTACTGTCTCATATCCCCTCGTGCCACAGGTCCCACTTGTATTGGCCGCTCAGCCCGTGCCCACATCGTCGTCGTCGTGTGCCATACTCATCCAGCCTCGGAAGCAGTTCCATGCTCAGCAGACACTCATGTTGCCGTGGCGTTGCCGCTTGACGAATATGCAGTCAGTCCCCATCAGCACGCCCCGCAAGTCATTGGGGCCTAGATCCCCATGTGCATGCACATGGCAGTGGTATGTCTCACTTGCCATTGCCATTGTTGGGAGACCTGTGTAAGTGTATTGTGGCCGTGCCGTCCCAGCTTGACAGCTGGGCTGTGGCTCATGTGCTTGCTCAGTCATGTCAGTGATGTGTATGCGAAATTGCTATGTGTCGTGTTGCTTTGACATGTGTCCTCTGCCATTTTCCCCAGGCGGAGACCGAACATTGACCGCCCATACCAATTGCTGGCGGACATGGACGATACAGAGGTTATCAGGAAGTTTCGGCTGGACAGGCCAACCCTGCATCGACTGTGTGCCATGTTAGAGCCCCATCTCCGTCCCCGCAGGGTGTATCCGACTGCTGTCACCCCCACGGCTAAGGTGATGGCCGCCATGCATTTCTTCGCCACTGGGTCATTCCAGCACACAGTGGGCAGTGGAGGAGGGATGTCCCAGCCCATGTTCAGCAAGGTGCTGAGGGATGTACTGGCAGCCATGATGCTGTACCGAAACAGGTACATCAGATTCCCCAGGGCTCGTGAATTGGCGGCAGTGAAGGGTGCATTCTATGCCCTTGGCAGAATCCCACATGTCGTGGGAGCCATTGACTGCACACATGTTGGCCTTGTTCCACCACAGGCCACTGAGCACCTGTACCGCAACAGGAAGCACACGCACTCCCTGAATGTGCAAGTGGTGTGCCTTGCGGACATGGTGATCACCCACGTGTGTGCCAAGTTTCCAGGCTCGGCACATGACGCACACATAATGCGCAACAGCATCTTGCCACGACTGATGGCCAATCTGCAACAGGATCGTGGCTGTATTGTCGGTGAGTATGTGGAGTGGTGTAGCGTGCTGGTTGTGCGATGCTGTCCCCTGTCCAGTTGGAATAGCAACGGTTCTCTGTGTCCCTCACACCCAGGTGACTCTGCGTATCCGAATGGGGCATGGCTGCTCAGTCCATTGAGGAATCCTCGCACCCCAGCAGACGATCGATACAATGAGGCACATGGGAGGACCAGACGTGTGGTCGAGCGTACCTTTGGCCTCCTCAAGTCCAGGTTCAGGTGCCTGGACCGCACCGAGGGTGCACTGGCGTACTCCCCACAGAAGGTGTGCCAGATAGTGGTGGCATGCTGCATGCTGCACAATCTGGCCATTCGGAAGCAGATCCCCCTCATTGTGGATGACGGAGATCAACCAGGGCCCCAGCCCGCAGACCAGGACAGCTCGAGTGAGGTGGACAGCGGAGAGGAGGAAGCTGGGAATGTGCGCCAGCAGCTCATCGCCCGCTACTTCACTTGACGGTGAGTGTCCATGTACGACGGATGATGTGTCTGTATCTGTGCAGGTGTGTGTGTGCTGTGTCAGGGTGGCCGTATGTTCACTGCGTGCAGTGTGTCAACGCTCCATGGCCAGGGTAGTATGCCACTGTTGGTGACTGTGGCATTGTGCCCTATTGCTCTGTGCGATGTGTGTACATTGCTTGTAGTTGTTGACATGTACTGTGTGATGGGTGTGTGACACACTCATTGAATGTGCTCCTGTTCTGTCTCCCACCCCTAGGTCCCTACAGGCCCTCCGGATTCCATTGCCATGCCACGCATCAGGTGCCTTTCCGCCCAAGGTGGCCGTTGTATTCCGTACAAATAAAACACAGGGCACAAACAGCAGTTAGTGAAAAAGGTGCATTTATTCCAAACTGTGACATGTGATTGTGTGTAAGGTGATGACAAAAGTGGTGCGTGCAGTGACAATGAGCTGTCGGTCATGGCTGCGTGATGCTCAGGGTGTACCCACTGGTTCTATGTCCATAGTCCAACACACACATGCCATCCAGCTGGCTGTGTGGAGTGGGATCGTAGAGCAAGTCAATGCAGTGGCTGGTCAAGGAAGGCTGGCGGAAGGCTGGCTGGCTGCCTCACTTGCGACTGGAGCGTGCGAAGTCCTCCCGGGAGATCTGTTTCCTCTTTGGACGGCCCCTTCCACGTTTGGGAGGGGGGTGTGTGGTGGCGACCTGCTGGTGGTGGGTGAGGTGTGCTCACTGGCTGTGGACGCAGGGGAAGTGGACACTGCTGCCCGACCCTGCGCCCTAGCAGGTGGTGGCGGAGGTGGTGTTGCTGGCCTTGCCTGTGACCCCACCGCCACCACCAGCTGGCCCATGAGGTCCACGAGTTGGTCCATACGGGACACGAATTGGCCCATATGGGCGTCCATGGACCTCAGCACCCCCAGCACCTCCCGCGTGTCTGAAGCAGACCTGACCCATTGTTCTTGGGCCTCCTCATAGGCCCCAAGGACTCTGGCCATTTGAGGCAGGGCATGGCTCCCAGGGGAGGCTGGCGTTTCCCTGACCCTGCTCCTCCTACCAGTCCTGCTGCCACCGGCCTGCCCACTAGCCACATTGCTCACCACGGTCCTCGCTGTGGCTCCCAGGGTGGATCCAGTCGGCCGGGCCACCACCTGCGCTGGGGCTGGTGCCAGCGAAGACGTGGTGGTGGTGGTGGTGGCGGTGGTGGTCGGTGCGGCGATGGTGGCGGTTGCGGCAGTGGTAGTGCCCGCAATGACCGTGGGTGTGGCCGCAACGACAGTGGCAGCAGGGGGCTGGGACTGTTCAGCATCCCTGGATGATGGGTTGGTGGGTAGGAGGGGTCCTGGGGAGCGGCTGGGCCCTGCCACACCAGATGGGCCTGCTTGGTGGTCCGTGTCCGAAGAGGAGGACAGATCCTCCAGATCCGTGTGTCCTCGTTGGGGGCTTGTAGGCTGGCTGTGCTGGCTGCTGTCTCCATCCCCAGCATCCAGCAGTTCGTCACCTGTGGAGAGAATGAGATTTGTTATTGTGTTGCACCTGGCGTAGTATGTATTTGTCGTCTGACATTGGCAGTTCGTGCAATCTCGTACATGGGTTTCCCGGAGGCGAGTGTGTGGCTGTGGCATCTGTAGTTGTGTGTGCTAGGCAATGGGACTGTGTGCTGTGCACATGTGGCATGGGACGGATTGGCCATGCCGATGGGTGTGTTGCTGTGCCCCTACTCATTGTGACTCTGGTGTATGCGGGCTCCTGGCCCATCCTGGGTCTGGTTTGTACTTTGCTTTTGGGGTTCATATGGAACGCTTAGGAACGCATATGGCAACATGGGGGCCATGCCCCAGATTCGCATTTGGGAGGGGATATGCTTTTGGGGTTCAAATGGAACGCTTAGGAACGCATATGGCAACATGGGGGCCATGCCCCAGATTCGCATTTGGGAGGGGATATGCTTTTGGGGTTCAAATGGAACGCTTAGGAACGCATATGGCAACATGGGGGCCATGCCCCAGATTCGCATTTGGGAGGGGATATGCTTTTGGGGTACATGCTGTGAGCCATGGGTGCCGAACGTGACATGTGTTGTGGCAGCATGACAGTGCATGGTTTGAGGTGTGTGCATGCTTGACATGGCCTGCATATTTGCTGTCTGTTGTGATTACTGGACATGGCATTGGACGCATCGTTATGGGTGAGTGATGGTTGTGTGTGTAAGCCAACGTATTGCAGTTGTCCCATCTCCTTGGTGTGCGTGCTGCCCTGTGCCATGTGCATCACTGCAGTGCTCGGGGGGTGTGGCCCATGTTGTGTGTTGTTGCTCACAGTGTGTCGTGCGCTTCATTGACTTCTGGCACATGGTTGGTCATGGGCATGTATCTTAGCGTGACTGCTGTATGTGTGGCAGCTGTGCGGATGACATGCCTTTCATGAGACTGGGGCTGACGGATGGGATGGATGGTATGTTGTATGTGCATGGTGTGTCTGTGTGTTTGATGGGTTCAGTGGTGTTCGTGTGCATTTCTGTTGTTCCGCTCTGTTGCGTCTAGTGTTGTTTGTCTTACATAGGCGTAGTTGTGGGGTGTGTGGTTGACAGGCAGTAGGGGCTACATGGACAGGACTTAAATGGTGTTTCGGTTGTGTGTGATGAGTTGCACAGTGGCTGCCGTGTGGTACTGTTTTCAGTGTGGCTTGTGTATGCAGACGTGGCTCCTTGGGTGTTGCTATGTCTGTGATGGGTCATGTGGGGTGTGAGTCTGTTGTTCATGTCCGTGTGCACATTGTTCACTTGTTCGTGACGGTGGGCGGTGCTGCGTTTTCGTCTGCTACGTGACATGTCCCATGTGTTGGTCGTGTTATGGTCCTCATGCCTCCAGTAATCCAGCCCTGTCCAGTTTCCCACCTGCAGGTTGTTCGTGCGTGCACTGTACTGGATGCCACATGGCTCTAAGCGGGGGTGCTCCATGTTGCAGGTCTGTGGGGGTGGGGGGTGTTGTGGGTCGTGGGGGTGGCTGGACACCCACTGACACCGATTGCTGTGGACCGTGATGTCTGCCTTTCGGCTGTCATTGTGCACTGCGGTGGCTGACACGTGGCTGTGGGGTGTGGGGGATGCTCCTCCTTGCTGTGCTGTGGGACTAGGGGCCTGGTGTGTGTTGTACTTGGGCTGTCCACCGTCCCACCCACTGCACTTTGTGTTCCTGCCACTTACCTGTTACTTGTCGGTTTGTGCAGCTGTGGCGGACACATGGGTGTGGTGGGTGCTCGTTGTGGCGCTTCTGGCATATTTGGGGACCTGTTGGTGGTTACGTGGCTGGCTGAGTGTACACATGTCCCCACGCATCTTACAGTTGTTCTGTTTGGGCTGTGTGTGGTGGTGTCTGTTGCATGTGTGTGTCGTGTATTGTGTGCTGGACATGGGGGTGTTTGTCCCTGGGAGCTGTGGCATGGTGGTAGTGCATGTGAGTACATAGCGGTGTGCTGGTATACATTAGTTTGTACTTACCAGCCTCCACTCCCCCTGCTAATCCGGCGAGGATCTCGGGATGTATGATGACTCGCACCTTCTCCTCCCACGCTTTGAAGGTCTTGAAGAGCGCGGGATTCCCTCCGCCAGTGACGGCAGCCAGCTCTCTGTTTTTGCCCTCCTTCTTCTTGACCAGGCTCTTGACGTCATTCCACCGTTTGTTAATTTCGACTCTGTTCCTGGGCAGGGTCCCAACTGCATTGACCTGGTCTACGATCCGGTTCCACATTCTGTTTCTGGTGGCTAGTGGTGTGTGTTGGACCATGTTCCCATAGATTTGTGGGTGCACCTTGATGATCTCGTCGACCATGACCGTCAGCTCAATGGGCGTGAACTTGGGCATTCTTTGTGGTGCCATGGTGTTTGTGGTGCTGGTGCGGTGTGTGTTGTGTAATGTGCAGGGGGTTTGTGGTGCCGGTGTTTGGTGGTGGTGGTGGTGGTGGTGGTGATGTGTGCGTTTCTGTGGTGTGCTGTTGTCCTCGCTGTGTCACTGTGTCCTCTCCCTCTCTGGTTTGCAATGTTGCAAGGGGTTGTGGTCTGTGGGAGTGCTGCTTTTGTACTTACCTATGTGGGTGTGTCCTCATGGTCTGTTGTTTTCAGGTGTGTTGTGTCTGGGGTTCTGGCCTTTGTAGTTTTTGTTTGTCCGGGGGGTGTTTTCGGGATGTGTACTGTGCTTGTGTATTTGTGCGTGCCTTGCTGTGTGGACTTATTGGCCATGTTGTGTGCTATTGGTTTTGTGAGCGGATGGTTTCTGTGCAGGGACGTGGGCGCCATGGTTTCTGCCGAGTCGATTGGCATCGGCGTTGTTTGCGCTGGCGGGCGGTATATTTGTGGTTTTCCCGCGCTCATGGCGGTGCGATCGTAATTTCACGTGCGGTGTGTCGGCCGTGAGGGCGGGCGGTTTTGTGTTGTCGTGCGTGTTTCCGTCCGTGGCGGGCGGTTTGACTCCGACTCGGACGATGGCGGGCGGTATTTTTGTGTGATTTTTCCGCCGATGGCGGTTTCGGTTTGTGTTATCGTAATGGCGTGGTCGGTGTTCAGACGGTGTATGCGGGCGGATTTTTGCCGCTTCCATGCCTGGCGGATTTATTTACGCCGGGTATCGTAATGAGCCCCATAGTGTAGTAACTTATTATAGGTGTTGTCAAATATTTGTAATTTTATGTATAGTGTAGCTAGTTAAAATATATTAATTTTAATATGAAATAAAAAATATATATGTAAAAGGTCTGGCAACTCCTTTTTAATTTACAGTAATTTCTGTGGGTATAGTTAATTAATTAATTTTAGTGTCCAGCACCTACCTGTAATTAATAATAAATGGAGTGGGAATAGTAAATTAAATAATTTCAGTGTACAGCACTTACCCTGAATTAATATTTGTTGGAGTTGGAATATTACATTAATTAAGTTTAGTGTCCAGCACCTACCCCTAATTAATGTTAACAGGAGTTGGAATAGTAAATTAATTATGTTTAGTGTCCAACACCTACCCCTAATTAATACTAACTGGAGTGGGAATAGTAAATTATTTAAGTTTAATGTCCTGCACCTACCTCGAATTAATACTAACTGGAGTGGAAATAGTGAATTAGATAATTTAACTGTCCAGCACCTACCCTGAATTAATAGTAACTGGAGTGGGAATAATAAAATAATTAAGGTGTCCATTACGATGTCGGACGGTAAAAAATCCCCCATCTACCATAGCGGTAAAATTCCGCCCGCCTACACCGTCTGAATACCGACCGAGCAATCACGATGCCGCGAGCCGAAAACCGCAGGCGGCGGAAAATAAACAAAAAATAGCGCCCGCACATGTCCGAGTCTAAGTCCATCCGCCCTCCACGGATGGAAAGACGCACGACAACCCAAAACCGCCCGCACTGACGACCGAGACACCGGCCGGGAAATTAGGATCGCACAGACATGAGCGCGGAAAATACACAAAAACACCGCCCGCCAGCGTAAACAACAGTGACGAAAATGTACACGGCGGAAGCTCTGGCGGCCATGGCCCTGCACAGAAATCATCCGCGGACAAAAACAAACACACACAACATGGCCAACAAGTCCACACAGCAACCCACGCACAAATACCCAAACACAGTACACATCTCGGAAACACCCCCCCCCCCCTGGACAAACAAATCACCTACAAATCCCAGAACACCAGCCACAACACACCTGAAAACAACAGACCACCATGACACACCCACATAGGTAAGTACAAAACCAGCCCCTTCACAGACCACAACCCCTTGCAACATTACAAACTGAGGACGAGAGCACACAACACAGCGAGACAGAAAGGACAGCAGCACACCACAGACACGCACCTATCACACCCATCACCACCACCACCACCAAACACCGGCCACACAAACCCCCTGCACATCACACACCACACACCGCACCAGCACCACAAACACCAAAACACACACCATGGCACCACACAGAATGCCCAAGTTCACTACCACCGAGCTGACGGTCATGGTCGACGAGATCATCAAGGTGCACCCACAAATCTATGGCAACCAGGTCCACAGACACCACCAGCCACCAGAAACAGAATGTGGAACAGGATCGTAGACCAGGTCAATGCAGTCGGGAACGTGCCACGCAACAGAGGCGAAATCAACAAAAGGTGGAACGACCAGAAAAGCGTGGTCAAGAAGAAGGAGACCAAGAATCGTGAGCTGGCTGCCAGGACTGGCGGAGGTAATCCCGCGCTATTCAAGACCTTCAAGGCGTGGGAGGAGAAGGTGCGAGTCATCATACATCCGGAGATCCTCACCGGATTACCAGGGGAGTGGAGGCTGGTAAGTACAAACAAACGTATACCAGCAAACCGCTATGTACTCACATGCACTACCACAATGCCATAGCTCCTAGGGACAAACACCCCCATGTCCAGTACACAATACACAAGACAACACTCACACATGCAACAGACACAACCACACACTCAGCCCAAACCTACCAACTAACAAAACCATGGGGGCATGTGTACAGTTAGCCAGCACCACAACTCCCACCAGGTCCCCTTGTACTCCAGAAGCGCCAGAAGGAGCACTCCCCACACCCATGTGTCAGCCATAGCTGCACTAACCGACAAGTAACAGGTAAGTAGCCGCAACACAAAGGCAGTGGGTCAGTGGCGGGACAGCTGAAGTACAACACCTACCAGGCCCCCAGTCCCACAGCGCAGCAAGGTGGAGCACTCCCCACACCCATGTGTCAGCCATAGCTGCACTAACCGACAAGTAACAGGTAAGTAGCCGCAACACAAAGGCAGTGGGTCGGTGGGGGACAGCTGAAGTACAACACCTACCAGGCCCCCAGTCCCACAGCGCAGCAAGGTGGAGCACTCCCCACACCCATGTGTCAGCCATAGCTGCACTAACCGACAAGTAACAGGTAAGTAGCCGCAACACAAAGGCAGTGGGTCGGTGGGGGACAGCTGAAGTACAACACCTACCAGGCCCCCAGTCCCACAGCGCAGCAAGGTGGAGTACCCCCACACCCATGTGACAGCCACTGCAGTGCACACCTGCAGCCGACAGGTAGACATCTCACCCCACATGCAGGGGTGTCTGTGGGTGTCAAGCCATCACCACAACTCACAACACCGCCCCCACTCCCACAGACCAGCAACATGGAGCACCCCTCCCGCCCATAACCATGTGGCATCCACTGCATTGCGCACTCAAAAACAACCTGTAGGTGGGAAACTGTATAGGGCGGGGTGTCTGTAGGCATGAGGACTGTACTACGACTGACACATGGGACATGTCACGTAGCAGAGGAACACGCAGCACTGCTCCCTGTCACAATCATGTGACCAATGTGCACACGGACATGTATTACAGAGTCATACCCCACATTACCCATCACAGATACAGCAACACCTAAGGAGCCACGTCTGCATGCACAAGTCCCACTGGAGTACAGACCCACACGGCAGGCACTGTGCCACCCATCACACACATCAGCAACACCATCTAAGTCTTGTCCGTGTAGTCCTTACTGCCTGTCACTCACACATCGTACAACAACGCCCATGTAAGACAAACCTTACTAGAAGCAACAGCGTGGAACCACAATATTGCACACAAAAACAACTGGACCCATGAAACACACAGGTACACAATGCACATTCAACAAATCATCCATCGAATCTGTCAGCCCCAGTGTCATGAGAGGTATGTCATCCGAACAGCTGTCCCTCATACAGTAGTCATGCAAAGATACCTGCCCATGACAAATCATGTGCCTGCAGTGACTGAAGCGCACGTCACACTGCGAGTAACAACACACATAATATAGTCAACACCCCAAGAGCACTGCATTGATGCACATGTACGAGTGCAGCATGCACACCAAGGAATTGGCCGATCCGCAATACGTCGTGTGGCACACAACAAGCACAAACTCACAACAATGCTACCAATGTAATGTCCATGAATGATAACAGGCAGCAGATATGCCGGGCATGTTAGACAGACACACACCTTAGTCTATGCGCTGTCATGTTGCCAGAACACATGTCACGTTCTGCACCCATCACCCACAGTACGTACCCCAAAAGCATATTCCAAGCCAAAAGCGTCCAGGGGCTGTACCCCCTTGTGCCATCTGCGTTTCTAAGCGTTCCATCTGTACCCCAAAACCATAGTTCAACCCAACATCGTCGATGGTTCTGGAGCCCGCATACACCCGAGCCACAAAATGTAGGAGCATAGCAACACACACCCATCGGCATTGCTAATCCGTCCCATGCCACATGTCCACATCACACAGTCCCATTGCCTAGCCCACACATACACACATCGTATATCTCCACACACGCCTCTGGGAAACCTGTGCACGACAGTGCATGAACTGTGAATGTCAGACAACCAATACATACTTTGCTAGGTGCAACACAATGACCCATCTCATTCTCCCCACAGGTGGCGAACTGCTGGATGCCGGAGAGGGAGACAGCAGACAGCACAGCCAGTCCGCAAGCCCCTGACCCGGACTCACGGATGTAGAGGAGCTGGACACCTCTCCGGACACGGACCACCCAGCAGGCCCATCTGGAGTGGCAGGGCACACCCGCTCCCCAGGGCCCCTCCTACCCACCAACCCATCATCCAGGGATGCTGACCAGTCATAGACCCCTGCTGCCACGGTCGTTGCGGCCACTGCCGTTGCGGCCACTGCCACGGTCGTTGCGGCCACTGCCACGGTCGTTGCGGCTACCACCACCACCACCACGCCATCCCTGACCACTCAACCAGCGCAAGGGGTGGCCCGGCTGTCTGGGTCCACCCTGGGAGGCAGAGCGAGGACCGTGGTGAGCAATGTGGCTAGTGGGCAGGTGGGTGGCAGCAGTACTGGTAGGAGGAGCAGGGTCAGGCCAACGCCATCTGTGCCTGGGAGCCAAGCCCTGCCGCAAATCGACATAGTCCTTGGGGCCTATGAAGAGGCACAAGGAGAATGGGCCAGGTCGGCTACCGACACGCAGGAGGTCCTTGGGGTGTTGAGGTCCATGGACGCCCATATGGGCCAAATCGTGGCCCTCATGGGCCAGCTGGTGGTGGGGGGGAGGGCACAAGCAAGGCCAGCAACACCACCTCCGCCACCACCTGCTGTGGCGCTGGGTCGTGCAGCATCGCGTTCCCCTGCGTCCACAGCGAGTGAGCACTCCTCAGCCACCACCAGCAGCCCACCAACACAATCCCCCCTCCCAAACGTGGAAGGGGCCGTCCGAAGAGGAAACAGGTGTCCAGAGAGGACTTTGCACGCGACAAACGCCAGTGAGTCAGCCAGCCACCTTGACCACCTACTGCATTGACTTGGAATACGATCCTACCCCACACTGCCATGTGAATGGCATGTGTCTGTTGGACTGTGGACATAGAACTTCATGGGTACACCTTGACCATCACGCAGCCATGACCGTCTACTCATTGTCACAGCATGCACCACATTTGACATCACCTTGCACACAATCACATGTCACCGCTGTAAATAAATACACCTTGATCACAATCTGCTTAATGTGTCCTGGGTTTATTCAACGATGTGCAATCGCCACCATGAGCAGAAATGCATCTGCTGTGTGGGATGTCGATGGGACAGGAGAGGCTGTAGGGACCTAGGGGTGAAAAACAGAACAAGAGTACATTCAATGAGTGTGTCACACACTCATCACACAGTACTTGTCACCAACTACAAGCAATGTACACACATCTCACAGAGCAACAGGGCACAATGCTACAGCCACTGTCAGTGGCATACCAACCTGGACATGGACCATTGACACACAGCACTCAGTGAACAAAAGGCCCCCGTGACAGAGCACACATACACCTGCACAACTACAGCTACATCAGCCGTCGTACATGGACACTCACCGTCAAGTGAAGTAGCGGGCGATGAGCTGCTGACGCACATTCACAGCTTCCTCCTCTCCACTGTCCTCTTCACTTGACCCGTCCTGGTCTGCAGGCTGGGGCCCTGGTTGATCTCCGTCATCCACAATTAGGGGGATCTGCTTGCGAATAGCCAGATTGTGCAGCATGCAGCAAGCCACTACTATCTGGCACACCTTCTGTGGGGAGTACGCCAGTGCGCCCCGGTGCGGTCCAGGCATCTGAACCTGGACTTGAGGAGGCCAAAGGTCCGCTCAACCACACGTCTGGTCCTCCCATGTGCCTCATTGTAACGGACATCAGCTGGGCTCAGAGGATGTCGTAATGGGCTGAGCAGCCAGGGCCCATTCGGGTAAGCAGAGTCACCTGGGTGTGAGGGACACAGAGAATCGTTGCTATTCCAACTGGACACAAGACAGCATCGCACAGCCAGCACGCTACACTACTCCACATACTCACCAACAATCCAGCCACGGTCATGTTGCAGATTGGTCATCAGTCGTGGTAGGATGCTGTTGCGCATGATGTGCGCGTCATGTGCCGATCCTGGAAACTTCGCACACACGTGTGATATTACCATGTCCGCAAGGCACACCACTTGCACATTCAGGGAGTGTGTGTGCTTCCGGTTGCGGTAGAGGTGCTCAGTGGCCTGTGGTGCAACAAGGCCAACATGGGTGCAATCTATTGCACCAACGACGTGGGGATCCGTCCAAGGGCATAGAAATCACCCTTCACTGCCGCCAATTCACGAGCCCTGGGGAATCTGATGTACCTGTTCCTGTACAGCATCATAGCTGACAGTACATCCCTCAGTACCATGCTGAACATGGGCTGGGACATCCCACCTCCACTGCCCACTCTGTGTTGGAATGACCCAGTGGTGAAGAAATGCAGTGCAGCCATCACCTTAGCCGTGGGGGTGAATGCTGTTGGATACACCCTGCGAGGACGGAGGTGGGGTTCCAACAAGGCACATAGGCGATGCAGGGTGGGTCGGTCCAGACGATATTTACGGATGACCTCCACATCCTCCATGTCTGACAGCAATTGGTAGGGGCGATGTATGTTTGGTCTCCGCCTAGGAAAGATGGAAGTGGACACATGTCAAAGCAACACGCCACATTGCAGTTTCACATACACATGACAAAAATGACTGACCAAGCAATTGAATCACAGAACAGCTGACAAGTAGGGACAGCACAGCCACAATACACTTACACAGGTCTCCTACCAATAGCAATGGGCAGTGACACACACCATTGCTATGAGCATGCACATGGGGAGTTAGGCCTTAACAACTTATAAGGCATGCTGATGGTAACAGACTGCATATTCGGTAAGCTGCAACACCACGGCAACATGACTAGCTGCTGTGCATCACACTGCTTCCGGGGCTGGGTGTGTAGGGCACACACCAACAACGCTATGGACACAGGCTGAGCGGCCAAAACAAGTGGGACCTGTGGCACGAGGGGATATGAGACAGTCATTGATGTCCCTACTGCACCCTATGTACAGCACTGTACGGATCACACCTCCAGAAACATTGACAGGTGTACACATTGACAGCTCCATGCCAACACGGCTGTGTGATTGCACATACACATCACAAGTGACACGTAACGTTGCACGTGCCACGTGGCAGATGTACATAGTGAAAGATGGCATGTGTGTGCATATGCATATCCCATGCTCCCATGCCAATGTGTACATGATGATATGCCAACAGACATGTGGAGGCTGCCCACTGGCCATCCCTGCCTATGCACACAGCATGTTCTGGCCCCGTCCATTGTGGACCTGCACCCACACACAAATCATGGCCACACCTGCAGATGCATTGCGCACATTAAACTGTGTGGTGCACATGGCATCAGCGGACTGTACCCGCCATGGGCCAGGCCCTTACGGCCAACTCCAATGACCCTCGCGGTTGCACCCTGCGTGTTCCACTATGGAGGTAAGCGTCCCGGGCCAGCTGGGAGCAGGCCATCATCTGCAATTGAAGCTGGCAAACATGGTACACAAATTGCAGCAGCTTGGACCCACTGAAACTGCCCCAGGGGGCTATGTGAGTGTGTGAGTGAGACCGGCATTACCACAGCTACCTGGGACTGCAGCCTGGCACCCCTCAACAACACCTGCTGCTGCCACCTCTCCACCTACACGTGGATGACTCTGAGGATATGTCCAGGTCCACTCACCAGCGAGGAGCTGGAGATCCTGGATTCCGAGCTCCACGCACACTGCACATGGCTATTCCTTGCGTACGTTGTGTGTGAGAGACAACTGCAGTGTGTGTGGGAGTGCATGTGGGGGACACACATGTCGTTGATCCGCAGCACTATGAGTCAGAGCCTGTGGTGATCAGACATGCACTGCTCACCATGCTGACTGCAGGTGGCAGTGGTATGTGAGCTCTCGGGCGCTTTGACATGTCTGTCCCTCCCGAGTGGTGGTACATGGCAACTTCATGTCAGACATCCAGTGACACAGACAATTGGCAATGCAGGTCTCAGTGCACTTGTTGCTCGTGTGAATGTCAGGCTGGGGCCATGCTGCCCTTCTCAGTCCCAGCAGGCCTGGCCTGCACATTGACTGCACAATGCCAGTAGGTGACAACACAGAATGACTAGTGGGTTACATGTGTCACCTATTCAGCACTCTCCGGATGAGCGCAAACTCAGCCCTGTACATTGGTCACACCATGCCTCGTGAAAGGGATGTGTGTGTGAGATAGTGCCACTGAATGTGACCACCGTTGCGGGGTGGGCCATGCGCAGGCCGAGTACGTTGGTTGTTGCGCAGTGTTGGTCACAGTGGGTACACCAACACAGATGTGTTGCCTTGTGATCTGTTGCTAGGTCCGCCTGACAATGGACAGTAGTTGTGGGCAGACTACACATTGGTCGATGTGCTGTCTATATGCATGTGCCTTCACACCAGGCACAGCTGCCCCTGCACATATGACCCCTGCTGCCATCAGTGCTGGGTCTGTTGAGCTGATGCGCCATCTGTGCGTGGGGCAGACAGCTCTCCTCACTTCCGTCATTGCCCATGACATCACTTTGCCACAGGTGACATGGATCATGGAGGGCCCACATGTACGCGTGGGTGGACTACACAAGACTGTCCAATGGTTATCACCCCCAGTCAGTGCTTCGAATGGGAAGGATGTGGTGCTGGTACTCATTTTAATGTGTAGAGTGGGCGGGGCTAGGTGCGGGGCTACATGCAAGACATGGGAAGTTCATCGGCTTATCTACTAGTTGCAATACACACGAGACACGTCTTTTCATGTCCACATCAGGGTCATTCCTTGAACTGACTGGAAGTCAAACAGTCATATTTTACCCTGTCCTCATGGCCTCCCCTCGCTCACAGAAATATGCGTTTGCACCTGGGAAGCCAGCGCATGCACAAGCAGCTCCAAGCTCGCCCCAGAGAGGCCAAGGAGTGTATGTGTGGGTCCAGTTGAACAAGTGGTCTGTCTCGCGGCATAATAAGTGGCGGGACGCCGTCCACCTGCGTGGTGCCCCGACTCGAGACCCGGGCAACATTGACAATGCATGACAGGCTCCGCAGTCCGGATACACCACCTGCAACACACAGAGGCTGTAGCTGCCCTAGCGGCCCAGGCCGCGTCCAACTGGAGCCTATGGACCCACACATTCACTCTTTGGCCTCTCTGGGGCGAGCTTGGAGCTGCTTATGCACGCGCTGGCTTCTCTGTTGCAATGGCATGTAACGTGTGTGGGGATAAAGGCAATGTGTGAGATGGTGCGAGCCACCTTCCGTGACGTCACTCCTGCTCGTGATGTGTGCATCCCCCACTACTTCCATTAGACTTGTGCCATATTACTAATTGAGGATGTGTTGCCTGCGTGATGTGTCCAGGAGGAGCGCGCCATGATATCTCACCCACCATGCTCCACTGCCATCCCGTGCCCTGGATTGCCTGTGCAGGCGGACAATGTTGGGGATACACCTGGTCGACAGGGGATGTGAGTGCCTTGTCAAGGGCCTGGCGGACGCACAGCAGTATCCAGCATGTCCACGGAGGGTGGGCTGACGTCTACACCTGATGCAGCATTGATCATGTGCCCGCCTGTTGTGCACACACGAGTTCACATTCATCCCCAGACAGGTGGTCTTTACAAATTCCCAGGAGAGCAGCAATGTACTGTTCCGGAATCCTCCCAACACATCGTGTTTCAACATTGCATGTGCGCAGCTACCCGTCACACCCACCCACCTGAGCCAAGCGTAACTCCCGCTTCACATGACACATGTGTGTCATCAACAGTTGTGCTACTCTCTCAGGGCCGGACCTGGAACTGTCCCGTAGCACATACACAGCTCCGATTTGTACTGGCATCCTGTTAGATTGGTGGGCACACTAACCCATCTCCTTCTGAGACAGTGGTGGCTGTGATGGATATTGTGACTGGGCACATGGCTTACTTTCAATGTGTGCATTTGGAAGGTGGTGGTGTGTGGTGTGTGATTGTGGTAGCGTTGGTGTGTATGTGTGTGTCATGTCCCTGTCGACTGCACACATATGTCACCCCGGGACATGGTGGATGTTTGTTACCGTACTGAGGTCTTTGAATATGATGTGATGGGTGTGTTGTATGTTGCACAGTATGCGGTGTGTGGGTGTGTCCTTGCAGTTCAGGCTGACTCCTACTTGTTATGGTTCAGACGTTGTGTGTGTGCAGGGTGTGTGACTGTCAAGATTGTGTCTAGTCCAATTGTGCATGTCAGCATTTCAACAGTTCTTGCTCACTGTGCAGTGCTGCCCACCCACTCTGATGTCGTATGTGTGTTCTGTCAGGCATTGCTGTGGCATGCTTTAGCGTGGCTCCCACTTTTTGTTGCTGAGTGTGTGGTCAGACTGTGTGGGTCATTGTAAACATGTGTAGGACTGTGCTTTGTAGTGAGCAGGCCGTCAGTGTTGATGTGATGATCATTCGGGCGACTTCAGAGTGTGACAAGTCCTGCTCCACGAGCTGTGGTATTTCCCTGTGGCCACTGTTGCGGCTACTCATTTGCGTTGACATCCAATGACAGTGGACTACATGGTCATCTCACGACTGCCGTGTACTTCACACACTCTCATCCTCTCTCATTCGTACTTGTGAAATGAATCAGCAGAGACACATTTTTGCTTCAAGCCATGTATTGGGACTTATGTCCTCTGTGATGCAGTATAGTGGACACTACTGGCAGCGAAATGCATGTGGAGGATATACTCAGCATGATTGCACATAGCATAGGGTGTAGGGGTACATGTCATTAGTTGTTGACTGTGGGATGTGTGCTTCAGAGTTACAACTGCTTAGCCGTTGCTGTGCTAATGTACATTTGCTAATTACTGTGGAGCTGCTAACTTTGACACAGACAGTATACATTTCGCCTACTAGACCGCTTGACATCATGGGCACAGTACATCTCAGTTCCATGTTACAGGTTTGCTGCTATGGTTACTCATACACACGTGCGTGGAGGTGACATCAGGGCATGGGCTTACGTGCATGCAACGGCGTCCCACTTGTTGTTGCAATGTGGTGGCTACTGGACATGACACAGTCACTGGGGTCATGTTATTGGGGGATGCACTTGTTGTCCATGCAAAGGTCCTGGCACGGAAGTTCAGAGGGAGGTGAGCTGACAGCTCTCACATACTACAGCCGAACGATTACTGTCCACTGACCGGTGCATATGTTGATGGGCGCAGGATACATATTATGGCATAGTTGTACATGCAGTTATGTCCATGTGATTGCCATACACATTTCCCATGCCTCTGCCTCCCCCTGTTCATGCAGAGTTACTGGATGTGATGAGGTAAAGAGTGCATGTCCCGAAAATATCCGATGTCATGGCAGTGTAGTTGATGGTGTGGTGTTAGTTGCAGGTTGTGTGGTATAGTTGTTGTACTGGTAACTACTCAGTCCGTGCGGATGCCAAGCATGGGTACGGTGTGGGACATCATTGTTCAATTGGGGGTGTTGCGTCGGGGCCCGACGAATTGACAGGTTGTCAGGTATGCGATACCTTCCAGCAGGGCTTCCATGGCATTGGTGGTAAACATGGATGCCATCCAATGTAGCGGATGGTGGCTGTCAAGGTGTTGGTCGTAAGTTGTCCCTTGTAGGAGCATGATGGGACATTTTGGATGACATTCGATGAAACTGTGATCCAGAATCCGTCGTGTGGAGGCACAGTGGTCCCATTGCAGTGTGGGTCCGATTGCAGCCACATATGCCATGCCCCCATAGGCTGAACAGACCCTGTTGTGGACGTCCAGGGGGTTGAACAGTTGTACCAGGTCCGCCATTGGACATGCAGGGTTGGAGAGACATAAATCCACAGGATAGTGGAAAGGACACCTCTGACAGTAGAAGACGGGGATGACGCAGCTGAACAATACGATGCGGTAAGTTAGTCGGTAACTTACGTTCAGCAAGGCCAGATTTTCACATCCCAATATCTGTATCAGGTAATGTTTGTACAGCTTCATCTGTCTGGCGTAGTTGGGTAGGTGTGGTGCAAGTGCCATTTTGCTGAAGGGCGATGTGATGGCGTGCTCCGGCTGTCTGTGCAGTCTGCAGTGTGCAACCTCCGACGTTGCTGGGAATTCTGTTATGGTCATAGGGAGGCAGGGCTTGGGTTATAGTGGCTTGTGCGAAGGACACGGGCCCTCATCCCACATGCTTCTATGAATGGTCAAGGTCAGTGGTGTCTGACTCCTTCCCGATAACTTGCATGTGAACCACATGGGGGAGTGGTATCATTTCTTTTTCCCTTCGGAATGTTCTTTCGTGTTATGCGCTATCTGCCCAGTGGACGGTTCCCTCTGCATGCCTGTGTTGGGCTTTTTTGGTATCATGAATGTGTTGTCCTGCTTGGATAGTTGAGCTGTGGTTTCGGTGTGGGTATGGAAGGCCATTCAGTGCTATCTCCTCTCCCGTGTGTGGGCGGCACGCTGCGTTTCCGCTATACGTTGGGCCTTGTGTGTGGGTGTTGTAATTGGAACCACCTGTTGTCGGTCCCCCGGGATCTTTGATGTTACGTATTGCATGTCTTGGTATTGGGTGCAGGGTGGTATCGGTGTTTCTGTGTGGTACTGGCGTACCTTTTTCCGACGGGGTCCATATTCTGCTGGCTGATGTTGCCGCCGCTGTGTGCTTCGCCATGTTTTGCACACAGGGGTGTGTCCTAATTGGCGTGACATCACTGACATGTTCGGGTCAGTTGTGTGACGTCAGGTTGGCAACAGTGAATTGACGGTTGGCGACATGGCTGTGGCAGGACTGTCACGTGACATGTGCGTTCTGGGTGGGGCTGGTGTGTGTGGTGTTTGGTTGTGACCCTGTGTTGTTTGTGTGCGGCGCATACTTGGCGCTGCCGTTGGCCTATGCGTTGTGCGCATGTGTGGCTGCGTCGTCGCCGCTGCGCTGCGGGGCCGTGACGGGGACGTTAGTTCCTGGTCCCAGGTGGTGTGTCCCCGGTTGTTGCGAGTTGTTACAATTTGCCCGGTGTGACATTTGTGGGTGCAGTGGTGGATGTGTCGCGTCCACGCAGGGGTGTCTGGGGGGCCATGTACAGTTTTACCGCACTTGCACTGCGTGAGGTGTTTGCGTGCCCTTGTTGTGTGTCTGCCTACCTGCGTCTCCGCGGTGCGTTGACTCCTAGGTTCTGCATCAGGTAGAGCATGGGGAGGGCCTGCAGTGCTGGATTCATGCTCGGGGTCCGCCTCTTTGGTATCCGTACTGTGCGCTCGGGTTTCCGCCTTGCTTTCACGTGCGGTGTCTCTTAGCCGGGGGAACTGTTTGGTTGTGGCATCATAATTTGTACGCCGGGCGGTACGTGTTTCGTCGGGCGGTGTGTCTCCATTGGGCGGCGCCGCTACGTGAACGGGCGCACTTTGATGGCGGACGGCGTCGCTGGCTTACGGGCGGTGTTTGGCTGTCTTTTCACATTCTAATTGGGCGGGCGTGTGGGCTGCGACGGGCGGACGGTAACTCTTGTTTTTTGCATCCGCCAGCACGGCGGTGGTGCTTCCGCCCGCCATCCTAATGGGCCCCCAAGTTTAGTGTCCAGCATCTACCCCTAATTAATATTAACTGGAGTTGGAATAGTAAATTAATTAAGTTAGTGTCCAGCACCTCCCCCTAATTAATACTAATTGGAGTGGGAATAGTAAATTATTTAAGTTTAGTGTCCAGCACCTACCTCTAATTCATACTAACTGTAGTGGGAATAATAAATTACTTAAGTTTAGTGTCCAGCATCTACACATAATTAATACTAACTGGAGTGGGAATAGTAAGTAAATAATTTAAGTGTCCAGCACTTACTCTGAATTAATACTAACTGGAGTGGGAATAGTAAATTAAATAATTTAAGTGTCCAGCACTTATTCTGAATTAATAGTAACTGGAGTGGGAATAGTAAATTATTTAAGTTTAGTGTCCAGCACCTACCCCTAATTAATACTAACTGGAGTGGGAATAGTAAATTAAATAATTTTAGTGTCCAGCACTTACCCTGAATTAATACTAACTGGAGTGGGAATAGTAAATTATTTAAGTTTAGTGTCCAGCACCTACTCTTAATTAATATTAACTGGAGTTGGAAAAGTAAATTAATTAAGTTTAGTGTCCAGCACCTACCCGTGATTAATACTAACTGGTGTGGGAATAGTAAATTAATTAAGTTTAGTGTCCAGCACCTACCCCTAATAAATACTAACTGGAGTTGGAATAGTAAATTAATTAAGTTTAGTGTCCAGCACCTACCCTGAATTAATACTAACTGTACTGGGAATAGTAAATTAATTAAGTTTAGTGTCCAGCACCTACCCTGAATTAATACTAACTGGATTGGGAATATTAAATTAATTAAGTTTAGTGTCCAGCACCTACCCCTAATTAATACTAACTGGAGAGGGAATAGTAAATAAATTAAGTTTAGTGTCCAGCACCTACCCCTAATAAATGCTAACTGGAGTGGGAATAGTAAATTAATTAAATTGAGGGTCCAGCACCTACCCCTAATTAATACTAATTGAAGTTGGAATAGTAAATATATTAAGTATAGTGTCCAGCACCTACCCTGAATTAATACTGACTGTAGTGGGAATAGTACATTAATTAAGATTACTGTCCAGCACCTATCCTGTATTTATGGTAACTGAAGTGGGAATAATAATTTAGCTAAATGTGTTTTAATATGTAATTAAAAAGAAATATTATAGTTTAAAGTAGTGTAATATTACTTTTATTAGAGAGTTGTGCATGTAAAAAATTAACATTGTTTTATACTTAATGAAAAGATAATATTTTACACAGTATATTTATTAAAAATAAAATTAATATGTAACATTGAATGTAATATTAATAAAATGGTAGACAATAAATTAGACATTTTAATTTCTTTATTGGTGTTTATTTATTGTAAAATATTTTGAAATGTATAAGAAATATATTTTTTATTAACAATATGTAAGATAAACAAAAACATAGAGATAGGAAATAATATTTATTTTATAAAAATAACATAGGGGTTCATTACGATGTAGGGCGGATCACCACCACCCGCATGGCGGTGGCGATCCGCCCTACATTTCCCTCCGCCCGCCACCCATTTTCCCCCGCCATATTAGTATGGCGGGGGGGACCCCGGCGGACGGAGAGACCGTCCGCCGGTTTTCCGCCAGTCGACCAGTTGACCGGGCGGAAAAGGGGCTACATATGGTGGCGGTGTCTGCAAGACACCGCCATCCATATTAGCATGGCTGCGGGAAGCAGCCTTTCCGTGGCGGCGATGCCGCCACGAAAAGGCATGCAGAGTTTGCTATTGGGGGCCCCAGGGTATTGGAGGGTTGGGGGGTGCACATGGGGGGTACCTATGGTACCCCCCCTACATTGTCATGGACAAGGTGGCAGGCACCGCGCGGTGCCTGTCACCTTGTGCATGACAATGCACACAGTGCATTCCCAGCATTGTGACGGGCGGTGCTGTGTGCACCACCCGCCACAATGCTGGGCGGTGCTGTGTGCACCGCCCGCCACAATGCTGGGAATGGAGGATGCCACCGCCACGGTGGTGGTGGCATCCTAATCGCTGGTGCGGGACCGCCGCACCACTGGCGGCCGGTCCCAGCACCGCTAGGGTGGCGGGCGGACGAAAGTCCGCCCGCCATCCTAATAGGCCCCATAGTTTGTACATATGTAAATTTTTACATGTAATAATCACTGAAAAAACCTTTTATAACGTTTGTACTTTTTATTTAAACAGTTGTGTAAACTTTGTAATATCATATAATGTAGTTTCACATTTCTTAATATACAATTGAAAAATAATATATTTATTTATAACAGTTGTTAATTTTAGTTTGGTATTGTTAATTTTTTTAATATATTACATATATTCGTAACATTTTACAAATATAACAGTTTTAAAAATGTTATAATATAATTTCTATATATACATTTTTAAAGAAATAATACGTTTTATTTAATAATATTAATATATGAAATATTAATATTAATAATTATTACATTGTTTAATTTGTATACATTTGTTTTATAAAGTAAACAGTTTTTTTTTAACAGTTCTTTTTATTAAATTCAAAGTGTCACTTAAAAAGAAAAACAATATACAGGCAGTAATGTTCTCAACTCGGCAGTCGGCAACAGCCCACATTACAAGCTCACCCCCCACCAGTGTAGTGTATAATACAGCATATCGACCCAGTGACCATTACTCAAAGTCCACCCTTTGTATGTCCATCGGTGGCTCACAGATCTCCCCTCTGTAAGCATTCCACTTTTGCCCTATCTGTGACCTCTTATTGGGACAACATCTTGATATATATACAGTTTTTTCGGTAAACATACAGTGGTCCATATCGTTCTCCCAATGCCTCAGGGACGGTTTTTCCCTTGCCCCCCACAATCTTGCAACATTTCGCTTGGCGACCATCATCCCCAATGACACCCACAGTTTCTCTTTAGTATTCAAGTCCGTGGGGCCCCAAATATTTAGAAGACACAGCTTAATATTGCAGTCGGTCGTAACCCCCATGACTTCTGTCATACAGTTTGTGACCCTCGCCCAGTAGCCCTGGATTGCAGGACACTCCCAGATTGTATGAATGAACGTGCCATCTTGCCCGCATCCCTTAATACAATCTGCGTCAACCCTAAAGCCCATCTTCACCAGCGTAGGCGCAGAGTGGTATATTCTATGGAGTATCTTAAGCTGGACTAGCCTAAGCCTAGATGAAATAGCCGTTTCCCTAGGAGAGGCAAGCGCTTCTAACCATTCACCATCATCCAGTCCAGCTACGTCGTGATCCCAGTGGGCTCGGAGTCAGAGGAGGGGGCCTGGTACATTGTTTATAAGATTTTTATAAATCAAAGAGATTGCCGTGCCTGGAAGGTGTCCATCCAGTATCCTGTCCTCTAGCGGGGAGGACTCTGGCGGAGTTTCCCCCCTAGGTATTGCCGCCTGCAGCGCATGCCTAACTTGGAGGTATCTGAATTGTTCCGAGTCAGCTAGTTCATATTCGTCCCACAGCTGGTCAAAGGAAACTACCCCTCCCTTCTTCCACAGGTCCCCGACTGAGGATATGCCAATTAAAACCCCCCGGTCAAACCCTTTGGTAATTCTTAGATTCCCCAATCAGGCGGTGTTCCAGAGTGGGGTGGCCAGCATAATTCTGTCCTTCCATCCCAGACTTAATGTGGCGGTCCGCCACACCTGAGCAGAATGGTCAGTGGGCCCCGTTAATTTCAATCAAGAGGAATTTTCATATAGTGCGCCCTTGTAACTCCCGCCGGGGAGAAGCCACCTGTCCATGTTAAATCCCGGATCGTCCTGCGGTCCATAGGTACAGTGGTTAATGGCGGTCAGTTGTGCAGCCCAATAATATCTTTTGATGTGAGGGAGTGCAATGCCTCCATCATACCACCCTCTTGTGAGCTTAGGAAGTGAGACTCTAGGTGGCTTTCCCTCCCATAGGATCTCTCCCAGGGCGGTGTCAATAGATTTGAAATATTCTGGTTTCACCGGGAGTGGCGCATTCTGAAGGGCATAAAGGAAATGGGGAAGGGACATCATTTTGAACAAGGCTGCTCTCCCCAATAGGGACAGAGGGAGCGTCATCCAGTGTATGACATCACTTCAGAGGCGCAGCAGCGGGGGGAGGAGATTTTGGTCGTAAGAGAGTGTCAAGTCTTTGGAAACATGTATACCAAGGTATTTAAAGCCCGTCGGGGCAGTAGTTATAGTAAAACCTTTGGGTAGGGTTGGCGAACTACCGCTTAAAACATAAAGGACCGACTTAGACTAGTTAATGGTATATCCTGAAAATTCCCCAAAGACAATAAAGATATGGAGTGTTCGATTCAAGGAGGCTGCAGGCGATGCTAAATATAATAAGATATTATCAGCATAAAGCGATATTCGGTCCTCCCAGTCCGCAGCCCACTTCAGCCCTTTAATTAACGGATCCTTTCATATCCACATCGTCAAAGGTTCCAATATGAGGGCGATGAGCAATGGGGAGAGGGGGCAACCCTGACGAGTGCCCCTTCCTAGCTCAAAAGGTGAGGACACTCAATTGTTGACCACTATCTGAGCCAGCAGAGTGGCGTAGAGAAGGCGTATCCAACTCAGGAAACCAGGGTCGAAACCTAAATTTCTCAATACTGCAAACATATATGGCCATTCGATCATATCAAAGGCCATGGCCCCATCAAGCGACACTACCACCGCATCTTCTAGTATAGTGTCGGCCCGTGCAAGCTCTCCATGTAGCCTCCATAAATTGAGAGAAGTATTTCTGGCTGGCATAAAGCCTGACTGGTTGGGGTGTACTAGATTGGTGATGACTGTTAATAATCGGGTGGCAAGTAGTTTGGCCAGTATCTTAGCTTCTGCGTTAAGTAGTGATATCGGCCTATAGGAGGAACAGAGGTGTTTGGGTTTCCCTATCTTGTGGATAACCACGATATTGGCCAATCTTTGGTCTGCTGGGAGCGACCCAGCGTAGCAACTTTCATGGAACATCTTAACAAGATGTGATGCGATTTTACTTGGGGTCAGCTTGTATAGTTCGACCGGCAGGCCATTTGAGCCGGAGGCCTTTCCTACACTCAGGTCGTGGATAGCTTTCTCCACTTCCGAGAGTTCTAAGTCTCTATCTAAGTTGGATCGTTCCTCATCGGAAAGTCTCGGGAGTGGGATATCGTGGAGCATGGAAAGTGCATCGGTTTCAGTGTACTTTGTTCGGGAGGTGTATACATCTCTATAGTAGTCAGCGAACGCATTTGCAATATCTTGCGGGTCTGAGGTCTTGAGGCCGGATCTCGTGATTAGTTCCACCACTATTCGATTCGCCTGTTCTCTGCTGTCAAGCTACGTGAGCAGCTTTCCTGCCTTGTCGCCCAGTTCGTAAATTCTACACTGTGTGGCTCTATGCTGGGTTTTGGCAGCATCACTGGCCACCGCCAGATACTCTTTTTGTTTAAGTCTCAGTTCATGCCTCGTCACGTCAGAGACGGTCCCTTGGAGTCTGCTTTCTATCGCTAATATTTCAGTTTCCAGCCGAACCAAGTCTCCCTGTTTCTCTCTCTTGGAGGTAGCGATTTGGGATACGGCCGTCCCTCTTATAACAAGTTTTGGAGGCCTCCCATAGCACTCTTACCGAGTCCACAGAATTTTAAATCTCAAGAAAATAGTGCTCTGTGTCACTGACAATCCGTTCACGTATCTTGGGGATTTTAAAATACCAGGGATTAATAGGGGCCGTCCTCCCTCTTTGTGGCTCCCCAACCTCAATCCGGGCCCAGAGGGGCGAGTGGTCCGAGATACCTCGCGCTAGGTGATTTACCTCCCTAACCTGTCTCAGTTGATCCGCCGGCGTGATTATGAAGTCTATTTGGGACATACTGTGATGGGCCCCCGAATAAAACATGTAGTGTCGGTCTGCCGGGTGAAGCGCCCGCCAAGTGTCAACGAGACCCAACACTGTCAGAAAATCATGTATCTGCGTGCGTGTCACGGGCAAATTCTTAGGGGGCCAGCGATCCAAATTATCAGAAACAATGGAGTTGAAATCCCCCCCTATCACGAGTCTCCCTTCAGGCAGGGAGAGTAAAAGATCGCCTAGATCTTTAAAGGCCAGAGCTAGAAGGCCCGGCGGGATGTACGTTGACACCAAGTTAAGCGTTCGCCCCTCCCTGCACCCAGAGACAGTCACGAATCTTCCCTGTACGTCCGTCTTTATGCAATCAATTGTCATCGGACACTTTTTGTGGCGGAGTATCCCCACCCTGCGTGAGCCGGAGCCGAAAGCAGAGTGCGCCACCAATTTGAACCCCTAACGTGTAAGAGCCTGGCATGCGTTACCTAAAAGGTGCATGTCTTGAAGCAAGACCACATCCGGTGAATGCCTCTTGATATACTGCAGTACAATGCCCCCTTTAAGCTTGTCCCCCAGACCGTTGACATTCCAGGACATCAATTTAAATCCAACTATTAGTGGCGGCCCCATGGTAAGGAAGTAAGTTAGTGTGGTATCCCATGAAATACACTACAAGTGCATCCCTCCCAAGACAACGGTGTTCAACTTCAGCCAGAGTGATCAATGCAAGCTTAATACAGGTAGACAGCAGCCGTTCAGTGACACCGTTAGTCCCATTGAAATTCACCTTGCGCAACCATTGAGATATCTGAACTACAACAGCTTGACCCCCCTCAAAGTCGCTTAGTGGGACAATATGAGTCTCTACGCAATCCTAGTTACCTTGGCCTGAGGAGTGAATATACAGCCGTGGGGGGTCCACCCCGTGAGTGTCCATAACATGAAGTGAGCCCGTGAACCCTCCGCCCACCCAGACAATAGTACCAAAAGCATAGAGTGGTAGTTGCCAGTTTTCAAATGAAGTCAAATATGTCATACCTGTATAACAAAAAACTAAACAAATTGAAACATTCCCCCCCTCCCCACCCTGCACTGTCAAAAGCCCAGAAGGGGCACATCGAATGTGATCCTTAACGGAGAGACATAGTGCACAGGCACCCAAACCTCCCAACATATCAAACTCAACCCCCCTCCCTGCCTCCCTGCATAGCGGGATTAGAACTTCCCGCCACCCCAAACATGCAGAGTGCTTTTCGCCCACCCTTTAAACTAGGAGGTATGTGCAGCCAACCGGGCACCCGCTCCATACATGGAAGGCAACGAATAAACAGTAATACCAAGAAGCTGCAGTCACATTAGCATCGTAGCAAGCATTGACTGGCGGTTGCCCAGTTTACAAAACGGTCTCATGCACACAGTCCTGCAGCATGGTCTACCACCAGTAGGAGGACCCGGCCTCTGCCCAGTCCGGCAGGTCCCTGTGGAGGAATCAGCACACCTAAAAAGGGTTTAGGTACAGACCAGATTATCCAACGCCACCAGCTGCAGCCATTTGTCCTCCCGGTGGGTCACCCCCATCGGTGTCACTCTGAGTCCCCTCCGCTCCAGGCTTTCGGGTGCGATTATTTTTCCCCTGTCCAGCCAAGCACCAGCCATCCAGCCAGTCCCACGCCTCCTCAGGGGTAGCAAAGAACCAGGCCCTCCCCTCTGACTCCAGCTTCAACTTGGCTGGAAATAACATGGCGTATTTTATATTTTTGTCTCGGAGCGCACGTTTAACATCCAAGAAGCTGCGCCGTTGTCGCTGTACCTTGAGGGTAAAGTCCGGAAAGAAAGTTACTGTGCTATTTTGGAATGCCAGCGGGGGGGCCGCTTGAGCCGCCTGGAGGATAACGTCCCGATCCCTGTAGTTGAAAATCCTAGCAACTATAGGCCGAGGGGGGGCCCCCGGCTTCGGTCTTCCTCCTGGCACGTGGTGCGCCCTCTCAACGGAAAACAAATTGGACAACCTAGCTGGTTTCAGGTAAGTAGTGACCAGGTCTTCGACGAATAGGTCTGCTGCCGGCTCCTCCACTCTTTCTGGGACTCCCAGTATGCGAACATTATTATGTCTGGAGCGCCCTTCATATTCATCCAGCTGCACCTCCAGCTTCGTAGTGAGAGCTTGAAGATCATCCACCCTCCGCTGTAAATCAGAAGTGTCAGTGACCAGCGAGCTAGCTTTGATTTCCACGTCCTGTAATCTAGCGTTCATGGAGCGCATGTCCGCTCTGATGAGGGACACCTCTGAGGATACGGAGTCTATCCGTGTCTCCAACGATGTGCGAACCGTAGTAATAGCTGTGAGAATATCTTGTAGCGTCGGTTCCTTAGCCCCTTACTCCGATTGTTGCGTCCCCGATGGAACTTTGCCCCCCCAGGGGCCACGCCGGGGCCCTTGTCCCAGGCATATTTCTCCAGCTTGGCCTGCACGGCCTTGGAATTGCGTCCAGCCATGATCGGCGCCCACCAGGTGTGGAGCACGCAGGGAGACAGGAAACACACTGGCGTTGCGCGATTATCTCTTGGCGTCACAGTGCTCGGCAGGACCCCTCTCTCAGGGCAGACTATGACACCATAGGCCCAAACGTCACTGAATCAAGTGATCCATGTAGTGTAGATGTGGGGCCGACAAAGCGTGAGACACAGGAGTAAGGCCTTAGTACGTGGCACCCAGTGGTCGCCGGCCACCGTGGCTCAGCTACTATCACACCCCCTTAGCGCAATGCAGAGGATGTGAGAGCCGACCCACTCTCGACTCCCCCGTCAGATAGCACCTCCCGGCAGGGTCAGTGAAGGCAGCATCAAAGGGGGAGAACAGCCCCAAGTCCAGAGGAAACAGTGTCACTGATGCCCACAAGTCACAGGCCTGGTCTCACGGATAAATAACATGCAACACACTGAGGTAAACAGCGGTCCTCCAATCCGGGGACAGAATGAACTAATCACTGGAAGGTGAGGGGGAACCACAACTCGATGCAACCGGCAAGCGGCAGGGGGGCCACAGATCACTGAGAAAGGGTCCAGAGCCAAGGAGGGCCCGAGATCCTGCCAGCTCCACATCGGCTAGCTCGAGAGAGATAATCGGCTTCTTCGGACGCTGGGTGCGGCCCGATAGTGTTTCAATTGCTGCAGGACCGAGCTGTCAGCTCCTGGGGCGCCCGTGGTCCCAAAGTCCACAACGACTGCTCCGCCCGGGCTCCCCACTCACCGGATCGCACTGCAGACCCCCGTGGCGCCCGCCAGCTGTCTCAGCTGCACCGAGAGGGGAGGTCCGCTCAATCACATCGCCAGGCAGGAAAGCTGTGTCTCGGCCGCCTTCAGGGCGCCAGCCGCTGCAGGAGGTGCTTTACTTTAAGGCTTAGCCCCGATCGGCTGCCGGGCCTCACGCTGGATTTACCCCGCACCGAGCAGGCACTTAAATCTTATTGGGGCGCCGAGATACACACCGGCCGACTCCCCTCGACATATCGGTACAGCGGGCAGTCGCGGGCACAACGGCACACACGGAGGCAGTCACTCCAAAATTGCTGCGCCATCAGGATACTGGGCCTGCTCGCTCCTCCTCCACCACGATCGCCGCTCAAACGGGCCGAGTACGACTATGAGCCAATCTCCGGCCCCGCCAGCTGGAATTGGCGGTGTCGCGGCTCAATCGACTCGTGCAAGCATGCTGAGCTCAATGCCAGTTTTGTTGCCTTCTTTAATGATGGATTAATAAGCGGATTTACGTTGGAGCGGGCGCCTTCGATTGGAGCCGCTTCAAGAAGCGGCCATGTTCCTCGGCGGTTGGCCACGCCCCAAGTAAACAGTTTTTAATATAAAAAATATAACAATTTTTAAATACATGTTGTGTCACATTTAAATATATGGAATTATAATATTAAATATTATTTGTTTAATAATATTTATTATTATAATTTTACAGTACCAAAAAATTAGTAATACATTTAAACAAATATGATAACAATTGTAGTATTTTAATTAAACATGTAAATAATTTTTACATAATGTTATAACCTTTTTTTAAATAAATTGGATTTATTTTCTATGTTTAAAGCTGCCATATTTGTTTTGGGCATTGTATTTTGTAACCGGTCGCGGTTGTTTTGGGTCATTTCGAAGGGGAGAAGGTTGCGGTCGGGAGCTGCTTCACGTCGAGGAAGATAAGATTAATTTTATTTATTTAAACTACATTTTTAATTACATTTGAAGGTAGTTAGGTTGCAGTTAGTGGGTCTAGAGTTAGGTTTGTGGAGTTTTGGCGTTTTTTATGTGTACGTTAGGTTTTGACGATTTATGTATCGTTAGGTTTTGAGGCCTAGTTTAGAAATGTTAAAGAATGGTATAATATGTGTTATTATCGTGTGTGTAATGTTTGTAATACTGTGATATGGTGTAATATGTGTATATTTGTGTGGGTGAAATGTTTGTGTTTTTTTACAGGTTTTGTTCGACAAAAGTTGCCGTTACCGGAAGATTGAGTTTTTTAAATTAAGGAAGTGTACATTAGTTTTAGTAACTAATAGTTGTTTTACACTTTCTTAATTTTTCGAGTTTTCATGGAGCGTTTCTTTTTTTAAAACAGTTTTTCGGGTTTTTTATGGTTGACAGATTGTGGATTTATGGGCCGAGGATTACTTTTTGAAACAGTTGTATTTTTTCATATTATAATGGCGGGGGCTTTCGCGGCGGAAGCAAAGTGCGTCTGCCGCTTTTCTGCCCGTCGGCAATTGTTCTGATTGCCGGCCGGGCGGACTTGGGCCTCTAATATGGTGGCGGTGCCTAGCAGGCACCGCCATCCATATTATGATGCGTGCAGTGTTTGGCCTTTCCATGGCGGCGATGCTGCAATGGAAAGGCTGGTGGGGAATTGGTCTTGGGGCCCATTGCGGGCCCCCGTGGGGGTGGGGCTTGGGGGTGCACTTGGGGGGTACCCATGGTACCCCCTCCATTCCCACGCACAAGGTGGCAGGCACCGCGCGATGCCTGCCACGTTGTGCATGGAAATGCACAACATGTCATTTTGACATTGCGGCGGGTGCTGCTGTAAGCAGCACCCGCCGCAATGTTAAAATGCGGAATGCGACCGCCAGGGTGGCGTTCGCATCCTAATCAGGGCTGCGGGACTGCCGCATGTCTGGCGACCGGTCCCGTTACCACTGGGATGGCCTAATCGGCCCCTTAGTGTTGATTTCTGTAGGCGTCTCCATAGACACTGATTAAAATGATAGTAACATCCCTGAATTGATGTGTGTGGGTAGCATTTTAGAATTCCACTTATCATGGCCTGCTCAAAATCTATAATTATTTTCTGTGGAAAATAATTATTTGTTTCTTGTTTAATTTTAGTTAGTACTTCCATATATGTGGAGTTTTGTTTATTGGGTAGCAAGGCGTAGATAAAGGGGATGTTGGTATTCTGGTATAGGGCATGGACAGTGTATAGTTGATAGAATGGCTTGGGACAGATTTTAAAAGTCCCGTCCATCATCCATGTTTCTGATTGTTGAAGCTTTATTAAATTGTTTGCAGTAGCAAACATTATTATTCTTTTGTCTTTACATTTGTTGTCATAGAGAACAAAGGGTTTTTCATTATGAGTTATAGATAGTTCTGGGGGAATTACCATCTCTTCAAATGTTTTTGGAGTAGGTGTGGTAGTTGTTGTGGCTTTTTTTGTGCGACCTATAGTTCTTTTTAATGAAGAAATAGAGGGCATTTGCCCAGTAGCATGTTTGGGTACTTTAGGAAGCATTTATTTAAGTATTTGACTGGTAGGTTTTTGTGAACTAGTGCTAGCTTCTCTAATGTCATCAAGGGCATTTCTAACATCTATTTCAGTAACATTTGGAGGGTGGTTATGCTCCTTGTATACAAAACAGTTGTTTCTTTAGTTGTTGCTCGACCATAACACTTATTTGAATAGTACTTGCTGCATTTCCAATTGACTTTTAGTCCACTTTGCTTTTCCTGGGTATAGACATACCCCATGTAACAAAGCAAAAATTTTCCTTTTGGGATGTTATAAATTGGGCGCCTTCTGTCATTGTGATGTGTTAAGTCCTACAACAAATGTATATCAAAATTATTAAAATGAATATTATACATGTTTATTTCTTAATAAATACACATTGTTATTAATATACTTACAATGTTGGTTTTCAGCTGCTTTTCAATGGAGATGTTTTTTCTTTGTTTGTTGAAACCTGTTAAGTTGTTTATTTTTCTGTTGGAAGAGTAAAACACATTTTTACTTATTTTGTTACATTTGTTTATGGGCTGGGGTGGGTGTTTGGGATTGAGTTGCGGTTTAATTGGGCATTTTACATGATTTTTAAAAGGCATTTTGCAAAATACTTACATTATTTGTTAGATGGTTTTAGGAGCTGGTCTGCACTTTTGTTGATGCTTTGAGAAAAATCTGTAGAGGAGACTAAAATTAGAAAAAGATATATATTATTTATTTGAGTAAGACAAATAGTTGTTTTTCAAGATTAGCATTATTGTTATTTTATAGATGGTAATTTAGGGGCACATTACGATACCCGGCGCAAATAATTCCGCCAGGCATGGAAGCGGCAAAAATCCGCCCGCACACACCGCCTGAACACCGACCACGCCATTACGATTACACAAACCGAATACCGCCATCGGCGAAAAAGCCACACAAAATACCGCCCGCCAACGTCCGAGTCGGAGACAAACCGCCCGCCACGGACGGAAACACGCACGACAACACAAAACCGCCCGCCCTCACGGCCGACACACCGCACGTGAAATTACGATCGCACCGACATGAGCGCGGAAAAACCACAAATATACCGCCCGCCAGCGCAAACAACGCCGATGAGAATCGACACGGCAGAAGCCATGGCGCCCACGTACCTGCACAGAAACCATCCGCACACAAAACCAATAGCACACAACATGGCCAACAAGTCCACACAGCAAGGCACGCACAAATACACAAGCACAGTACATATCCCGAAAACACCCCCGGACAAACAAAAAATACAAAGGCCAGAACCCCAGACACAACACACCTGAAAACAACAGACCATGAGGACACACCCACATAGGTGAGTACAAAAGCAGCACTCCCACAGACCACAACCCCTTGCTACATTGCAAACCAGAGAGGAGAGGAGAGGACACAGTGACACAGCAAGGACAGCAGCACACCACAGAAACGCACACATCACAACCACCACCACCACCAAACACCGGCACCACAAACCCCCTGCACATTACACAACACACACCGCACCAGCACCACAAACACCATGGCACCACAAAGAATGCCCAAGTTCACGCCCATTGAGCTGACGGTCATGGTCGACGAGATCATCAAGGTGCACCCACAAATCTATGGGAACATGGTCCAACACACACCACTAGCCACCAGAAACAGAATGTGGAACCGGATCGTAGACCAGGTCAATGCAGTCGGGACCCTGCCCAGGAACAGAGTCGAAATTAACAAACGGTGGAATGACGTCAAGAGCCTGGTCAAGAAGAAGGAGGGCAAAAACAGAGAGCTGGCTGCCGTCACTGGCGGAGGGAATCCCGCGCTCTTCAAGACCTTCAAAGCGTGGGAGGAGAAGGTGCGAGTCATCATACATCCCGAGATCCTCGCCGGATTAGCAGGGGAGTGGAGGCTGGTAAGTACAAACTAATGTATACCAGCACACCGCTATGTACTCACATGCACTACCACCATGCCACAGCTCCCAGGGACAAACACCCCCATGTCCAGCACACAATACACGACACACACATGCAACAGACACCACCACACACAGCCCAAACAGAACAACTGTAAGATGCGTGGGGACATGTGTACATTCAGCTAGCCACGTAACCACCAACAGGTCCCCAAATATGCCAGAAGCGCCACAACGAGCACCCACCACACCCATGTGTCCGCCACAGCTGCACAAACCGACAAGTAACAGGTAAGTGGCAGGAACACAAAGTGCAGTGGGTGGGACGGTGGACAGCACAAGTACAACACACACCAGGCCCCTAGTCCCACAGCACAGCAAGGAGGAGCATCCCCCACACCCCACAGCCACGTGTCAGCCACCGCAGTGCACAACGACAGCCGAAAGGCAGACATCACGGTCCACAGCAATCGGTGTCAGTGGGTGTCCAGCCACCCCCACGACCCACAACACCCCCCACCCCCACAGACCTGCAACATGGAGCACCCCCGCTTAGAGCCATGTGGCATCCAGTACAGTGCACGCACGAACAACCTGCAGGTGGGAAACTGGACAGGGCTGGATTACTGGAGGCATGAGGACCGGCACACGACCAACACATGGGACATGTCACGTAGCAGACGAAAACGCAGCACCGCCCACCGTCACGAACAAGTGAACAATGTGCACACGGACATGAACAACAGACTCACACCCCACATGACCCATCACAGACATAGCAACACCCAAGGAGCCACGTCTGCATACACAAGCCACACTGAAAATAGTACCACACGGCAGCCACTGTGCAACTCATCACACACAACCGAAACACCATTGAAGTCCTGTCCATGTAGCCCCTACTGCCTGTCAACCACACACCCCACAACTACGCCTATGTAAGACAAACAACACAAGACGCAACAGAGCGGAACAACAGAAATGCACACGAACACCACTGAACCCATCAAACACACAGACACACCATGCACATACAACATACCATCCATCCCATCCGTCAGCCCCAGTCTCATGAAAGGCATGTCATCCGCACAGCTGCCACACATACAGCAGTCACGCTAAGATACATGCCCATGACCAACCATGTGCCAGAAGTCAATGAAGCGCACGTCACACTGTGAGCAACAACACACAACATGGGCCACACCCCCCACGAGCACTGCAGTGATGCACATGGCACAGGGCAGCACGCACACCAAGGAGATGGGACAACTGCAATACGTTGGCTTTCACACACAACCATCACTCACTCATAACGATGCGTCCAATGCCATGTCCAGTAATCACAACAGACAGCAAATATGCAGGCCATGTCAAGCATGCACACACCTCAAACCATGCACTGTCATGCTGCCACAACACATGTCACGTTCAGCACCCATGGCTCACAGCATGTACCCCAAAAGCATATTCCCTCCCAAATGCGAATCTGGGGCATGGCCCCCATGTTGCCATATGCGTTCCTAAGCGATCCATTTGAACCCCAAAAGCATATTCCCTCCCAAATGCGAATCTGGGGCATGGCCCCCATGTTGCTATATGCGTTCCTAAGCGTTCGATTTGAACCCCAAAAGCATATTCCCTCCCAAATGCGAATCTGGGGCATGGCCCCCATGTTGCCATATGCGTTCCTAAGCGTTCCATTTGTACCCCAAAAGCAAAGTACAAACCAGACCCAGGATGGGCCAGGAGCCCGCATACACCAGAGTCACAATGAGTAGGGGCACAGCAACACACCCATCGGCATGGCCAATCCGTCCCATGCCACATGTGCACAGCACACAGTCCCATTGCCAAGCACACACAACTACAAATGCCACAGCCACACACACGCCTCCGGGAAACCCATGTACGAGATTGCACGAACTGCCAATGTCAGACGACAAATACATACTTCGCCAGGTGCAACACAATAACAAATCTCATTCTCTCCACAGGTGACGAACTGCCGGATGCTGGGGATGGAGACAGCAGCCAGCACAGCCAGCCCACAAGCCCCCAACGAGGACACACGGATGTGGAGGATCTCACCTCCTCTTCGGACACGGACCACCAAGCAGGCCCATCTGGTGTGGCAGGGCCCAGCCGCTCCCCAGGACCCCTCCTACCCACCAACCCATCATCCAGGGCTGCTGAACAGTCCCAGCCCCCTGCTGCCACTGTCGTTGTGGCCACACCCACGGTCATTGCGGCCACACCCACGGTCAATGCGGCCACTACCACTGCCGCAACCGCCACCATCGCCGCACCGACCACCACCGCCGCCACCACCACCACGTCTTCGCTGGCACCAGCCCCAGCGCAGGTGGTGGCCCGGCCGACTGGATCCACCCTGGGAGCCACAGCGAGGACCGTGGTGAGCAATGTGGCTAGTGGGCAGGCCGGTGGCAGCAGGACTGGTAGGAGGAGCAGGGTCAGGGAAACGCCAGCCTCCCCTGGGAGCCATGCCCTGCCTCAAATGGCCAGAGTCCTTGGGGCCTATGAGGAGGCCCAAGAACAATGGGTCAGGTCTGCTTCAGACACGCGGGAGGTGCTGGGGGTGCTGAGGTCCATGGACGCCCGTATAGGTCAACTCGTGGACCTCATGGGCCAGCTGGTGGTGGCGGTGAGGACACGGCCAGGGATAGCAGCTCCCCTCCGCCACCACCTGCCGGGGCGCAGGGTCGAGCAGCAGTGTCCAGTTCCCCTGCGTCCACAGCCAGTGAGCACACCTCAACCACCAGCATGTCGCAAGCAGGCACCCCCTCGCAAACATGGAAGGGGCCGTCCGAAGAGGAAACAGATCTCCCGGGAGGACTTCGCACGCTCCAGTCGCAAGTGAGGCAGCCAGCCAGCCGTCCGCCAGCCTTCCTTGACCAGCCACTGCATTGACTTGGACTACGATCCCACTCCACACAGCCATCTGGATGGCATGTGTGTGTTGGACTATGGACATAGAACCAGTGGGTACACCCTGAGCATCACGCAGCCATGACCGACAGCTCATTGTCACTGCACGCACCACTTTTGTCATCACCTTACACACAATCACATGTCACAGTTTGTAATAAATGCACCTTTTTCACTAACTGCTGTTTGTGCCCTGTGTTTTATTTGTACGGAATACAACGGCCACCTTGGGCGGAAAGGCACCTGATGCGTGGCATGGCAATGGAATCCGGAGGGCCTGTAGGGACCTAGGGGTGGGAGACAGAACAGGAGCACATTCAATGAGTGTGTCACACACCCATCACACAGTACATGTCAACAACTACAAGCAATGTACACACATCGCACAGAGCAATAGGGCACAATGCCACAGTCACCAACAGTGGCATACTACCCTGGCCATGGAGCGTTGACACACAGCACGTAGTGAACAAACGGCCACCCTGACACAGCACACACACACCTGCACAGATACAGCCACATCAGCCGTCGTACATGGACACTCACCGTCAAGTGAAGTAGCGGGCGATGAGCTGCTGCCGCACATTCCCAGCTTCCTCCTCTCCGCTGTCCTCCTCACTCGAGCTGTCCTGGTCTGCGGGCTGGGGCCCTGGTTGATCTCCGTCATCCACAATGAGGGGGATCTGCTTCCGAATGGCCAGATTGTGCAGCATGCAGCACGCCACCACTATCTGGCATACCTTCTGTGGGGAGTACGCCAGTGCACCCCCGGTGCGGTCCAGGCACCTGAACCTGGACTTGAGGAGGCCAAAGGTACGCTCGACCACACGTCTGGTCCTGCCATGTGCCTCATTGTATCGATCGTCTGCTGGGGTGCGAGGATTCCTCAATGGACTGAGCAGCCATGCCCCATTCGGGTACGCAGAGTCACCTGGGTGTGAGGGACACAGAGAACCGTTGCTATTCCAACTGGACAGGGGACAGCATCGCACAACCAGCACGCTACACCACTCCACATACTCACCGACAATACAGCCACGATCCTGTTGCAGATTGGCCATCAGTCGTGGCAAGATGCTGTTGCGCATTATGTGTGCGTCATGGGCCGAGCCTGGGAACTTTGCACACACGTGGGTGATCACCATGTCCGCAAGGCACACCACTTGCACATTCAGGGAGTGCGTGTGCTTCCTGTTGCGGTACAGGTGCTCAGTGGCCTGTGGTGGAACAAGGCCAACATGTGTGCAGTCAATGGCTCCAACGACGTGTGGGATTCTGCCAAGGGCATAGAATGCACCCTTCACTGCCGCCAATTCACGAGCCCTGGGGAAGCGGATGTACCTGTTTCGGTACAGCATCATGGCTGCCAGTACATCCCTCAGCACCTTGCTGAACATGGGCTGGGACATCCCTCCTCCACTGCCCACTGTGTGCTGGAATGACCCAGTGGCGAAGAAATGCATGGCGGCCATCACCTTAGCCGTGGGGGTGACAGCAGTCGGATACACCCTGCGGGGACGGAGATGGGGTTCTAACATGGCACACAGTCGATGCAGGGTTGGCCTGTCCAGCCGAAACTTCCTAATAACCTCTGTATCGTCCATGTCCACCAGCAATTGGTATGGGCAGTTAATGTTCGGTCTCCGCCTAGGGACAATGGCAGAGGACACATGTCAAAGCAACACGACACATAGCAATTTCGCATACACATCACTGACATGACTGAGCAAGCACATGAGCCACAGCCCAGCTGTCAAGCTGGGACGGCACGGCCACAATACACTTACACAGGTCTCCCAACAATGGCAATGGCTAGTGACACATACCACTGCCATGTGCATGCACATGGGGATCTAGGCCCCAATGACTTGCGGGGCGTGCTGATGGGGACTGACTGCATATTCGTCAAGCGGCAACGCCACGGCAACATGAGTGTCTGCTGAGCATGGAACTGCTTCCGAGGCTGGATGAGTATGGCACACGACGACAACGACGATGTGGGCACAGGCTATGCGGCCAAAACAAGTGGGACCTGTGGCACGAGGGGATATGAGACAGTAGTAGGTGTCAGCACTGCACCCTATGTACAGCACTGTACGGATCACACCTCCCGAAACATTGACAGGTGTCCACATTGACAGCCCCATGCCAAGACGGCTGTGTGCTTGCAGTCACACGTCACAGGTGAGAGGTTACATTGCACGTGCCAGGTGGCAGACGTACATAGTGGGAGCTGGCATGTGTGTGCATGTGTCTCCTGTTCAGGATCCACCAGATGGGCGCTGACTCTGTACTGACCATTGGACACAGCATGTTCCGTGGAAGGCTTGTGTGTGTGGGATGGTGGCACTGGATGTGCCTCCGTTGGGTGGGGGCCATGCACAGGGCGGGTACGTCGATGATTGCGCATTGTTGGTCACGGTGGGTGCACCAACTAAGATGTGTTGCCCTGTGTTCAATTCCTATGTCCGCATGATGATGGACTGTGGATGTGGGCAGACTACACATTGGTCGATGTGCTGTCTATATGCATGTGCCTTCACACCAGGCACAGCTGCCCCTGCACATGTGACCCCTGCTGGACTCGCTGCTGGGTCTGTGGAGCTGATGCACCTTCTGTGCGTGGGGCGGACAGCTCTCCTCACTTCCCTCATTGCGCATGTCATGTCTATGCCGCAGGTGACATGGATCATGGAGGGCCCACATGTACGCGTGGGTAGGCTACACATGATTGTTCACTGGTCGCCACCCCCAGTCAGTGTTTCGAATGGGAAGGTTGTCGTGCTGGTGGTATGTTCGATGTGGCGGATGGGCGGGCCTAGGTGCGGGCTTACATTCCGGACATGGGGGGTAGTTGGATTGGCGACTAGTTGCAGTACACACGGGACACGTCTCTTCCTTTCCACATCTGGGTCATCCCTTGTACTAACTGACAGTGATACAGTCATCTTCGCCCCAGCCCTCATGTCCACCCCTCGCCCCCCAATATGCATGCTCACCTGCGAGGCTAGCGCTTGCACAGGCAGCCCCAAGCTCGCACCAGAGAGGGCAAGGAGTGTATGTGTGGGTCCAGTTGCACGAGTGGGCTGTCTCAGGGTATGATGTGTGGCGGGACGCCGTCCACCTGCGTGGTGCCCCAAATGGAGACCCGGCCTGCATGGACTATGCATCACAGTCTTCGCCTTCCGGATCCGCCACCTCCGACACCCAGTGGCTGTGGCTGCCCTTGCGGCCATGCCGCGTCCGTCTGTGACTGATGGCCCACACATTCACTCTTTGGCCTCTCTGGGGAGGGCTCGGGGGTGGTGGCGCACGCGCTTGCACTTAGTCGCAATGGCATGTGGCGTGGTTGGTATAATGGGCAATGGATGGGATGGTGCGAGCCACCTCCCGTGACGTCAGTGCTGCTCGTGCTGTGGTGCGTCCCCCTACACTTCCATTTGACTTGTGCCATGCTAGACGTTGAGGTTCTATTGCCTGCGTGATATGACCAGGAGGAGCGCGAGGAGACCTCTCACACACCATGCTCCACTGCCATCCCGTGCCCTGTATCGCCTGTGCGGATTGACTATGTTGGGGTTACACCTGGTCGACTGGGGCTGTGTGTGCCTTGTCAAGGGGCATGGCGGGCGCACAACAGGATCCAGCTTGTCCACAGAGGGTGGGCTGAGGTGCGCCTGGTACCGCTTTGTACGTGTGCCCGGCTGCTGTGCACACATGTGTTCACTCCCCCCGACAGGTGTCCTCTCACAATGCCCAGGGAAGCGGTGGTGTACTGTTCATGACCCCTCCCAACACGTCGTGTTCCAACTTGGCATGTGCGCATCTACCCGTCACACCCACCCACCTGAGCACTGCGTCCATACGACTTCACACGACACATGTGTGTCTTCCACAGTTGTGCTACTCATTTGCGTTGACATCTAATACCAGTGGACTACATGGTCATGTCACGACTGCCGTGTACTTCACATACTCTCATCCTCTCTCATTCGTACTTGTGAAATGAGTCAGCGGAGACAGTTTTGGTTTCAAACATTATATTGAGTCTTCTGTCCTCTGTGATGCAGTATAGTGGACACTACTGGCAGCGGAATACATGTTGAGGATTTACTGAGCATGATAGCAAATGGGATAGGGTGTGGGGTTACATGTGATTGGCTGTTGCATGTGGGATGTGGGCTTCAGAGTGACATCTGCTTGGCCAAGGCTGTGCTAATGTACATTTACGTATAGCTGCGGAGCTGCGGACTTTGACACAGACGGTATACATGTAGCCTACCAGACCGCTTGGCATCATGGGCACAGTCCATCTCAGTTCCATGTGACAGGTTTGCTGCGGTTGTTCCTCATGCACGCGTGCATGTGAGATGACATCAGGGCATGTGCTTGCGTGCATGCAGCGGCGTGCCACTTGTTGTTGCACTGTGGTGGTTACTGGACATGTCACAGTCACTGGGGTCGTGTTGTTGTTGTATGCACTTGTCGTCCATGCAAAGGTCCTGGTATGGGATTCCCGGGGCGGGGGTGGGAGGGGTGCAGCACCCACAGACTCCAGGCGACCTATTCATGTCCACTGAGCGGTGTGTGTGTCCATGGGCGCTGGATCCATGTCGTGTCCTGGTTGTTCGTGCAGTTCCGTCCATGTGGGTGCGATACACAGAGCCCATGCCACTGCCTCCCACGATGCATGCGGTGTTCCTGGATGTGATGGGGAACAGTGTGCATGTCCCGGTCATATCCGATGTCATGGCGATGTCGTTGATGGTGTGGTTACAGTTGCCGGTCGTTTGGTATGGCTGTTGTGGTGGTGACTGGCCAGTCCGTGCGGAAGCTAAGCATGCGTGCGGGGTTGGACATCATAGGTCACTCGGGGAACCTGCGTTGTGGTCCGACGTATTTACAGGTTGTCAGGTATGCGATGCCGTCCAGCAGGGCTTCCATGTCATTGGTGGTGTACATGTTTGCCAGCCAATGTAGCGGATGGTGGCTGTCAAGGTGTTGTTCGTAAGTTGTCCCTTGGAGGACCATGATGGGGCATGCTGGGTGACATTCGATGTAGCTGTTATCGATGATCCGTTGTGTGGAGGCACAGTGGTCCCATTTCAGTGCGGGTGCGATGTTGGCCACATACGCCATGCCCCCATAGGCAGAGCAGGCCCTGTCGTGTGCGTCCAGAGGGAGGAGTAGTGGTAGCAGGTCCGCCTTCAGACATGCCGGGTTGGAGAGGCATATCTCGACGGGATGCTGGTAGGGACACCTCCGACAGTAGAAGACGGGCATGACGCAGCTGAACAATGTGATGCGGTAAGTCAGTCGGTAACTTACGTTCAGCAGGGACAGGAGATCGCATCCCAATGTATGGCACAGGTTGGTTTTGTACAGCTTGAGCTGTTCGGCGTAGTTGGGTAGGTGTGTTGCGGTTGCCATTTCGCAGCGGTTCGTTGAGGTGGCGTGCTCCGGCTGTGTGTGCAGTCTGCAATGTGCACGCTCCGGGGTTGCTGTGAGCTCTGTGTAGTCGTAGGGAGACAGGACTTGTGTTCTGTTGGCTTGTTTGGAGGACACGGGCCCTCTTCCCACATGCTTCTCAGACAGTTCAAGGTCAGTGCTGTGTGACTCCTTCCAATTAACTTGCATGTGGCCGACATGGGGGAGTGTTTTCTTCTTTCTTCCCCGTCCGTTGTGTGCTTCTGTGATATGCGCTATCTGCCCTGTGGTTGGTCTCCTCGGCATGCCTGTGTTGGTCTATTCTTGGACAATGGCTGTATTCACCGGCTTCTGTCGTAGGGCTGTGGTTTCGGTGTTGGAATGGAAGGTCATTCAGTGCTGTCTGCTCTCCCTTGTGTGGGCGGCAGGCTGCCTTTCCGCTCTGCGTTGGGCCTTGTGTGTGAATGTTATTCTTGGGCCACCTGTTGTCGGTCCCCGTGCTCTTTGGTGTTCCGTTTTATATGTCTTGTACATATGTGCAGGGTGGTATGGGTTTTTCAGTGTGGTACTGGCGTTCCTCTTCCCGAAGGAGCCCTGCTTCTCCTAGTTGGTGTTGCCGCCGCTGTGTGCTACGCCATGTTTGTTACACTGGGGTGTGTCCTGCTGTTGCGTGACTTCACTGACATGTGTGCGTCGGTTGTGTGGCGTTGGGTGTTGTCCGTGAATTGGGCGTTGGGGACATGTCTGTGGCAGGCCTGTCACGTGTCATGTGCGTTCGGGGTGGGGCTGATGTGTGTGCTGCTTGGTTGTGTCCCTGTGTCTGTGTGCGACGCATGCATGGCGCTGCGGTTGGCCTCTGCGTTGTGCGCATGTGTGGCGGCGTCATCGCCGCTTTGGGGCCGTGACGGGGTGGTTGGTTCCTGGTCCCAGGTGGTGTGTACACATGTGTTCCGCAATGTTACGATTTGGCCTGTGTGTCATATGTGGATGCAATGGTGGATGTGTAGTGTACACGCGCTGGTGGGGGTTGTCCGCTTTTTCCGCCCTTGCACTGTGTGCGCTGTTTGCGTGCACTTGTTGTGTGTGTGCCTACCTGCGTCTCCGCGGTACGTTGTGTCCTTGGTGGTGCATCAGCAGAAGCATGGGAAGGGCCTGCAGTGCTGGATTCATGCTCGGGGTGCCGCTTCTTCGTTGTCCGTGCTCTGCATCCGTGTTACCGCCTCTCTTTCACGTGCGGTGTCTCTTAGCCGTGGGAGCCGTTTGTTTGCGGCATCGTAATTTATGCGCCGGGCGGGACGTGTTTCGTCGGACGGTGTGTGTCAGTTGTGCTGCGCCGCTACGTGAACGGGCGCACTTTGATGGCGGACGGTGTTGCTGGCTTGCCGGCGGTGTTTGGCCTGCTTTTCGCATCGTAATTGGGCGGGCGTGTGGACTGCTGCGTGCCGGCGGTAACTGGTGCTTTTTGCATCCGCCAGCACGGCGGTTGTGCTTCCTCCCGCCATCGTAATGGGCCCCTTACTTACTTTTTGAAGGATGCAATAGCTTTTTCTTTGATGAAGTCCTTGCTTCTGGTAGAAATCCGGCAGAGTTTCGGCTTCCTTATTGTTTTTGGTTTAAGGTGTAAAATAAGACTACGTTTTCCTTTATTATATAGTGTTTATTTAATTGTTTGCTTAACCTCATTGGTTTATTTTAACATTGTGTATGTTTATTGGTTGATCTTTATTGTTGTAATTGTTTTGGTAGTTGTTTTCCATATATGGAAACGCTAATTAGGAGTAAGTTACTTATTTTTTTTTCTTTTCACATGTTGAATTATTTAAATGTGTATTATATTATATGTGGTGTTAAATAAACTTTGTAGTTAATGTAAATATAAAATTCAAATGGTTATTATTTAATGTTTTAAGATATGTTTTACTGTGTTTTAAAAATATGTTTTTGATTTTATTTTATATGCAATGTATGTTTATTTATTTTACTATATTTATGGTGTTTAATTTTTTGTGTTTTATTTATTTTTTACTTGTCGATATTTTTACAAAAACGATAATAATGCTGTCTATATTATTGTGATCGCTATTTTGGACATGTATATTTTTAAAGGATGTTCGATATTTTAAATAACAATATTTATGTGTTCGATATTACTGTGATCGATAATATTGTTTTACGATATTTTGGGTTCGATATTAGTGTACTTTTTAAATTAAGTATAGGGTATCGATATTAGTGTCGTCGATATTTTTGTTTCGATAAAGATGTAGGTCGATAAGTCTGTCGAGGTTATGTCAGTGATTTAAGTGCATGCATAAGTCTCTGAGTGGGTCTGTCACTGCATATATAAGTCTATGAATGGATATCAGAGTAGATTCATGAGTCTTTCAGTAAGTGTGTCACTGGCTGCATAAGTCTCTGAGTGCATCTCTCTATCAGTGAATGTATGAGTGGAAGCATAAGTCTTTCAGTGGCTCTGTGAGTCAGTACGTGATTGTCAGACTGGATCTGTGACTGAGTCAATCAATATCTCAGTGGGTGTAGGAGTGGAATTATACATCTCTCAGTGGGTCTGTGAGTCGATGCATGAATTTCTGAGTGAGTCTCTTACTGGGTGTGTGAGTGTCTGAGTGAGTCTCTGAGTGGGTGCATGAGTGTTTGAATAGGTCTTTGAGTGGGTGTATGAGTCTCTGACTGCGTATGTAAATGGGTACATGAGCCTGTGACTGGATCTATGAGTTGGTGCATAACTGTCCGAGTGGGTCTGTCTATCAGTGAGTGTGTCAGTGGAAGCAACAGTCTCACACTGGGTCTGTAAGTGGGTGTATGAGTGTCTGAGTGGGTCTCTACATGGGTGCGTCACTCTCCAAGTGAGTCTGTAAGTACGTGCATGAGTACCTGGATAGGTATGACAGTGGATACATCAGTATCTGAGTGGGTATGTGACTAGATAGATAAGTGTGTGAGTGGGTATGTGAATGGGTGTATAAGTGTCTGAGTGAATATGTGAGTATGTACATAAGTGTGTGACGGACACCGGCTAGTGTGTACAAATATATATTTTTTAAAATATTTTTACCAATATACGCGATGTCGCCGCTATAGTCGTGACGTCCCCGCGACAGTACATCGTTGCAAATATTGAACGCAGTTTAAAAAATACATAAATTATGTCACTACCACCCCCATTTCTCAAACATGGGGTCAGAGTACCTCTACTCTGACCCCTTATGTTAGCTATTTCAGACATTTTTAGCCCTGGGAACCATTCCCAATCAATAAAATGGTGGCCGCAACTTTCTGTTCAGGCTCAGTCCAGACAATCAGAGCACATGCATTTGTGATTAATCTCGAACTGTAACGAAATTTCCGTGACCTGAGATATCACTATAATTTTCAGCTTAAATTTCTCAAAAACTACTGAACAGATTTACACCAAATAGGCAAAAGGCACTTCCCTGAACTAACATCTATCTCCCTGCCAAATTTGCTGAAAGTCTGTTCAGCAGTTCGGGCTGTAGGTGTGGCTGAAGGTTCCTATGGGAATTAACATTACAAATGCACCCTTATTTTGTGCCCCAAATTCTCGGTCCCCACTGCACGGATAACTCCCACACTTTCCATGACAACCAGAACCTACCCTGACACTTTTGTGGGAAAATTTCATAAAGATTGGTCAAACAATGCCAAAGGTCCCAACTATAACTACCTAGTGGTGACCGCCATTAGGCTATATATATATATTTCTAAACAAAGTTTAGAGTGATGTAATAGTTGGATGAAAATGTCAGTTTAAACATAACATTTATTTTAAACTAAAATAAAACATTGAAATTCACCAATTATTGTCATTTCAAATAATTATAACTGGTGCCCCGACCATCCACAGTGTTGTCATTAATGATGTCATTTCGGAAGACATCAATGAATCAATCAGTGATGTTATAGAACAAGCCATGAGTAAGGTCATAAGCATAGCATGGCGAGAGTGTGAAGTATAGTTACTTAAAATAACTATAACTGGTGAATTTCAGTGTTTCTCATCATTTAAAATGTAACTTTTAAACTTACATTTTCACCTAACTATAACATCACAGTAACCCTTGGTTTTTCCAGTAAATATCTGTCTGTTTTTTTCAGTGCAAAGTAGGATATTATTGCCATACTTAAATATAACGTAACTTTAATCTTTTTTTTTTTTCAGTGAATTTCTGGGGATTCCCTACTTTAATGTAATATTTTATTACTATTTGTAACTCTGCCCAGCCCCCACTGTGCATGGCCCAACCGGCCCATGTGTAGCCAATCCCCCTTGGGCGGCCAATCCACATTGCACCCAACCCCTGTGACCAGCCACCCCCACTGTGCACGGCCTGTGACTGTATGCAGTGCAGGTTAGCTGCAGGGCCAACCATTAGTGGGCAGCCAAGCCACAAGAGACCCTCATGCCTCCCCTTTTTCTTAAATGGTTTTTGAGTTCTGCAGGACTCTTATGGGAGCAAGCGCTGCCTGTATGCTCCTGTGGGACTCTCCGGGGTGCAGGTGCTCCCGCTGGTTCCCGCAAGAGTCCCACAGGATTGCTGCAACCCCAAACCATTTTTTTTGTAAATTAAATTTGGCTCCAGGGGGCATCCATGTTGGACCGCGCCCATACAGTTCAGGAGTCAGGGTACTCCTAGCCTAACCCCTTGTACCTATTTTTTAATTTTCAGGAGATGGGGACTGAGTCCCTGTGTCCTGAAATAGTGGATGCAACATTTCTTTTCATGTTGTGGCCAGCCAATCAGAGCATGAGCTCTCACAGGACTCGCTGGAGATTCTTTCTCCCACAGGAGCGAGACGGCTGACAGAAAAAGAGGCCCTATTGCCCAAACAAATCACTCTAGTATATAAAGTTGTATGCTTGTGGGACTCCCCTGAGAACTCTCACGAACCAAACCATCTAGATATACATACATTTTGAACATTATTTTCTCCAAACCTACAGAACGGATTAATGCCAAATCTTAAAAAGCATGCTTTCCCTATAAAGATCTAGCTTTCTGCCAAATTTGGTGTAGTTCCATTCTACCGTTTGACCTGAAGCGCTGTTCAAAAATCCCTGTGGAAATTGCATGGGGAAATTGCATGTTAGCCCCCCCCCTTTTTCCTTGGCCCGTGCTCAATGGATTACCCCAAACTTTCAAGAAAGGAGCTGAGGTGGATGAACATTTTTTGGGAAAGTTTCATGATGATTTGTCAAAAGGTTCTGAAGTTTTTAGCAAACTAAAAAATGCTCTTCTTATGGTAACTTTGTCCTGACTATAACTACATATACACAGTCGCACTCACTCCTTATATTTTCTCTTTGTTGGTAGCCCCACCAGTTTGATGTGTATGTTTGTCTCACAAATAGTGTTGTGATAAAGCATCCAGCACCAGAAAAAACATTGAATTATAAGATGGTGTATTAAATATGTGGCTCACTGTGGAAATTGCATTGCATTCCTAAAATCTCTTATTCAGGAAGCTGGAAGCTATTCTCGAAATACTTTAAGCATAAAGTGAAAATCAATTTCACTGAGGAGGACGGACGAATCCTTTTCAGTAAGGTAACAAGACACTGGGAAAGATTGCTTGTGCCTTTTCTGCAAAAAAACTGTCATTTGTAATACAATCCTGGGCAAGCACCAACAAGAACAGCTGTCAAAGAAAACATAGTCCAGGCATAGGCATAGTCATAGGCATAACTCACTTTGTGAGACGCAACTTTGGAACAGGCACTGAGTACGCAGCCAGGCTCTCTCTCACTAAGCATTCACAATCCTGTTCACCATACTGTAACAAAAGAATATGAGGCTTCAAACTAGCAATCTCTTTATTGGTCCCATTGCCCTTTCCCCTACTTTTGTTGTAGACTAGGCTGAGTCTGCTCCTCTTGCTATTCATGCTGTACTGCTTTGCAAATAATTGACACCCACTAGGTAGATATCATGAGGTCAGCATACCATACTGGACCTATCACATGAACACTCAGACAATGTCTTGTTTCTTTCGATAATTAGGTCAATTGTAACTCAATTTCTATTTCAATTGCCTGCTTCTTTGTTGTTTTAGACATTTACAAACATCTGTCATTGCAAACCTTAAATGTTACTAAATAGTTTCAAAGTAGTCACTTTTGGCAGGAAGATTGTATTTTCACTTAGTTCAGGGTCTGAATGAACTAAGGGCCCAATCAGGGCCCAATTCAGGGTCCTGATTGGGCCCAGACATTGTTTGTAAACTGTCTGTTTGCAAACTCAATTTAACCTTAAAGTTCTGCATTGCTTTTGACATTGTGTCTTTCCATTCTTGCGGAATCCTGACCTTCATACTGGTTCATTTTTCACACATGTCCAATTTGTGAATATTAGAGCTTCACAAATCTTTCATAGCTTCCATATCGAGGGCCCCCAGTTTTAGTGCTATTTTGTTGCATTATCATGTTCATTGAGTATTGTGTCTTATATATTGTGTGTTGTCTAATTCCTACTTTCTTGCTCTACAATTTATACAGCTAATATATTTGCATAAATAATTTTTGTATACATTCATGTATGTAATAGTTACATAGTGTTACTCCGGCTGAAAAGTACATATTATCGTGTTATTCCACTAGTCTGACTGGGCATTAACAGCCTTATTGCAGCTGTGATATTTGTGTTGTGCTGTAGACTTGCCATACACCACCTCCTTTGAGATAGATATTGACTGCTCATCATCTACGATCAGGAAAGCCTGGAAGATTTAGTGTGAATAACTTTCTGCTATATTTCTAGTGTTTGCAGTACTGGTTACTCAGTACCCCCGCTGTTCTCACTTTTAGAGTCTCCAGCGGCGCTTACATCTACATGTCCCATCGATCAGTCCTGAAAGTAAGGATGAATAAAATGCTGGCTTTGGCATCATAAGCAGTATCAGCTGGTACTTCCTGTAAGTGATGCTCAAGATAATATCATCCCCATTTCATTTCCATCCGTGAGCCACCTCCATCCTTTCCTAAAGCAAGATCTCTGAATTTGTCACGATGCTTCCATACAACCTATATGCCCCGGTTGTGGTACGCCACGTTCCTCAGGGATAACCCTTCTGGTGAGGACATGAACTGACACACACAGCACGTTCCCCAGTAATGGTCATTATTGCTCATTACTGTTGTAGCCTTGAATGTGCATGGCCTTCATCAGAACAGACATTCTGTAAAATGAATACGTGCCCTGCAGGGGGTACCAACTATCAGAAAAACTCTCTCGGTGGGGTATTGCATAGTTTACATTCTAATAAACGCCCCTGAACAATTAAATGAGAACAGTCGAGCAGCAGCTGTAGATTTCAATGATATTCAAAACACGGTTTCGAAGGACGAGAATTAGGGCTTAGTGGGAGGTTTGAAGTGTTCCCATCCTCTACTTTAATGCCAGATAATATTTCCTTATCAGATCTTGTGGGTTGGCAGGTTTCATTTGTGGTGAGAAAATAATTGAAATTGCTTGCCTCTGATAAACACGATCAAAGAGATAATACAACCCTTATCAACTGTAATGTTTTAGAAAGGGAAATGCAGGTGTCACCTTATGTGATAGTCAAGTGCAAATACAATTACCATGCGGCTGATTCTCCGGAAACTTGATTCCCTGAGGGCGCCAGGAGAAATAGGAAGACAGGGCCATTGTAGCTCTATGGGCACTTTTCCTGCTCTCATCTCGGGCTCTATGTTTTTCAATTACTGGGCCGCTGTAGATTCTTGTCTTTAACATATGAGGCTATTGAGCACTGTTCCTGCCAAGCCATGTCTGTCTTTCCTAAAGATGGATAATCTCATTTCTGAAACTTGCTGGAGGCTTGACATCAAATGGAAGCTACGCAATCAGGCTAAGTGCTACAAACTGAACCCTCTCTGCAGGTGAAACATTCCAGAAAGAGGCGAAGAGATGCCAGTCTGTTCATTTGGTACCTTGTATATTCTTAAACCTGAGTGAACCATGAGCATGTTTGTGTTAATATGTTGCCACATTGTCAGATTCTCTAAAAGTACTGCTGATAAGTTGACGTCCAAAGTAGTATATATCAAATGTCACAAAAAAAGTTGAAAGAAGGCTGAGTTTATAAAATCATAATGCTACAAAATTCCTCTTCAACGCTTGTATACCTGAGCTGCACGCAAGAGAGATATTATTGAAGTGCACCGTGCGTTGGGAACTCTAACCTCTGCTAGGAAATAATAATACTTTTCTATTATGATATTTTTCTGGATAGCTCATACGCTTCATATTCTTTGAATCTCAGTGTTTCTTGTTGCAGAGCAGGTGTCTGTGGTTGTTGGGTTGTCAAGAGTGTCTTCCACAGGGGAGGGGCTTCTGGGTTCTCAACATAGAAGCCCGGGACTTATGAGGCAGTGAGGTGTTGTTTGGAACGTGAGGATTATCTGTACATGTATGTTCCATGGGCGGTAGTGGGCCTTGCAAACTGTAGCCCAAACCCTGCGGAAGTCGCGTAATTTGTGAGCTGTCGCTGCTGGATGCATCGCTTTGGGCATCCTTTAGCAGGTATAGTGGGGCGGAGTTTTTGATGGGTTTCTTTTGTCTGCAACGCGGCAGACAAAGGGGGATATTCACAAGAACGTGTGCTAAACATCTCCAAAAAATGTCAACGCAACTTTACACATCGCAGCCTAACGCGGGAAAATAACCCTGTGTTAACATGGAATTACAAAACGGCGGTACCATGCGATAGTCCCCCGAAAACGCAGCCAATGTCCGCGTTACAACAACCGCGACCGTGATAAAAACACAAACCTCAACGTGAAAAAACATGCGATGGGCCAAAGCGCAATGAGGAAATCAGCGATAAGCAGTGAGAGGCCAGCAACACCCACGCGTAATGCGGGAAAAAGCACAAGAACAGCATACGGAAAATGCCACTACAAACCAAATAAACTGCGGAGTACCACGGACACACCCTGACCGACTGCAGAGGACAACATGAACCCCACAATCCCCACAGAGGAACACCCAGGAATACAGGGCATGTGGAAGGGCGATGAGAAGAGGAAGAGGAAGACGGGGTACAGTCTACAGGAAAACCACATGATCACCACGGATGAGACAGAACACCACCACCAACTGTACGTCACCTCCAACGTGTCATTGGCAACAAAGAGGCAAAGATGGCACACCACCTCGGACCATGTGAATGCCATCGCATGGCAGAGGAGGACAATGGAAGAGCACAAGAGGCGCTGGACTGATGTGAATGGCAAAACCAAGCAGAAACTTGCTGCCAACACGAAAGCAGGAACGCACCCCGGAGGTGGGGGGCCAGCAGAACACCAGGAGCTGAATGAAATGGAGAAGACGGTGGCCACATTCACCAATCTGTCGACGGTGACATGAGTTGGTGATCTGGACACTGCCCAACATGACCCAACATCACATCAACATGGTGCGTAGCGACCTGGGAGTGGGGGGATGGGTGGAGATGGGCACAATGGCACACATGCACATCCAAGCAGGGCACACTGCACACCCAGAATGACTCTGGTTCATGTCCCTGATCCCACGGGAACACTTCAGCACACACACAAACACCAAGTAGTCCCACGAACATCCTGTGCCCAAAGGGGCACCCACCCAACACATCAACAGTCACACAACCAACACATGCCCACGTGCGAACATGCGAACATGCACATACGTCAGCCACACTGACAATGCAAGAGACACCACATGACCAGTAGCTTGGCTGCAGGCCTATCATCATGGCAATGTACACGGCACAACACTGAGGTGGCTGAGTGCGGACAACACCCGAAAAGGAGCAGGTCACACTCGGACACAACTACCTGCACAAACAACCCCTGACGTCAACGACACATCTGCGGACAGACCATGCCCAAGAGTCACAACTCGACAAAGAGCACAAGTTACCCAAGTCTGCAACATCTCAGCACCGTGGAAGCACAGAACTGACAGGCACACCGAATCAAAGGGATCAGTGGCAGACAAATCAGAGCCGCAGGAGCGAATTACCCACCGTGCAGCATACGCACATGAGTATGAGTGCACCTCGACATTGACAACATCCCGGTACAAACAGCAACACCTCCACAACAGAACACAGGACACAACTGTTGCCTCAAATGTGCACAACATGGCTAATCACATCTGGCACAGCAGGAAACTGTGACATGACAATGTACAAGTACAACCTGTAACCTGCAAATATGTTTTATTCACACATGCTGTGCTTGTGGTCATTTTGTACTGTCCCATGATTGCCAGGGATGGCCACAATGTGACGTCCTCATGAGAAGAAATTGTTAATGATGGTGTTCCTACGGGCCATTCCTGCCGCAGCTGCAGTGGGATGTGGGCCACCTGCCCCACCGTCCCCATCATTGTCCGGTACTTCTGGAACTGGGATCCATGGGGAATTTGTGCGTACACAGATGTTGTGCAACACACAACATGCAACGATCATCTTGCACACGATGTCCGGGCTGTACAGGAGCTTTCCACCTGTGCCGTCCAGGCACTTGAAACGTGACTTCAACACGCCAAATGTGCATTCAAAGATGCCCCTAGTGCATATGTGGGCCGCATTGTACTGCCTCTGGGCGGGTGTGTTCGGGTCTCAGAGGGGTGTCATCATCGAAGGGCAGAGTGCATATCCTTGATCACCTGGGACAGTGCAGAGAGAAAAGAGTCAATACTTGGTTCGGCATGATGTGATGGCAGGCCCACTAATCCAGTGACACCTCTGCTGGCTGTGTGTGGGGTGAGTGTAAGCCAGCCCTCAGGGAGTAGCTAGTGCTGGCAACAACTCCAACAGTCATCAGGCACTCAGAAATGCAATGTCAGAACAACAAGGGAGCATGACTTGAGTCGCACAGGGTTAGTGGCCCCGGATGCACAGCGCCTGACACGGGCCTACCGCCACGGGACGCTGACCTGCGCGAGACTGGGGTAGGGTCATGAGGGCAGAGCAGGGCCTCGTATGTCTCAGAGGTGCCTTCTGCGGAGTGTCTCGGGGAAGAATGGGAGGTGTACCCCCAGGTCATGATGCAGAGGGCACATGCCAGCTGTGTCCGGCAACATGGCGGATATGAATGCCACAGACTCAATGCCAGCCACCATGTCCGTACCTGCCCGTTGCTGATGACAACCCCTAGGCCACAGGCTCAGACACCAACGATGTTCCGCCGGAGGCTGATGGTCAATCACGGCGCACAGGGTTAGTGGCACCAGGTCAGTCCTTGCTACTGGTTGACCTCCTCCGTAACCGTGATCCGTGTTTCCACCGGACTGTGACGCATCTCCCTCTCAGTCCTCCCCCTGCGTATACTGGCATGGACCCTGCCATTGACTAATGATGACTCAGTTCAAGATGTGGGACATGCTGGACTGCAGTGTAGCCCAACTGCAGCGGTGGGGTATGTCAACAAATGGGGACTCCTGGGGGCCTGTGTCACGGAGGACAGCGATGGCCTGAGGAGGCCGCCAAGGTCACGGGCATGGGTCTTGGAGCTAGCACCGGCACGTGGTGGGCCCTCTTTGACACACAACGGTGTCGGCAGGTGAGCAGTGCGGCCTTGGAGTGCTGGGTCGGTCAGGCCAGGTCTGGGTATCAGCGTCCTGGGGTGCAGCAGGCGCACAGGCTCGCAGGCCCCGCTGCTCACGGTGTCGGCCTCGTGGCGGGCTGAGAGGCGCCGCCCTGGCAGTGACGAGGCCCTTTCCGGGAGAGAACCACGCTCTGCACCACAGGTTTTTGTCCACACCCCTGCGCAGGCCTGGCGTACTCCGGGCCCACCCACTACACTCACGCACACAGGGGGGACGCAGCGAGCAACATTTCCGCTATCTGACCCACGGCCTGGGGTGACATGGTTGCGTCCACTGTTCACTACTCTCCAGTCACCAGCAGTTGATGTCTGCATGGACATATCTGTGGTTTGCATACCCATGTCTGTCCAGCACATCCACACCTCACTTGTCGTTGTGTACATTCCCATTCACGGGTCACTTGCATCCTTCGCACATGGCTGCATTCCGCATCTCCACACGTTCAGCTGTTGTGTGGCTGTGGTGCCATGATATAGCTGTATTGTGTGCAAGGGAAGCCCAGGATCACCATGGAGTTGTGTTGTCGTGTCTGGTAGGTGGGCATGTTGATTGACATGTTGTATGGGGTTTGGTCACGTGTGCATTCCCACAGTTGTGCGTTGTGTGATGGTGGGTTTGAGGTGTGTGGTGTGTTGATTTGGTACTTACCGACGAGCAGTCCAGTTCCATAGATGCCATCCTGGAAGCGCTGGTTGATGATGGACTGTCGGAAGATGTATGAATCGTGCACACTGCCTGGGTAGTTTGCGACGACATTGGTGAATATTCCCCAGTGGTCCACTATTGCCTGCACATTGATGGGATGCGTGTGCTTTCTGTTGTGGTAGTGGTGTGCAGTATTCGCAGGGGGCACAAGTGGGACATGTGTGCAGTCAATGGCCAACACGTGTGGGAAGCTAGCAAAGGCGTAGAAGCCTTGCTTGGTCTCCAGCTGTTCTTGCGCAGTGTGGGGAAAGTGAAGGTACTGGGGTATGAAGCTGATGATGGCATCCAGGACAGGTGTGATGAACTTTGTTAGGGCTGGCTGTGAGACTCCTCCGACTCTGGCAGTTGTTGGTTGGACCAGAGGCCAACAGGTGCAGCACAGCCACAGCTTTGTCTGCGGAGGGATGTTGGTTCTCCGCTGGGTTGGGACCGTCAACCTGTGTGCGATGTGGGTCATGATGCGGATGATGGTTGTCCTTTTGAGCCTGTAGTGGGCGATGACTTCCTCGGGCTTTAGGTCTGTGAGACTGATGCATTTTCGGTAGGTCCGCTGTCTTACTCTGCGCTGCCTCTGTGGTGGTCCGGGGGGGGCTCCGGGCTACATGATGAGTAGCTCTATGGCGTCGTTTGTTCTTCGGGTGTGGCTGTGTGCGGGGCTCCGTTGCCTACTGCAGGTAGTCGTCCGGCTTTACACCAGCAAGAGGCAGGTGTTAAATACCTGCTGCTACCGCAGCTTATCACGTGGTTTTGACTCTCATCGCAGATCTGGCAGTTTGTTGTGAAAGTGGTGTTGTGGTGTTTTCGTGTGTTTTGGCACGGGAACGCCTACTCTGCATCTCATTAGGGTTAGTTGGTGGTGTCCTCCCTGGGGATAAGTTTTGGGGCAGTTATCGCGGGAATACTGGCGATGTCTGCAGTTTGCACCCGCTTGTGAATGGGGTGTTAAATCTATCTCCACTTTTGATGCATTAAGGTGGGGATAATTCGGAGATAAGTCCTTGTGAAAATGCCCCAAAGTCTCATAATGAAAGTGAAAAGGAGGTTGAGTGGATGGATGGATTTATAGATCCTGATTGATTTATTAAATCCCGATTGATGGATGGATGATTGTATGGATGGATGACCGATTGATAGCTAGTTGGATAGATGGATTACTGAAAGGATGTGTGAAGGGATGGATGAGGAAAGGATGGATGGATGGATGAATGGATAGGTTTAGTTATGGATGGATGGACGGACGGAATGGTGAAAGACTGAGTGATTGATGAAAGAAGGAATGGATGCCAGAATGTAAAGGAGAAATGGTGGATATCAGCGGGGAGATGGAAGGATGAAAGGATGAATGCACGGGGTTCCCTGGAGGCTGTGGCGGGGCAATGGCGGTCTGACTGCCCTAATTGTAAGAGGGCGGTCAGAAGACCCCCACCGCTGCGCCCCCATGAGTCCGGTGGTCGTTGGACCGCCAGACTCATAATGTGGCCCTTAGTGACCTGAGAGCTATATCTTTGCTGGTCATGGTATATCTCTCAGCAGCATTCAACGTGGCCATTCATGAAGCCTGTGGCAGGAGCCTCTGTCACTGTAATGTATTAGTTTAATTATTCCCTGATGATGAGGTCTCAGTATTTTCGACCTAACCTTCTAAGTTTGTATCCCCGAACAATGACTGTGTGGGTCTGCCCTCTACCTAATGTTGGTGTTGTACACATTGGCTTTTATCACACCTGATATATGAAACAGGGCTACTGTTTCAGCCCTATATCAATGACACCCACAACTTCCGCCAGGTTATTGGTCCCACTGACACAATTGAAGGGGTGAAAATGAAGCTAACATTGCAGCTTGGTGAGTAACTACGGTTTGAAGCTAAACACAAAAACGACTGAGGTACTGCTCTTACGCCTGAAACTCATTCACGCTTCTTCAGTTTGGCCACCTCCTCCCATGTTTTTGAGATTCCCTTCTAGATTTTCTGATCAAGTCATAAACTTAGGCTTTATTTGTGATGCCGACATGACTCATAAACCCCACATCAAATGGATCCTTAAGGAATGTTTGGAAATGTTGTTTGTCTTTGGCGTGCACTTTATCTTCTTAAGGACGACCACAAATTAGTGGCAAATGCATTGATAATGTTTAAATTGGACTACAGAAATGTCTTATATGGCAACCTACCAGATGCCTAGTTCAAACGTTGGCAGAAATGCTGCAATACACTTGAATTTTGACCTTTTCGAGTGAAGCTGTGTGTTGCAGTTAAGAAAGGCACTTCATTTGTAACCAGTCAGAGCTAGAACACATTTCAGAATCTTGGGCTTGGTTTACAAGTGCCTTCAAGGTGTTGCACTCAATTACATTGCAAAGAGATTGAATGGCTTCTGGCCCTTAGGTCGCCACACTCTGGTCATTGCGATTTGCTTACAGCCCCTCTTTCCAATTCTAAGTCCTGTGAAGATATATGATTCTCTGTGCTGGGCCCACTACTTTTGACATGCCTCTTTGATAGGATTAATCTTTAGAATCTTCCTAAAAATCATTGAAGAACTCTTAGGCTTTCCATAGGTAGATGTCGGTGACTGTTTACTTTTGTTAAATGTGGTTAGGTCCTTGAAATGAGTGGTATACAAACATTTAAACAAAGTCGCATACACATGCATAGTCCACTCCTCACCTCACTGTTTCATACAGTGCATATGTGAACTGCTTTCTTCTTCGTTGAAAGAACTGCATGAGTAAATTTTGCTGAGAGAGTTTAAACTTCCAGACCATGTACTTGCTTGAAACGTTGGATGAATGTATTTGAAATATTTGCTCCTCTGTTTCCACTTAATTTTATCAGAAAATGCAGGAGTGGAGGTTATGGCATCAGTTGAAGTGCCAGACACACTGTGGGGCATATTTATGAGCCCCTTCAGCCACTGGTGTGTCACTTTTTGTGGTGCTCCGGCGGCGCAAACCTTGAAATCATATCTATTAGGCCACGCAAAGCCACTTTGTATGGTTTTGAATGGTCTTATAGATATGAAGTAAGGCTAGGCACCACAAATCACTGCGTTGCATTACTTTGTGCGCAGAGTTGTTCCATGGGCAGGGCGCTAGGTGGCGCACACGCAAGATGGCCGCACATATGTGAGGCTCCTGCAGCCTAGCGTGAATATCCTCTAATTTATCCTGATTTTAGACCCCATAGCCGAACTGCACTACGGCATGTTGGTGTGCTGGGCTCGATGAAGACTCGCTGAGAAAATTAGCGAGATTGAGCTTACTCTGCTCCCGCCGGGGAGGCGTGAAGATCCGGCCATGGGCGAGGGAGGTGCGACGTGACTCTCCGGCGCGGCCACCAGACCTACGTGAGATCGGTGCACCACACGAGGCGGCTAGGCCCTGAGGCGCGGGTCGTGTGGAGGCGCTGGAGACGGCGACCCGACTTGCCTACTCAGCGCTCGCAACTGTTCCCGCATCGGAGACGCTGCCTACCCGCTGACCGAGGACGGAGTGAACTGCAGCCTAGAAGCTGAAGGAGGTGGGTGTGTGGCGGCGCAAGATTGGCGCTGAGGACGCACCGCGTTCCCTTGCGATCCGACTTGCATTGACATCGCTATTTTGGAGTGGGACTGCGGAGTCGGGGGCCTGGAGTGACTGCGCTGCTACCACTGCCCCTTGAATTGGCGGATTGACACTGGGCTGCTCGTGCGCCGTCAGGCGCGACACCACTGGGGCTCTGAGCATTGGAGGCCTCCCGCGGATGTGACTCTGCCCGCATTGAGCTGTGGATGTACTCTTGGCCTCTATTGTCGCTGCAGCTGGGGTGCGTGAGACACCTGCTTCTCACCTGGAGACACAGAGCGCAGACGTGGCCCTTTCTCTCTGAGGAGGCCCCCGTTGAAGGTAGCGGGGGTGGAGGCGGGTGCTTGCGGAGCGGCCATATATCGGTGCCCCCTCTGCTGCTGGTGAATGGGCGCCTGAGGTCCCTGGACGGGCACCAACTCGAACCCGACTACTGCTGGCTGCCATCTTGCGCGGTAGACCATTGGAAGTGCAGTGCACTCACCCTGAGTGCGCAGAGACTTGCTGACCTGGGGAGCTCTTGTTGGATGTTGATCTCCCCCCCAGACTGTACCGGCTGGAGAGGTGAGACCTGCCTTGGTGATACCCTGAACATAACTGTATGCGGTTGATGGGAGATGCGACTGTAAGGTGACACGCTGTCCTTTCTGGGCTCCTCGGCCTGGCTTGAGTCCACGTGTGGCGGTGTAAGCGCCTGGGGACAGAGAGACCCGACTAGTCCACACAGCTCACTACTGATTAGCTGGAGAGGCAAAAAAGCTTGGGCGCACAAGGTACGTGCACTGTGTTAAACCCTCTGTACCACTGTCTCTGCCACACCTGGACCCCGGCAACCAGTGTGCGCGTCATATCCTTTCCCTGCGGAGTGCACGCGGCAATACCATAGCTAGACCAGCAGTCTGTAACTACAGAACACCATGGGAAAAACAGACATCCGTCAACCCAAATTGAACTTTGATGCGGCGAAAAGGAGTACCCGTAACACGCCAGATGACCAGGCTCTGGGTGGGAGAGATGAGACACAGGCTGTGGCGACTGCGCAAAACACCGATGTGCAAAGTATACTCCAGGAGGTGCGACAAGGATTCGCCACCATAGTGGACAAAGTAGACAGAATGTCGTCGCGCATGGATGCCATTGCACACAAGCTGGAGGGGCATGAGGACCGACTCAAAGAGGCGGAAAGGCGCATCTCGGACACTGAGGATGTGACCACTCAAGTTTCTACACAGGTCGCCCACATGGATAAACTCCTGAAAATCATTGAGGCGAAAAATGAAGACTTGGAAGCGCGCAGTCGGCGCAATAATATTCGCATCCTTGGTGTCCCGGAGTCAACAAACATGGGGAAGATGGAGGAATATGTGGAAAAACGGTTACTGTCATCAATTGGAGCTGAATCGTTCTCCAACCAGTTTATCATAGAGCGTGCGCATAGATCCCTGGGACCGCGTCCCCCTCCGGGTGGCACACTGCGTCCCATCGTAGCGAGACTTTTGAACTACAGGGATCGGGATGTTGCACTCCGAGTGGCGAGAAGCAAGCAAACTTTGAATTATGATGGCAATGCATTCTCCATTTATCCGGACTTTACTCCCACGGTCCAAGAGGAAAGGCGTAAATTAATGGATGTTAAAGGCAAGCTCCGTCGGGCGCAGATTGATTATGCGCTACTATACCCTGCATGCCTCAGAGTCACTCACCAAGGCAAACAACGTTTTTTCACTAAGCCACAACAAGTGGAAGAGTTCCTCAAGCACTTGAAGCGTATGGATCGCACTACTGGGACATCAGCGTCGTCGCAGCCGTCTCCTTCGCTGGGAGCAGAGGATGAATCATGATGAACCTTTGCATTACCATGCACTGTCTACCGAGAAGTGGAGTGAGATGAACTGACGTTCTGTCTATCGGGCCCGCACTATGGGTCAAGTAACCTTGTTCGGCTATTGGACCAATCTAAGATCTTCATACTGCATGCTGGGCACCCTCTGCCCCACAGGGCCCACCCGTTCCAACTGAGGTGGACTTTCCGGGCGAGGTGCACCTGTGCTGCCACCCAGAGGGATCCCCCCGCGGGCGTTCCCCTACTGATGGTCACTGCAGGACTCTAACGGTGACTGTCTGGGTTATGATGCTGTTGTTGGGGACAGGGGAGGGTGGGCGGGCGAACATTTCTGGCAAGTTGGGGCTGCTTCAGTGGGAGGGGGTGGGTTATTGTGGAGAATGGTTTAGTTTGTGCATGACTTTTGTTGAGCAAGATGGCTTTTTTCGTAATTGCAGGTGGATGGCATGTGAAGAGCGAGTTGTACACGCGGCATACAGAGTAGATTTTCCATACGTACACACAGTTGCGCTGGGTGGTGGATCCTGGGCATGGACCATATGTACGACAGGCACACTGAACAATGGCTAATATAGACCTCGGGAGGTTGAATATTGTAACGTGGAACATCAGAGGGCTGGGAGATCCGCGGAAAAGGCGACACATACTAGCATACTTGGATAGGCATCAAGTGCATATAGCGATGTTGCAAGAAATGCACTTTAACCCCCAAGGTGTTAATACGTTTGCATGTAAATGGGCGGACCATAGAATTTTCTCCTCCTACTCGACCTATGCGAGGGGAACAGCCATACTCATTAAAAAACGGACACCGTTTCACCTAGCTGGGGCTACCTGGGATGAGCAAGGACGGTACTGTCTGGCATGGGGACGGAGTCGGTCACCCTGGCCTGCTGCTATGGACCGAATGTGGATGCCCCGGATTTTTATACTTCCCTGTGGGCTAAGATCTTTGCTATAGGTTCCAATCATATAATCTGGGGAGGGGATTTTAATGTTGCATGTAACCCTAGTATTGACAGGTCTCATCCTGCCCCTCATCACTACACCAAGGCGCGCACCGTCCTGCAGGACACGCTAGCTTCCTATCAACTGATTGATGCCTGGAGGCACACCCATCCACATGGGTTGGAGGGAACGCACTATACTGCGCAAAGGGTAATGTGGGCGAGGCTGGACTATCTGTTTCTGTCCAGAGGGCTAGGCCCAGCCATATTTCAGGTGCAACATCTGGCCCGCACTTACTCGGACCACGCTCCTGTCAAGCTCACACTGTCCTCATCAGATTTCGCCCCCCGCGCAATAGTTGGAGATTACACGCCCCTATTCTTTTAGACACGGTCTTTCAGGAGGAATTGCGGGAAGAAGTGGGGGATTTTTTTGTACGAAATAAGGACTCTGTGGAGAAGGTGGAAACCGTATGGGAAGCATTCAAGGTTACACTTCGGGGGTTCTGCATATCAAAGGGTTCTGGAGTGCTAAAAGACATCACTAACACACTGCGCAGGTTAGAAACAGAGCTAAAAGCATTGGAAATAACATTGGCCTCAAGTTCGGACAACTCCACCCAGGCTAAGGTTAGAGAGACGCTTACTGAGTACATGGAGACGGCGAAAAGAGAATCGAGATTCAGGGGTAGATACTGGATGGCTCGTCGATATGGGGAGGGGAAAGGCCAGGCAAGGCGCTAGCAGACACGATTAGGCGGCCACGCTGCTCCAATTATGTGTTGGAGCTTGAGGGCCCAGGAGAAGTGGTCTACAGAGATACCGCAAACATACTGAATGCTTTTACCTCCCATTATGCTCTACTCTATACCACAAACAGGGCGGGAAGTCTGAACTTGGAGAGTTATCTAGCAGATGTGACATTGGGTTGGTTGAGTGATGAGCAACGACAGTTTTTATGTGCCCCGTTCGAGCTGGATGAGGTCCGGGAAGCCATCATGCGCATGCAGTCTGGGAAGGCCACGGGTACAGATGGCATCCCAATTGAATTTTTTAAAACCTATATAGATCAGATGGCCCCCATACTGCGTGAGGTGTATGAGGACTCCTTAGACACTGGATGCCTCCCACCTTCCATGAGAGAGGCTCTCATCATCTCGCTGCTGAAGCCTGGAAAATCACCCCTCCACAGCGACTCCTATAGACCACTGTCCCTCCTTAATTGTGATGCAAAAATATTGGCCAAGCTCATATCCACCCGGCTGAGCTTATTGATGGAAAAATTGATTCTTCCCGACCAATCTGGCTTCGTACCCGGAAGGGCCACCTCCCATAATTTAAGAACCCTATTTACAATTTTAAATAATGTCTCCTCTGAATTGCTTTTGGCGGCTGTATTTTTAGATGCCACAAAGGCTTTTGACTCAATTGAGTGGGATTATATTTTCGGGGTGATGTTGCGCATGGGTTTTCCGCCCCTTTTCCTCTCCTGGATTCAGTTGTTATATCATTTACCAACCGCTAAGGTGCTCATAAATGGGCGGGTGTCCCAGGCGTTCCCGATCACTAGGGGAACCCGGCAGGGGTGCCCTTTGTCCCCCTTATTATTTGCACTCGCGGTTGAGCCATTGGCTGCAAAGCTGCGGCAGCATCACAATGATAAAGCCTTACGATGTAACATGAGGCAGATACTCTTATCTCTCTATGCGGATGATATAACTTTGTATATACGCGACCCGCAGCAGAACCTAAACCCAATCCTTAGGGAGTTTATTGTTTTTGGGGAACTATCAGGGGTCAAAATCAACTGGAGCAAGTCTTATATTTTCCCCTTAACAGCCGCAACAGCTCGCTTCCCACTGGACTATCCCTTAGAGTGGTGTGATGACGATTTGCGCTACTTGGGCATTCGTGTCACTAAGGATAGAGACGAGCTGATGCGACTCAACTATGGCACAGCAATGACCCGCATAACGGACTATGTCGCCCATTGGATCACACTTCCTCTTTCAATGGCAGGAAGGGCATCGTTAATAAAAAATGGTGATATTGCCCCAGTTGCTCTATCTGTTTTTGAATATTCCATTGCACCTAGGGGGCTATTTTTTTAAAACACTCCGGTCAGAATTGACGCGGCTAGTGTGGGGGGGTAAGCACCCGAGACTGCAGTGGAATGTTCTTACCAGGCCATACTCACAGGGGGGATTTGGAATACCTAATTTTGAATTATATTATCTCAGTGCACAAGCCCATTATGCATATTACTGGGTGTATCAGCCACGATATATGCCTCAGGTGGTGGCAGAGCATTGGCTTGCGCACCCCATGCCGATTGAAGGAGCGTTGCATGACATCCCGCCTATTAGAGACAGGGCGCCCACTACGGTAACCTGTACAATCATGGCGTGGCATCGCATAAGTCGTATATTAGGCACCCCGCTGCTCTATTCCCCGCAATTACCTCTCACATACCACCCGACTATGCCTCTGCTGCAGGAGACGATATTTCACAAGTTTGCGGAACGACTGCACATTAAGACTTGGGGCGACCTGTATCATGAAGGCCAGTTTCGCACAGCCGAACATGTATTTCAGAGCACACAGCACACACCAATGGATCTTTTCTTATATGTCCGTCTTAGACAGGGCAACCGCTCCTTGACCCCGGAGTTCCCGGCTGAACCCCCAACACTTGCTCCGCTACAGCTAATGCTTAGAAGCACGACACCCAAGCGCCTTGTTTCCCTAATATACCGCATAGTCCACACACACAAAGAGGAACCGGCTGCATTGGCCCGCACACGTTGGAGTGAAGAGCTGAGCCTTGATCTGACAGATGAGCAATGGGAATACTGCTGCTCGCAGACTGAACAAGTATCGGCTAGCAGTAGGCTGCGTATACTGCATTACAAATTTCTGCATCGGCTATATCATACACCGGCCAGAATGCACAGGCATGACTTACGCACTACCAATCGGTGCAACAGGTGTAAGTCCCCAGGAGCGGATTTTCTGCACTTGGCCTGGGAATGTCCGGGAATACATGACTACTGGAAACAGGTTTTCGAAGCACTGAATTTAATGATGAATACTCATATTGAACCCACACCACTGCTGGCCCTGTTGGGGTATGTAAAACCACTGCAGGTAGCGCACCGTAAATATGTAGCTCTCGCGCTGCTCATGGCAAAAAGACGTGTGGCATGTCGATGGGGAAGGGGAAGGGCGCCCAAATTCAAGGTCTGGCTAGGAGATTTAGTTTTTTGTCAGGAACAACTTACTACATATGCGGAGCTGTTACCCAGCACCTCCAGGCCTAGGGACATTTGGGCTCCTCTAACATGTTATCTTCTGGCACATCCACATGAGACTGCCACACCAGAGAGAGGGGCGCACGCACATTGAGGAGCACGGAGGCGACACATGATGGGCGGATATGTGTCCCCTTCATTATTGTATGACTGCTGCCACTGCTATGCGAGTGGTATGCCCGGATGAGACAAAACCGCTCATATATGCCGAAGGTTGGGCCTTACTGAGAGACTAGATACATGGTGCCTACCGGACAAAATTGTGGCACACCCATAATAATCCTTCACCTTAGGAGGGAATGTATGATGTTCTGCTGTTCTGTAGATTGGTCTTTGCTACGTATATCCACAATATCATATGCCCTGTAAAGTAACAAGAGGTGATCTGGAACTGTATGAAGCTATGCAATTGCTGTACTGCTACGTGTAACACATGGTATGCTTAAATGACTCCACTGTAAGGTATGTTTATAAAAATTAATAAAAAGAAGTTTAAAAAAAAAAAAAAAAGAGTTGTTCCATGGGCAAAGTCTCCCAGGTTTGTTTTTGTGCAAGAAGGTGCCCCTTCCTGCACAAAAACAATACTGCTGACAACATAGACACCCTTGCACCATAGTGCAAGGTGCATTGTATTGAATGACTACTGTGCATTCCTGCCCTGTCGCTTTAACATAGGGCAGAGCAGCAAGGTGGCTTGCTGCACTGCAGCAAGGTGGCTGCAAATCTGTCTACAGGAAAGAATACCAGAGCATTTGAAGGACTTGAAAATGGAACCACTCCATGTATAAACTCTCATCATTCATTCCCACTCTCGGAGAACGTTGGATAAAGACAATCCATACACTGTACCAAAACTGCAGTCCCGTGGATTCCAGTCCAGTGCACGGTCAACCTATGGCACAGTAGTATCAAATGCAAGCAACTTTTATCTGCAGGACTCCGAGGGCTGCTTTGTTCTTACACTCAAATAAAAGGCAGACAAGACTGACATCTCCTATAAGTCTACATAAGATCTAGATAGGGTCAAGGGCGGACCTCACCCCCACCCAATGCACACAGCAACCAGTGTCCCTCATGCACATTATTCAGCACGTTGCTTAATGTCAATATTCATACAACACAGAGAACATGACCACATATCAGCTAGAAACTCATGTAGGCCCTAAAAAGCGATTTCACATTCATTTTTGTCATCTTATACCATACAGTGTGCAGCATGTAGCACAATAACTGAACTCCCAAGACTGGAGAAAATCTGCCAGTATAGCTGTTAGACCTGACAGATTTAGGGTGCTCTTTCCCAAACCTTTTATCTGCTCACCTTCAGTTTTTGCTGTATTCTTTTTGTTGGCATTTAGGACTTTGAGCACTTTACTACTGCTAACCAGTGCTAAAGTGCATGTGTTTCTCCCCTAAAACATGGTTTGATTGACTTATCCACAATTGGTATATTTAACTTACCTATAAGTATCTAGAAGAGTGCACTACCTATGCCCAGGGCCTGTAAATGAAATACTAATAGTGGGCCTGCACAAATTGTTCCACCCAAAGTAGGCCTTTAAACATGTCTCAGGCCTGCCACTGCAGAGCTTGTGTGTGCCGTTTACACTACCATGTCGGCTTGGCATTTAACACCCCTTGAAAAGCCTTAAACTCCCTTTTTATTACATCTAAGTCACCCCTATGGTAGACCCTAGGTTGCCCATAGGGCAGGGTGCTGTGTAAGTAAAAGCTAGGACATGTACTTTTACATTTTACGTGTCCTGGCAGTGAGAAACACCTACATTAGTTTCTCACTACTGTAAGGCCAACCCCTCTCATAGGTTGACATTAGGAATGCCTTATTACATTAGCTGTAATTCCTAAATGGGAAGGAGTAGCTCCATCATGTTTAATATCATTGGAATGATAATGACAAATCCTCTTTGCTGGCAAAGTTGGATTTAACATACTATTTTAAAAATGCCACTTTTAGAAATATCAAGAACAAGGGACACCCTACTCACAAGGAACCAGGGTAATCAATTAGCAACAGAAACAATGGTTCCCGCAGAATAGTACAGTTATATATTTTGGTAAAAGTATGCACCGGTCAAGTGAAAAAGAAATAGAAGGAATACTCACACGGGAGGCCACGGTAGACGGACTCCCGCAGTTCTACCGTTGCGTGTAGCGGACGCACGCGCCACAGATCTTCACCAATTATTTATTTAAAGATTTTACGCTCGCACTGATGGATTAACTGAGTCCTCGGCGCATTTGAAAGTGCACAGGTTGGAGCGGCGTCACCTCCTGAGCATACTATATTGTTTATGAGATCTACTCGGACTGCTTGAAGTCCGAGTTCCCGTGTCACTCTTCCATTCATATATCGGCATTCATCACGCAGTGCATACCCTCTGTTGCCAGCCCTCCCACCCTGAGCCTCACACTGGGTACCCGGCTGGGTCCCATGTGAGTATTCCTTCTATTTCATTTTCACTTGACCGGTGTTTCACATTCTTCACGCGGCTGCGCAACCCACTTTTTCAGATGTCCCTACATCTTTAGGTCCTGAAGAGACCCTACATTGCACAAAGGGTCGAAACGTCGTCGACAGATAGTCAAAGCGAACCATTTAAACAGCTCTGAATATTGTATACAGAGGCTGCTCTCACTGTTTATTAATGGATGGTCGACTTTACAGAATTGTGGAAACCTAATATATATCTCACGAACATGTCACTATTGTTTTAAGGTTCCATTCACACTGGGGACACTACGCACTACAGTTTTTATTTTCTGTATATATTTGTATAACTATTTGAAATATATAAAATAACAACTATTATAAATATAAACAAAGGTGTATATGGTCTCTTTTCCTTTTGGCACCATCATAACCCTTCCCTATTGCGATTGTGAATACTTTTACCAAAATATATAACGGTACTATTCCGCGGGAACAATTGTTTCTGTTACTTTTAGAAAGATGGCATTTTTCTCCTCTTAAACTCTGTGTGCCTGCAGCCTGCCTCCAATACATGTCTGGGGTGGGTGACAGGGAAATTGTGTGCATTCTCTCTAGACAGTCACACACAAAGGAAGGTTAGCTGTGACTGATTGGGCTTCTGCATCCTGATTGGTCATCCTGGGCAAGACGGGGCACCTGAATGGACAGTGTCCTGTCCCCACACAAATGGTTGCAACCCCCCTGTAGTGAGTCTGGAGCCAGGGCTGGGAAGGGAGGACCTTGGTGCACTTCAAAGCCCCTCTTTGAAGTCAACTCCACTTCAAAGGCACAACTGGCTATAAGTACTGGGTCTCTGACCCCACCAAATCAGACACTTCTGGACCTTTAAAGAATGTGCCAGGAAGAAGTTCTGAAGGGCTGCTACAAGGACTGCCACTCTGCTGGACTGCTGCTCTGAAATAACTGTTTTTCTGCTATGCTGGTCTGCTGCCTGCTACCCCTGCTGAGGAAGAACTGGACTCTTGCTTTAACCCAGAGTGAACTCCAGGGACATGCTGGCTTGCCTCCTGTTTTGAGACTCAGGGACATCAAAGTCTCACCTCCTGCTCCTCTTCTTGGTCCAGTGGAAGTGGATCCAGGTGCTAACTCCAGTGGAACCATTGTATCCTCTGCTGTGTTAAGCAGAATTGATACATCGTCGATGTTGCAGGAACAAAACTGGCACCTCACACTCGGAACCAGTGCATCGCCATCATCGCGATGAGAAAATCAATGCATCAACTTGACTGCGGGATTAACACCAATACATCACTTGGCTGCACCCCGCATCTCGTTGTTTCGACCAGGATCAAGGTACTTTGTTCAGCCGGCCTTGTATGGCTCCTGTATCTGGCTCGCACTCCATGGTGGTCGACCTGAACATTTGACTTTGCCGCGATACAGCACGACAAGATAACCCCATAGGCGCTTATTGCATCTAAGCACAATTTACACGTTTATTCTTTAAAAAATCATATCTCATCTTCTATGTTTTGGATTTTTTTGTTTTGGCATCTTTTTGATTTATAACATCATAATGTATTTTTCTAAACTGATCTGGAGTCTTTTTGTGGTGTTTTCACTGTGGTACTATTTGAAGCGTTGCACAAATATTTCACACATTGCCTCTTAAGTTAAGCCTGCCTGCTCTGTGCTGTGCTACCAGAGGGTTAGCACAGGTTCATTTATAGTGTGTATCTGACTTACCCTGACTAGAATTGTGGTCCCTCTGCCAACCAGAAACCCAATTCTAACTTTTGTGATCAGCGGTGAGGTAAGGACCTGTGTTTGTGCAGTGCCAAACAATGACTTAGTGTACCCTACTGCTCCATATCTAAACTAATTCAATTATATTCTCCCTAATTGACATTTTGGATTTTTCCAAAGACTTTATCCCAATTACCATTTTTTCTGCTGTGTCTGTGACCTTACCTGAAAAGATGGAATTCAAACTGGCTAATCTGGAGAGCTACAGAATGGCCCAACTCAAGGGATTCTGCCAGGAGAAGAGGTTTTTCACTAAGGGGAGTGCCAAAAAGGCAGAACTCCAAACAGCCTTATGAGCATGGGCAGAAGCCCATCAGATCAATCCAGATGATGATGAGGAAAGATCCGAGTCTCAGGGTCCACCACCTGCTCATTTTTCCCACCTTGCTGCTGTTTTTTTCCCTCCTGCTTCCCACCTCTCACAAACCCTGCACCCCAACCAGGATCTACTTATTGGAGGCCTCAACCAACTGGTCACCAACTCCACACACAATGCAGGACACATGCTTGACCCCATTTTCACAGCCAGTGACTGAGTCAAGTACAGCCACATCACCAAACTCGCCTGGACAGACCACTTTATCATCCACTCAACACCTCCCACCCTGATACCACAACAAACCTTGAGCAAGCTGTCAAGAATTTCACTGCCTGGTTCACCGACTGTGCCAACAGTGTTATCTTCATCAAACCCACCAAGCTCAAGAGATCCACCAAGCATGCCAGTTGGTACACCTTGGAACTAAGAACCACAAAACGCAACTGCAAGCAACTAGAAAGGAAATGGCGCTTCAGCAAGGAGCCCACGGACCGCACCACCTCTAATACATCGCTCAACAACTACCACCAACTCCTGAACAAGATGAAAAAGAACACCATAGCTGACCACATCCAAGCCAGCCCCAACCACAGCAAAAACTCTTCAGCATTGTCAAGGAGTTCTCCAACCACTCAGCAACCAAAAACATCATAACCCCTTCCCAAGAGCTCTGCGACACCCTGGTGGACTTCTTCCACAAAAAGATCTCCATCATCAACAAACACTTTAAAACCCACAGTACATTTTATAGGAAGGAAACAGTGTGCAATAGTGTTCTGCACGCATCCAGTGCACATGCCAGATCCGTCATCACCAACATCCCCTTTGGGGAACTGGTACGGACGAGACGCATCTGCAGTGAGGAAAACAAGTTTAAGGACAATATCACCAATATTAAGCAGCGTTTCCACCATCATGGTTATGACCACAAGATCCTGGATAAGGCAGAACAGAGAGCTCTTATTCTCCCTAGGACTGACACCCTGAAGAGTAATGAATCAGACACAACACGCAGGAGATACACTAAGGGACAGCCCAGGGAGAAAGTAGCGTTCCTCACCAAGTACACAGCACAGAGTGACAAGATCTTTAAGGCCTTTAGAAAACAATGGCACCTCCTATTGGACATACCATCATCAAATAGCTTTATTCGACGTTTTCAGTCATAAAAGCACACAGTTATACACAAAACATTAGAAACAATAAAACACCATTAGATAATGCATAAAATACCATAAAAACGTTAATTACAATTTTAGTTCTTGACATTTCGTCAATATATGTCGAAAAGAACCTCACGCTAAACATACTATAAGTTTCGAGACCCAAAACATTTCCCTGACTTTAAAAACTACCATTATTAAAATATTTACCAAAATACAAGCTTTAGTAACAACCGGCTTTAAATTCATAGTAATCTTGTTTACCCCCCACAGTAAAACTATACGATACACCCGTCCTGCCTATCAATTCAGTATCTTTTACTAAGCCTTCTAAAATCACACATCAAATTTTCGTTGCGAACAAGCCCTGATTATCCAAGCCCACCCCAGGAATTTAGCCATTGCTATGGTTATTGCTTCCTTTGTATCACTTCTTAATATTCTGACTGCTTGGTTCGCACCTCTTATTCCCAATAACTTGCATATAGGGCGCAGCCAGGCCCGGCGTGGGGCATGGTAACCTGCACATTCAAACAAAAAATGGCCCATTGTTTCCTTTTTAATCATACAAACTGGGCACAACTCACTATGTGCATTAGACCACTTGTTTGTGAAAACTCTTATAGGTAAAGTACCTATCCTGAACTGAAAATACAGTTTCCGCTCTAGGGGTTTAAGAATGCAGTCCCAATAATATTCAAACTTCGGCATTGGTTTATGCTCTAGAAAAAATCCCGTTAGGGATGAGGAATCAAACCTGGCTTCCGTACAGTTAAGGACCTTTTCCCAGTATTTAGCCTTTAAAATCTTTTTGGGTGGGAAAACATTATTTTTCGGGTCCTCCCATAAATGGCTCATGCCAAGTTCCACCAGAGATCGTTTTAACTCCCTGAGCCATTTTATCTGGTGCTGCGTGTCTGCCTTAATTACGTCTAAAAATCCAGCTGCATAATCTGCTAGTTCTGGGGTGGACCACAGCCTGCGCCAATACAAAAGAGGGCGAATTTTTGCTAGATGTGCTATAGGCTTCCTCCCCAGATCATACAACAGTGGATATGTAGGTGTACTTTGCGGCAGTCGAGTAATGTGCCTAAAAAACTTGTTTTCGGAGATTGAGAGTTTAGATAAGTCCTCATATCCCCAGAGCTCAGCACCATACAATGCAGAGCCCATTACCTTCATATTATATATTTCTAGCACTGGACTTATTGGCTTGTGAAAGGAGGAATTGAATTCTCTTTGGAGTGCTCCTGTTAATTGCCGATGTTTTAGGGTTGAGATATCAAGTTGGTGCGCCCATTTTAACCCTTCCTGAATGATCACTCCCAAACAGGTAAATTCCTTGACTTGCTCTAGTAGGAGATTACTCATATTTATACCACCCCTAAAAACCCTATGCGGATTAAAAACCATCATCTTTGTCTTTGACACATTGACCTCAAGCCACGCCTTGAGCAGAACTCCTCAAAGATGGTAAGTGCTCTTTTGAGTCCGCTTGGTGTCTTGGAAATGATCAATGTGTCATCCGCAAACATTAATATCGGCACTTTTACTCCTGCTAGAGTGGGGGCATCAGTTGGAGTCGCCAGCATGAAATCCACTATCCCGTCAATATATAGACTAAATAGTGTTGGGGCCATCACACAACCCTGCCGCACCCCCTTTCAACTGGGAAGGGTTCTGTGAGCTCTCCTGCTTACCCCACCTAATCTTGGCAGAATTAGTCTCATGTAACCGGGCCACTAAGGTCAATAGGTCTAGGGGTAGGCCCATCTCCTGCAGCACCTGCCAAAGTTTTCCACGCGGTACGAGGTCAAATGCCGATCGGAGGTCGACAAAGACCGCATACAGACTTCCTTTACCCAGCACAACTGTCTTCCAAAAAAGTAAGGTGAATCTAAATACCTGATCAATTGTGCTGGTGGAGGATCTAAATCCAGCTTGAAAAGAGGATAAAATACTAAATTCATCAATCCAGCACTGTATTTTGTTTAGGACCAACCTACCCATAATTTTTTGAGCAGCATCTATCAAACTTATTGGTCTGTAATTACCTGGACGCGCTCTATCCCCTTTCTTAAAAACGGGAATAATTTCAGCCTCGGCCCAGGAAGTTGGAACAGCAGCACCCGGGCTATAGAGTTTGTTAGCAGGTAAAAATACATACCCCAGCTCTCAATATCATAATGGACATACCAACATTACGTCCTTTTATCAATAAGAACCCTACTATAGTGTACAGGCGAGGACACACATTGAGGGAGTCCCTTTGTCCCAGTTATATCACCACACAGAGATCACATACAAACAATTGGTTACTCACTGCACCAAAGGGTTTTTTCACCTGCACCAATTGTAGCGTATGCCAACATGGTCACAACAAACAAAGAGAATTTTGTTATAATAATGACCAGGTACATAAAATCAGGCATTTCATAAATTGCAATACGTAATATGTGGTATACATTATCGAATGCCCATGTGGCCTGATCTGTGTGAGCAGCACCGGACGGAGTCTTAAAATAAGAATTCGAGAACATCGCAGGGCTCTGCTTAACTCAGACTGAAGATACCCCATGACCGACCACTACCGAGTAGCACATGTGGGGAACACATCATTTCGATTCTTTGGTATTGATCATATCCCTACGAAAAACCGGGGGGGATAGGGAACTTATACTAAGGCAAACCGAGGCAAAGTGGATATGTAGACTGCAGTCCGTTGCCAAAGGACACAATCCAGACAACGAGTTCCACTACTTCCTGAGATGGACATATCATTTGTGGGCTCCCCATGGTTCTATCTGTTGTTGTTTAACGGTGTGCAAGGGGAATCTTATGCATTTGCGTTTCCAAATCCACCTTGTTTTCACTCGGGCGTTTTTATTTCCTGGTTGCATTTACGTGATTCTATTCTCATGTTTCAGACATTGCTTGTGTTTGGGTTCATGGTGAGGGACCGTTGGGTCTCTACTGAGGCGTCATGGATAAAACATATTCTGCGGTTCGCTTCACTGCTTCTTTACGTTTGTATACCCTGCGAGTCACTCCACCACTTCTTTATGTTGAGATGGAAACACTTCTGCCTTCTTTGAACGACTCACATGTGTCTGCGGGATACCCGCACCTGTATGTGCTCTTTTGCTTGGTGGGCTCCTAGTTGATACCATTGTGCCCCCTGCCATTGTCCTGTGATTTATTGCGGAGTTACAATCTCTGCCTTTGGGCTGATTGGAAGTTCCCTATCATGTGGTAATTCACATGTTATTGGCTCTTTGTGATGGAGCATAGAGTCACAACTATGAATCTGTTGTCGACATACCATGGTCCGTACAGGGACCAGTAACCAATGAAGTATCTTTTGCACGGATACCATTGTGTTATTCTTTCTTTTTACTTTTACTCATATTTAAGGTGGTAGATTTAGGTTCTGGTCCCTTTTCTGCTCTTTTTATTCATGTCCATTGTGGCTGGTTGTGTACACGTTTTATGATTATGACCATATGCTGATCCACCCATTTCACGTGGCACAACACTACCAGATGCGCATATATCTATGCAATGTTATTATCATTGTCTAAACAATGGCCGCCACATTCCTGGTATGTGTAAGGTTAGCAACTATACTTTTGTTGTTTTTTGCTCTGTTGTTTTTTTGCTCCGTTTCTTTATTTTCATTTTGGTCAATTACTGTTCGTTGTGTATACGGTTTATAACCAGGGTACCCGTATCAAATGTGGATCTATTTAACTTACCTGGCGCTCCACCATCTGAAGTGCATTTATGAGGTGGTATCATCACCAATGCTAAACAATGGCTGCACCTCTCACGGGCCTGTCTAATTCTCCGGCTGGGACTCATACGGCCGTAGGGCGGAAGCGCAGGTCATGTTGAGGAATGCGGTTTCCGACAAATGCGCTACCGGGCTCCGAACGTCAGGGGCAGTCGTTGCTGTCGTCACTTACATCTTTAAAATGAGGGAACTTGTGTCCGGTCAGTTGATTTGTGAAGTGGTCCGGACACAAGACGCCACATACACGCGGCTAAGGTAATTGACCAAGACAGCAGCTGGGGTTTTCTCTTGTCCCGCTTTAAGTACTGTATTCGGCATGAGGTTTACTTTATAGACACCGCATGCCATGGAGTTTTTCATGCTCTTATTTTGTGACTGTTACGTGTCCATACACCCCTTCCTGATGGTCTCAGCACTCAATACGGAGGCCTTACTTATGTGCATGTATTTGCTTGGTTTTAGTTGGGTATACATTAACCGAATGAGTCAGCTTTACCGCAGTTAACAGTTGACCCATAACATGCCCTTACTCATGTGCATTTATTTGCTCCATTTTATTTGGGTATTCATTAACCCTATGTGGCAGCTTTACCGTATTTTATAGTTGACCTGCAACATGCCCTTACGGCCTGTGTGAGGCGTAGTTGCACATGGGGAACCATCCTTTTGCTTCATGGTCATTTGTTTGAATTTAAGTATTAATCTCATGGACAATGTGTGTGTCTTCATTATCATCCTTGCACTTCGCGTTTTTGTCTGACTGTTACAATTTAACGACCTTGAATAGTGATTTGATAGTAATACTTCCTTTTTGATCGCCTTGGTTTCTTGTTGCTCTTGCTATGCACAGTTTGTTGGGGTATCGTATACACAAATTCACCCTAATCCATTTTTTATTATTTGTCTACCGTGCTATTGTGATCAATTAATATGCAGGCTCCCCGTTTTTCTGAACTCAGTGTCTATTGGTTTTGCTCTTTTTCAGTATAAGTGTGGTGATCTTCTATATCGCCTCTATTCCTGTTGCACTTTTGGTGTAGTTTGTTCATTCCCCCCAAATATTTGCAAACATTGCCTTGTAATATGCGTGCATGCATCTATATGCATGTATCTGTTAATGTGCAACACTGAGCAGTGCGGTCCATGCTCTTTAAGAGCCGACTATATGTGATGCGATTTAAACAACGTCTTATATGTTGATGTGGTTGTGTCTCTATTTATGGTGTTTTCTTTAGTTTTTGATGTCTAGGCATTGATGTCGGACCCATACATTTGAGCCCTACCATGGAACTCCTTTGATTTGGAGTGTAGCAACGATGGTTCTTACACATCGAACTCTGGGGAAATAATGCAATTTTTGTGTGCTCTTACTTACCTATCATTCTCGCCACCCCACAATTGGATTATTGACCACTTGTACATTTAAGGTATGCTTTCTTTTTCCTTATAGGTCTACAAACCGGGGTTGTGGGTCGGTCTTGCATACTTGTGCTCAAAACCCAGCACTAGATATTGAATTAGTTATAAAAAATACCTGATCCTCCCATCTGTATATGAATATTGCATACAAACCTGTAGAGACCACATTGCACTTTGTCGTTCCTTGCAATCAACAAACGAGCAAGTGCTGGCCGTTGAGCCTTTTAGTCGTATGGTTGATGGCATTATGATCGTGCCTCAAGCATGGCTATAATCAAAGGCCCTATTGGGCGTTTGGGTTGACGCTATTTTTAATCATCCACAATCATCCAACACGTGCTAACATTAGGCCCGTTAACTGCTTTGCCCGTTTCAGGTGGTTCGTATTGGTGATGTAAATATCTATGTGTAGTATTACATTAATCTTATTAACAATGTACAGTCTATCTGTTAGGGTTAGTCCTGTTCTGTTTTTGCCAGCTTTTTTCTTGTTGTGTATATGGTGGATGTCATATCGTGTTGTGTGTCTTACAATGCGATGTGTTTTTAAAGTTGTTTTGATTATTGTCATGTCATGTTAATTTTGTTTTTATGTATATTTATATTTTTTATATTGTCATTTTGAGCCCTGAAGAAGTCCAATGTGAATTGAACGAAACGCGGTGGCTGGTGCTTGTTTTTTGATACAATTGAAATAAAGGAGAATACAAAACATTTGTCCATTTATAATATCTTTTGGGAAAAGAAAACTTGGTGGTGCCCCTTTCCTAAATCATCCATTTTTCGATCTGCGTTGCAGTTTGCACCCTTCAACGGCAGGTGCAGGAGTTGTTGTGCACACTTCCATAAAATACTGTATGAAATTACTATATGAGGAACTTAGCAGTGAAGTGCGGCTCTTATAGTCCGCCGTTGTTCTGTCCTTTTATTACTTTAAAACCCAACTCGTAGCCACCAACATCCTCAGCCTCCTCGCTCTCTCAGATGCAAACTCTGACCACAGGATCACCATTTGGGACCAGCTCAACACACCGAGCACCATCCACTCAGGAGCTCCCCAGTGCCCTGTCCCCACCACATGTTCAACCTCAGAAAAAGGACTATCAGCAACGAGCTCACCACCATCTTTAACACATCCATTACCTTGTCCACCTTCCCAGAAGAATGGCAACATGCTGAAGTCAAACCCTTCCTCAAGAAGGCATCCGCCGACCCCAACGAGCTCAAAAACTACCGACCCATATCTCTGCTCCCCTTTCTCACCAAAGTTCTAGAAAAATCTATCAACCACCAATTCACAGAATATCTGGAGAAAAGGATCTTCTGGACTCTTCCTAATCTGGATTCTGTATGAACCACAGAACTGAAATCACCCTGATCACAGCCACTGACGATATCAGAACCCTCCTAGACCAGGAAGAAATGGCCACCCTGATCCTCCATGACCTCTCAGCAGCGTTCAACGTCGTGTTCCATCATACCCTGATCAAGAGGCTTTATCGTGTTGGAGTCCAACAAAACACCCTCAAATGGATTGCATCCTTCCTAACCGGAATCCGCCTATCAGCTTTCACCTCAGAACCCAAGAACATCATCTGCGGCATCCCTCAAGGTTCATCCCTCAGCCCTACTCTGTTCGACGCTTACATGAACTCATTGGCCAGCACCGCAGGAACCCATAGACTGAACATCATATCCTATGCAAACCACACCCATCTCATCCTTTGTCTATCCGAAGACCCATCCACTACAAGGGCCCACTTCCCTCTGTGCATGATCAGCATCACAGACTGGATGCAAAAGAACTGCCACAAACTAAACGCTGACAAAACAGAAGTATGAATCTTCAGGAACAGCACCTCCGTGTGGAACGAAGCCTGGTGGCCTGCTGAATTATGATCTCACCCACTCCTCCAGATCACGCCTTGAACCTCGGCATCATACTGGACAGAAAACTCACCATGAGAAACCAGATCAATGTAGTCTCCTCTGCCTGCTTCCTCACTCTTTGAATGCTCCGAAAGACCTTCAAATGGCTCACAGTCAATACCAAACATACCGGCACTCAAGCCCTCTTCACTAGCCGCTTGGATTATTGCAACGCCCTCTATGCAGGAATAACCACACACCTCCTGAAGAGACTGCAGACCATACAGAACTCAGCAGCCAGACTCATCCTCCTCAAAAGGACCCATATCACCCCACACCTCAAGAAGTTCACTGGTTCCCTGTCCACAAGAGATGTCAATTCAAGACGCTGACCCACGCCTAAAATGACATGCCCAATATAGGAGCAGAGTTCATCAACCACCGCCTTAGCTGGGGGGCGTGGCCAAGCTGAGCTGCAAAATGGCCGCTCACTAAGAGGGCTCTGCCGGCCGAGCCCGTAAATCCGACATTTATCCGGGCACATCCTGTCAACTTTTGGCAGGAAAAATGCCAGATGTCGGCATAGCAGCCAGGCAACCTGCAATGCGGCCTCCCGGAGTCCTGAGTGCCGCGGATTCCCGCACCAGCACTCGCGTGGCTTTGTGGCCTGGTGCGGCCTTGTACATGAGGCGCCGGCGGTGGCCCAGGATTTAAGTGGGCGGCGCTGCTTCCGACCCTGCGCATCCGTCGTCCTGACGGCTGCCGACACGCCTGCGTGGATGAGTGGGGAAAAGAGCGCCTGAGGACCTGGCTGTGTCGGCTGTTATCCCCTGTGCCAGCGGGTGCCGAGAGACTGAATCGGCGGAGCCGGTGAGTTGCGGGCGGAGGTTTGGGCTGAGGCGGGGCGTGGCGCGCTGGGGCAGGGGACCTGCACTAGTCCGCCGCATACAAATGGAGGGCTGTGGGGCCATTTCTGTTCCGGCGGGGGGCGTCTCTGGGTCGGCCTGGGCCCTGCTACGCACAGCGCCGGCTGGCCGGGCTTTGGCGAACGCCGGCATCAGTGGGTGCATCTGGAGCCGCGGGAGACGTGGCGGACCGGGAGCTCAGTGCCCTGAGGCGCACCAGACACGAGATGCGGCCATGGCAGCTTAGTGAATGTGGGCGAGGCTACACCTACAAAACACCAGCAGAGAAAACGTCTCAGCGAGAGTACTGGATGTAACGCTGGTGGCAGCGCTCATAAGACCAGGACAAAGGCGAGAACACCACAATAATCAGGCCCTGAGGTCCGCACTTCCAGGGGCCCGGCTATATAAACCTGTGCAATATTGGTGACTGAAGCGGGGGTGGTGCGGCCCCCACAAGCAATAACCACAAGGCACAACGTGCAGAACGAGAGGGCTAAGGCACACCAGGGCAGCCAGAGAGGTGGGAGGCGAGCTGCGGACTTACCACATTGGAACGGTGGCGCCCTCTGGAAGGTCACTGATGTGGCGAGGGATCCACACAGCTGCCGTTCAGCGACGGGCACCCCACTGGGCCAAGGAATGGGGAAAACTGATGGGAAGCAGCCCAAATTATCCTTTGATAAAAGGGTGACGAGACAGCAGGAAAGCGGCTCCACGCTGCCTAGTGAAACAACTGGAGCCACCATGGACGTCACACAGGAAGAAGATTTGAGGTCCATGTTAACGGTTGTTCAGGCTAGCCTACAGACAATTGATTCCAAACTGGACTCCATGGCTGCACACCTGGATAAAGACACCCAGAAAGTTGACAAACATGAAGCCAGACTTGACACACTAGAAACCAGAGTGTTAGATGCTGATGATCACCAGACAGAAACACACGAACAGTTGCTGCGCATGGACAAAGTTCTCCACCTAATAAAAGCAAAGAACAAAGATTTGGAGGCTAGGTCTCGCCGCAATAACGTTCGCGTTATCGGAATTCCCGAGACAACAAGCATTACCAACATGGAAAAATATGTTGAAAATATGCTGAAGGGCCTATTTGGGAGCGACCTCTCGGACATGTTTCTAGTGGAACGAGCGCACCGCACACTGGGCCCAATACCACCGCCAGGTACGCCAGCTCGCCCAATCCTAGCTCGTCTCCTGAACTATCGGGATAGGGACACAGTGCTGCGGCTAGCCTGAGAGAAGGGTGCACTTCAGTATCAGGGCAATACAATAACCATGTACCCGGACTTCACGCAACCAGTGCAGGCAGCGCGCCGGGAGTTTACTCAGGCCAAGAAACTACTCTGACATTAAATATGCACTACTCTACCCCGCAAAGCTGCGTGTGCAAACCAATGGCAAACCCCTCATATTTACAGATGCCAGCGCTGCATGTAAGTTTGCCAAACAGGAGATGAAAAAACGACAGACAGTGAATCGCGAAAAGGAAGGGTTGCCAAGCCGCAGATTGAGCGAAAACGACTGAGCGCGTTGATATTGATTCAGGCACAATTGGTCCAGTCATACACTTCATGTCACCACTACTATGGGCAATTGCCGACCATGCCTGTTTCCCTCAACTTTAAGCAACGCCTGAAAGACTTGGCATATAGACTGCCATAACAATGCTGAAAGTCAACCTAGAACTGTCCTACTTTACAAGTAATACACTATGAAAGTCAAAATGCAATGTGCTCAGCCACCCTGCTATACAAGGCAGGGGCGTATGCCGGCGACTCCACTCCCCCCAGGGAGAATTCTCATCACCCTAGGCTCGCCTAGGCTGTTTCACAAGAGTTGGGTCGGATAAGGGGATGACAACACAACCTGATTGGGGGGTTGGCGTTGGTGGAGGGAGGGTAGGGGAAGTTAACTGTTATTGTTTATTGCCGCCTGTTATATTGCCAATGTCTCAAAGAGCCAATATTCAATGCGCGCCATACTACAAAGCGCAAACCCTGAATACTGCATCCCAAGGGGGCCCGTCATTACGTTCACGGGTGCAGCACAGGAAAGGGAACAGCGAAGCATACACAATGCAACGTAAACACACACGCTAAGATGTCCACATTAAAATGTATAACGTGGAACGTGTGAGGTCTCAACGACCACAGAAAATCCAGATTAATACACTCATATCTTGCAAGGCATGGGACAGATATTTGCCTCCTGTAGGAAACGCACCTGACAGAAACAACTTGATCCCGCCTAAATTCAAATAGATGGGGAGAGGTATGGCTCTCTAACTACTCCAACTACTCCCGGGGGGTGGCGATTTTGATACGGAAAGGGATTCCCTGGCGAACACAGCAGACTGTGATAGATCCTGAAGGGCGCTACATATTACTACAAGGCGCAATCTATGGTCAGCAGGTTACAATTGTCTATACATACGGACCCAATACAGATAACCCGGAATTTTTTAGCCAGCTATGGCACAAGATTCAAACAGCAGGGGCTGCTGCACTGTTGTGGGGAGGGGACTTTAATCTTGTACTGTCGCTACAGGACGACAGAATAGGCACTTCCCGCACACACCACCCAAGGGCAGCCGCGGCATTGCACAACATAATTGAAGACCATTATTTGATAGATACATGGCGGGTGTTACATCCAAAGGCTCGGGAAGGTACATGCATAACCCAACAACACAACGCGTGGTCCAGACTAGATTTCTGGTTAACATCTAGAGACATGCAATTTTGGACATCCGATATATCACATCACTCGCGCACACTCTCTGATCACGTGCCTGTCATGATTCAGATCCTTATTCAGAAGCCGTACATACAACCTTTCATATGGTGTCTCCCCCTAAACGCACTACTAAATGCGGTGTTCAGGGATGAGGTTCGAGTGAAGATCACAGAATATTTTGAACAAAATACGGGTACGGTTGATTTAATGGGCACACTATGGGAAGTGTTTAAGGTGGTGACACGCGGGACCTGCATAGCCCTACAGTCAGGGGTACTCAAAGACATCAGAAATAGTCTAAAAAGATTAGAAGATGAGATTCGAGACCTAGAGCAGCAATATTTCCATGTCCCCACTCCCGGAATATTAGCAAAGATACCTAACTGCCTTTCAAGAAGAGGCTGAGAGGGAGACGAAATTCCTGCATAAATACACACAAGCGAGACGCTACGGGGAAGAGGACAGACCAGGGAAAACATTGGCGAATCTCCTGCGAACCCCAAGCAGCGCCACTCACATCATAGAACTCCATAACCCTGAGACGCCCCCTTCCAGAACACCAACAGAAGTTCTGGACACGATGAAAAGCTTCTATTCACAACTATACACTACACAAACGGACCCAGAAGACTCTGTAATACCAGAATACCTAGACACACTAGAATTGTTATGGCTAGGGAGAGCCCACCATGAGTATCTTGACGAGCCGTTTACTGTAGAAGATGTAAGACAAGTAATTTTTTATTTTTTTATTTTTTTTATTGATAACAAAAAACAAAACAGAGACATATCCTTCTTGTTATTTCAAACACAATACACGAAGACTGACACATGAAGACAGATCTAGCATCCTGTAGTGCTCAGTATCAATATAATCACTAAGCATCCTACATCAATAGGCTTTACATTACAGTTCAATGTTATCCCTACCTAGCACATAGCACTAAACCTGCGGCGTCAAAGGAGGGCCCTTGGGCCAGGTCTTCCACTCAGTTCAGCCCCAAGCCACATATCATGCATATCGCACACCCGCTCTATGCTTCAGGAGAATTAGAACCGTGTGAGCTGCTAGTTTTGGCAGCCAGATAAGCTTGGTAAAGCCCCCAGAAGTTTTTAGGTCGATTGCGTGGAGGTAATAACTCACTATAGAATTCAGTTTGTGTACTACCGTACGTCATGTCGTGAGTCCAACCCGTTAGGGTGGGGGTCGGGCATCGGGACCAGCCGATCGCCACCCTACGCCTAGCCATAAGGAGCCCCATATCGACCATCCGTCTTATTCCCTTAGGTAAATGTTTGGAGTAACCCAATAGAGCGCGCATAGGGTCCGGTGCAAGTACAGTGTCAGTGACCTCACCAAGTGTCTTAAAGATCAATTCCCAAAACATCGCCAACCTAGGACATACCCAGGCCAGATGATAAAAATCTGCCAGTTCCGCACCACAGCGTTCGCACGCCACAGTCACGTAAACCATACCTGCAGAGTCTCTCTGGTGTATAGTATACCCTGTTTAAAAACTAGAAGTGTATTAGCCTGTGACGCCCGTTTAATGAGATACATTTTGTGCTCTCGCAGCAATGTTTCCAAGTTGCGTCATCAATTACTCGGTCCAGGTCTAACTGCCATGCCAGTCGAGCCTTGGTGTAGTGGTTAGCTCTATAGCCCTGTGCTATATTGTAGATTCTTGAAACAATATGTACAGGCGATGCGGCTTTCATAACATATGTGATTGGAGCTACCTCTGGTGGCTCATCCAACCCGGGGCCCAGGATCTCCCTTAGCGAATGTCGTACCCTGTGCAATTGGAATTGGGTCAGTGTAGTAACCGTCCGATCCTCCAGCTTTATAATCCCATGATAACGCTTTGCCTTCGTCAAACATCTCCCCTATCGTGTGTATGTTTATAGCTTTCAGAGCCCTAACTACCCCTTTTTCCCTACAAGGGGGTAACCAATTGCACCATTCAAGCGGTGTCTTAGGGGAGTAGAGTATGGCGCCAGCTTGTAATTTTAGAAGATAATGCCAAGCATGTGCTGTCGCATTAATGGAGTCAAGTATCCCTGTCCTGCGATCGTGAGGCTTGAACAGAAGCGCTGGCAATGGAGTCGGGGCCGACACAACTGTCTCTATCTGGAAATGCGGAGCATCCATGGGACCGTGTATCCAATGATGAGCATGAGCTCCCTGCGCAGCCCTATAGTACAGTTCTAGATCCGGCGCTCCTAGTCCACCCATGGTGTATGGGAATGTGAGAATCTCCCACTTTACTCGAGCGTGCTTCCCAGCCCATGCTAAACGCACCATCAGCGATGTCAATACCCGAAAAAAAGAGCTCGGGCGGACAATAGGTATGTTAGTGAATAAGAATAGAAACCATGGTAGGACCACCATTTTCATAATCGAGATTCTACTCACTAGGGATAGGGGTAGCTGAATCCACCTGTCCACGTCATCTTCCAGTTTGGACATCGCTGTCCCGTAATTTTCTTTAAAAACCACCTCCGAGTCAGTATGCACTTTGATGCCTAAGTACCTAACTGGTTCTGTCGTCCAACCTAGGGGGTAGTGTGGTGTAAATTGGACAGTCTCTGCGGTAAGCGTGAAAATAAGCGATTTATTCCAATTGACCCTGAGGCCTGACCTGGTCCCAAACAGAATCACTTTGCGCAGTACTGTCGAGAGATTCTTTTCGGGGTTTCTAACGTATAATAAAGTGTTGTCTGCGTATGTGGAAATATTCAGATTATATGTCGTGAATCGTATGCCCCTGTGGCTGTGATATTCCCGCATCGCGCATGCGAGGGGTTCGGCAACTGAGGCGTATAGCAATGGAGAGAGCGGGCACCCCTGCCTCGTGCCTCTAGTGATGTTAATAGGGTCCGTGACTAGGTCTCTGATTTTAATTCTGGCAGTAGGGGAGTTGTACAGCACTCCCATCATTTGCAAAAAGACAGTCCCGAGCCCCATTCTGGTCATTACTTGCTTCATAAATTTCCACTCCACAGAGTCAAACGCCTTCTCCATGTTGAGGAAGACAGCCACAGCTTGCGTATCCCGTCGGGTATGTTGTATAGCCCCAAATACTGTCCTTAAGTTATACGTGAGGTTTCTACCAGGGACAAAGCCAGCTTGTTCTGGTGATATCAGCAGCGGTATCAGTGGAGATAATCTGGTCACTAGGACCTTTGCGTAAATTTTAGTATCTACATTGAGGAGCGATAGTGGCCTGTAGGAGCTGCAGGCAGTCAGGGGTTTCTCAGGTTTAAGGATAGCGACAATTAGCGCTTCCCGCATCGAAGGAGGCATTACGCCCGTTTCAATGATTTCCTCAAACAGAGTCTGTAGGTGCGGGATCAGCAGGTCCCTGAACTCTTTGTAAAATGAGACAGTAAGACTGTCTACGCCAGGGGCGCCACTGGATTTCATCCCAGCTAGGGCTGCAGTTATTTCGTCTACTTCTAGAGTGCGCATTAGGTACTCCCTATGGCCATTCAGCAGCCAAGGTAGTTTAATATGGGTGAGGTAGTCTAAAATAGATTGGTCATCACACCCGTCCTCCGAGCTATGGAGGGATGCGTAATATTGCTTGAATCTGTTGGCTATGTCGAGTGGATCCGTTAGGGACTCCCCCTCTGCATCTTGTAGTGTTGTCACGTTAGACTTCTCTCTTCTGGTTTTGAGCAGGGAAGCTAATACCGACCCCGGGCGATCACCCTCCCCGTATATTCGAGCAGTCGCATATTTGCCTAGGTGCGGCAATTCGGTGTCAGCTGTTGAGTGATATTCTTCCAGCGTGCGATGCAATTCTTGCGTGATACCTTCATCCGTTCCCGTTAGTAATTGTTGCTCTAGGGCTGCTAAGGTGGCTTCTAGGTCTGTGAGGCACTTACAAATAGTGCGGAGGACTCCTGAATGCTTGGCCATGGCGATCCCACGGATATACACCTTGAAGGTGTCCCACACCGTGGCAAAAGAGTCGACTGATCGTATATTGACATCGAAGAATGTCTCTACAGCCTCAGCCAGTTCCGCCTTAAAGACAGGGTCGAGTAATGAATACGGGCGGAACCTCCAGGTAAAGGGAGGTATGACTGTCTGCGGGGTTTCCAGGTCAATCTGTATTGGGGCGTGATCCGAGGGTGTGCAAGGAAGGACAGCACAGTCTCGGATCTGTGTGAACCAATCCCTCGAAATAAACAAGTAGTCGATCCTAGTGTGGAGGTTATGTTAGGCTGAGTAGTGTGTGTAGCCTCCCAGGGCCAGTGAGCGTGTGTGCCACACATCGTATAAGTCTAATTGGGTCATGGCTGACCTAATAGTCCGGGCGGAAGCAGTTGGGCATCTGGGCGGGCCTCTCGACCTATCTAAAGTGGGTTCCAACACACAATTAAAGTCCCCACCCCAAAGTAAGGGACATGTGACGTAGTGGTTCATGCTCTCTAATAACTTTGTAAAGAAGGCAGGGTTATCGAAATTAGGGTCATAAACCTTAACTATGATCAGTCCAAACCCTTTCCCACTGCAGCGCGAAACCGCGAACCGCCCCTCGGGGTCAGTCTCTAGAGCTTCCAAGCGGAGATCAGATCTAGGATTCACTCATGTCAGTACCCCTCGGGCATGAGATGTAAACCCTGCAGCGTGTATGTTAACCTGTAACCCTCTAAGTTGTAACAGTGCACTGTGCGGGGGCAAGTGTGATTCCGTAAGACAAGTAATTCAAAGCCTACCGGCAGACAAGGCTCCGGGTGCCGATGGCCTTACAGCCAAATTTTACAAGGTATACGCGGAGATCCTGGTGCCTCGCCTCCTGGAGGTGTATCAGGAACCTTTACTAGACGGGATTCTGCCACAGACCATGAGGGAAGCTGTCATAATTACATTATTAAAACCAGGTAAAGATCCCACAAATTGTGATTTCTACAGACTGCTCTCCTTAATTAACCTAGATGCCAAAATCTTTGCCAAACTAATGGCCAATAGATTACAGCCATTGCTACCAATGATAGTCAGGCCGGACCAGTCCGGGTGTGTGCTGGGACGGTCTACTTCACATAATCTCCATACATTATTTGCACTGCTGCATTACCTAGCCCCCCACGTTCCTGCAATAGCCGCATTGTTAGATGTTATGTTATGTTATGTTACGAGCATTTATAACGCGCACGGATACTCAGGAGTGTCCCGGCGCGGAAACCTTGCTAGTGAGGGTGAGTCAGATCGCGGAGTATTCTTAAGCAAAAAGCAGAGTTTTCAGCCTTCTTCTAAACGGCTTAGCGTCTTGAATGCACCGGAGTTCAAAAGGAAGTGCGTTCCAAGCCGCAGCAGCTCTATAGGCCAAAGAGCTACCGCCCATTCTTGCACGGCGGAAACGAGGAATCACTGCCAGGCACTGTGTCCTGGAACGCAGGTTTCTGGAGGGCATATAGAATTTAAAACGCTTCCTAAGATAACTCGGGCCGTACTGGTACAGAGCTGCATGTACCATGGTGAGGGATTTAAATCTCACTCTTTCCGCGACCGGCAGCCAATGGAGATCACGCAGGTGCTGTTGTATGCTTGATCTACGAGGGATATTCAATAAAACCCTGGCTGCAGCATTTTGAATGGACTGGAGTTTTTTCAGCTGGTACCCAGGAACACTGACATAGATCGCGTTCGTGTAATCAATACGTGACAGTATCAGTGCATGAGTAACCATCTCTTTAGCAGGTCGAGGAAGAAGTGGCAGGAACTTCTTGAGGGATCTTAGTGTACCAAAACATTGTCCTGCTAGCTTTTTAATCTGAGTGGTAAACCTAAGATCCTCATTAAACCAAATCCCAAGGTTCTTAACCGGTTGACCATCAGAGTTGGGAAGAGGGTAATCAGCCGGCCAGAGAGATTCTTTGAACTGAGGGGGAAAGGAGCCGTACAGGAGGATTTCGGATTTATCCTCGTTGCACTTGAGCTCCGCTATATGGAGCCATCTGAAGACGGCCGACAGGCAGGCCGTGGCCTGGGCAGGAGAGGAGCCATCTTTGCCCCATGTAAAGAGGAGCTGGGTGTCATCAGCATAAGCGATGATCTTAGCACCCAGCTCCTCTGCCAGAAAGATCAGTGGGGTCATATATGTTAAAGAGAAGTGGGCTTAAAGTAGAGCCCTGAGGGACTCCCGTGGACACAGCTTGTGGTGCGGAGGCAAACGGGGGCATCCAAACTTGTTGTGAGCGTTGGTCCAAGAATGAATTCACCCAGCGCAACACCGCACCTGTCACCCCAATGTCAGATAGGCGGGCCAGAAGCAGCGAATGAGGGACGATATCAAATGCCGCGGAGAGGTCTAATAAAATCACAGCTGCTCTACCGTCAGCGTCCAAACATTCTCTGATGGCCTCCGTAACTTCCACCAAAGCTGACTCAGTGCTATAACTGGCCCTGAAACCAGATTGTGCTGGATGAAGCAAACCTGCGCCCTCCACATAGGCGGTCAGTTGCTTGTTGACTGCCTTCTCACAAATTTTAGCCACAGCTGGAAGAAGCGAGATTGGTCTGTAGCTTGTAGGAATCCGGGGATCAAGAGAAGGCTTTTTAAGCAGAGGCAAAAGTTTGGCTTGTTTCCAGGCCAAAGGCACAGTGGCCATCCTTAAGGACAGATTAATCAGAGTGTTGACCTCCGGGTTAACAGTCTCAGCTACTGAGGCCAGCAGCCTGGCCACACAGGGATCCGACGGGGAGCCCGATTTGAGTGATTTTAAAATTGCCAAAGAATCTTGCATGGAAATGGATGAAAAGACAGAAATGGCCGAAGATGCATGTGGACCTCTTGATAAAGTTGGAGGGTCAGAACACTCACCTGATGGAGTAAGAGTCGGGGCCAGTTTGAAATTTTCCTTAATTGCCAGAATTTTGTCGATAAAAAAACATGAAAGTTTCTCACACCATGCGGCGGAGGTGGGAAGGGGGGTACTTTCCGCCGTAGGTGCCAGAAAACTCTGAACAATAGAGAAAATTTCTTTGGTATTATTTCGTGAGAGAGCAATTTTCTCCGCATAGTGAAGGCCCTTAGCCTGCAGAATGGCTGCATAATACTGTCTTTGAGTTTTCCTCAACAGCCCTTTAGCTAGGGGGCAGTAGGATTGGCACCAACTCCGCTCTAATTTTTTACATGCGCTTCTGAGTTTTCAGCTCTTCAGAGAACCAAGGTTTCGAGGGGGAATCTAGAGTTCGCCTGGGATGGTTGGAGGGAGAGGTAGTCTCGACTGCCTGGGCAATCCAGCTATTGAAGTTTTCCCAAGCTTCCTCCAGATCTTGAGCTAAGACTGGCTTGGACCCTGCCAGAGCTAGTTTAAAGGCGCCAGATGCTGCAAAAGCCTTTGATTCTTTAGAATGGATGTTCCTATTTACTCTACTAACTCGACTGGGTTTAAGCCCCGCATTCATACAGCAAATAAAGCTATTGTACACCTTACCCACTGCCAGGATTAGAGTGAACAGGTTAATTTCAGATCTTATATAAAAATTACACGCGGCACGCGTCAGGGGTGCCCTCTATCACCTTTATTATTTGCTTTAGCAACAGAGCCATTAGCAGCTAGACTCAGACAACATCACACTAACCGGGGTATCGGCTTCACTACTAGGGGCCTGATCGTGTCCATTTATGCGGACGATATCACCCTCTACCTTATTGACCCGGCTGTAAATTTCACACCCATCACCAGGGAACTTGTGAGATATGGAGGCCTATCAGGCATTAAGCAATTGGGCAAAATCCACCATACTCCCACTAACTGCAGGAACACCTTTTTTCCATACCGATTATCCAATCTCCTGGGCCGATGGCCCGATTCGCTATTTGGGGATATGGATCAGCGGCAATCTTCAAGAAATATGGTCTGCAAACTATGGCAAAACTATAGACTGGATTGAAGACAGACTAAAGAGGTGGAAAAACCTGCCACTATCTCTGGCGGGTAGCATCGCCATCACCAAAATTATCATCCTCCCCAAACTGCTGTATTTATTTGCTAACATTCCTATGCCGTTACCCGCACACTTCTTTAGAAGCCTCAGATCAAACATGATTGAGCTAGTGTGGGCTGGTAAACAGCCAAGGATAGCCTGGGAAATACTCACATTACCTCTAGCACAAGGGGGGTTCGGAGCTCCAGACTTTGTGTTATGCGCATACAACGCACAGGCCCAGTTCTTACAATTCTGGCAGTACCCAATACCATTCCAACAACCTGTGGCCATTTAAATAGATAAGGTAGCACCCCTCCCCCTGAACACTGCACTGTATCAAGAGTACAAACGCCCATGGGATGAGATTGACACCACTGAAACATTAAGGTGGGTTTGGCATGGATTATGCAAGCGTGCGAAAATACATAAACTATACGCACCGGCCATGCCGTTAGCTAATAATCCGCTGATCTCCACGCTGCTGGACAGAAATGCCCAGCATAGGGCGAGGTTAAACAAGATAACAACCGGCAACGACCTATACCCGGGAGGGCAATTCCTAAAGCTCCAACAAATGTACAACGCTCCACAACCATCGGCACTAGATACACTATTGTATTATCAAATACGCGCAGCCTGTCGTGCTAAATATACCACATTCCCGAAGGCCACACCACCACTGCCTGCACTGGAACATATGTTAACCGTAAACTCCGCCCGCAAGTTGGTGACTCGCATATACACCATAATTCAGAAAGAATCCCCAATCACTGTCCCCCAATCACGTACGGCATGGGAGACGGACATAGGAGAGGCAATTACGGATGAGCAGTGGAAGTTCTGTTGCAGACAACTAGAGCAGCTATCCCCAAATTACAGACTAAGACTAATACACTTCAAATACATACACCGTTTGTACCGTACTCCGATGCAATTACACCGAATGGGATTGAGGACAGATGCGTCCTGCTGGCGCTGCGGAAGCCCTGGGGTGACATTCTTACATGTAGCATGGGAGTTCACGGCTATGGCCACATTTTGGACTAAAACACTCAACCACATGGAGTCCATAACTGGGCACACCCTGTCGAGGGTCCCCATAGGGACATTGCTGGGATATGTACGCGATACCCCACCCGCAGCTAGAAGGCCCACGGCGCTACTATTACTGCTGGCCAAAAGGCAGGTGGCATTGCACTGGGGAGCAACAACCCCCCAACAACAAAGGCCTGGATAAGAGACATAACGTACTGCAGGGACCAGCCTACCTGCTACTGGGAGCTACTACCGGCCAGATCCCGCCCCAATGACATATGGCCCCATTCACGAGCTGGCTTCAGAGCACAGACAGGGATGAGCCATAGAAGCATTGCGCTTCGCATAGAGAACAAACATGCCCCCATGTTGACAGAAAACATGTAAAGTTAACGTTGATTTGTTGCCACAACAGATTAGGTGATGTGTACAATTGAACTGTAGATGCTTTCCCCCAAAAACAATGTTGGATAACGCTGTAAAAGTGAGACTGGCAATTTATTGTAATGGTAATAATACTATGAACATTGCAGCATTGTTTTCTTCAGTTTTGTTTCAAGTTTCCTGATGCAAAAACCTCAATAAAAATATATATTTTTAAAAACCACCGCCTAAGCTTCTACCAATTTTCCAGACACCTGCGCTCCGACTCCCTCTTCTTCGCTCACACGGTTATGTTTTGTAATGTACCCCAATATAGGCCTGGGTAGTCACCTAACCTTTCATTTACATTTCCTTGCCATTTTACTACATAACGTTTTTTGGTATTGACCTTTTACCTAGTTAAGGTGTTGCATAAATGTCGTTTGTTTTTCCCAGAAAACTAGCCTCATTTAATATGCATTGGGATTCTCAGAATCACAGCAGGATTACCATCTTCTGCATAATAACTATGTATAAAGGTCATCCCTTCCTTTATCCTCGGCCAACATGACACAGCAAGGTAGAACCCCTGAGGGTATCTTTCAGGTATATATACACCATATCTTTGCTGGGGCAGGCAGAGGAGAAAGACTTCCATGTTGACACACTGGCGTGAGACGCTGAGGTTCCTGCATGCAGACTCTCCAGCACGCAGTGGTCTGACATCCCTGCCCATCTCGAGACCAAGACGGGGTCCTTCATTCTCTCACACCAGGTAATGGGGTTGGCTTCATCATGCCCTCCCACACACAACAGATAAGGTAAGACTTGGTCTGCTCTGCAGAGACAGAGTGACTTGGGGGCATATTATCAAGGGCTGGCGATATAATTATCGCCGCTTTAGCGTCCGTTTTCGGGCGAAAAGCGGCGATAATTATATCGCAATATCATCAAGGACACGCTAGCGCGTGTTTCCTTGATGTAGAGCCCGTTTTTTCACAGCCTCGCCTTGCATCGCTAATGAGATGCAAAGAAGGCGTGGCTGTGAAAACAACACAAGTTAATATCGCGAAGGCAGCTTCGCGATATTAACAAGGAGGTGCAGCGATAAAAGAAATCGCGCTACCTCAGCTTTAACTCAGGAATTTAACGTCTGTTAAATTCCTGACTTAAGCATACTTTTCATGGGAGATGGATTCTGCTGATACAACCACAGGGTCGTATCAGCAAGGTTATCGCCGTTTTCCATGGAACATCGCTGGAAAACCAGCGATGTTCCATGGAAAACAAGCTATCGCAGGAATAATTATCGCCATTGCGCTATGCGTTGTTAATACAGCGCTAGCATGGCGATAATTATCTGCGGTAGCCGGCGATAACTATTCTCACGCTGTGAACGGCCAGCGATAATTATCGCTGGCCGTTGATAATATGCCCCTTGGTCGGTCCTATCGGCTTACACACTGCATCCAAACATTGTCACAATGCCGGTAGCAGACTTACGTCCACTACACAAAGAAATAATGAAACTTTACAGAAGTCTGACACAGTTCGTTATGAGAACACTTCAGCCAACAAGGGCTACACCAGCAGGACAAATTCAAGGGTCTGTAACTAAAATAACTCCACAAACGCTACAAACAGTTATGGGTAAAATGCCCACTAAGCGTGAGCAAATGCAATTCTGATTAGCTCAGAAAATAACACAGTTAGAGGCAGTGTTTCCACACACAAGCCCTCAAGAAAAACATAGAAGGCTAACAATCTGCTTGCCAATGGGGACAGCTTGCCAGATAGAGGATTGTACATCTTCGGGTACAGTTTTCACTGCCATCTATATCAGATCCCATGGTATCCCTTCAATAGCAGTAATACCAGATGTTTTGAGACAGATACAGAATGAGTATGTAGCAGTACCTGTAATGAAATTGTTAGGACATTTTGTCCAGGTATCAACTATTATGTTGGCTAACATAAAAGGGGAGGCAGCAGCAGTGGCGATACGCCAACACTTGAGGGATTTCACTCCTATACAACAGGAGCATAAATTACCTAAAATTATCAAAAATATATATGCCGAATTAGGTAGAGATAATTTGGAAGCTAGAGCAACAAAACCTCAACTCATGGGTGGTCCTGAAAAGGACAACACCAAGCAAGCACCTGATTCTTCTAAAAGAAATGGGACAATAAAAAACAAAAGAAAAGAGAGAATATCTTACAATCAAGGGGTGGGTCTCCTCAACAGGAGCCCTCCGAAAGGAGGTACAACTTTAGGAATCGTGATAACATTAAGAAACCTGACAGGTATCAGGATAGTAATACACGTTCCTCTCGTTCCTTTCAGGGTTCATCAAAAAACTCAGAGAGGGAAAGAGGGTCAGAACACAGACAAGAAGAACGAGCAAAGTCCAAAGATACACACCGTACTTTGGACTATAATATCAAAAAAGAAGATAATCAAAAATCAAAACCTCAATTTAAAAAGAAGAAAGTAGCTAGCCTTAAAGTAAGAAATGCCAAGGATGCTGAGGACTCAACTTCTGAATGGGCTCTGACGATGCTAGACAGCGCAGCAGAAGTAACAATAGCTCACCAGAACCTGATGGAATTTCTGGTGACAGCGGCGTTGAATGAACATATCATGTTGGAGACACCTGATACTAGGGTAAGTGTCCCACATCGGTTACATGAGATAACACTCCAAATGGAGGTGGACAAACCCAGAAAAATTAAAGGTCTCTTTTGAGAGAACCTGACTTATGGCTATGACATCCTATTGGCTGAAAAAGATTGGCCACCTGAGATTGTTATGGAGTGCCCGAAGGGAAAAACTGTAATTTTACCGGCTTTTTCCGACCTCGTTCCAGTATCACTAAAACATTCAAATGCGCAGGAGTGGGCGGAAGCACTTGCTCCAGCATTATATTGCAACCATGTAGGATGGGATTCTGAGTCACCTAACCATGTAATCCCAGTAAAAACAATTCCACAGAGACAGTACCCAATAAAACAAGAAGCGAAAAAACAAGTCAGGGGGTTCTTAGATCAACTTGAATACCAAGGGATAATAGAGAATTGCACCTCTTCAATGAATAATCTATATAGGATCTGGGCGTTTAGACAACATAAACTGTCGGATTGGTGTCCATACTGATTCCAGACACCCCACCGGGTATGTTCGCCTGTATACCTAGCTAACTCACAGTGCCACTGCAAACTCCTCTTACCAAGGAGAGAATAGTTTCTGACAACTATCGAACATGACAACCCTGTCCCATCAGGGATCGTGGAAACAGTACAGTACTTTTCGCTCAGTCACTCGTGCTTTCTTTGTCTCAGAGAAATACACAGAATAAACCGTGAGGACGTTTTCAATAAGCATTTATTGAGCCAGCGTCATTCTAGTGTAAAATAGGTGTGCTGATTTTTCCATTCCCACTCCAGACATCTCTGGGTAAATATGAGTAGGGGTCTCTGAGAAAAGCACGACTGAACTACTCAGATTTGACCGTTAAATAAGAACCAAAACAGCGTTGGGCCCCATGTCGTGTGGTTCCTATAAATCTATATAGGATCTGCGCGTTTAGACAACATAAACTGTGGGATTGGTGTCCAGACTGATTTCAGACACCCCCACTGGATAGCTAGTTCACAGTGCCACTGCAAACTCCTCTTATCAAGGAGAGAATAGTTTCTGGTAACTATCGAACACGACAATACTGTCCCATCAGGAATCTTGGAAACAGTACAGTACTTTTCGCTTTCTCACTTTGTCTCAGAGAGATACACAGAATAAAAGGTGGGGACGTTTTGAATAACATTTATTGAGCCAGCGCCATTCTAGTTTAAAATAGGTGTGCTGAATCAACCTTAAGACAGAAACAGATATAAATGATTATAAGCACCAACAGAGTAAATGGATGGTAGATTTCTACCATAGTGCTAAAACGATGAATATAGGCAGGTACATAAGTACATGACAATAATAATGAATAATCCTATGATGCAACCCTAATTAGATGTTAGTAAATGTACCTAGCATGTATGTAGGTGTAGAGCCAAGAATCCCCCTAGGATGAAGCCAACCCCATTACCTGGTGTGATAGAATGAAGGACCCCGTCTTGGTCTCGAGATGGACACCCCGCGAGGGATGTCAGACCACTGCGTGCTGGAGAGTCTACATGCAGGAACCTCAGCATCTCGCATTATTGTGTCACCATGGAAGTCTTTCTCCTCTGCCTGCCCCAGCAAAGATATGGTGTATATATACCCAAAAGATACCCTCAGGGGTTCTACCTGGCTGTGTCATGTCGGCTGAGGATGATGGAAGGGATGCCCCTTATACATAGTTATTATGCAGAAGATGGTAATCCTGCTGTGATTCTGAGAATCCTCATGCATAATAAATTAGGCTAGTTTTCTGGGAAAACCACACGACATTTATGCAGCACCTTAACTAGGTAAAAGGTCAATACCAAAAACCATTATGTAGTACAATGGCAGGGAAATGTAGGTGAAAGGTTAGTGACTACCCAGGCCTATGATGGGGTACATTACAAAACATAACAACACCCTCACATTCGCTGAAGCAACAGTGGATAATGCTTCTTCTCCTACCTCGCCGCGAAGTCCTGGAATAGCCTCCACCCCAGACCTCACCCTCCCTTCAGGAATTCAGGAAGGTACCCAAGACCTGGCTGTTCAACTGATTCAACCTGAGCAGCAGGGCTCTCACCACCTGGATACCATTGTGGATGATTAACAGTGCTATATAAATCCTGTTTGATGTTTAATTGATTGAGGAGGAGTTGGAACAGGACCTTTCTGAGGGTTGTTACATGCAACCTGTTGAGGAAGGGGGCAATATCCTCCCAGGCCTGGAAGTCCATCCAAGAGCAGGCAGCACTATGTTTTCTAGAAACCTGTTCTAAGATGATTTGGAGGACGTGGAGGGGAGCTAAAACTAGAGCTTGCCAAGATTGCAAGAGAGCAAAAACTTGCCCAGTTGGAGAAGGAGCAAGATGTAGATGAGAAAAGGCTGGCCATGGAGGAGAGGAGGATGGCCCAGGAACTGAGCCTGAGAGAGCTGGACATCAGAGCCATGCAAGTGGAGTTCATCAGAAGTGGTGGCAGCATACCTACAGTGTCTGCTGCAGAAAAGAGAGTGTGCATCCCAAAGGATTTAGTAGCCAATTTTGCTGTGGGGGATGACATAGGCAAGTGGTTCTAATGGTGCACACTGTTCCTGAGAGGTCCTGGGGGATAGTCTGTGCAGGTACATGCCCAAGCTGGGGAGGGACACACTCCTTACACTGAAGGTAGAGGGTCATACCAAGTACACCCCCATGAAGGCCATTGGGCTTAATTAGTCTGGGCTGAGAGGTATAGGCAGAAGTTCAAGAGCAGCCACAAAAGTTCCTCACAAAGATGGGCAGACTCTCTTGACTATGCAAGTAAGGCACTGAAGGGCTGGGTGATGGGCAGCAAGGCTGATGAATATTCTGGGCTGCACAACTTAATTTTGAAGGAGCACATGCTAGCATGCTAGATACTTGTTTTCCAGAGCTGCATCAACACCTGGTGGACAGCAAGCTGACTGACCTGAGGAAGCTTGCTGAGGAGGCGGCATCTGGGTCAGCAATGGAGTGTCCAAGAAAGCCTATGGGGTGGACTCCCAAAACAGTGGTCAGGGTTCCCACCAGAAGAAGGAAGAGGGGAAAATAATAAAGAGTTCTCTTAAGTCCCCCAAAACAACTCACAGGGGAAAGTGTTCCATTCCCAAACTGGCCAACAGAAGAAGAGCTTCCCTGACAAAAGCCAGCCAAAGTATCCCAAATGTTATGAGTGTTTTGAGTACGGGAACTACAAGGGGGATCCCAAGTACCCAAAAATAGCATACCCTCCCACTGGAGGTAAGACACCAGGGGTGGCAAGCATAGTGCCTGAAGAGGAGTTTATCCCAGTAAGTGGGGGGCGTTCAGTGAGGTTACCCTAGTACCTCTGGATGACAGTAAGGGGTTTCCTAAAATCCATGTGCCCTCAAATACTGCAAAGTATAGGCAATGGATTACCATCAATGGGCAACGTTTTGAGGCTCTGAGGGACACAGGAGCCAGCATGTCTATGGTAAGGAGTCAGCTGGTGGCCCCAGAGCAAGTTATACCCAATGTATTTTATCAAGTTGTGGTGGCTGACAACTCGGAGGGTCACTATCCAGTGTCCCTTGTTCCATTTGCGTGGTAGTTCTTGGGTATTCTGAAAGTTGCAGTGAGCCCTCCCAGTGCTCTGGACTGTTTGTTAGGAAATGAACTTGAGCACACTATGTGGAAGGAATTGGAGCTTAAGGCACACCTGGAAATGTTAGGGTTGCCTGAGTGGAAATGTACTGGCACTAGGTCCATGGCTGCCCAGGAAGGGAGTCAAGGAGGGCTGAAGACTGGATAAATGGCACATCTAGCTACCAAAAGAGGGAAGGGCAAGGGGTGTGGGAAACCAGCCCCTGAATGTCTCCCAGCTGAGGTTGATGGGGCACCAAAGGAGGCTGCCCCGGAGCCCAGTGAGAAGCACTTTGCCTTACTCAGTGACCTACCTGAACATGCTGGATGACAAGTAGAGGGGGGACCCACCAAGGAAGAGTTCTGCAAGGAACAGAAAGAGTGCCCAACCCTGGAGGATATGAGGCAATCAGCAGAAGCCCAGGCAGCAGATGATGCCCCTGGGAATCACCACATATACTGGGAGAGACACCTCATGAATAGTGAGCCTAAGACACCTGTGCATGGTGCAACAAGGGCACTGGTCATTTGCCAATGCTACAGGGCTTTTCTACTGGAGTTCACTCATAAGATACCCCTGGAAGGACATCTGGGAAAGGACAAGACCTTTGCCAGTCCTTACCCCCACTTTTATTGGCCCTGGATGTAGATTTCCTCAGATGCATTCTGTAGAACTTGCTTGTCATGCCAGGCGAGTGGGAATACAGGGCCAAGGCTGAAATCCCCCTTTAATCCCTTGCCTGTCATTGCCCCCCCTCCTTTTGAGAGGGTCGGCATCAACATTTTAGGGCCTATGGATCCCCAGAGAGCCTCTGGCAACCAGTTAATCCTGGTACTGGTGGATCATGCAACAAAATGCCCAGAAGACATACCTCTGAGGACTGCAACTGCACCTGCAGGTCTAAGGCCCTAATTGGGATTTTCACCAGAGTGGGTTTCCCCAAGGAAGTGGTATCTGACAGGGGCACCCAGTTCATGTCTGTTTATATGCAGTCAATGTGGAAGGAGTGTGGACTAACTTTTAATTTATCCACCTCCTACCATCCACAAATCAATGGGCTTGTTGAAAGGCTCAACAAAACCCTTAGGGGTATGATCAGAGGCCTGCCTGAGGCATAAGTGGGATGTTCTCTTACCATGCCTTCTCTTTGCTTACAGAAAGGTGCCACAGAAGGGGGTGGGAATTAGACCCTTTGAGGATCTGTATGGACCCGCTGTAATGGGGCCTCTCAGTTTGGTGACAGAAGGGTGGGTGCAAGCTTCCAAGAAAACTCCCTAGGATGTAGTTAGCTACATGCTGACTTTCAGAAGCCAAATGGTCAAGTTGTGGAAGCAAACTTCTAACAACTCAGAGGCCAGACAGGAAGTAATGAAGTAGTGGTAAGACTAAACGACTACCCCTGTGGAATTACAATCTTGGCAGAAAGTGTGGGTGATGGAACTCGTGCAGCCCAGGGCCTTTCGGGACCATTGGACTGGGCCCTATGAGATAGTTGAGAGGAAGGGGGAGCTCACCTACCTGGTGGTCCTCAAGACCCCCAGGAACCCCACAGGGTGCCCCATTTCAACTGTCTCAAACCTCACTTTAAAATATCTGGGCTCACCATGCTGTTGGTGACAGATGGAGGGGAGGAAGAGGAGAGTGAACCCCTCCCTGACCTCTTAGCCTCCAAGGAGAAGGATGCTTCAGTGGAAAGTGTGAACCTTTCCCCTACACTGACTTCTGAATAGAAGAGGGACTGACACAAATTGTTAGGGCAGTACTCCTCTCTGTTTCCTCTTCCTAGGGACTACCCACCCGTGCACCCATAATGTGGATACAGGAGACAGCCTTCCTGTCAAGAATAAAACTTGCAGGCTGTCTGATAAGGTGAAGGCCAGCATCAAAGATGAGGTTTCTAAGATGCTGGAGTTGGGTTGGATTGAACCTTCCAGTAGCCCCTGGTCCAGCCCTATGGTACTGGTACCAAAAGCTGCCCCAACGGGCACCACACCAAAACTCAGTTTCTGTGTGGATTGCAGGGTGCTCAATTCAGTCACCAAGAATGATGCTCATCCCAGGGTTGATGAGCTGATTGATAGGTTAGGGGCTACTAGTTTCTGAGTATCTTTGATCATACTTCAGGGTACTGCAGATTGCCCTAACGAAAGGAGCCAAGGAGAGGTCAGCCTTCTCTATTCCAGAGGGCCACAATCAGTTTGGAGTGATGTCCTTTACACTCAAGAATGCTACTGCCACCTTCCAGAGGCTGGTGAACCAGGTTTTGGCTGGTATGGAGGTCTTCAAAGCTGCTTACTGGGATGATATAGCCATCTTCAGTAGTAGCTGGAAGGACCACATATTTAAGTTGCAGGAAGTGATTTAGGCCCTGCAACAAGCAGGCCTGACTATCACGGTCAATAAGTGCCAGATAGGGCAGGGGTCTGTGGTGGAAGGTGCAGCCCCTCTAGGCCAAGATAGAGACTATCAGGGCGTGGGAGCCCCCAAAACCCAAACTGAGGTGAGATCCTTCTCATGCCTCACAGAGTATTACAGGAGGTTTGTCAATGGATATGGCACCATTACTGCCCCTTTGACAGAGTTGACCTCGAACAAGAGGCCCAGTAATGTGATTTAGACAGAGGAATGCCAAAACGCATTTAACTCCCTAAAGCAGGCCATGTGCTCAGCCCCTGTGCACAGGCCCTTACTTTTCCTGGAAATTAATTGTTCAGACAGATGCCTCAGAGCATGGCATAGGGGCAGTACTTTCACAACTTAATGAAGAGGGCCTAGATCAACCTGTAGCCTTCATCTCTGGGAGGTTAATTCCCAAGGAACAGAGGTGGTGTGCTAGGGAAAGGGAAGCTTTTGCTGTGGTCTGGGCACAGACAAAGTTGAGGCCATACCTATGTGGGACTCTCTTCCTGATTCAGACAGACCACAGGCCCCTCAGGTGGCTAATACAAATGAGAGGTTTGAATCCAAAATTGTTGAGGTAGGGAATGGACTTTAGGGTGGACACAGATCTGGGATGGACCACACCAATGCTGATGGTCTTTATAGCTTCTTCCACCTTAGTATTAAGAACTCGGTAGCGGTTGGGTAGCCCTCCCCACTTTCAGCTGGGGGGACACGTGCTAGACCTGACAGCTTTAGGGTGGTCTTCCCCAAATATTTTGCCTGCTTACCTTCACTTTTTGTTCTATTCTTTTTGTTGGCCTAAGGACTCTCAGCACTTTGCCACTGTTAATCAGTGCTGAAGTGCTTGTGCTACTCCCCTAAAACATGATTTCATTGACTTACCCTCAATTGGTATATTTAATTTACATATCAGTTCCTAGAAGATTGCCCTACCTATGCCCAGGGCCTGTAAATTAAATGCAACTAGTGGGCCTGCCCCAATGATTGTTCCAACCACCCAGGTAGTCCTTTAAGTATGTCTCAGTCCTGCCCCTACAGAGTCTGTGTGTGCAGTTTACACTGCCATGTCAGCTTGCCTTTAAAACCCCCTGCTAAGCCTTAAACTCCCCTTTTATTACATATAAGTCACCCCTATGATAGTCCCTAGGTAGCCTATTGTGCAGGGTGCTGTGTAAGTAAAAGCTAGGAGATTTTCTTTAAACTTTTACATGTCCTTGTAGTGAAAAACACCTAAAAAGTGTATTACTGTGAGGCCTACCCCTCTCATTGGTTAACATTGGCAATTCCTTATTACACGTATAAGCTGTAATTCCTGATTGAGAAGGAGGAGCTCCTTTATGTTTGATATCATTGGAATGGCAATGATAAATACTCTTTGCTGGCAAAGTTGGTTTTAACATTAGTTTTTTAGAAATGTCAGGAAGGGAGAGAGGAGCTTGCACACCTGAATGGACAGTGTCCTGTGCCCACACAAAGTGTTGCAAACCCCCCCTTAGAACTGGTAAGGGAGAACTTCTGTGACTTCAAAGCCCCTCTTTAAAGTCACCTCCACTTCAAAGGCACAACTGGGTATAAGTACTGGGTCTCTGACTCCACCAAATCAAACACTTCTGGACCTGCAAAGAAACTCTGCCAGGGCGCAGGACTGCTGTGTTCCTACAAGGACTGCCACTCTGCTGGACTGCTACTCTGGAACAACTGCTTTTCTGCTGTGCTACCCTGTTGCCTGCTATCCTCTGCCCCTGATGTCGAAGAGCTGAACTCTTGCTTGAACCCAGGGTGATCCTCAAGTGCATGCTGACCTGCCTCCTGTTTTGAGACCCAGGGATATGAAAAACTCATCTCCTGCTCCTGGTCCATTGGAAGTGAATCCAGTGCCTGCTCTAGTACAACCAACATATTCTCTGCTGCACAAAGCAGAATCAATACATTAACGCTGCTGTGGGAACAGAACTGGCACATCACACGCTGAACCAGCTCACCGCCGCCAGAACCAATGCACCAAAACTGCCACATCACCGCAGCTGCAGTGAAAGACGATCGATGAATCCCCTCGACTGCTTTGAGAAACCCAGCGCATCGGCTTTCGATCTAATGCATCTCGGCTTCAGCACTTCATCTTCAGAACTGGCACATTACCATCGTTGCGTGGAGAAAATTGATGCGTCACCTTGAATGCGGGATCCATACCAACACATCGCTTGGCTGCACCCTGCATCTCGCTGTTGCAACCAGGATCAAGGTACTTTGGTCAGTGGGCCTTGTGTGGCTCCTGTATCTGGCTTGTGCTCCATCATGGTTTGCCTGCATTCTTGACTTTACCCCAGTCCAGCACAACCAGATAACCCCCGTATGCACGTATTGCTTCTAAGCACAGTTTACACTTTTATTCTTTAAAAAGTCATATCTCAACTTCTACTGGACTTGTTTTATTTATAAAATCATAATCTATTTTTCTAAACTGGTGTGAAGTCTTTTTGTGGTGTTTTCACTGTGTTACACAAATACTTTACACATTTCCTCTTAAGTTAAGTCTGCCTGCTCTGGGCCAATCTACCAAATGGTAAGCACAGGTTAATTTATAGTGTGTATCTGACTTACCCTGACTAGGATTGTGGTTTCTGCTAGGACAGGGTGCATAACTGTGCCAACCAGAAACCCAATTTCTACCAATATCCATCCATGCTTTAAGATCCCTCTACCTTCAACTCCATGGAATTTCGCTCATGCTACTATTGCCACTCAGCCTCTTACTGCTGCATTTTCCATCTGCTCTGACAACCTGTAGTATCTACCACAATGTTAATTGAGACTACAGGTGTCACTAATTCACTATCAATGATTTCAAGAATATCTTTTTCAGTGACCTCAACCTCCCTGAAGATGCTTTCATCAAGACAAGCAATGTACATTTCTTGAAACTTTTCCTGACAATATTTTTCTTGACAATAAACAACCTATCACTCGCCCAACCCCCTAAAAGGCAACACATTTGACATTGTTGTCACCACTATCCTTGAAGAATTGCTCTATTAATGCCATCAAAAGAAATATAACCACCTTAGCAAATACAAGCACCTCCAAAAAAGGCATCACATTCCTACTGAAATCTCTCATCTAAACACTGTAAAATGATTATTCAAATTTAAGCAAAATAAAACTCAGCCCCTATCCATTGTGCTAGTTCCGGAAAATGACACAGAAGAATAGCATGCAACCCTGGGGTCACATTTCTAGCATGGTGAATGGTCCTCTGCCACACCATGTCAGTAGAGGCTATCGCATTCTCCCCCCTGATGGATGGCTACCAGCTGTATTTAGAGAGCCCCACCAGGGGCCGCATTATACATGCAGCACATTTTCCTTCATTGCACTGGGCACACCTTTTAAAAGGTGCACCTAGCACAATGAAGGAAAATGCACTGTATTATAATGAATGCTCTGTCCTCAGGGCAGCCGCGAACTCACGCTGCCATGGGGGCAGCGCATTCAGGTGAAAAACGGAGCAGCTGCTCTGTGTTTTCACAGTGCCAGCGGCAACCCGCCTGCACTTTTAAAGGGGTTTAGGGACCTCCCTGAAGGCAGGTGCAGTCAGTGACTTCACCTGCCTGCAAGGGGATGTCTGCTCCCCCCCCTTCCAGAGAGCTGCTCTCAGGGGGCTCACTGACAGTGCGTCACCTTTTAGTGTCAATGCTCCTCCTGAGAGCTTCTTTGCCTCTACGCCTGCGTCGGTAATACGACACGGGTGCAGAGGCAAATAGATTCCTTAATTTGCAAGGGGCACACCCTCATGCAAATGAGGGAGCGCCCCCTGAAGATAGCGCTGGCACCTTATGTGCAACAGAGCTATGGGTATTACAGAAGGGGACGCACAAGCTAAAGTACAAAAGTGCCCCAGGGGCTCGCAAAGCGGGGCAAACAACCGTTGCGCCCTGGGGCACTTTACGTAATACGGCCCCAGGTATGCAAGGATTTTGGGGGTGCAAGTGGAGCCATTTCTCAGGGTATTTGATGTTCTCGCCTCCCGAAATGTTTTATTTTTAACTTCCAAACAGAAGTTTTTTCTTGACAAAAAAAAACTACTCTGATGGACATGGAGTTTTCATGCTGTGCACGGGGTCCAAGGAGAGATTTACCTTTGCATGCCAACCCGAGGCAGGGATATCTAGTGATGGTGAATCTCTATGGTGTTGTGGTTATAAAATGGATGGGATTAACAGTGAAACCTTATCATCCAAGCCAAAACTGCTCACTATATGCCCCAGCTGGCAGAATCATGAAAGTTACAAACAGAAAAACGTTTTCAAAGCCATGCAACGCTGCATTGATTCAGTCTCAAATCTTACAACCCTTCATTCTCCTAACAAATGATGTTCACTTCACTAATACTTTGTAGTTTATGTCAACAGTATCAGATCTTACACCAAAACAAGATAATGCTGCCCTGTCCTTCATTCCATGCAAGATACCTAAATGGATGACGTTTAAGCCATTCACACACATTGGACTCACTGACTTCTCAAGGTGCTAAAAGTTACCACTTATGAGGGCCACATCCAACTATCCACAATTCTTGCATTCTTAGCTGGAGATGTCCGTCCACCCATGCCTCCTCAGCATAGTCAATGAATCCATTGCACATGGCAACTTCCATAAGGCACTCAAAATAAGAAAAATCATTTGACTACAGAAAAAGGCAAATCTCCTTTCTGATAACCTCACCCATTACTTATACTTGAGATGTTGCCTTTTGTTTGATAGAGAAAGTAGAAGTCCTCCAACTGTGAGTGCATATCACTGCAAGTTCCCTACTAGACAATCATGAATTTGACTTCATACATTGAAATTGGCTATCCATCCAGATTGAGAATGCTGCTCATTCCATAAAGGCAAACCCTGCTCCCTGTTCCTCTTCAGTCTGACAGCAGCTTCCAACTACATAAGAAATCAAACACTTCTGGACCTGTCCCTCTCTGCAGGGTCACCCCCAAATGTTTTGCCTTCACTCCTCCTGCTTTGCTGAATTCCTTTTTGCTGGCTTTAGGACTCTATGCACTTTTTCCCTGCTAACCAAGAGTAAAGTATTTGTACGTGCTCCCTAAAATATGGTGCACATGGCATATACCTCATTGTTACATTTTAATTTATTTGTAAGTCCCTAGTAAATGCCGCTAGTGGGTCTGCAGCACTCATTGAGCCAAACACTAAAGTAGCCTTTTAAGACATGTCTCATGTCTGCCACTGCAACTGTAGTGCAGTTTAAACTGACATTTTTTGAAAACCTTCCTATTTAATACATATATATATACCACCTCGAAGGTAGGCCTTAAAAGCTCATAGGACAGGGTGCATTGTATTTAAAAAAAACTAAAATTCTACATGCTCTGGCAGTGTAAAAATACTAAAGTCATTTTAAGGCATATCTCTCCCATTGACTAAAACACTGGGTTACCTTATTACATTTAATAAGTGATACCTTTTGAAGAGGCGCAGATAGAGATATGCTATTTACACTCAAATGAATTGTAATTTTAAATCTTCTTTAATCGTGAAGTCAGATTTTAAGTGACAAAACTAAAAATGCTACTTTTAGAAAGTCGGCAATTTCTTGTGTACATTTGTGCCTTCTGCCAGTGCCTTGGGTCAAATGACTGTGAACTACTGATTGGGTTTGTGTAATCCTCTCAGACAGTGATACAATGGGGATTTGGTGTGGACAGAATGGACCATCCTACCGGCATGTGTGGGGGCGGAGCTGTGCCCTGTACCACTTACACTTCAAAGGGCTTGCTTCCAGGTCACACAAAGGAACCTGACACTAGTTGTTTATCACTCCAGACTTTGTGGAGCCTTGACAAGGGAAGGGAATAACTTTCCAGAATCAGATGTGGGAGTGGCAGAGGGAATCCCCCACTTAAAAGGCTGGGTCTAGATAAAAATATTGGACCCTCAGACTAAGGGCTTGATTACGATCTCATTGGGAAAGCCTTCCCAACGACTCGGATCGGGAATGCCTTCCAAACGACTCTGACGCGCACTGTCCGAACGCCGGAGTACGATGCAATGCGTGTCAATTCTGAACGACTCGTACGGAGCACAATACGGATGAGCAAGTCGTACGGAATCTAATCCGTCCGAGCGAGTCTTCCGGAAACCAGGCCTATGCGAGCGATTCAGACGCGAACGTTGCCACATAGCTCACCGTGTATGGGACACATTCGGATCACCACGCAAGTACATGATGAAGCATCTGGCGGGGTATACGGAATGTGACGGTCATGCGCAATAAAGTTCAAAAGAAACAGACAGAAAATGGCAAAACAAATATTGTCGACCAAAAAAATATAAAAAATAAAAATCAAAAAAACATCTGCCACACCCACAACTCCACCCATATAAAGACACAAGATAATGACTATGATCCCTTTCAAATTCCAAATACTGACAGGACACAGGCACTCATTCACTGCTCCCTGCTCTCTGCCTCATACACCCACACTCCACACACCGCACAACTTGCACACATTTTGCACCTTTGCCTAACTACACTCTCAAACACACACATATTTACTCATACACACTCACCATCACCTTCACACTCACACACACCACCATCTCCACCCCCCTCACCATGCCCCCAAAGAAGAATCCCCAGTTCACAGCAAAGGAGTTGGAAGTGCTGGTAGATGAAATTCTCAGAGTAGAGCCACAGTTATTTGGGACCTTAGTCCAACAGACCCCCCAGTCCCAGAGAACTAAGATGTGGGACAGGATTGTCGACAAGGTGAACTCTCAAGCACCTTGCCTGCAAACAATGGATGACATCAGGAACAGGTACTACGATGTGCGAAGGAGGGTCAAGAAGCCGATTAACAAAGAGCATGAACTGAGTCAGCAGACTGGCGGTGGCCCTCCTGCACCACCTGTGTACTTCACTTCCTGGGAGGAAAAGGTGCATGCCATCCTTTCACCAGAGAGCATCCATGGAATACCAGGAGCAGAAGAGTCTGGTGCGTACATACTCAAATAGCCAAGAAGGTTAACTCATACAAGGGGGGGGGAGCACACGCCCCTCATCCCAGCACAGTCATCCCCATTGCATCCTGGTAAATGCAGTATGCATACTTTCAAAGTTGCTGTACTTGTTCCCCAAAGTAGGTGCAGGTAGTGTACTCATCTCTAGACATGTGTTGCTGTGTTTAGCCCTTCATCAGTAGTGAGCAAAAGTAGCAGAGAACAGACAAAAGCCTTCAGGGGTTGCTGAAATGCTGTTAAACTCTTCACAGCTCACAGTACCTCTCCACCGGCACACAGGTGCATCCCAGGAGAGCTTGTCAGCTCAATAGCTCAAGGGAGCCTTCCAAACACAAGGGGGGAGGGAGCACACCGCCCCTTATCCCAGCAAAGTCATCCCTATTGCATCCTGGTATATGCAGTATGCATACTGTCAAAGTTGCTATACTTGTTCCCCAAAAGAGGTGCAGGTAGTGTACTCATCTCTAGACATGTGTTGCTGTGTTTAGCCCTTCATCAGTAGTGAGCAAAAGTAGTAGAAAACAGACAAAAGCCTTCAGGGGTTGCTGAGATGCAGATAAACTCTTCACAGCTCACAGTACCTCTCCACAGGCACACAGGTGCATCCCAGGAGAGCTTGTCAGCTCATTAGCTCAAGGGAGCCTTCCAAACACAAGGGGGGAGGGAGCACACCACCCCTTATCCCAGCACAGTCATCCCCATTACATCCTGGTAAATGTAGTATGCATACTGTCAAAGTTGATGGACTTGTTCCCCAAAGTAGGTGCAGGTAGTGTACTCATCTCTAGACATGTGTTGCTGTGTTTAGCCCTTCATCAGTAGTGAGCAAAAGTAGCAGAGAGCAGACAAAAGACTTCAGGGGTTGCTGAAATGCTAATAAACACTTCACAGCTCACAGTACCTCTCCACAGGCACACAGGTGCATCAAGGAGACAGTGATACTAAACACTGTTAGTAAAGTAAAAAAAACAGGAGTAAAAGAGCATGTAATGTGTATGCCAATTTCACTAACAACATACCTGCAATGAAACAGGAAGTCTCACCATTTAAAAACACAAGGCTTTGTGATCCACACACCACTCACCAGTGACAGCCATCTTGTCTGCACACAGTCACCCCCAGGAAAGCTGAGTCACATGAAGGGTGTATGGGATGGCGGACAAGGTGGGTGTTGGCACAGGCCTTGTGTGAGTCATAATCACACCAAACACTCCTACTCACACACATCCAAAATTGACCATATGGGTCTATGGCCACATCAGAGCATGGGGAGGTGTACTCACAAGATGACTAGCACTTCCACAAGGCATTGATCTGGAAGCACAATACCACCATGGACATGTGCCACAAGCAGCATGACCCTGGGTCAGCCATCTTGCCAGTACATTTCCACTCACTACCAGGGAATGCATATTCCCAGGGGTGTTCCTTGGGCTGGCCGGGAAGGTGTGTGGAGGACAGGGCATGATGGGAGTTGAACTCACACCTAACACTCCTCCTCCCACATAGCACAAAAAGTCCACATGGAAATTTGCAGAACTCACTGTGAGTGGAAATGTACTCACAACATGGCTGACACTGGGGATTGGTGTGAGGGTCACATGGCCATCATTGTACTGGACTTCAAGATCAACGCTGTGTAGCAGTGATAGTCAGCTCATAAGTACACTTCCCCACACTGGGATGCAGCCATAGGCCCAGATGATTAATTTGGGAGGTGTGTGAGGAGGAGTGTACGGTGTGACTACAACTCCCATGACGCCTGTGCCCACACCCACCTTACCTACCATCCCAAACACCCTTCTTGTGACTCAGCTTACCTGGGATGGAGTTAAAGTGTGCGGACAAGATGGGTGACACAGGGGGCTAGTATCTGCTGGGACACACACTTACATCAAGCACACATTATCCTCATCACACCAGTTCACAGTGACAGCCATCTTGCCAGTGTGACTGCATTCACTGTGAGGAAAGCACAGTTCATGGTGGGCTTGTCGGGCTATGTTGGAAGCTGAGTGTTAGCTGTGACTTCAACTCCCATCATGCCCTGGCCTCCACACACCTCCCCAGCCAGCCCATACAGCACACCTGGCACTATGCAGTCCCTGACAGGGGATGGAAAAGTACTGGTAAGATGGCTGACACTGGGACTGATGTAGGATCAGGCCACAACTCCCATCAAGGCCTCATGCTCCTCACACCAGTCCACAGGGTCAGCCATCTTGCCAGCACATTTCCACCCAATCTAATGGATTACATAGTTCTAGGTGTGTTGTTTGGGTTGGCTGGGGAGGTGTGTGGATGACAAGGCATGATGGGAGTCTGAGTCAGTGCAAATAATCCTCATACCAAATAGACCGACAAGCCCAAAAGGAAGTGTGCTTCACTCACAGTGACTGGAAATACACTGACAAGATGGCTGACACTGGTGCCTGCTGTCTGAATTGACCACAACTCCCATCAACGGCTTGTGCTCCCCACACCAGTCTCCAGGGCCAGCCATCTTGACATTGTTTGTCCACTCACTGTCAGGAAAGCATGGTTCCATGTGGGCTTCTTGGGCAATGTGGGAGGAGGCGGATTTACTGTCACTACCACTCCCATCAGGCCTGTACCCACACCTACCTTCCCAGCCAGCACCAAAAGACTACCTGTTACTCAACTTCCTTGACAGTGAGTGGGGATGTCCCTGCAAGAGGTCTGACACTGATGACTGTTGTATATTTGGCCACAACTCCTATCAAGCCTTGTGGTCCAGAAGACCAGTCCCCAGTGTCAGCCACCTTGACAGGACATTTCCACTCACCATTAGGGACAGCATGGTCCCAGGTGTGCTTTTTGGGGTTGGTGGGAAGGTGTGTGTAGGACAGAGCCTGATGGGAGATGTAGGCAGGGCAGATGATCCTCCTCCCAGGCAGCACAACCAGGTCATCAGGAAGAGTGATGTCCTGACAATGCGGAAAGTCTACATTCAAGATGTCCAACACTGGTGCCTGCTGTCTGTATTGACCACCACTCCCATCAAGGCCTCATGCTTCTCACACTAGTCCACAGGGTTAGCCATCTTGCCAGTACTTCATGCCATTCACTCTCAGGGAATGCATAGTCCCAGGTGTGTCTCTTGGGCTATCTGGGAAGGTGTATGGAGGACAGGGAATGATGGGACTTGGAGTCAGTGCACGCATCCCTACACACACCCAAAGCAACCTGTTCATCAGGATCAATGGCTATCTGACTCTGAATGGAAGTGCCCTAGCAAGAAGGCTGACACTGTTGCATGGTGGCATGTGCACTAGGCATTGGTGGGAGTTGCATTCTGGTTCCACTCCATGCAGCAGTGTCAGACACCTTGCCACTACACTACCCTCACTGTCAGTGAGCCCTTGTCAATGAGGAGTAAGCTGGCCTGAGTGGGAGGAGGGGTGCAATTACCAGCAGCAGGACACAAGCACACAAACCGCTGTACATCAAAGCTCCTAGCCACAGAAAGCAAGAAAGTAGACTTGCTGAATTCATCTGTCCATGTAGGTCAAGGACAATATACATGATGTGATTTGGCAAACAACTAAGCAGTAACACAATGTGCTACTCACAGCCAATGTGCACAACAAGATGAGAACTAGGTGCAAATCCCTCAAAACTGACTCTCAATAACACATCACATACATAGCAGCCTGTGAGTGTGTAGGTGGCCACACCAATGGGACAGAAATAGACGTGCACAAAGCCCTGCACACATGCACAAACCTTGCAGCACAACATAAGAGGATGACTACTATGTCATTGGCAAAGCACAGATGTGCGAAATACTAACACACCTGTGTCATGCACAGGGTGTCACTAAACAGTCAATGTATATGGACATGTAATGTCAAGTTACAAAAACATGCCCATGTATGCACAGGGCTGGACAAGACCAGCAACCCCCATCTGGTACAAAGTACAATGTCCTCAGAAAACATAGGCCAGCATCAGTGCTGTAGTGGGACAATCTATGTACATACACTGACCCTAATGTACATTAGCATATGTAATGTGTATGATCCGAGGAGCTGTGAAAAACACAATACACATTGTCTCTCTTTTCTACCCACAGGGAGTGCTGGGAACGCTTCAGGAAGCTAACAGGACACCCAGTCCCAGACTCTGGTTGAGCCAGAGCTCGAGGTCTCTCACACATCTTCGGATGACGATGAACTACCTGGCACCTCTGGTGTGGGTCAGCGTGCACCACCAGCATCTGGACCATCAGCATCCACTGTGACCACTCCTGCTACATCAAACAACACCCAGATGACCCCTACCCTATGGAGCCAACAAGACGAACAGACGAGAGCACAGCAACACAGGGCACTCTGGAGTTGGCAGGCAACAACACCACTGTCAACGAGGAAGGAGGCCCAGTGCTGACTGTGTCAGCAACAACTGGTCCTGCTCGGGTGGGTAGGGGTGGCAGGAGGAGCCGTGGGGACAGGTGCCACACTGCAGCTGGTGCTGATGAGGAAGCTGACCCCCATCTCTCACAGATACTCCATTCCTATGAGGGCTTCACCGGATATTTTGGCCAGGTAGTAGGGATCCTCAGGAACATGCAACAGCAGCAGGCTGACCATTACACCCGTGTGGAGTCGTACATGGGCAAAATTGACAACCTGACAGCGGTGCACAGGGACATCCTCACCTGCCTCCACCAGATTGCCAACACCATGTCCACACCTCCCTGTGTGCCTACAACATCTGTTGCATCAACATCCGCACCTGCCACAGGGAGTGATGTGGACTCTGGCGGAGAGACCCCTGCACTGCTGCGGCCTGCACCTGAGGGTTCCCCCTCCAAGCGTGGGAGGGGTCGCCCGCGGAAGTAGTAGTGAGAGAGTGAAGGTATGCATCAACCCCAAGAAGTGAACACCTGCTCCTGATGACCTCCATTGTGTGCTAAGCGTTCACCTTGTTGACTATATCTGAACTATCCCACATGGGATGGAGGGTCTAAGTTGGACCTTGGACACAAATTACTGTGGACTTGCCTCTGAGAATTCCATTCTACAATCACTACCAACTCCTCTCTTCACTCCGTCCATCATGTTTTGCACTACCCCATTGTGTGTTCATCACCTCATGCACTGAAATAAATCACTTTGCACGGAATACTTGCCTATGTCGTGACTGAAACACAAATGTACTGATAGAAATTAGGCACAAATACAAATTTGTTGGTGTGTAAATGACATTGTCTGTGAAAAAGTAACTAGTTCACCTCTTGGCTTGGGAGTAAATGTAACCTGACCCAGCATGACAGGTACACTCAACCAGTTCATCACACAGACCATTGTACAAGGAAGAGAATATATTTTACCATACTGTTGGGAGCAATATCACAAATGTAAACCAATAACAACAACCAGGGTCAGATACACAGATCATCATGGCAGACGTAAAGCACAAAATTCAAAGTTGGCTGCATGACAGCAGACAAGGCACGCCTCAATGTGGAGCACAGTTTATTCTAAAGGCACAACCTGGTGCCCTCACACAAAATGAGATCACATCACACTGTGACAAAAAACATAATTTGACATAAATGTAGCATTATGTCTTAAGTGAGTGTGTGGCACAGATTCAGGATCAGATTCAATCTTGCAAGGTGTCACTGCATCATGGGTCAGGGAGGTCACAAGTCTCCAGATGACATAAAAAGGACCCTGGGAAGGAGCGACATAGAACAGTCAGGAACTCATCAATCGGTTGCCCACACCTTCAAGAGACTAATCAGATCCACAAATAATTTTCACTGTGAACACTAGCTAGGATTCAGGTTAGCACTGTACCTGTGAACCAAACTCATTACTAGACACAAAACAATTCAGATGAACATGTTGAGTAGCATGCACTCACACACATAAAATCATATTGTAAACCAGACACACTGAATGCAACCAAAGTGCTTTGTCACCTCCTCTCATTGCAAACTTACACTCATGTGAAGAAGTTGTTGATGAGCTGCCTCCGGGAATCTGCCTCCTCCTCCTCATCCTCTCTGGCAACATGTCCCAGTCCTGTATCCTCTCTTGTTGGCGGCTGCTGGCCTCTTTCATCCTGTATGAACGGTAGCGCATTCCTCACAGCAAAGTTGTGGAGCATGCAACATGCAGTGACGATACGACACACCTTCAATGGTGCATATTGGAGGGCTCCTCCTGTATGTTCCAGGCAGCGGAATTGGGTCTTCAGCAGTCCAAATGTGCACTCAACCACTCTCCTGGCCCTCCCATGTGCCTCATTTGAAATGAACCTCAGCAGAGGAAACAGGGTTCTGAAGTGGTGTCAGCAACCACGGCAGGTTGGGATATCCAGAGTCTCCTACATTAAACACAGAAAAGACTTCAGTTGTCTGAAAACAGAGTACTCTCTCACATACAAGCAACACACAACATTGACATACAACATGACCTACCAACAAGCCAGGCACGCTCAAGTTGCAGCCGAGACATCAACTGGGGGATGGCACTATTCCTCATGATGTACGCATCATGTGCTGATCCTGGGAAACGTGCACAGATATGGGAGATCAGCATGCCTGCCAGACAGACCACCTGGACATTTATGGAGTGGTAGTGCTTCCTATTGTTCATTGGCATGTGGTGGGACCAATCCCACATGTGTTCCATCTATAGAGCCAATGACATGTGGCACACACGCCAATGTGTAGAAGTCCCCCTTGATGTCAGTCAACTGCCTAGGTGTCGGGAACTTGATGTACACGTCCAGGAAACGTAGCAATGCCGCCAACACATCCCGAAGCACATGGCTAAACATGGTCTGTGACATTCCCCCAGCAGTTCCCAGAGTATACTAGAGTGACCCAGTGGCAAAGAAATGTAGTGCGGCCATCACCTTCACTTTGGGGGTTAGCGCAGGGGGATATGGCCGTCCAGGCTGCAAATGTGGAGCCAGCTGGTCAGACAAATCCACAATGAGTTGCCTGGTGAAGCCTGGTATCATCTGATGCTATCCCGTTCTTCCATGGTCTGGAGGTCGGGGAAGGGCATGTGGACTGCCGGTCTCCTGCGATACCTATCTTACAAGTGCAAACACAGTGGAGGTCAATTAACAATGTACAAAGATATATGCAATGACACACACAGACCATGAAATCTATACACAATGAAGTAACAGGACTAAGGTTGAACATAGTTACATAGCACAGAATGTGACCCTTTCCAGACATGTCATCAAGGTATGGTTAGCCAGCAATTAAAGTGCTGTACTGTAAACAGTCACTGGTGTCTGTCACTGTACATGTGAACAACCATCACATACTCCACAACCCCAAAAATAATAAACCCAGAAATAGGTAAGTGCAAACTATCACATGTTTGAAAGGTACACACAACAGGATCATGTACTGCCCGATATGTGGGACACTAGATGCAGACAGCAGGTCACCATGCAAACCCTGCACAACACTGTCACAGGGTGGACAGTGTCATGATGTCAGGTCTGACAAACATGTACTATCACGTACACATGTCATTAACAATGTGAAGCCGCCATGTATTTGGCAAGCAGCCATGTATGCCTGGGACACGAAGACACAACAGCAACTCACATGACAAACACAAGCTGATGTGGCAGCCAAACTTCATGGTCCACACATTACAAAGTGACTGCGTAGTACAGAACTCAGACACAGTCTAGTTACAGACATGAATTTCACACAATGCACATTGGGCCTCACAGTCCACCATAGCAGTGAACATGTATGGCCAGAACATGTCTTCAACAATGATCACCTGGGTCTGCGTCCATGCCTTGGAGGGTGTCCTGTGAAGTGTACCCTCAATGTTGTGATGGGCCTCACAAACATTGTGTTGTGTGCCCCTCAAGCTTGGCTCATCATCTGAGTGTGAGCTATCAAGTCCCTTGTCCAAAATGTCATATTTATCACAGTCCCCACACATGTAATGCACCAGAACATGAAGATTTACACCACTACCTGCCCTGCTGACCGATTATTGGAAGGATGTGGTAGCCGTATGAGAACCGTTTCGCTCACATCCTTTGGATGTTGTTTGTTATGGTGAACGACGCTGGTGAGTATTGAAAGGAAGTGGTAGCCGTATGCGAACTGTTTCACTCGCATCCTTTGGCTGGTGTTTGTTATGGTGAACGACGCGGGTGAGTTTTCAAAGGACAAATTAGCCACATCCGAAACGATTCGGACGCATTGATTGGCTGTTGGTCGTCATGGTGAACGACGCGGGTGAGTGTTCAAAGGACGCGTTAGCCGCATCCGAAACGATTCGGATGCATCCATTGGCTGTTGGTCGTCATGGTGACATACGCGTGTTTAGTTTTGTGCTTGACTCGCGTGCAATACGATTCGGATACCTTCCATCACCAATGTATCTAAGTCAATAGTGTACAGATTTGGATATTTTGAATATCGCGGTAGGCGTGTCGGATGCTAGCAATGTAATGGATCGGGCCGATTTGGATAATGTGATGGACTGGGACCTATCGCTTTGTTGTACGAATGGAACTGAGACCGCCTCTGTTGCACACATATAAGTCTGTGTGTTCCCTGCAGTCCTCACTTGCCTGCACTACCTGCATCTTTGCTGCACCTCCCCATCTCACCTCTGCTGTCTCTACATCCTCTGGGAGCTACCATGGCGCGTACATTGGAATGGGCCCCTGCCTTCAAAGAGGAAGAGAACCAGGCCCTGCTGGACAGCCACCTTCCAGTGTACAGCCAGCTGTATGGCAAACCAGAGGAGCAGGTGAGTGTTGGTTCCACTGCCTTTACTTTGTACATGTGTCATACCATGCACCACTAGCATTGGAATTCCCAAGGGCAAGCATGCAAACTGAGTTCCTGTGAGTTTTGCATTGTGTACATTTGTGTTCTGCCCAGATACACTGCTGTGGAGGTGTGTGTACTGGGGTTGACTTCTCAGCAATGTTCTAATGGTTTGGAGTGATAATTGCACAATGGTCAACTGCCCTTGATGCCACTTGCCTAGCCCTTAGACATTGTTGCCATTCTGACCATGATCAATGTGGTCAAGTGTGTGACTCTGACACATGTACCATGTGGACTAATGGTCTGTCACAATGTCATCCTTACAGGTCAAATCCCATCAGAAGGCCGAGCTATGGCTGACCATCTTCCGGGCAGTCCGATCCATGGGGGTCTTTAGATGCCATGTCCGCCACTGCCAGAAGAGGTGGCAGGACCTCTGTGGCTGGACCCGGAGGATTGCAAAGGTGAAGCTGGTCCTGTCACCTCCACGCAAGAGGGGCGGACGCCGGAACCTGACCTCCCACATGCTAAGGATCCTGGCGGTAGTCTTCCCTGACCTGGATGTGGAGTTGAAGACCAGACAGCAGCAAGGAGGGGGTGGGTATGTGCCATGTCGCACACCTATGTCCAACATGCATGTTGCACTCCCTCAGACTGCGGTCCCTCTCACAGCTCATCAGTCAGCCAAACCAACAGTTCTATCTCAAAAGCTGACTAAGCCCCATGATCATTAGATGCCCAGTTGTGCCCCTTTCCATCTGTGACATGTGGGTGACTCATATCCTGGGTAGTGTCTGTATTCCCATGTTCATGTGATCAGCACAATATACGACATGTGCATGGACATTAACATCATGAGTGATGCTATTTGCTGACATATGTCAGCACAGTGAGTGATGTATGAGCTGTACTCAGTGTGTTACAAACATATATGTGCGTTAAGTTGCTTATGAAGCACACAGGTGTGCGTATACAATGCTACACATCTGGGCAGCAGGTGATACCAATGTGTATGCCTCTGTCAAGTCATATAGATCATTGTGCAAAATCTTTTGCCCCAGCCGTAGTGCTCAGTGTGATCAGATGTATCCCATAGGCCAAGTACAGGTATGCCAACCCAGGCCATCTGAGACACTGGCCTATCACATGTCTGTGTGTGAGGTACCACTTTCCCCATTCACATGAGCGCATCCATGTGTCAGACTCTGTGACAGTGACTACATGTGCCAATCTTTGAAAGACACAGGTATTCACTGTTGGAAACCTTGCTACACATCAAATGTATGACTGTTGTCTCACAATCACAACAGTTGGCATGTGTGTATCATCCCTTAACTATGCATACTTGTGGCTTGGTCATCCATGTGCACGCTGCATTACTAACAGCCTGACAGATGTGAAATGTGCATCTACACTCCCCTGTTCGCTCACATACTCTGTGGGGTAACTAGAGGAATGGCAGCTTTTCAAAGTGTATAATTTGTGCCCATTTCACTATAGCAAATATGATACCAAATCCGAACTTTACCACTTGTGGTATTCAGAAATGGCATTCAGGAGTATTAAAGTTAGGATTCAAAACTTTGCTACTCCTAAATGCCATTTGTGAAAACCAGAAGTTGTAAAGTCATGATTTGGTCTCACATTACTTTTGTGAATTGTGCCCTTTTTGTCTACCACGTAAGGGACCTGCAGACTTGGCACATACAGATGTGGACATAAGCAACATAGACCGTATTGGGGCATGGTGCTGACTGGAACCATGAGATGTACAGATCCTGTGCCAAGAGTCCGTACAGACGGTGCAGCCAGACAGGCCAGTGGCATAGTGTGCCACAGTAAGCATTGTGAGGATGCAGTGCTTGGACTTGTAAGTGTGTTGAACATTGTTCACATTTGTAAATGGTGAGCTGTATACAATGTGCCTGACCTCCAGAGTAATCTCACCAACACCCTCCATAGCTGAGACAAGACAGTGAGCCATTCAACTCTCACCCTGGCTAGGCCTACGACCTTGGTGCCCCAAAGTAACATTCAGATTAGTGAGCTGACAGCAGTGGACCTAAGACACTGGACACATGCAGACAATCACTGTTAACTGTGTGAAATGAGTCATGTTAGGACTATGGAAGTTTGCTGTTTTGCAGGCTGACCATTTGACTGGTTATGTCAGACACAAAGGTGCACATCATTATGACTGGGGATTGCAGGGTGGTTACCATGTCACAATTGACACATGTGCATCCCATTTGCAGTGTCACTTCAAGACTCCCTTGCAGGAGATGAGACAGGTATGTCATGGCACAAGACCATCAGGAGCATTACAGATCAGGCCACCTGTAACGTAGTGTAGTAGTTGACATGGTGGTAGTGTAATTTGACATTGATCTAACCGATGTTGCACATGGCATCATGTGTGTGGGAACAATGATTAACTGGCAAACTGGCAAGTGCCATGTACACATATGTGTAAATGTTATGTACCTGCTGTCAAAATTATGTTTATGCTTGCTCTGTGATGTGTTGTGATGATACCCATGTTTCAAGTCTAAGCAGATGAATAATGTGAATCTCTTTGTCATCCTTGTTCACAGCATCAGCACCGGCTACCAGAGGAGGCAGTGCCATGGACAAAGGGGCAGCGGCTCACCTGACAGGGTCCAGTGCGGAGGAGGAGGAGGAGGAGGAGGGACCCAGTGGCTTGGAGGGTGATTGGAGCCTCACTGAGGGCAGGTCGGAAACCAACACAACTTCAGAAGAGCACTCCAGCTCCAGTGAGGACTCCCTTGTGGAAGTGGGTGAGCCAAGATTGCAGTCCACCACCACCACTACCCCCACCACCGTCTCCACCCTCCCAGCTGCTCCCATTCTCCCTGTCTGTGGCCGCTCCCATGTTAGGGAGCATATCTCCTTCGGGCCAGGCACCGCACCCCCTGCCTCTGTCTCCCCTGCTGCCCTCAGTGCAGAGGCCGTGGATCTGCAGAAGCAGATCTCTGTGGGTCAGACAGCAGTGTTGAATGCCCTCCAGGTGCATACCACACATTTCAATCAGATGGTTACATTCCTGGAGGGCATTCACTCGGACATGTCTGCCCTACAGAGATCTAATCAGGCCCTGGCCTCCTCACTGACGGCAGCAGTGTCCCTCTTCCAACAGTCCCTCCCCCCTCCTTCCTCTGCCCCATCCACAGTCCCAACTACCCTACATGACCCAAGCACACTCCAACATGCACCTGCACACACAGCAACATCCACATCCAGGACACAAACCCACAAACACAAGTCTGAAACCACACGCAAACTCAGGGGACTGAAAGCACACCTACTACGGAGAGGCCCAAACGAGACAAACATGCATCCACAGGCACTCCGCATACCTCAGCTCCCTCTGCCTCCACAACCCCTACCCTTGACTCTCCTGCTAAACCCTCTTCCCAGAATCTTTTCCTCAAAGAGTTTGACCTCTTCCCAGTGACCCATCTGTCACCCCACCCAAGATGAAGAGGCAAACACCGACCCCAGGCCTGAGCTCCAAACCTGCTCCCCCTATGTGGAAGAGCCCAGAGCCCCCCCCAAAGATTCTCACGGTCCCCAAAATCAAAAACCCCACCACCAACCCACACTTCCCCTGGTAAATCCAGGTCATCATAGTCCCAGGCCCCCCTCCCAAAGCTCACACCTCCGACCCCATCCCTGTTTTCCCTCAGCGCCTTTACACCATCCCCAAGAAGGTCAAGCCCTCCCCCCTCCCACAGGCTCTCCCCCTCAAACAGCCCACCACCTTACTCTGTTCCTGCCACTGCAGTGGACCCCCCCACCAATCTGGCCAGTCCACTGCAGTGGACCTCCCCCCAATCTGGCCAGGCCACTGCAGTGGATCCCCCCAATCTGTCCAGGCCACTGCAGTGGCCCCCCACACCCCAAATCTGGTCAGGCAACTGCAGTGGTCACCCCCCCCAATCTGGCCAGTCCACTGTAGTGGACACCCACAACCCACCAGATCCCAGCCCTCCGGAAACCCAACCCAGTCCACCCTAGACCTGTCCCTGCGGTGCCTGCCATGCCCCCATAATGCCCCTCCCAGGGTAGGTGTACCCTTGCAATGGCAGTGCAGGCAAGTTATGGATGGGGATTAGCCCTGACCCCTCCTGGACTATATGCTATAGACTGGCCATTGGCCTTTTGTTGGACAAACGTCAGTTTGATTTTCTTCAAGATGCTTATTAAAGCATGTTTAATTGTTTACACTGTTGCTTCCTGTGTCCCACAACTTGGTCATACGTCAACTGTCCTACAAGTGCAATTCTCAACGTAGGCATACAATGATGTTCTAAGGTGATGGACTGTATGTGGTCCATGGAGCGTGTGACCTATCACAGTATGTATCCAAGTCATCATTGGCTACATTTGCAGGGTGTCATCATCTACATCATTTTGGGCCATGAGGGTGACCTGATTTTGCTAAGCTTCCATGTTTCTCTGACACTTTCGCACAAAGGTTGTGCTGCCATTTGTAGACATTGTGCAAGTCTTTCTAAGTGCAACCGTCTAGGATGTGCATGCATTATAGGTTTGTGATGTACAGCAAGTCACCTGTCTCCTAAGTACATCTAGGTACACATGGAGTTTGACTACGTGGTTGTGACTTTGGACACACCCATGTACGCAGGGTGATGGTACTAAAGTATGATGTGAATTTGAAGTGTCAGAGCCATGTCTGTGTCTCCTTCTGACATGGTAGCCCCCTGCCAAGGACAAGCTTGCCACAGGTGGCCTTCCACTAAATGGAAATCCCCTCATAGCTGTGTGTTCATTTGTGACATAACCCAAGCCCATGGTGTGTGTGAGGTGACCAGGAATCTCAGCCTTCAAACCAAGTTGCCTCCTGAGACTCAAGTCCCTGCTGATGTTCCTGTTTGTCAAGCTTTCTGTGGACTGAGTAGTCCAGTGCTATGTCAACCTAATGTGAGTTGTGCCAACCAGTTTTGTCTGACTACATCTAGTTTTTTGAGGGGTCTGTCTGTCTCTGCTCTGATGTCATGTATTCAGCCACATCCCTCATGTAATTGGGCATGAGATTCCTGTGTGGGTAGTGATTTGTTCTTGACCACTGATGTTTTCCTACTGAGCTATGCATTATGCTGTACCAGTTCACACCAAGCTGGCCTAGGAATGCAGTGAGGTGTGTAGTTTGGCCCTGTGCAACATGTGTTGAACATGGCAGAGTGTGTGTGCCCAGATGTGTAGTGTGTCCATCTAGCATGCAGACGCCACTGGAGGCTGTGTTACATCCATGCTCTTCTTTTGCACCCAGGGGAGTACAAGGCAATTTGTTGATGGATCCTAGCTGCAGGTGTGTTTAGCAAGGTTGATCTGGTATGTGCTGAGCTGGCACACAGAAGGTAGACTCCTATGTGATGGCAGGAGGACTATTTGAGATGGTGTCAGGATGTGTGGGGTGTTACTTAAGTTCCTTGACATTTCCTGTGCAGGGGACATGGAGGGTCAACATGGTCCCTATGTGAGTGCTTGTCATGCAGGAGTGTGATTCTGAGTATGTGAGCTTGATTCAGTGCCTCCACCCTGCGCAAGGTATGGTATGGATGCGTAGATGTGATAGGGGGACATCCATCCCTACAAGGTTGTATTTTGGCATGTGATAAGAGCTGTGCTCTGTGGCACTGTTGTGCTATTTGACTGTAACGGAGCAGTTCTGGCTGAGTGACGTTTGTTGATACTGTGCATGAGTCCATGGGGATACTGGTGAAGGAAGACCTATGTGGATGTGACAGTACCACATTGATACAAAGTTTGACTAGTCACAATGGGACAGAGTTGATTTGCGAATGTGAAGGTATGTACACCAGGGATGTGATCATGTGTGCTGGATGGTAAACTGTGAGTTGTTGTAGAGTTATTGCATGTTGTGTTTGCATGTGTGGATGCTATATTTTATCAAGTGCCAATCGTTTCGACTTGGGGCATTTTGGATGGGTATGCGGTGATGTGCAAATGACTGAATACACATCCATAGCCCCATGTATGTGTCTTGTTGTGAGATGTGGTGATATGTGGAGTGTGCATGTCCGGGTGTGCTGTGATGCAGCACGTTGTTGCATGAGTGCAGTCAAAGGCATCAGTGAGTGTGCAAATGGTGAAGAGATTGGTCCATCTGACATGTCATGTATGTCATCTGCTGAGGAGTGAATGGGTACTGTACATTGTGTGCATGTCATGTATCAGAGAGCTGTTGTGTACATGGTGATGGAGAGTGGTGCTGCAAGTGTAGGTGTGGATGTGATGAGGGCAGCACCCTTGTGGTCTTGTATGTCTTGGTTTGTTGTGGTATGTGTACTGGGCTGTAGCTCATGGGGCTGACATGCTTCTCCGTCTAGATACACCCGAGGGGCTTGTGACGTGCTTTTTTGTTTGTGAGTGATGAGAGATGGGCATGTCGTGTGACATGGGTGTTGTATGGAACATTCCTGCCTGTTTTGATTTGATGCTGAACTTGTGGTGAAGTTGACATGTGCATTTGTGTAGATCATGTGTATGTGAGTGGGCAGTGACAGTTGCCTGAGTGAAACTGTGGCAGTTACATTTTTGTTGAAGCTTGCTGTCTGCCAATTCATGTTCATGTATGCCTTTTGGATTAGTCACCGTCAGAACACTGGTGTGTGCAGTACCTATTGGCATCAGAGGAGGAGTTGCCTCCACCTAGCCTTGGCTCGTGTGAGTTGTGTGGGCTTGATTTTGGAATTGCCCTTTGTAGTCAGTGGTGGTCACTGATTGTTCATCAATGCCCTGGGATGGTGCCCTTAGATGTACATAGTGTTTGCTTCTGATGTTTAGTCAAGATGCGGGAACATTGGCTGGCAGCCCATTGCTCAGGGGGGTATTGTCCCCTCAAGTGAATGAGCAGCTAAGGGTGTTGATATGCAACCTGTGTTCCAACCAGTCCATAAACGCATCCCTGCGTTTCCAAGTAGACTAATCATGGCATTCTGACTTTGAGAGGACAAGGTGTGTAGCCAGCAGGGGAGTGGACTAATTGTGATGACATCCCTGGTTGTGCTGAGACCAACAGCCTGCACTGTGACACAACTCACATGTGACACAACAACAATTCAGCCAGTTCCATTGGTGTTAGCATTGTTAGTAGTTTTGTCATCTGAAATCTGGTTTGGCAGGGGTGGGCCTTGTAGGTGTTCATGAGTGCTCCCACTCAGTACAATGTACGCTGCCCTGGAGCCTGAGCTCAATATGTCTTTGTTGTAGGTGTCCTTGACAGATTTCAGGATATAGAGGCAGTGTTCAAGTAACAAATGTGGCAAATTCAGATTCCATTCAGCACATGTCCTCCATCCTCACAGGATGTACCCATTTGCCATTGCTTGCGGCTAGCTGTGTGGATTGTGTTTGTGAGCCACAGATTGAGGCCTACCTCCCCCCCCCCCCGGCATCGTCACCAGTGCAGGCAGATTCTAATACACATTTGGCTGTGCATTGGGGCCACCGAACCCTGTTGTTGTATCATCTGACCAGTGACTCATGTGTCATCCAACTCCTCTGTACACCATCTGCATAGGCAAAATGGCATTAGTCATTAGCTGCACAGACTGCAGCTTTTGTAGGTGGATGCAGAATTGCTCTGAGGGACATGCAACGAAGTTGACTGCATGTTCTGATCTTGATTTGGCTGCAACACACCCAGGCCACTCATGGTGACTGTCTTCTACATTGTTGTTGGTCCATGCTTTTCTCAATTGCAAGTGGGAATGTGGCCTACAAATGTAGCACAATCAACTGTGACACAGCCACTTCTGGTTTGTTGTAGTGGGGGAGTCATGATTACATTTTGTGTGTCTGTGTACTTGTGTGGTGTCGGGCACAGTCTCCTCTGGGCAATTCAAGGCCTATATCGAATACTTCCTGATTGGACTCAACACACATCTGACTCAGTGGAGTTCAGCCCCCCGTCGTATGTGTCAGGCCAGGGTAAGCCTGCTTCCACACTGACACACATGTTGTGCTTGTTCTGCAGTGGGCGGCTCTGCGGTTGTCTTTGTGCATCTTCACACGTGTATTTCACATGTCTTTTGTGGGCATTGAGTGAATGGTGTGCTTTGTTTCTTTCTCTACTGGCCCTGGGACTCCTACATCTCCACACTGCCCATCCCTTAGATTTCACCAGTCAACGTTGCTGCCACAGTGTGGTACTGTGTCTCATCAGAAATGGGCCATCGTGATTCTATCCTCTGTATTTACTGGTGGTTGTACCCCAAATGTAGTTGTTGATGTATTTGGGATGGTCACATGTCACATTGTGCAATTACACATTGCTGGGAGTGTTGGCCCCCCAAAGCCCAGATTAGCAGCACATGGCTGAGGGTATGCATTCCCCCCAAAAGGGTTGCCTCTGCAGTGCTGCAGGTGTTTCCCACCCATCCCCCTTTTTGTCACTACAGTACAGGTGGGGTTTGCCCCCCAATACCCCTATTTGCCCTGCCAGGCATGGGGGTTTAACACCACAAGCCCATATTTTTCACTACAGTACTGGTGGGGTTTGCCCCCCAATACACCTATTTGCCCTACCAGGCAGGGGGGTTTAACCCCACAAGCCCATATTTGTCAATACAGTACAGGTGGGGTTTTCCCCCATATACCCCTATTTTCCCTACCAGGCAGGGGGGTTTAACCCCACAAGCCCATATTTGTCACTACAGTACAGGTGGGGTTTGCCCCCCAATACCCCTATTTGCCCTACCAGGCAGGGGGGTTTATCCCCACAAGCCCATATTTGTCACTACAGTACAAGTGGGGTTTGCCCTCATTACACCTATTTGCCCTTCCAGGCAGGGGGGTTTAACCCCACAAGCCCATATTTGTCACTACAGTACAGGTGGGCTTTGCCCCCCAATACACCTATTTGCCCTACCAGGCATGGGGGTTTAACCCCACAAGCCCATATTTGTCACTACAGTAAAGGTGGGGTTTGCCCCAATACACCTATGTGTCCTACCAGGCAGGGGGGTTTAAGCCCACAAGCCAATATTTGTCACTATAGTGATGGGGGTTAGCCCCCATACCACATTATGTGTAAACAGTGCTGGGGCTTTGCACCAGGCACCCACCATGTATAGGGTTGACATTACTGGGAGTGATAGACATCCACCTCCCTATGGAGTGGATCACGGTGGGGGTGATAGACATCCACCTCCCTATGGGGTAGACATTAGTGGGAGTGATAGGCATCCACCTCCCTATGGGGTGGATCACGGTGGGGGTGATAGACATCCACCTCCCTATGGGGTAGACATTAGTGGGAGTGATAGGCATCCACCTCCCTATGGGGTGGATCACGGTGGGGGTGATAGACATCCACCTCCCTATGGAGTGGATCACGGTGGGGGTGATAGGCATCCACCTCCCTATGGAGTGGATCATGGTGGTGGTGATATGCATCCACCTCCCTATGGGGTATACATTAGTAGGAGTGATAGGCATCCACCTCCCTATGGGGTGGATCACAGTGGGGCTGATAGACATCCACCTCCCTATGGAGTGGATCACGGTGGGGGTGATAGGCATACACCTCCCTATGGAGTGGATCACGGTGGGGGTGATAGGCATACACCTCCCTATGGGGTGGATCATGGTGGGGGTGATAGACATCCAACTCCCTATGGGGTAGACATTAGTAGAAATGATAGGCATCCACCTCCCTATGGGGTGGATCGTGGTGGGGTGATAGACATCCACCTCATCCACCTCCCTATGGAGTGGATTACTGTGGGGGTGATAGGCATACACCTCCCTATGGGGTGGATCACGGTGGGGGTGATAGACATCCACCTCCCTATGGGGTGGATCATGGTGGGAGTGAAAGGCATCCACCTTCCTATGGGGTGGATCACGGTGGGGGTGATAGATATCCACCTCCCTATGGGGTGGATCACGATGGGGGTGATAGGCATCCACCTCCCTATGGGGTAGACATTAGTGGGAGTGATAGGCATCCACCACCCCCCTTGCCTCTACATTGCTGAAAGTATTCCCCCACCCAATGGTGACTGTGGTTTCTCACAAGCTGTGTATGAAATTAAATTAAATTACATTAATTAGTATTGTGTTGGCTTTCACACTAGCATTTTTGTGTGGGGTAGGTGTCCGACTTACCGTCTTCGGAGTGCGCGACGATTGGGGTTGTAGTATCGGCCGTAGACGTAGAGTATAGGGATGACATGCGCGATAGGATACATGGCTGCACCGTCTCATTCACAGGAATCGTGTTGTGGCGCGAATCGGAGCTGAAATGCTCCGTCTCCGGATGCTGTGACGTCTTGGAAGTGGCGACTTGTTCGGCGCTTAGGAAGTACGCATCATACTTGGCCGGCCGGAATCGGATTGGGAAATGCCTCCGGACGACTCGAATCAGCGTGTACGGAGGCTTCTCGTTGGAAAAATGGAGATGGAATCGGAGCGTCTGAATCATTCGGAAAATGGAGACTTTTTGGCATCGTACTTGCTCGTTCGGAACGGGTGACAAGTCGTACGGTAACCACGGCTCCGAATCGGATTTGTAAGTTGCGAATGCCATTTGTAGCTCTTCCCAGCGAGATCGTAATTGGGCCCTAAGTCTTCAGTACACTCCTGGACCTGTGGACATTACAGAAGAAGGACTACTACTTTACCCCCAGAGGCCTGCCCTGCTGCTACCAGAGGATTGCCCCACTGCTTGAGGACTTTCTTGCTCTTGGAGAAGGAAGACTGAACTTGTTCCCTTCATTCCAGGCACATTTGAGTGACTTCAAGGGTCAGTTGGCTGGCCTCCTGCCTAGAGGCCTCCCTGCAACTGCCCAGCTGGCCTGCTGCATTATACATACCTGGACCTGTAACTGGACCTGCCTTAACCCTGCTGGCCTTTGCTGCAGTGAGTACCTGATCCCCAAGAGGTGCCTCCCCAGGTCCTGGACCCTTGGCCGCCATTGGTTGATCTCCTCCTGTGAAGGAAGGTGATATCCTGAAGTTTTGTGTCCTTTGTGACCACAAACAGACCCGTTCACAATGAGACTATGCCACCCACGATGACCAACAACACAAAGCTCCAGCAACCCTTCTTGCTGGAGCAACTGCTGCTAAGATCGGCAACGGAGATCTGAACTTTGCACTACAGCAGCGACAGCAGGCAGTGACAGTGAAAGTGAAACACCCATTCATGATGCCTGATTGGCTCTTTGAGCCATAGGGGTGACATCCTGCGCCACCCGGCCTGCTCTTCACTCCACAGCCATGATCATCGGTGACGCTCTTCCTACTACTCATGGCCTCCTTCATCACAAATGGAATTCTTCACGCTGGACTTTGAGAAGGTAACTTTTTCAGCGAGACTAACCTGGTCCCTGTGCCTGTTTTTGCTCTCCATCGCAGTCGGCCTGAACTTGTGACTTTCCTTCAGTCTAGCATTACCAGATGAATCTGAGTGTTGCTTTGTGATTTTAGTCGCTATATCTAGTTAAAAGTTTGAAATTATATATCTCTGGTTTTACTGATTGGATTTTTGTCACTCTGGTATCATTTCATTTAGTGACATTTACTCTATTTTTCTTAATTGGTTTGGAATTTATTCTTTTTTGTGTTTTCATTTTATTATTGTGATGGAGCAAGGTTTCAGAATTGAAACTTGCTTGTATGCAATCCTCCTCATAGTATTAATTTATTAAACCTGTACTGTCAATACTAACATTCGCATTCACGAACACAAAAGGGATAGACGCTTGCATATGTGTTTTACTAATGAATAACGCTTGTCCATAACTCAAAATGGCCGCTAAAGCACGGGAAACTCAATGCGCATGTCGCAACCTGATCACATGTTGTGACGTCTTTCTTTGCTTGGTGGGAAACTTCTGCTTCTGCGCAGTGTGCATTAAAATGGCCGCTAAATGTTTTCACATGCTTAAGCTCGCTCTCATGTCATTATTAAATTGTCGTTTTCTTAACGCTACTAATGCAGGGTAGTATTATGATTAAATGGGAATAGAGTTAGGGAAAGTGGGTATACAGTGAAACATTTTATTTGTGATTTTAATTTTTTCTTCTTGCACTTTTAGTAATTCGTAAACTTGGGCCTGGGTTGGTGTCTTGAAACTCGAGAGACAGAGGGTTCTGCGCATGTGTCCTGTCTGCCTGCCAAGTGAAGTCAACTTGGACGTCTCCCAAGGCCACAACCTATTGGCCGAAGATGATGTACCCAAAGTTTCCGGCTGACAGAAATTGTTACTTTTCTCCTGTAAAATGTATAACATTTGTCGTGAGACGGGTGGGAAATAAAGCGAATGTATTAATTTGAAGGGGCGTGAACGTAAATACAATAGGCTTCACAATTTAGGCCAAAATTGACATGGTACGAGAATCAACCCCCTGTCCCTGTCCAATCAGAAGTAGTGGTCCCATATTTTAGCAACATTAAGGAGAGGTACATGGGCGTAGAAGGGTATAATAGAATATAGTATTAGTAAATTAGTCAGAGCAGGTTTTTCCAGAAGAGCATGCGTTCACGAAGAACAGGCGTCCATACTACCACAGCGCTCTCAACTCCAGACTGCCCAGCTGATCGGTTGCTGACTGAATCCCTATCCAGAAGAGGTCCTGAGGAGGGGGCGGCGGAGTCCATTAGACGGGAGAATCGAGAGAAGTCGAGTATCAGAGAGGGGAACGGCGCAGGCGTCGTTGTAGAGAGGTCACCGGTCCTGTCTTGATCCTGGAAGAAGTCTTTGCTCTTCATCCTTCCTGGGTCCTATCCTTTCGGACTCCTTGGCTAAGGGGCTTGGTTCTCGCATTTAGGTAACTATACTGCAACCTTTAGTTGCGCTGCTGTCTCTATCTTCTCCTCTACCTTAAACACCGTCATTTATTAGCAAAATCATTTCTATGCTTTTTCTTGGGTATTTCGATCAAGTACCGAGTTTTCTGTATTTTACTCTGCTAAAACTTTAGAAAAACATTTTAAAACTTCCTGACTCAGTGGTTATTTCAGAATTATGTACTATAATGAATGTCACTCATTTTAAACTTCCCAATTAGCAAAGGATCCATTGGTAAGTTATTACTCTTCAATCAGAAGGTAATTGGTAGCAGGGATTTTTGATAAAAGAGTACATCTGACACCCAGCGTAAGTATTAGTGTTGTATGAATGTATGGGCCCAAGTGAGTATATGGTGTATGAATGCTGTTGGCTAATATTGCGCTGGATCAGTTTTCTGGTAAGCAGAGGACGGTTGTTGTTACTCTTTGTTAATTGGGTAATGAGAATTTTATTTGTATTTTTATGAACTAACATACGCTTATTTTGAGTTTTGTTTTATGTTGTCTAGAAATCCCCGGGAAAAGAATAGTGGGTGGCAAGTGGAAGCCATACTGCAGTGAGGTTATCTGTCAGGCAGAAATAGTACTGAGAAGTTAAGCAGGACTTCAAGTACTTGTTAGGGACTCTATGTGTGTAAGTAATAGCAAAAAGGGTACGCTGATAAAAATTTGATGTTATATCACCTAGTAAGGGTAACATTGAAGAAGTAACAGGTACTTCTGGAGCTTGTGTGAAGAGTAGACGGAAGTGTTTTACTTGTAGTGTATGTATTAGTAAACGGAAAGGTTTTACTAAAGTGTGGAAGAAACTATCTTTTTCGAAATTAGTGGAAACTGGCACGATAGCGAATGTTATATGTTGTTACTGAAACTTAATTAAGATTTATAGAGAAAATAAGTTTGTGTAAATTTGTAAAGGGAGGGTCAGTTGCCGGAGAGGGAGCTGACGTCACAAAAACGCCGCGCTGTGGTAGGTTGAAAACAGCGGGTGTGGAAAAACCCTTGTAAAGGAGGGGTCAGTTGTCAGGAGTAGTGCTGACGTCACAAGTGCCGCGCTGGGATTGGTTAAACCAGCGAGAACAGAAAAGAGCAGATTGTAAAGGAGGGGTTGACAGAGAAACGTCACCAAAAGGCCGCGCAAGGATTGGCTCGGAAATAAAAGGTAGCAGACATTTGATTGGTCGAGATTTAGAAACAAAATTCTTAGTGGAGAAAGGATTGCATGTTAAAACGCGATCCAACTTTAATAGGAATTCGTCCGGATAGGAGATTCCTAGGTTTTTCCAGAATATAATTTTGTACACAGAAGATTAGATAGAATGTACAGAGAAAAGAGAAAAATGTCATTCTTACAAAAGATTAAGAATTATTTTAAAAAGGACAAACCAATCAAAACTAGAGAAGGAATTATTATTCCACCAGCTAAAACGCCTGCATCATTTATGATGATGGAGAGAGGCTATCATACGTGTGTATGGATAGAGAATTGGATAGAATATACCAAAAATGATTGAGTATTAGCATTTCCTGAAAATGGCACTTTCAATGAACGAATTCTTCAAAACTTGAGATTGAGGATGAATGATTTAGAACCAAGACCTAGATTAACTCAGTATGAAGCTCTAGAAGAATGGGAAACCGAGGCATTTGAACGAGATAGATCTAGAAGTAATAGGAGTTACCCAGGATTTTACCCCAGATATTTACGTGAGTCAAGAGAGGGTCAGATGAAACAATGGAGCGGGCAATGATTACAGAGGGACTGTATCCATTATTCACAGAAGGAGAAAAATCAGGAGGCAAATAAACAGAAAAGACAAAACATTTAATAAGAAATGAGGATTCAGAAGACAAATTTATGGAAGAAATGTTAAGAAATCCTCCACCATATCAGGAAGGGACAAGTGGATGCCCTCCTAGTGCACCACCACAAACTCCAATGGTACCAAAGGTAATGCATGAATTCACCCCGACTAGAATACTTCATGACAAAGAAAAGGAAGCTTTAGAAAAGACTAGAGCAGAACTAGTACGGAAAATAACTCAGATAAAAGTACATCCCGATTCATTGACTATTCCCGTAACAATTGGTCCAGTAGTTCCATTATATGGTACTCAAGGAAACTGCCCTCCATTGATACCTGTACCGACTCCTATGAATACTCCTGTGAGTAACCCCAAACAGGAAGCTCCAGTTATAATTGAGGATCAATTTAGTGATTGTGAATCCACAATATCACTCATGGATTTACCTATTCGAGGTTCTGTAAATAATACTCCAAGAAGAGATGTACCTGGAGGTTCAAAAGATGTAAGTTCAGTAACTTCATCAGGAACAAAAAGTGCTACCATAGTAACACCTGAAGATCTAGAAAGATGGGTAAAAGGGTCAGTCAAACAGTGCACACCTCCAAAAGTATTGGATATCCATAAATTAAAAGTTGAATTAGAAGAAATAATAGCAGGAAATGTAGGAATAGAACGCTTGAATACCTATGATGAAGAAGAATTATTGTTCCTATGCAGAAGTATCACTAGAAATGTGAGGGTATTTCATGAAAAATTGTCCAATCTAGCATTACAGATGGGAATTGAAATAGGGAGATCAAAAGTACTACAGAAACCCTATAGAGCAGAATTTTCAGACAAAGATTTAGAAAATATGAATGCATCTGGAAGAAGACTGCAAATAAGAGAATTAATGTTAGTTTTACAAAAATGGGGAGATCTAGATAAATGGAAATCTAGGTGGGCTAAGAAAAAGGAAGAAGCACGAACAAGCAGAACAGCATCTGAATATGTGATGAAGGAAGCAGGAAAAGCAGATCAAATGTATCCAATGCGAGAAGTTGCGGGAGGAGGATATGTACATGTCCCATGGAGCAGACAGGATATTTTATCATTTACGAATGATTTTCCAAAATTGAGGGAAAAACCAATTGAATGGTATAAGCAGGTTGAAAGGTTTGTGAAAGTGTCAAAGGTATTGTTGAAGGATTTAGATGGTTTGTTTGACATAGTGGTACCTGCCGATTTATGGACAGATTGTAAAATCACAGTCGATTGGCCCAGTGATGAATATCCTAGAGATCCAAAGACAGGTGCCCCGTCAAATGATGTGATGAAAAAGTATCAGCAGGTGATAACATACCTGAAAGGGAAAATACCCCCGAAAGAAACAGATTGGGTGAAAATAGATCGAACTACCCAAGAAGCCAGTGAAACAGTACATTCTTACTATGAACGCCTATTACAGGTGTTTAAACAGTATAGTGGATTTGAGGACATTGGAGACAAAAACATGAGTCAGTTTGTGTATCGGTTTGTTTATGGTCTGAAGCCAGAGATTTGTCAGATGATTAAACAACACATGTTGTGTTGGCAGGGAAAACCTATCGATGAAATTTTGAAATATGCAAAATATTGTGGAGACGATATTGAAGATAGACACAAGAAATTGCAGGAAAAGGTGATGTGGGCTCAGGTGAAAATGGCAGAGAAGCAGGGAATTAATTTGGAAAATCCGAGTGAGAATCAAGGAAAAGATTCTGGAACGAGTGGTGATACTGGGAATGGTGGAAAATTTAGAGGACGAATGAGTAGAGAAGAAGCTAAAAGAAATTTCCTTGTCATGGATGCGGAAAATTGGGGCATTGGAAGGACGAGTGTAAAAGATTCGAAATAATAATGGCCCAAATCAAAACTTAAATCAACAGACGCAGAATGACTCACAGCAGGGTGTAAATCCCCAGAGTCAGTTGCCACCTCCACCTGTTCAGGGTAATGTAAGCAGAGCAAAACATGGTACAGACATCGGATACTCAGGAGGAAGTGGTAAGAATGATTATATGACATCACAATTTCTTTTGCAGGACAATTATTGTAAATTCGACTCATGACGGTGCCTAGGAGAGGGGAAGAAGGAGTGCATACTTGGCGCATCCTTACAGGTAGATCAGTCTGGTCCATATGTTGAAGGAAATGTGAAAGGTAATGATATTACTTTCCTTTTGGACACTGGTGCTACCAGGTCTACTGTGAGATCAGCAGACATCCCAGACCTTCCTCTCTCTGGTGAAGATATCCAAGTAGTGGGGGTAGCTAATCAAAGAATTAGAACACCTCTTACTGAACCAATGGAAGTTAAAATTGGAAACTTCAGAGAAATGCACCAATTTGTAGTGTGCGATTCTAGCCCAGTGAATTTATTAGGTAGAGACTTATTGTGCAAAATGAATTGTACAATTTTCTGCACTCCGGATGGTGTGGCAGTTCAGACACCAGATGATGACCATGTATATATAATTATGGTTGCAAAACAAGGTACAGAAATAGATGAAATGTTCTCGCTGATAACAAAAGATGAGTTGCCAGAAGAATTAAAAGGTACAGTAAACCCAATAGTATGGGATTTCACTGGAAAAGAAGTAGGACTTATGGCAAAAATCGATCCAGTTCAAATTACGGTAAAAGAAGGTGCGATTTTCCCAAATACTAAACAGTACAAAATGAGTGCAGAAGTAAAAGCAGGAGTCATTGAAGAAATCAATCGAATGGTATAACAAAACATTCTAAAAGAAGTAATGAGTAGCCCATGTAATTCACCAATAATGGGACTAAAGAAACCTAGTGGAAAATATAGGATTGTTCAGGACCTGCGTAAAATAAACAAGATTGTGGAACCATGTTGTCCTATAGTACCAAATCCTGCAGTAATTCTATATCAGATTCCTTGGAATGCAGGATGGTTCACAGTAATTGATTTATGTCAAGCATTCTTTTCAATACCATTGCATCCAGACAGCCAGTATCTTTTCTCATTTAAATTTGAGAACAAAGTCTATGTGTGGAACCGTGTTCCTCAGGGGTACACAGAAAGTCCTTCCATTTTCAATCAGATTTTGAAAAAGTGCCTTGAAAAACTAGTGATGCCAGGAAGCTCAGTTTTAGTTCAATATATCGACGACTTATTAGTAGCGTCGACCACCAGAGAAGACTGTGTTGTTGATTCCATAGCATTATTGAATCTTTTGGCTGAGGAAGGGCATAAAGTCTCACCTGAAAAGTTACAGTTTTGCAGGACAGCTGTTAAATATCTGGGACACCAAATTGAGAGGGGAAAAAGAAGAGTAACCTCTGAAAGAGTAGAATTAATAAAGAGAATGCAAATGCCTGTAACACAAAGACAAGTGAGAATGTTCCTAGGAATAGTAGGATACTGTCGACAATGGATACCAAATTTTTCCATGTTGGCTAAGCCCTTAATTAACATGACGAAAAAGAAAGCAAAGGACCCTGTTGAATGGGAGGATGAAAGTGTAGAAGCTTTTGTAAAATTGAGAAACGCACTTTGTTCAGCACCTGCCTTAGGCATGCCTGATTACAAAAGAGAATTTGCATTATTCTGTCAAGAGAGAGAAAATTGTGCACTTTCTGTCTTAACTCAGAGACATGGTCTAGATAGACGTCCTATAGCATATTTTTCTGCTACATTGGACCCAGTAGCAGCCGCATTGCCAGGATGCCTAAAAGCAGTGGCAGCGACTTGTTTGAGCATTGAACAAAGCGAGTCAATTGTGATGGGACATCCTGTAAAAGTGTATGTTCCACATGCAGTTGTGATTCTATTGACAAGAACCCGAACTCAGCATCTTACTCCTAGTCGGCTGACTAAATACGAGAGAATAATAATGGGTGCTGAAAATGTGACCATGGTAAGGTGTACAATAATAAATCCAGCAAATCTATTGCCAGACCCATATCATGAAACAAATAAAGATGACGAAGAAGATGAACATGATTGTGTACAGATTACAGAATTATGTACAAAACCACGCCCAAACATTGAGGAACAGCCTCTTAAAAAGCCAGACAGGGAGTTATTTGTCGATGGTTCATGTCAAAGACATGAAGATGGTAAACTAACTGCTGCCTATGCGGTATGTGAATTAACTGGAATAGTCGAAGCATCCTATTTGCCAGGAGTCAAATCTGCACAAGTAGCTGAATTGATAGCTTTGATAAAAGCTTGCAAAATTGGGAGGAATCAGAGAGTGACCATATTTACAGATAGTCAATATGGTTACGGGGTCGTGCATGATTTTGGCCAACTGTGGATGCAGAGGGATTTCATGACTTCTTCAGGATCCCCCATTAAAAATGGACAATTTGTAAGGGAATTGCTAGAAGCAATACAATCACCAAAAGAATTGGCTGTAGTGAAATGTGCCGCACACCAGTCAGGAGATGACTGGGTGGTAGTCGGCAACAGATATGCAGACTTGGTGGCTCAACATTGTGCCAAAACCAGAACGTCAGTCAATAAGAGGGTGGAAAGAATGGGAATCAGCTGTCAACTTATGCTGTATATGCCACCTGAAACTTGGAATGAGGTGAAGAAATTGCAAGATGAGGTCGATGAAAGTGAGAAAAATTTGTGGATCAAAGTGGGTTGCTCCCAAAGAGGAGAAGATGAAGTGTGGATCAGTGCAGATGGCAGACCAGTCATGCCAGACTGTTTACTCTCACAAATGGCTAGAATGCATCATGGAGACACACACATAGGGAGAGATGCAATGATTAGGCTGTTCAGACAAAATTGGTACAATCCCAAATTCAGGGCTGTTGCAGAGAGTCTTTGCCAGAGATGTCTAACTTGCCAAATGCATAATCCAGGCAGGAAAACGATAATTGGGTTTGGAAAGATTGGAAAGGCAGAGGGCCCATTTATAAGACTCCAGTTCGACTTCATACAGTTACCACCATGTAGAGGGCTGAAATACGTACTAGTCATAGTGTGTCTGTTTTCAAAGTGGGTGGAGGCTTACCCTACTAGGAGAAATGACAGTATTACAGTTGCAAAACTGTTGTTACGTGAGCTCATACCTAGGTTTGGTTTTCCAGTATCTTTGGAATCAGATAGAGGAAAACACTTTAATAGTGAAGTAATCCAAACTAATTTGTGAAGCATTTCAAATCAAACAGAAATTGCACTGTGCATATCGCCCAGAGGCTTCTGGAGTGGTTGAACAATTGAATGGCACTATAAAGTCAAGATTGGGAAAAATGTGTGCATCAACATCATTAGAGTGGCCAGATGCATTGCCACTTGTCCTGATGGGACTCAGAAGCATACCTGACAGAACAACAGGATTGAGCCCCCATGAAATAATGATGGGAAGAGCAATGAGACAAACACATGTTCCCACAAACAAACTGGTGAATATATCTGATGATATGGTTTTGGATTATTGCAAAGGATTGGCTGACCTAGTGGGTTCTGTCTCTCATCAGGTTGGAGAAGACGCAGTTTCCAGGCAGCCTGAACTAGAACATGATCTGAATCCTGGTGATTGGGTGGTAGTGAAGAATCACACCAGAGAAACGTGTCTATCACCCAGGTGGAGCAGACCTTGTCAAGTCATATTGACCACCAATACAGCAGTGAAGTGTGCAAGATTTCCTAATTGGATTCACGTAAGCCACACTAAGAGAGTTCCAGAACCTGAAGAAGAGAATCAACAGACAACAACAATCACTGAAGAAGCTGAAGGTTGCCCAGCTGAGGAACCTCAGGCTAGAGGTTCGAGAGAAGCTGACGGAGAACAACCGAGCACAAGTCAGGATTGGATACCAGTGGTAGAAGTGCCTGAAGTATACCACAGAACGAGAAATCAAACTAAATTGGAAGAAATTGAAGAAGATCAGATAGGTGAAGAAGAAACAGTTCGGGATCAAGAAGACAAGACAGTAATAGATCCTGAACTAAATCAGATAGGGAAAGAAAATTGGACTAAAAACAGTGAAGATTTAATAAACTTTGAAGAGGGACAGACAGGTTTAGAAGAATCAGGTCAGGCTGCAGAAGTTCACAGTGCAATAAGCCCTGATCAGAAGCAGTTAGATCAAGAAGAATTCACTAAAGAAAAAGGGGTTAATACAAATGAATACAAAGAAATAAAAAAGGAACAAAGCCTACATCCTGAAAGTCATTGTGGAGCTACTGAAAAGAAACCAATCAGACCTGAAAAAGAACAAACAAAAGAGACAGTAATCAAAGAAAACAAAACAGTATTAAGCAGTAAAAATAACGAGATCTCTGAAGACGATAACAAAGAAACAGTGCCAACCAAGAAGACAAGAAAAGGAGATCATTGGCCAAGTGTCATTAAAAGAGTAAAATACCACATAACGACCAGAAGTGAAGATCCAGAACAGGTACCTGAAGTGACAAGTCAAACTGAACAGGAGAAAAAGTCAGGAAAAAGAAAAAGTAAAAGACTGAGACTTGTGAATAACAAATTCAAGGGTCCTGACTGGACTTATATCATTCTTGAAGATTTTGAAAGCTCAGAGTCAAGTGACAGTGGTGGCGAAGGAACAAGTGCAGAACTAACATACGAAGAAGAAACAAGACCACCCTGACTAAACAAAAGAATCCTCTAAAGAAAAGAAGAAGAGATAAGAAGAGAAATCTTCCTTGTCGAAAAATGCCTGATGATAGAGTTACTGGGAGACCAAAACGAAATTGTTGTAGGAGATGCTGTGCAATTTGCATATGTAGTCTAGTATTGGTGCTTATAGTATGGTTAGTCCTGATTGTAGCAATTCCTTACCTTATGATAATAGATAAGAAGATTAATAATGAAACTAAAGGGAGGACAGCAAACATGAAGGGCAATAGAGTAGAATTAATGGCAGAAGATGAGGCAGAAATTCATCATGAAATAGCTGATAACGACACTAGTTTAAATGTTTTCACAAAGTTATTGTTTCAGTATGTAGACACAATGGAAGTTAGTAATTGTTATGTCTGTATGAAGTTACCTGAATCAGTAGCGGAAGGATTAACATACCATCATTTACCCCTGACATATGGCATCTCATGTAGTGTATTAACAAGTTTATTTTATAGAACAGGTAGGCTACAGTATTATTATTCAAACTTAGATGTGATATTTTCTGAGGTTCCGATTCGCAAGAGTATGAACCCAGTGCTTAGTAGTCAAGACGCACAGTTTATGGGAGAGTTTTTCTTAACAATGAAATCGATAGACATAACACATGCACATAGACACAATCTAACATGTTCTTTACTAGAAGAAGAAAAGATATTTTTGAATTTAGTAGAAGATAGAAGACATGATTTTCAAAAGAAAGCTTCAGAGCATAAGGCTCAGTTGCCACCTTGGGCGGAGAAAGAAGGGAGTTATACACCTGGTAAAGCTCAAGCTGCAATGGCTCTGGATTTCGTAAAGAAAGGGAAAATTTGTCTTCATAGGTTAAAAACTGATTATAACAATGTTTTCATCGGTACCAGTGAATGTGAACACAATTTTTTAATTCTTGGAGGTTGGGGACTCAAAGGAGGAACAGATTCAGTTTTTCCTGGAATCTATTATGTATGTGGGAATAAGGCTTACTTTAGGCTTCCTGCAAGGTGGTATGGAAGTTGTTATTTTGGAATAGTTTTTCCAAAGATATACCACGTAAAAAGAAACACTGGAAGCAATGAAAACAATAATGAATTAATACGTAGTAAAAGAGCTAGTTTTTCAGAAATTGTAGGTGATATATTTGGTGCATTGATACCTTCAGTGGGAATAATTCTGAACTCAAGGAAAATATGTAAATTGTCTACTGTGGTTGATCGTTTATCAACGGATACTGCTGGAGGTTTTCTAATGATTAATACGGAAATGGTTGCGATTAGATCTATGGTGATGCAAAATCGACTTGCTCTTGACATTCTATTGGCAAAAGAGGGAGGAGTCTGTAAATTATTGAAAATGGAACATTGTTGCACTTATATTCCTGATAAGAGTGCAGAAATTGGAACGTATATTCAGAACATAACTAAACTTGAGAAAGAACTTAAACCACTGGAAGTTGATAGTGTATGGGAAAGATTGACAAATAGTATATCGTCAATTGGAACCTGGTTTGCTAATGTAGGGAAAGGACTCATAGGTCAAATATTAGTACCCTTAGCAGGGATAGCAATAATAATTTTAGCAATAACAATATGGTGCAAATGCTGTAGAAAGAATGGAACATATAAAGTGACAGGAAAAGGAAAGAAGAGAAAACTAGAAGAGATCGAACTAGAAGAACGGAGAAGTGATTTATACAAGAAATTAAAAGGAGACTGTAAGAATAGAAAAAGTAAAATTGAGAATGAAACGAATTGCTAGAAGTTGGCATCTGATTGAGGGTAGTGTTTTTGATGGCTCAGAAACGCCATCAGAGAGGGGATTGATGGAGCAAGGTTTCAAAATTGAAACTTGCTTGTATGCAATCCTCCTCATAGTATTAATTTATTAAACCTGTACTGTCAATACTAACATTCGCATTCACGAACACAAAAGGGATAGACGCTTGCATATGTGTTTTACTAATGAATAACGCTTGTCCATAACTCAAAATGGCCGCTAAAGCGCGGGAAACTCAATAAGCATGTCGCAACCTGATCACATGTTGTGACGTCTTTCTTTGCTTGGTGGGAAACTTCTGCTTCTGCGCAGTGTGCATTAAAATGGCCGCTAAATGTTTTCACATGCTTAAGCTCGCTCTCATGTCATTATTAAATTGTCGTTTTCTTAACGCTACTAATGCAGGGTAGTATTATGATTAAATGGGAATAGAGTTAGGGAAAGTGGGTATACAGTGAAACATTTTATTTGTGATTTTAATATTTTCTTCTTGCACTTTTAGTAATTCGTAAACTTGGGCCTGGGTTGGTGTCTTGAAACTCGAGAGACAGAGGGTTCTGCGCATGTGTCCTGTCTGCCTGCCAAGTGAAGTCAACTTGGACGTCTCCCAAGGCCACGACCTATTGGCCGAAGATGATGTACCCAAAGTTTCCGGCTGACAGAAATTGTTACTTTTCTCCTGTAAAATGTATAACATTTGTCGTGAGACGGGTGGGAAATATAGCGAATGTATTAATTTGAAGGGGCGGGAACGTAAATACAATAGGCTTCACAATTTAGGCCAAAATTGACATGGTACGAGAATCAACCCCCTGTCCCTGTCCAATCAGAAGTAGTGGTCCCATATTTTAGCAACATTAAGGGGAGGTACATCGGCGTGGAAGGGTATAATAGAATATAGTATTAGTAAATTAGTCAGAGCAGGTTTTTCCAGAAGAGCATGCGTTCACGAAGAACAGGCGTCCATACTACCAGAGCGCTCTCAACTCCAGACTGCCCAGCTGATCGGTTGCTGACTGAATCCCTATCCAGAAGAGGTCCTGAGGAGGCGGCGGCGGAGTCCATTAGACGGGAGAATCGAGAGAAGTCGAGTATCAGAGAGGGAACGGCGCAGGCGTCGTTGTAGAGAGGTCACCGGTCCTGTCTTGATCCTGGAAGAAGTCTTTGCTCTTCATCCTTCCTGGGTCCTATCCTTTCCAACTCCTTGGCTAAGGGGCTTGGTTCTCGCATTTAGGTAACTATACTGCAACCTTTAGTTGTGCTGCTGTCTCTATCTTCTCCTCTACCTTAAACACCGTCATTTATTAGCAAAATCATTTCTATGCTTTTTCTTGGGTATTTCGATCAAGTACCGAGTTTTCTGTATTTTACTCTGCTAAAACTTTAGATAAACATTTTAAAACTTCCTGACTCAGTGGTTATTTCAGAATTATGTACTATAATGAATGTCACTCATTTTAAACTTCCCAATTAGCAAAGGATCCATTGGTAAGTTATTACTCTTCAATCAGAAGGTAATTGGTAGCAGGGATTTTTGATAAAAGAGTACATCTGACACCCAGCGTAAGTATTAGTGTAGTATGAATGTATGGGCCCAAGTGAGTATATGGTGTATGAATGCTGTTGGCTAATATTGCGCTGGATCAATTGTTTGTGTGCTGCTTCAATAATTACACTTTGCCACTAAGTTAAACTTGCCTGCTTTGTGCCAAGCTACCAGATAGTTAAGAACAAGTTAATTGAGTGACTTTTAGATTTAAAGGATTGTGGTTGTTGACTCAGTGGGATTTTCACTCCTCTCAACCAATAGACTGATTTCTTACAAACGCTAATTAACATCTTGGCAATGCACATCAACCCTCGACTGCCAGAACTATATCCCCACACCTCACGGGCCCAAGTCAGCTTTACAGATTGCTGAGTTATTATTTAGACAGTTACAACATGGCAGACTACCTGGCTGCAAAACCAATATATCTGGACCGACTTTGACATTGCCGGACTGGAAATCAATAGGTGCGAAAAATGGAAAGTCCAGAATACAAGCGTTTTCAAAGTACCCACCGCAGGTGAGGAATTGCGGAATACTAAATCCTGTTCAGAATCATGTCTTCCCTCCAACTTTTCAGAACGGAAAAGATTAGCTGACAACGTATCCCTTCGAAGAACTTCTTGTTTGTGACTGCTATAGGCGTGCTCAGTTACCCAAGGCCTCCACTAGAAGCGAACCCATCCTTGTAGTTTCTTGCAGTGGACATAATGTTAAAGCGTTTCCCCAATTTACTTAATGCATATTCCATTACTTTTTCAATTTAAATGTGTGAATTTAGGCATTTTATTCTCACTCCGTGGTAATTGGTTACAACTGTATTAAATTAACTTTTTGGGTAACCCTGGTTTTCATAAATAATTTGAAGAAAAACAAACAGTAGCAGACTAACCTTGAAGATTACTAATTCATTCGTTCTCCTTTACTTCTCTTCTACCTACTGAAACGTTAAACCCAGAGCATATATAAGATATATGACAAGATAGGAGAATCCAATTCAAGATCCAGATTTATTGAACTCATGCCAAGGAGGCCTGTCGCTTGGAGCCGCTAGCAGCATCTGAATGAAATGTTGGTGACGGGACCAAACCGAACATTCTAAGTGAAGGGAGGCAGGAAAGTGAGAAGCAGGAGCAAGTTCCCGAAGGCCGTAGGTTATCATTACAGCAATATATTCCGAAACAAATATATGTTGACACTTAGGGGCATATTCTCAAGCCCCCATCGCCCCCACAAAGTCATTTTCAGTGATGTTGTTGTGGCGATAGGTGCTTAGCCCTATTCACAAGGCAGCTTTAAGCCACGTTAAGTAGCTTAACGCGGCTTAACGCTGCCTTGTGAATAGGGCCCCCTTCACGCTGTTTTTAGTGTGAAGGGGGCGTGCAGTGGGTGTTGCGGTGGGCTTTCCACCGCAACACCCATTGAGTTTGACGCTGCCTCCTATTCACAAGGGCAGCGTAAATAGGAGGTAGCACCAAACTTAAGATCAGGAAAAATCTGGTCTTAAGGTGGCGAAACGAAGAGAAATGCTTTATTTCTCCTCGTTTCTGCTTTTTCCATGTGTGCTGCCTTGTGCAGCACACATGGAAAAAGCAAATGCCATGGTTTGTTTATGTACAGGAAGGTGTCCCTTCCTGTACATGAACAAACCTTTTTTAAATGCCGTTTTGTAACTTACATGTGTGCTGCATGAAGCAGCACACATGTAAGTTACAAACTGGCATTTAAGGTTTGTTTATGTACAGGAAGGGGCACCTTCCTGTACATGAACAAACCTCCCAGCTTGCAGACACCCTTGCACTCTGGTGCAAGAATGCCTGCGTTGGCGCTAAGTTGTGAAACTTAGCGCCATTGCAGGGGGAAACGCGAGGCTGCACCATATCCTTGAGAATAGGGTGCAGCCTCGCGTTTTTGAAGTGGCGGAGAGAGGCGTTAAGCCGAGAAGGCTAACGCCTCTCTCCTCCACTTCCTTGAGAATATGGCCCTTAATTGTAAGGCATGTCAATCCTTTTTTCTATAAGTAATTGGGTCTTATTCTTGACCTAGGTGTGAATTACAGATGACTATCCAGGCATGATTCACAAAGCATTTCCTGTGAGTTGCTAAGTCATACTGCAGGTTTAGGAATTATACAAGATTAAACCACATTTAATTCTGGAGCTAGTCACAGCCACTAACAGAAACGTCTGTGATGAATGAGCCCTCAATGACTAAGGTGTTGTTTTTCACTCAGTTATACTACTGAAAAAACAGGTATGGCTTCCCAAAGTGGTTGTGTCTTTAGGAAAACGTTATCCGACTTTTATACATATATGTATCTATATATAAACACAACCCCTTTCTCCAAAAGGAAAAGGCACACACACGAAGCTTGCTTGCATACGGCTTCTTTTAATTAAATGGGTCACCTCCGACCCTGCAGCTAAAAGAGACGCGTTTCGGCTGTAGAAACAGCCTTTGTCAATCTGATTGACGCCATATTTGACAATGAATATATAGTGTGCCTACTTCATAGAAATGGTAGAAATACTGTACATGCTTCAAATACTACAAATTGAAATACACATATAAGGTAATTAATAACAAATTGCTTAATGCATCCACAATAGATTTACGCAAATAGGATGAGCATATAAACTTTCAGAGTCTAACAAGTTAAATACATACATTTGAAACCACTCCTATTGATTTAGCAAATGGCATCAATCACCTCACTTAGCATTTAAAAATGTTAAAAAAAAATTCATTGGGCTGGGTGTATTTAGATCTAGTTGTCAACCGGAAATGCCAGAGCTGATTGACAATATCTTCTTGCCTGAACACTGCTGAACATGTTGTAAGAGTACTTCATATAGTACGAGTCCGGCAGAAACAATGCATATATCACAATACCCGCTGTTCAAACATTGCAAACATTGCACTGTGATGTATATAGCCCATTGTTATATCGTAGGTAAGTTGTTCCAGTAGTCTTGGTTAGGTTACAGATGATAAGTTTATTGATCTTAGATGTTCAGATAGGTTTTCCAGTATAGATGTAATAAAGCCCAACGTGGTTGGCAAGATGCTGAAGTACGTTGAATCCTGCGAGACACTTCATATGCTGAGAACAGCTTGATGAGTCCAACCGCAAGATGGCGGCACGTTCGGTGACGCAGTGCTGGGTGGTTGTAGGCAAGTGCGTGCACCCAAAATTGCTGCACGGTAACGCTGAGACGGAGAAGGATTCGAAAGCGTCACTGAAGATCAGAGGATCCACGAGAAGGTAAGAGCGCGTGCTGAGCATGGCGCGCGTTGTTTTTCAAACCACGACAGGACGGTTGAACTGCCAAATGTAGAGGGAAACCGAGGCCCATAATTAAATCAATTATGATTTACCTCAAAATGTTCACAATACTTGCCACCAAACAGGATCCATGTAAAGTGTCAGCGAGTAAGCAAAGCTCAGTCTCTGGGGTGTCCAAAGTTGATTCTTGGCATAGTTGATGCTAGTCACTGGTTCCACGAAAGCATCCCAAAATACACAACGGGTTTGGGAAGTGCTCGCAAAATGAAGAGAAGGTACACCTCTGATGTAGAGCCAGGGTACATCGGCAGTTTGTATGGATGGCGCTTGCTCAAATTGCTTGCTGGGTGCAACGTTAGTGTTTCCCATGTAGAAAGAGTAGGTACACAGGATGAGGTACAGGCAGTATTTGGCAGACAAAGGCAGCAGGAATCAGGCAGGAAGAAGATGTAGCAGGAAACATGCGTCCTGTAAAATGGGTTCTTAGATATAGTGCCAATCTTTGAAAATGCCGGGTCCACACAATGGTAGAAATTTTAAATTAGCAGGAATCAGGTTGGAAAGACATGTAGCAGGAAACATGCCCAGTAAGAAGCAGGCAGTAGAAATCAGGCAGGAAGAAGCAGGTAGCAGGAAATTTACGCCTTGTCTATGGGCTGTCCGGTGAATATGGACACTGGTGGGGCGGGAGGGCGTAAGATCCTTAGGTAAGTTCTTTTTAAGTAAAATCTTGTATAAAAGTACCTTTTCAAGCTTGAAGTAAGTCCTCACGCATGGTTTTGAATCCAACTCGTCGCCAATTTATGTTATATCGGAGGTAAGTAGTTCCAGTAGTCTTGGTTAGGTTACAGATGATAAGTTTATTGATCTTAGATGTTCAGATAGGTTTTCCAGTATAGATGTAATAAAGCCCCACCAGGAGCAGCTTCTCTGCCGCTCAGCCCAGGATCCAACTGACAGTCCCACTCACAGCATACCCAACATTCCAATGACATCACATTCACACTAACATTCTACTCTCACTGGCTGAACAGCAGAGGCAGAGAAACAGGGAAGATGTAAGGTAGAAACCTAGATATAACACCCATAAAATCCATTAATGTCACTTTGAGCCTTAACATCGCCATAACATTCTAGAGGACTAACGCGGGACTACCACTCCCAAGATGCCATAACGAAACATCATCTTTCCGATGTCCAAAGATATGGCTATAACACACATGAATGCTGGTACATATTGTTAGGAAATAGGCCAACTGCGCAAGTTAATGAGGGTCAACATCTACGTGCTCCTGAAATGTTTTCGGCAGGGATAAAAATTGCAAAATTTAGGAGTTTATAATGTTCAGCATACAGTACGTACATGGAAGCAGATCCAGGGCAAATCCATCAGTCACTCGGAAAATAAATATATATATATATATATATATATATATATATATATATATATATATATATATATATATATATATATATATATATATATATATATATTACTCGAAAAAGATAGCCATAATTTTGTTTCTTAAATGTAAAGGAAAAATTTACGTTTTTCTCCCTAAAAGAATAACTAATCCAATACAGGCACATGGTAACTTAAACACTGGACGCTATTCCTTTGTTTCACAAAAAAGCAAAGGGAAAACAGGGAAAAAACAGATGGCAAATGAAAGCAAGATAGGTAATGGCATACTTTTAGTAAAAAATGGAAATAACCAATTCTGGCTGGAAAAAATTATGAATGACGTTTTACAAACCCTCTCTGTCATGTACAGTGTTGATCAACATGATCCTTTATTGTTCATCCTGTACAATACAATAGCAAATTACCTTAACTATTGAATTTGACAGGAAATCCACACATTTGTAATACATTCTATTTGTTCTCTGAATTATTCATCTCATCTCTTACAGGAAATCAAGGTTCTGCAGAGAACGCTTCTTCGGTAAAAGCTTTTTTCCCACAAGGCTATTCTTGTTACTAAGGAAACCACTTTCTCATTGTCTGTTGAATGACGAATCTGGACATTTTCCTGTCCCTCGAAGTAAGTGGCTCTAAGCTATGCAGCCTATAGTGCAAGAGCATAATGTACGGGGAATACACTCGTTGTTGTCCCCCATATCAGATGAAAGCAAAATGAACGGGGTAATTAGAAAAGTGCCTATTAACAGACTGCTCTTTGTACTACGTTTACTAGTACTACACTAGTACTTTTAAGAAACCACACCGTCACCTCCGTCTCTCCTATCTTTTGTATGCAGAGATCTCTGCCACATGTGCGGAAAACTCAGCACACGTAGGAATAGGTATGTATTTTAGTAGTAAATGTGGAATTAACCTGGAGGAGTGGTTGGAAATGTACTCCAGTCCAGCCTTGGAGTAAGCTTCCTCCATACAAGGCCACTTACAGATAGTGCAACACACTCCAATTGAAAATAATGAAGGCAGGGTCTTTAAATAACACCCCATAGAAAATAAAGTTAAGCAAGTAAAATTATACTGAATTTAAAATCATACATGAATATAATTTTAAATGATATTGAATTAGATTGTTATAGATTAAATACTTTAATATTAACTTTATGTTTAAAAATAATGAAATAACATTTTGAATCAAAAATTGCAATTCATCCAAATTAAAATTATTAGGTATGTTTTAAAAATGTTCTAAAAATATTTAAATGAAAATAATGTATATTAATGATTTAACTGTTTGTTAATTAAACAATTATTTAATTAAGTAATGCGCTGTGAAATTTGTTTCAGTTATAGATTAGTAATAATTGTTTTAAATTAATTTACATTTTTGTTTTATATTAAAATAGTTGTGTTTAAAAAAAAAAAATTAAATGATTTTTCCTATGCTTTACCATAGAGAGATCTCCGCCGCGGTGGTGGAGACCTCCACCTACATGTGAAAAATTGCAATTAGTAACTTTATACTCATAAATCCTGGTGAAAGAGGCTCCAGGGTGGAGACATGCTAATCTGCACCTTGGAAATAGTGAATAGCAAAAAGTAGCTAAATAACGCTTAGATTTAGAAGTAAATTTAAATGTGAGTAAATCTACATGTGTATATTTACCTGTGTTAAATGCCCCTAGTGTCCTTAGCATTTGTAAATCAGATATTTAAACCCAACTGGTTGTATTTATAAAGTTGAGGAACTGATAAAAGCTGCCTTGCAGTTTTAGGTGTGTTTAATCCTGTGATACATTAAACCACGATTGTGCAATATTATGCAGAACTAGAATCATGCAACTGACTGAGGAGTAGGTATTCTAACATGTGGTTAGCCATGTGTTTGTTGGCATGCATACACCTCCCTCTGACCGTTTTCCACCATGGAAAAGGTTAGAGATACACTCATGTCAATATCAGTAGTAAATCCCTTTCCATGATAGCACAGTGAATAGAACCCCCACAAATTTTGTGGGGGTAAAGGGAAGGGATTTTTCTATGAGGAAAAATATTTTCCTCATTGGAGAAAAAAAGAAAATATTTTGTGGCTCTGCAAAATGTCTTAGGCATTTTTGTAGGCGTAATTATGCATAATTTAGAGTTATGCCAGTGAAAAGCAAACGTAAAGAATGATCAAGAATTTACAAAATGTTTTCCTGGAGTTTATCTGCAATCCTCCTACTATCTTTAAAAATGTTATTATTTTTATTAAAACCAGAAAGTCATCGACCTGCACCCATGCAAGAGAGTTACTCAGCAGGTTAGATTTATGACTTTTTTTTGTGGAGTAGCCTTGATAGATATCTCTAACAATTTTACAGCAGGGCTCCTCTGCTATGGCGGAGGAGCGCCCCCCCAAAAAAAACGTCAAGAAAGGAAAAATAAAACGATAATAAACACAGGTTTTATTTTTCCTTTCCTGCTGAGTCTTGGGGGCGGGGCCTGGGGGGTGACAGGCACTGTGGGGAGTGGTTGGTGCGCTCCCTTCCCTGCCCATGATGGCTTGGCCTGCCGTTTCAGGTCGGCCAATCAGCCATGCACAGGGAAAGCTCTCTCCAACTAACTCAGCAACGCAGCTGGTTTGGAGAGAGCAGGCACAGACTCCCAGTCTGTCCTGGAGTGCAAATCGAGGGTGCTCAGGTCAATCCTGAAGCTGCTCTCATGCATGAGAGCAGCTTCAGGATTGGCCACAGGGCATTTTTGGAGCCTGTGCTGCCTGGAGAAAAGGAGCAGAAGAGCTTGACGAGGCCGGCTGCGGGTAAGTTTCTTTTTAATTACTTTTTAATTCCCCCCATGACTTCTATACCCCCCTACCTCCCACCCATCCACCCAGCAGCTCGTCCAGTGCACCGGCCGCCACTGCAATTTTAACATATAACTGACATGTATGTTAAGAAGTGAACATCTTTTAGCAAAATCACCGATTTCAGGCAGTCAAGGTAACAGTAGTTTAAGAGTATCTGGTAAAACCATTTTGGACAATGAGCTAATATTTAGCTAAAACGAGGTAATAGTTATCCTTTAGATTATGCGATTATGTCGACTGGACTACTGAGTGGACACAGAGCTTGTACAATATTAGCAAATAAAAAGACAAACAAGTTGAATATGTTACCCAGTCATGCCTCTTCTAAACTATACAAGTAAAAAAAATGTGCAGGTGTTAAGTTCTTTATTTGTGAGGTTCCATGTGTACTTGTAAAAGATTAAGATTCACAAAGATGGCTCTGTGAGGAGATGTGACTTACTCATGCAGTACTCATAGAATCCTCCTAATTCCCAAGCATGGGCCAGGCATACTACGGACTAATTTGTGGAATGCAGGAGTAGTTCAAGAGTAAGGCACTGAATCTATGTGGAAAGAAATTACTTCATGGAATTTCGATCCACCTAATTCAGAAACAGTAGGCAATGGCACGGTTTCCACAAAAATGTGACAGGTGGACCATTTACAGCTCGCACCCTACACCTTCTCCTCACCCCCTACGCAACTACGCGTACTCACATACATATACAACCTGCCCACAAAAAGGGGCAAATGTATGTGTTAAAACCCCTGGGAATTGAGAATTCTTAGGGGGAGATTTACTAAGCTTTTGCGCCGTGTTTGCGTCACAAAAGTGATGCAAAATATTTTTTGGGCCATTTACTTTCCAGCACTAAACTTGTTTAGAGCTGGAAATAATATAAAAGTAATGCGAAGCAGCGCATTGCGCTGCTTCGCGTTACTTTGCGCCATGGGGGCATACCAAGGGTGGTGCATGGGCATTCCCATGCAACCACCCTTGGTTCTCACGCTAAACCCAATTTACTAAAAACAGTAAATTGGGGTTAGCGTGAGAAAACTGCGCCCTTTTCAACTAGGCGCAAGGAAGGAGAAATGCTTTCATTTCTCCTTCCTTTTCCGATTTTGCATGCGTGCTGCACTGTGCAGCACGCATACAAAGTGGGAAAAGCTTTCCCTTGTGTCGAGCATAGTATTTTGTACAGGAAGGGTACCCTTCCTGTACAAAACCTATGCAGGACTCATGCACACACCCTAGCGCTGCGGCGCTAAGGTGTGTGCATGGCGCACGTCAGCTGTAATCAGCGCTGGCGCAAGGGAAAGGGGAGAAGATAGCCATATCTTTGAAGATATGGCGCTCTCCTGCTCCCTACCTGTCGCGCAACGCAGCACAGCCTCGAGGGGTGCTGCGCTGCGTTGCGCGACTTTTTTGTAAATCTTCATCTTAGTGTGGTTTTTCCATACAATAATTCTCCATTTCATGAGGTTTTACTCCTAATTACAAGGTACTGGTGTGGATTTCCTGAACAGTAACAGTAAAAGCACACACGATTTAAAAGCCGCATTTGATAGTGTGGACCGGAAACTATTGTGGGCAAAATTAAAAGCCTGGGACATACCGGAGAGAATCCTAGAGGGTCTTTTGCTATTTTATACAGATACTTGGGTCAGAGTGAAACTTGGAGATGGTGCGAGAATCTCATGGAAAGTGTATACGACTGTGGGCCTGAAACAGGGGTGTGTGCTGGCCCCACACCTGTTTAACTTATTTATATCAGACCTATCTGGAAAGCTTGATAGAATTAACTCCCGTTCACCGCACTTAGGTAAGCTACAACTCTCGCACCTTGCCTATGCAGACGACATTGTCCTTATAAGTCTAACTAAGGTTGGTTTGACTAGGCTATTAATCAAACTTTCTGTGTTCCTGTCCACAAATAAGCTGGAAATTAACATATCCAAAACAAAAACAATGGTTATTACTAACCGGCTAGCCCCACAATACAACATTTGGCTGGAAGGCAAACTATTGGAGAACGTATCCAACTATAAGTACCTGGGACATTATATAGATGATAAGTTATCCCTTCGTGACCAGAAAAAATACAAGACACAGAGAGCGAGGGCCTTAACATTTGCCTTCAGGTCATTGGCAAAGAAACTGGAGGGACAATCACTATGGCCGCTCCTGTCGATTATAGCCGCCAAAACACTGCCAACCTTATCTTACGCTAGCGCGGCTATGCATGGAAAAGATTCCGTGATTCTAAATAACCTAATAGCTAGCATTTACAAAAAGGTTTTCCAACTCCCCACAACTGCCTCGCCAGCACAAATGCGCCTAGAATTTGGGTTAATGAATGAATCATTGGGTAGACTTTATACATATATAAAGGTCTGATACCGGATAAAACAAAATGTGGAGGAGAATAGCCTCAACGAGTCATTATGGTTGGAACTGGAAAAGGATAAAAAATCACCGGCCAATCAATTTTTGGACAACGCACTTAAAGCAACTTGTACCAATGATCTCTGGAATAAAAACATGCAGTTTTCAACATTCAAGCTAGCAATAAATAAAGCAGCAACATTTCATTTTCTGATATTGGATAAAAGCATTTTCTTGCAAAGATCTCAATCGTGGACAGTGATTAACAACTACAAAGTCCTTAAACCTGCAGCCTACCTAGATTCTACATTCTCAATCCACATAAAAAGGCAACTAATGGCATTGCGGTTTGGGAAGTTCCCTACACTAGCTGATGAACTGCACTGGAAGCACATTGAGTCAAAGGAATGCCGTCTTTGCAGCAGTCAAAAAGAAGACCTTATTCATCTCATATTCCACTATAAGAAACTGCAACAAGCGCGAGTCGCCTTCTTAAGGAGAGCCTTCTTGGATAGGGCAATAAGCTCCTGTAGAACTGCTGTTATTAGAGAATTGGATCCATCCGACCCCCAAATGAACTGTAAATTGATAAAGTTTCTACGCACTGATGACCCCTTTCAGTAGTATTACCAGTACAATTTTGTTAGATAAGGGACTAAGAGACTTACAGATGTAACTCATAGCCAGGTTGGAAGTAAATAATTAGACTGACACCGCAAATGATTACTTTTATCACAAATGCACTTTATTGGTATTTTAGCAGTGAGCAAAACAAGGAAGTAAGAGTGAAGTTAACACGTGTTAAACACTGACTTTTATATTCAATGCTTTTTATAAATCCCATGAAGATTTTTATTTTGAGAAAAAAATGTTAAATTGCTTTTAAATTTTCAAGTAAAGGATGTTATCTTATGTAAAATTGTTATGGTTTTAACTAACTATACAATAAACTAATAAATCAAAAAACAAATCACACGATTTCACAATTATTGCAGGACCATGCAACCTGCAATTAGGCCTTCAGTCATAACCAATTCTTTGTGAAATGGGCCCCCTATGTTCAACAATGGTTTTTGGCTTTATTAAAGGGCTATTTTTTATTGTTGCGTTTAGCGCTATACATCAACAAAAGGCCGCTGTACATCTCTGATGAACACAAGATGAAGTTGCAATGCATATGGAATGGAGAAAAACAAGGAAATGTAGTTGAAGAAATTCACAGTTGTCAATGCACTTTTGCCAAGTAGAATTTAGAAAGGAAGCCTCAATTTTAAGGGAAAGGGAGTAAGCAAGATAAGATACTTGTCTGTCTTAAAGAAATCACACAAGTTGGTCACACATAAAACTTTAAGATGTAGAGGTCTGAGCATCTTCTCAATTCCATTGTCTGGAAATTCTAATAGGATTCCCCTTGAGTTCCCTAAAACTGCTGCCACATTTGGTCTTTCTGTTGCTCTGGACTGTGACTTGAAATAATTTCCATTATCACTGTGGTATAGATTTGCTTGATGGATCTTTGCTCTGATTTCATCTTGGCCCATTTACCAAAAAGACCAATTGATGGTGCAGAAAGTTTAATTCTTTCTTCATACGCTGAGTGAGGTACCCTGCTGCTTGGTGTGGTGAAAAATACACTCATTTTGGCTAACATTTAATTTCTTTGTGCAATTTAGTGTCAATGCTGATATAAGTTGCCCTATAATAGTTTTCTTTTGACATAGCAAATTTCCTGGTAATATCTATTGATTGAACACGTGATAAGCTGTTTTAGCTCTGATTCAATAGCTTTGAGTATTTATAATTATAACTGAATTATAGGTTTCATTTGAAAATTCAAGCCAAGGATTTTTCCTTTCACTTGTGGGGTCATAGGCCAATCAATGGCAGATCGATGATTTAGTGACAATTTGCGGTTTACCACTTTACCACTGTGGTGCGTTTCTCCTTCAGTCATTGAAAGCTAAAGTTTGGAATAGTTTTATGGCCAGTCGTCACGTTTGATGGCACCATCCACTAAACATTTCCAACACTGACATGAGGTGCTGTGACAGCGGTTCCTGCCAATTTATAGAGATTTCCATGGGGCCCATGGACATCTTTATATCTGGTGATCAAGATGTCCATCAGGGCAACAGAGTAAAGTGTTCCATCACTCTGACAAGCATGAAACCATCCACCACACTCTAGATCAGGCCCTGTATTTTTAGGGCCTCATTCACAATCATCTCTTCTCGAAGGTCTGACATTTTCTATCATGGTCTTATGCCTATGTTTGGCGTAATTATACAACTTTGACTGAGTTCTTAGAGAAACTTCATAGTACACTTGGGAAGCGTCTCTGTTTTGTATTCCCTAGAATACTTATAGGCACAACCATTTGCAAATAATCTTGCATGTAATAATCTTCACATGCATAAATGTTATCCTAGATTGTATTTGAGTTTGCTAAACTAATTTTTCATTTATCCAGGAACCAATCCTCTGGCAGCTTCTAAGAGGCTAGCCAATCGGGTAAGTAGTTAATCTTTTCAACTTCAATTTCAAAGACTTATTTCGCATTTGAATAAAATGCATAAAAGTACATAAATGAAAGCAATTTAATACATACAGAAGACGGTCTTACAATTATAGTACAGGTAAAAGTTTAAGATAGCTGTTAAGATTCAACTTGAGGTAAAATGTCGAATTGTGCAAAACATAAGCTGACATCTGGTTTTATACACTTACAATAAAAAATGTTAAAATTTAAAAAATGCTAAATATATAGCGAAATGCTCTATATAGCAGTCAGTGCTTAATTTGTGCCGGTGCTTTCCGGTGCTTAGCACCGGCACCTTTTTATCAGGGCCGGGTCTACAATTTACATCAACTGCACGACTAAACTGCAATCTATACATCATGTGTCAAAGAGTAAATTAAATATATTTGCCTTACTGCAGTGTTCACTTCACACTATGACAGACATTCTCCGGAGTGAGTCCGTCGGTGAAGAAGAGTGTTTTGTGCAGTGTTGAGAGAGCGAGGCGAGCCCGTCAGCCCGATAATAAATCTATATCCGCCATTGCGAATCAATTTTCTCTTAGTGTTACTGGTGGGCGGGCCGAAGAATGGGCTGTATTTGTTTCTACTATGGGGGGTAGGGGGCTGCGGCAGCGTGCTGTGCGTAACCTTTTTTTATTCCAGGGACGGTGGACCACACCCGTCCCCAGCACACACGCACGAGTCACCAGCACGGCAGCACCAGTTAGCAAGACATGAAGCAGCAGCACGCCTCTTAATAAGGCAGTCCTGGCAGTGCCACCACGCAGTGAGTAATAAAAGAAAATGCTGCTTTTACTGGCGCATGTTGACGGTCACCAGAACTTAGTCAGAGCCTCAGAGGCCCCAGCAATGAGGCCCCAGCAATCATGCCACCGGCGTCGGGTGGGGCACCGTGTGCAGTGCAATGCTCCGAGGCTGCCGGAAGGTCATAACCTTGCCCAGCCTTTGCTTAATTTATTTTAACCCCTGTCTGTCTACTCTAAAGTGTCTGACTCTGACGTACTTGCTCAAAAGAAATTAATATGATCATGAAAGCCAAAGCGCCAGCGGGATTAAAAATGGTGTGATAATCTTTCTGTAAATAATCATCACATCATGTGATTTGCATGGTGTGGGGAAGTGCCACTAGGCCAGAAGTAATGCTCGGGTCTGTGCAGCCTTCCTGTCCATAGACGGCGGTTCCTGCTGGTTCAGGAGCCCCTGTTTTATGTGCTTCTTAGGTACTAAAACACAACACTGCAAATTGCTTTTACCATACAGGGACGGCAGCAGCAGAAATAGAGATATCTCATGGCAGATGTCAATCCCGGCGACCTTGAGGCCCAGGCCTCGGTGCAGGCCGAGTCCCACATTATTTCCTTTATTGTTGCTTTCGGAAATATTTTCCCGCCGCCTCCTTGGAGCTGAGCTGTTGTTTCCCGACGCTCAGCAGGGACCGCGCCAGGACTCGGGTTCCTTCTGACACACACTGAGAATTATCCAAGTGTCCTTGGAGAGCTTTTGTTTCTAGCGTGGACCTTCCCTCTGGCAATCAGTGCAACTGACAGCTTGCTGACAGGCGGTGCCCTGCTGTAAATGGGCCTCTGTGCCAGGGAAGCTGGCAGCTCGCTGGCACAATGGCTCGTGAACACATTGCACAAATGCCTTCAACCATGGGTGCCCACCATAGGTCGAGGAGAAACAGGTCCATGCCAATTTTTTTCAAAATAGTCACATACTGCTATGCACCTGATTTTAATATAAATTCAGTCTCTGAAATTTCCCTTCAGTGTGATATTCTAAAAATCAGGATTGGAGTCTGCCCTCGTAGACCTACGTTGATCACCCCTGCATGAGGCGCACCAAGGGCCAACTTACAGCAATCTTCCCAGGATCACACCACGAGCTGTTGACTCCTTTACCAATTTGGGATCCGGAGATGTTGCTAACTATAACAACGAGCGCAAGGCGTTCCACTGCAATAAGATAACATGCCAGTAGCAACTTTAAAATAGATCGTGAGTAAATAATTCCGTGATTTTATACCGATGTACTGTCTGGATACACATGTTTCTGGATTTTTGCCCTTCATCAGCAGATTATAACATGTCGGTTTTGGGAGAAGCTTAGAAATGCCGCTCAAAGACTTCATAGACCTCTCCAAGAGCGCAGGTAAACGCAAAGGGCTCATCAGACCAATGATTAATTTGAGCCAGTGGTTTCCGGTGCTGGTCCCGGTACTTAATTGCCTGGCAAGGCACTTAATTGCCGGAACCTGCACTTATAACTGCTGCCACATGGTGGCGCTGTTTGTGTTATACTTTGGCGGTCTCAAACAATCTGTAATGTCACACTTGTAGGAGTGTGATGGTTATTAGTTGTGTAAGTACAGTGGCCATGTGTGGGGCAAACTGTGGTGGCCTACTGGCGAGAGCCCCGGCACTTATTTTTTTACAAATTAAGTACTGATAGCAGTGCTAGACCAAAGGACATATGCACTAACACAGAGTCTAGTTCTAGATCCAGTATCTGCTAGCCAAACGGGGAGTTGGAAAACTCACATGTAGAAGCTTCCCTAAGGTGGGGCTATTTTCTCACTAAGAGCCTTGCGATTTTCAACAGCGGCTAGCACGAAAGAAGCCAATGCATAGCAAACAAGCGGAGTTTCTAATTGGTGTAATGTAGATAAAGCTAATGCTGGGGGATGCAGGGTACATTTTTTCAACAGTGAAATAAGGAAGTTTTTTCTCTCTTTTACAAAAAAAGAACAATAAAATATGATGTGCAAAGTCGATTGAATCGACTTATCGTCGCTTGGGCAAAAAGGTAGGTGATTTATTTAAAATAGATTCAATGGGTGCCCCAACATTAGCGGCATATAGTTTAAACAAAATCTGGTCAGAATACATTGCTGCTGTGTGTTCTCTACAAATGAGAGATAACAGCGGGCACCTTGGGGCTGCTGAGGTAGCACTCGATAATTCTTTACAGATTTTTTCCCTCTACATCTTTCCCACCTGTCTGATGCCGCTTTCTTGTTAAAGAGATCTTTTAGTCTAGATTTAGGAAAGCTTTTGCAGAGGCTAGGTGTATCGTATAGGTGTGCTAGCCCCAACGATGAGAGGGTTTGTCGGATGAAGGATATCCAGGGAATTTTATAAGCATAATCTGAATTCATGATGTCTTTTTAAAATCTTTTGATTCAAATCTACCGTACTCCTTTTCCACACTGACAGCCACAGGGTTAACGGGGCTAATTTGATGACATCACTTATAAAGGGCAAGCATGCTTCCTTGTGTGCAATTAAATTATTACATGCAGGCCTGACTGACAATAGTCTTTTAACAAATTTGTCTTGTCCGCGGTCCCCCAAATTGGTGCGCCATAAATGGCAATTGATATCGTTTTGGCCAAGTAGATTTTAATCATATCCTGAATTGGCTTACAGCCCAAATCTTTGGAAAATCTGAAGATTGCGGCAATACTTTTGCCCATGTGATTCACTCTGTTTTGGACCATCTCCTTCCAATCAAAAACAACACCAACATAATTAAAACATTGGACTTGTTCTATTTTTTCCCCAGCTAGATGGAATCTCGTTGGGTTCTTTTTGGCCCCACCCACTGCCATGATGATGGTTTTCTTTTTGTTTACACGGAGGTCTAATTTGGACATAAAGACCAAGTATTCTGCAATGAGATTTTGGAGAGCCAAAGAAGTCCTTGCCAGCAAAACTGCGTTGTCTGCATAGAGCAGGATTGGGAGGGGAGTCGACTGTACTTGAGGGGTTTCTTTCGATTTGTTAGTCAGTACCTCATTTAGTCTGTTGCTCTAAAGGGCGAATAAAATCAGGGCCAAAATACACCCCTGTCTAACGCCCCCTTTCGATTATAAATGAGTTTGTACATTCGCCTTGCCTCCCGTAACGAACCATAGCAGTGGCATTCGTATATAGCTCTCTTATAAAGTTAGTTATCGCTGCCTCCACTCCCATTTCCTCCATAATGTTCCACAGTGTGCTGTGTACCACACGACCATAGGCCTTGGACAGGTCCATAAAAGCCATGTATAAATGGCCCTTTTTAACCATAGAATATTTTCCCGCTATTAATGTCAGGTTGAGGCACTGATCAATAGTGCCCCTGCCCTGCCTAAACCCAAACTGTACTTCGGCAAGGATCTTCTTTACGGCTACCCAGGTTTCAAATTTGTTTAGCAATAACCTGTCCATGATTTTAGCTGTGCTATCAAGTAATGAAATGGGGCGATAATTGGCAGGGTTAGAGGCGTCCCCTTTTTTGAAGATCGAAATTATCATGGATTTTTTCCAGGTAGGTAGGGGTCCGGACTTGGCTATCAAGTTAAAAACAACAGTCAGTAAAGGGGACCAAAATGGATTATTTGTAAGAAAAATGTCCATGGTGCCCCATCAGGCCCTGCTGCTTTTAGGGTTGGTGACTGAGACAGCGCAAGCTGTAGTTCCTCAAGATCAAAAGAGAGGTGAGTTTGTCCTTAATATAAGGGCAAATATCGGTCAGGAAGGCTGAGTTAATCACGGACAGAAGATGCTAGCTTTAAATTTTCCCATGCCTCAGATTTAAGCTGCCTCAACCTTCTTTACCTCGCTAATTTATAGAGGTTACTCAAAATGCAGACACGATCTTTGTCTCTGGGTGAGGTTCTTAGGGCTTTTCGAAGATTTGATGAGGCTACTGAGCAATTCTAGTCAAACCAATGATCAGGCCTGGGCGTAGTACACTGAGTTTTGCTACGCAGAACTCCGCGAAGTGACAAAAAAACTCTGGGAAGTTCCACAAGTGGCGGAGTGCAGTGGCGGAGTGCAGTGCGAACTGCTGTTCGCATTGTTTTTTCTGGCGCTCTGGTAGAAATTCTACTCGAGCTGCGGCTCGCACTCGCACACTTACTGTTCATGAGCGCGAGCAGGCAAAAAAACTCTGCTGCACTACGCGGAGTGGAGTTTTCTGCACTCCGAGAGCTCCGCAGAGCGCGGAGTGCAGAAAACTCCGTAAACTCCTTCAACGGAGCGGAGTTCACCGCCCAGGCTTACCAATGATGCTGGGGGGTAACTGTTGCAGGCATCGGGTGAATTAATTGTAATCTAATATTACTTAAGATGTTACCAAATGCTTTAATCACCTGAATGTTATTTGGCTGTGGATCTAAACACAGAAGGATGTCCTCATGGTTTGACACTATGAGATTTGTGAGGAGCTTGGTCTCATCTATTTTATCGCATTTTAGAGCAAAGCCATTTTTACTGGTAAGATTGGTTTTGGCACCAGAATACCCTTATTTTTTCTGGGTTTATTCCAGGATAAGGCACATGAGAGCATAGTGTGATCACTACATTCTGTGAATTTTACCTTTATCTTGGTAACACTAGTTCTTAGAGTGTCAGAGGTGATTATATAATCGATCGTAGAGGCACTATCTGTACTTTGAAAGGTAGGAAATAATTGCCCATTATCTGGATCCACTTCATTTCGGATCTCAAGTTGCCAAGTCATCAATGTGTTGTTTAGGACGTTTCCCTGGGGATTATCGTAAAAGTGGGTGACGGGATTTTACTTATGGTCTACTATCCCACATAGCTTTGCTTCGCTTGTTGGGCATGCTTTTGAGTTGAAATCTCCCACCCAGATAAGTTGTAAAGGGGTTGGGTGATGCTCAACTAGGTCCTCTAGAGTGTTGCCTAGATGTTCAACTACCACATCAGGGTTTATAAAATTGTTGTTATAATGATTTATTAGCCTAAGTCCCAAGTGTTGTAGCCTTTAATAACTAGGATGTGAAAATAGGGTGAGTTGTTTATAAATTTCAAGATATTAAGTGTGACTGTGTTGGATATCAATGTGAGTAGATCCCCCTTTGCTCTGCGCCCTCTAGACGGTAGTGCCGGTGTTTGGAAAGATCGGTAGCCATTTAAGAAAATTGGTGTGGTCTCCCAGGTTTCCTGGGCGCAGATAATCTGAAATTCGGCCATATTTTATGCCACTCATCATTGTTCCGTTTACTGTTATAGTCTGCTATGTTCCAGGAAAGTAGGGTGTAAATTAAGTTATTTGCTCCAGAGATAGGTTCTCTAACATTGTTATGAAGTGGTCCTGAAGAGGTGATGCTGTTACACCTACCCTGCACTGCCTCCCCGTTGGTCTTATTTAGTGCTCTATTTTCCTCCTTCTCATTAACCCCTTGCTAGATTATTGTCTGGGGTCTCTGAGTATCGTTCTCGAGTCAATCACAAGAGTCCAGATGTGATAGTGGGGCGAACCTGTTGATGATGAGGAGGCCCAAACCTTTGTTTGTCAGTGGCCTATTGCCACCTATGAGGGGTTCCATAATGTTATTTAATGCCTTGTCGTGTGGGGAACCATATGGTTTATAAAAGAAACCCAGCGGTACGGGGAGGATCGGGATCATTGCAATGTGTGCTGAGAGGGTTGGAATAGTAAATAACCTATGATCCGGGGGCTATCGAAGTTTAAGACAATACAATCACCCTCATAAACCTTTGGTGTTGGACCTACCCATGGGGTTCTCCTAGCCATGATGAGATGATTCTGATCTAGGTGCCCTGAACTAGTGTGGTCGGTGAGCCAGTAACGTGATTTGTCCATAAGCTGGGTGGTAGTTTCTTTTTGTGTTGATCTTAACAGTGGGACATTTACCAAGATTAAAACAAGAGGGCAGTCCACGGGCGGGAGGTTAAGGGTTAAGTGAGTAGTTCCCCTCTGATCCTGTGTGGTTTCGATCTGTGGTTGGTAGTTGAAAACTTTCTTTGTGTATGTAGTTCTGTTTCATTATCATACAAATGGTAGACACGCTCATGAATGTGGCTAACTTCATTTAGAAGAATGAGTTTTAATATCAATGGATGTGTACATGCAGCAGTCCTAAGGAACATCTTTTCCTCTATTTCCTACATGCAGTTCAATGTGCATTTGTGGTTTTTGGCATGGTTGATAAAGCTGTTAGGTTTTGTTGTCCTACATAGATGATACTGACTTGTATGGTGTCTTTTTCACTACCACCACCCAGGAGTAGCTGTGGCCAGTGAAATTTGAAAGTGGTGGTGCGTAATTGCCTGCCTAAAGTTGACCAAATGGAGGACAGAAAGCAAACCTAACTTTCTCTCAGAGGGTGAGGGACCAGGGGGTTCACCACCCAAAGAAAAATTTGAAAGTATGGTGCAAATAACACATTTTGCAGCCTAATTTCCAAACAAATTGGCTTACAATCCAGAGATTCTGAAAGGACAATCAAATGTTACTATATTGTCAAAGTGTGTCAGGCAAGCCCTACCCTCCCAAGGACTGGTTCTGGTTAGCCATTCCAGAGAAAACTTTGGAGAAATGATGGCAACACAATCCATTTTTTTTTTTTTTTTTTTTAAATTTTTATTGAGTTTTTTGGTTATTACAATTCAAGAATAACAAACAGATCCGGCAGAGGTAATATGACATAATATTCGTTACACAGTTCAACACATTACATCATGCATTATCGTGGCCCTATCTGAATTCCATAATGTGAATGCAGTAGAGTGGTACATGTTATACATCAGTTGTTAATAAATCAGGGTGATCATTCAAATAAGCAGTAAGAGGCTCCCAAAAATTAGCAGGTTTAGAAGCAGTGGGAAGCTCTTCTGAATATAATAAAAAATTATCTTTACAGTAAATAGCGTCCATTATCCATTGCTTCACTGTGGGTGTTTTGCTACTGTCCCAGTTCATCGCTACTCTTCGTTTTGCAAATAATAGTGTTATGGCAGCAAACTTTTTCTTTGCAGACTTTAACGGTAGCCCATGGCTTAGCAGACATAGTTGCGGCGTGCATGTCAATGTACAATTTAGAATTTTGCCCAGCATATTCACTACTTGATTCCAATAAATCTGCACCCGTCCACATTCCCAAGCGAGTTGAAGAAAATCAGCTTGATCAAATCCACACCTTTTACAATGTGCGCTGTCGCGTAGACCATATTTGTGTAATTTCAATGGGGTGTGGTAAGCCTGATGTAGGTATTTGTAATGAATAATACGTAAATTCCCGTTGGGAGTGAGTAGGGTAGTAAGTGCACAGCAAGATTGCCATTCTGCGTCGGTTAGAGGCGCATTTAGCAGCATGTTCCATTTGTTATGGGCCTTTGATGTGTTGGTGCCGATTTCAGATTGTATGGTGCCATAAAGTTTCGCTGCCATATGGGTATTATTCGGAGTAGTAATAAGTAATTGCAACGAGTCAAGTGTGGGAGGTTCATTTGGATAGGAGGGATACAGCTTCTTTATAGCTTCTCTAAGTCTGTGATAAGTGAATTTAAGTAGCATTGTCTGGTTATTGACATACGTGAGATCATCTGGAGTGATGAATATCCCATTGACATAAAGATCACCAAGCAGGGTGACTCCAATTTGCTCCAATAGCTCCAGACTACCTTTGTCTTGTGTAACCGATAAGGAGGGATGTTGTGCCAGTTTCATGTTTGGTAAATCATCTCTAGCCCAACTCCCATGAACGGTAGAGGAATGAGTGCTTTCTAGCTTCTGTGGATTATGTAGCCGCCAGATATCTTGCATGTGGAATTCCAGCATGCCATTAAGAATAACGGAAGCAGCACGGTGATGGTGTTCAGTGGTTGCGTTAGATCGGTCATATGTGTCATTGAGTGTGACATTAAAGTCCCCACCCCATATCAGTTCCATAGGAGGGAGAGCTCTGAGGGTATGCCATAAGTTTGTGAAAAAGGCGGGGTCATCAACATTGGGACCGTAGGTATTAACAATGCCTACCTTGGAACCTCGTAGAGCGCCTATAATTATGACATACCGGCCATTGCCATCAGTAAGCGTTTGTTCGTGTATAAAATTCGTACCTTTGCGTATCAGCGTGATAACGCCCCTGGCATATGTGGAATAGGAGGAGGCTGCTACCATCTCTGCCCATCCCTTCCCCAATACAGCAGCTTTTTTTTGGAGCAAATGGGTTTCTTGCAACAGAGCGATGCTTATTTGGTGCCTATCTAAGTATGCAAGGACTTGCCTGATCTTGCGGGGGTTATTAAGGCCCCGCACATTCCATGTGACTAGTTTCAGTGGTGCAGTATTGACCGTTCTATGTATCAGGACAGTGCTTTTTCTTTCGAGGTGCCCTGCATCAGAGTGCCTCGTGTACCTTTAGAATTTGTTGTTATAGTGGCCGTGGTATTAAGTACAATGTGCATTTCTATGCATGTGTTGTGTGGTAAGTATAGAGTGGTTGCCTGGATAAACATAACATAAATCCCAACTTTCCCCCCGCCCACTTTAGCATCCCAACCATGCCAAAGACAAACCCGAAATTCAGACATAAACGGCAACAGAATAGTATTGGGGTGTACCCGTTAGGGGGCAGCTAGGTGCTCGGTAGTCCATCTGCATGCAGATGGGGGCCGGAGCGACAAAAGTACACAGAGCTGTAGCAGTTATGTGGTCATTAGCTAACAATCTCATACTAGATCGCTGTGACATGTATCATATATCAGTAATTTTACAAATAGAATGATATATCTGATGGCTACAACCATCTGAGTACCTGCAATACGTCTATGGTCCAATCAGGGAAGACTATAAGGTCGCATTTTTCTGTAATAATCCTAGCGTCTCACCCTATGTCAATGTTCAAGCAGGACATCAGCTCCAGACATGCAGTATAACAGTCAGATATACCAGGACATTCATTACGTTGAAGGGCTAGTCCGATTCCAGCTGTGTGGTGTCGCGTTGCTCACGTGCACGTTGGTGTTTGGCTTGTTTGAGGAATTCCTGCACTGCATGGGGCGTCGACAAGATGCGGGTTTTGCCCGCATGAGTAACACGGAGCCTGGCCGGATATAACATGGCGTAGGGAATGTTCATGTCACGGAGCTTCTTCTTCACTGGACCAAACTCCTTTCGGGCGAGCTGGACTGATAAGGTGAAATCCGGGTAGAAGGCTATCTCACAACCATTGTATTCCAGGGGATGTTTATCTCTAGCCATTCGTAACGCTGCAGCTCGGTCACGGTAGTTCAAGATCCAGGCCACTATAGGCCTCGGAGGAGCCCCTGGTGGTGGTTTCAGCGCAAGAGACCTGTGTGCACGTTCTACTATGAGCATTGATGAAAATTGCTCTGATCCAAACAGGTCCTTTAACATTTTCTCCACATAGTCTTCAAGCTTGCCAGTGTTGGTGCTTTCCGGTACGCCTGCCATGCATAGATTGTTGCGGCGTGATCTTGATTCGAGATCCTCATTTTTTGCTTTTATAATCTCCAAAAGCTTTGCCATGTCATCGCATTTAGAAGTAGTTGCATGAGTCTCATCTTCAACCGCTGATATCCGCTGCTCGGCTTCCTCTAAGCGCTCGCCATGTTTGTCTATTCGAGCGGATATATGGTCCATCCGGATAGTAAGTGCGTCTATCTTACCATCGATGGCCTGGAGACTGTGGTGAATGGCGTTGAGGGCCGCCTCCATCTTGGCGTTTGATCCTGAGTCTGTGTCGGGCTCCGTGTCCGCCGTGGCGCCTGGAAGTCTCGGTGTACGACGGGGCACAAACGGTAACTTAGTTTGCTGTTGATCAGTTTTTCCCATCCTCAAGTATTCACCGCAGGCTCGCAAACATCAAGTGCCCAAAGAGAATCAGCGGGGCGAGTGGTGCGTAAAGTAAAGCGTAGTGCCCCGACCTCAGAGTTTGCACATGTCTTAGTGCGGCCTAGTGCAGCTCATATGTCTCACATCCAGGTAGCCGGTTATTACGTGCCAGAGCAGGTGACGTGCTGTAGATGAATAACACTATTTGCCGTGGAGGAGATAGGGAGAGAGCGTGTGCTTCACCAGAGGAGCAAAGCAATATGATCACTGAGTGTTCAATTATACAATCGCATTATCTGTTATAGCGCTTGATACATAGGCGGTGTTGAGGCAGAGCAGAGACACCGTCCGATCTTTTTGACTGCTGTATAATGCCTGATATATTGAGAGACCCCCGTAGACTGACGGCTGGTGGAGAATTTGCATCTGATCCACGCCCGGCAGTGCGTTGCCTTCGTAATGTTTTGGGGCAGATTTCAGCCAAATCAGTGCAGCGCTTGCAGTGTTACTTCAGTCCCGCACACTGATCGCCCATACACCGGTGTCACGCTAGCGACAGCCCGCAGTCCCGGATCCTCTCTCGTCGCAGATCAGCCGGAGATCAGCGCCGCTGTCACCGAGAGCAGGTATCTTGGTTCACAGAGATCTGCGTGGTTATTTGGCTCGTCTTGTGAAAGCGTGGTGTGCGCTATTTCTCAACTGTGAGGGGTCCCAGATTACGCAGTAGATGCTGCATCTGCTCCGCTTGCCGCCATTTTAGCCGCCGTGGGGATATGTTCTGTCTTCCGTTAAGGAATTACCCAAAGCCGCGTCGTTGCCCCAAACAGCAGTGCCGCTCTGCTAGCGCTTGCTAGTGCTATGTGCATGGAGTATCCACACTTATAGACGCTGATGCTGTGTTCTTCACTTACGATTTTCATCAGAGACAGTCAGCGCTCGCCGCCATTTTCTCTTTCATTCCTGTGAAACGGTATTAGCTCGGATTTTCCCGGGCGGCGACTTTGTTTTGGCAAGTTATTTTGGTATCACCATGTTCCGCTGTAGCTCCGATGCGCGAATCCGTAGTGCAGGTGCAGCATTGATCGATATTTCCACCGATATTTAAATAAATGCCGCTCCGGCCGTCAGAGCAACGCTAGTGCGCGGCCATTTTGCAGTGGGCTCACTAGCGCCCCCAACACAATCCATTTTCAGCACAGCTTTCCCAGAAATTAGATTTCCAAAGAAACCCATATGCCACTACCACCTTTGATCATGACTTGCAATGTTGTTAGGATGATCAAATGAGAACACTGACTTCTGACTATTATTATGTAGAGGTGGGTGTGCCAACAAAATAAAAGAGAGAACCATGACAGGGCCAAGCTAATGGTCTAGCTTGGCTCTATGAGCCCATGCACAAGTGATGAAACTGTTTAGCTAGCAAATAAATTGTGCAGCAAACATTACTTAAAAATGTCATAAACTCTCCAAAATTCCAAAATTGTAAATCTTTCCCACATGTAAGTGTTTCACCTTGGTACATCAGATTATATCACTGTATTCGGCTGAAATTGTTCAAAGTTATAGCTTTTAAAAATAAACTTAGAAGTATTCCTGCTCTTCCACACTGACAATGATGCTAGTAGTGGACCAAGAGGCTCATCAGTTCCCATGCACACACTAAGGGCCTCATTACGATGTCAGTCGGAAAGACTCCAAACGGCATTCGGTTCGTCCGAATCCAATTCGGAACCCACCTTTCCGACCAACACGGAAACCCATCCGACCGACCGATTACGATAGTCGAAAACCGTTCGGACTTTTTGAGTCGGCTCTGAGTCGGTTCCGAATGGCATTCGGAAGAACCGAGTCGGTCGGAGCCGACTCGTACAGGTCTACGGACTGCGTTTACGACCGACAGATTACGATGTCGGATTCAGCCAGCCTTTCCAAATCAGTTGTTCCGACATGGATTGGCTGTCTGAAACTGACTTTGGGGGCCCGTAGCAGGCCCTCCTTTACCTGGGGGCCTCTGAATGGGGCCCGTGGGGGTACCCATGGGACCCTTCTTTGCAACCGTGCAGAGTGTGGCAGGCACCATGGGGTGCCCTCCACAGGTGCAAGGTTTTCCGCAACCACCCCTTTCTTCAATGGGAGCCTGTTGTCGGTCGGAACACAGGCTCCCATTGAAGTCAGTGGGAGTCCGACTGAACGGTGTTCAGAAGCATTGGAATCGGTCGGTCGGACTCCCTGAATCTGATTCGGTTGGAAACCATTCCGAGACTGAGTCGGTTGGAATGCTTTCTGACCAACATAGTAATGAGGTCCTAAATGTGGTAAAGTCATCATTATCAAATGAGCAACTTTGAGGTCTGTGAAAGACACAAGAGGTTTTTGTACAGCACACATCCTGAACTTGTGTATTTCAATATTGTAGGAAATTGGGTTATGAGTTAATAGGGTATTCACCCTCATTTAGTAATAATACCATAGTCAATAAAAGATCCAGTCAAGTCTCAGTAAATTAATCCTTGCTCAACCCTTGGTAACCTGGTAAACGAGCAGTCAGGGTTAACTTAGGAGATAGGCATCTGTAAAGTATTTAATGCCACCAAAACAGTAAATAAGTAAAACAAACAACACAACAAAACTCTAACTCCAATTTGTAAAAATAGGAAACATTTTTTTATCTTCAAAAGGACATCAAAACAACATAAATACAATGTAGGGAAATGGAGATATGAATTTCTAAAGATTAAATAAAAAGAATTTCTTTATTGTGCCCAAAAGCCTAAAGACACAATAGGATGCGCTACAAGAACAAAGTCAAAGTTTCAGGCTAACTGCAATGGAATGCGGGCCAGCTAGGCTGTGGGCTAGGCCTCGGTCCAAGTTTTACCTTGGGACTTAGAAATTTTTTGGTTCTTTTGTTTCATCGACGGGCTCATTGGCAGGTCCCCGGGATGACTGGATCCAAAGTTTTGGTCGACGATAGTGGCCTGCTGCAGCTCAGTGAATATGTGGGAGTCATGTCCTTGATGTAGATGGCACGAAGAACCACGAAGCGGGCAAAGTCAGCAGTCACGGCCGGGAAAGGCATAGTCGACTGTAGCTTGCTTCTTCAGGTAGGTGCCAGTACCTTCAGAGTTAGAAACTCTGTTACGTTCATTCCAACCAGCGAGTTGATGTCAGCAGCTTCACTCTCTATGTCAAGCCAGTCTTCCCCTTGGAGGTTTTCTGCAAAACTTTTCAAAAAGTTCTAAGATTACAGATCTTGCTGTTTTGTGGTTACTTTCGGGAGATAAGTGTCCTCTAGCACTGGCCAAGGTTACAGAGGATTTGGGTTGCCACTTGGGCGCTACGACTCAATATCCCACAATGCACTTGAGCAGTCCAAGACAATTGAAATTGCAACTGGCCAGCTGGGGTATCCTCTCTTTGGTTATTGAGGTGACCAATAGCTATTTTGCATCTGTTGATCATCAGGGAGTCCACTCCTTTCCTTTTAGAGTCAGGCACAGCCTTTTTTTATGGCGCATTGTGAATGCAGCAGGTACAGTCTTATAGAGTGCAATACTTTCTTTGGTACAGTACAGGAATCATGCAGGGAAATCCTTCTTCGCTTCTTGTTTTCCAGGCAGTGAACTCGTGAGCTCTGCAGAGTTGCTTAGTTAACATTGATATCTGGGTTTGAAGGATGGGGCACCATATCCAATAGGAATTAAGCTACCTCCCTCTAGGATTACCACTACCTGTGAAGTGCGGCGAATTTCTGGCCAAGAATGCAACACTCCCCTAAAAATCAAAATGGAAGAAATCTCTCCTTGAAATGTGTATCTGTGTAACCCAACACAGAGGTGTGGCTAATAACTGACTACACTCCCCTACCAGCACTTTTCCTAATCTAATTAGGGGGTGCTACCCCCAGGCTTGAGACTAAGGAAGTGGATGTGGTCTGGGTAAAGCGACATCTATTTTCTGTAGAGACTCCTGCCTTTGAAGTCCAGCTTATCTACCCAGCCCCCTTTCTCTCTCTGGCTTCTCCAGGAAGGAGATATCCTCCCTCTAAATGGCTGTGTTATTGCAGCCCCAGGCCTCTTCACACTTATAGAGGGTGCAGCTTAGCTCGGGCTGTCAAAGGCTTATCAATCAGAAGAGACTGTTTTAGATAACTTCAGGACAGAAAGTTCTAAAACTACTTTCTGGTAACATCCCTCACAGTCCGGTTTCAGAGCAGGCTTCTCGACAGAAACTACACTTTTTGGAGTAACAGAAATGATGCGAAACCGTTTGGATGCTGGAGAAACGGTGCCACTTATATTGCTTGATTTGAGTGCCACTTTCGACACGGTATCTCATACCGTGTTATTGAAAGCCTTACAATCAATGGGTGTTAATGGCTCCGCACTCAATTGGCTTGTTGATTTTTTGATAGACCGCATGTTCCAGGTCTTCTCTCCTACGGCCAGCTCCAAAACCCATGTATCACCTTATGGGGTATCGCAGGGCTCCATTCTCAGCCCTTTACTGTTTAATGTTTATGTCAGGCCTTTGGCTGCTATTGCTGAAAATGCTGGGTTGTCTATTTTCTCCTACACCGATGACACCCAGATAATCTTCTCCCTTTGTGCTGAAAGGGCGTCTAAGCCATCTTCTCTTCAGACTGGATTGAGGAAAATTGCAGGTTGGATGCAAGCCAACTTACTTAAACTCAATGGTGAAAAGACGGAAGTGTTAATTTTGGGGAATAATAAAGATCCCTGGGGTCCTCAACACTGGCCTTCTGAAATGGGTGCTCTACCCCAGCCTGCTCATCAGGTCCGCAATTTAGGCTTTATCATTTATGACCAGCTATCAATGAAGCAACAAGCAGTGAAGGTGGCCTCGACCTGCTTCACCATCCTTAAATGGCTCAAGAAAATCCTTTGGGTGTTGCCCGGCACCACTCAAAGAACTGTGGTCCAGGCTCTTGTCACTTCTAGACTGGATTACGGCAACATCCTGTATCTAGGAGTCAATAAGGATGTGATACGCAAATTACAGGTGGTGCAGAATGCGGCCGCTAGGCTGCTTTGCCAGGCTCCCAGAATGGCTTCCATCTCAGGTTATCTTCGGGACCTTCATTGGCTCAGGGTGGAGAATCGTATTAAATTCAAAGCCCTGAGCTACATGTTTAAGATCAAATCTGGCAAGGCACCTCAGTACCTGAATGCTTTAGTTCATCCTTACTTACCACCGCGCCTTCTTCGCTCCTCCACTCAGGCTAAATTCTCGGTCCCTAGGACCAGACTGTCGCCAATGGGTGGATGGTCCTTTTCTTGCCTGGAATTCTATGTGGAATTCCCTCCCCCTGTCACTTCAAAATGAAACAGTCTATGGGAATTTTCAAAAATGTTTAAAGGCTTGGCTGTTTAATCAATAGATCTTCTATCCTCCTTCTGTTCCTGTCAGGCGGCGCCGGGAAACCTTCGGGTAGCTGTGCGCCTTATAAGATTAAAATAACATAACATAACAGTTATATTAAATTGGACCTTGGCAAGTTGTTGGATTTGATGTAACTATTAATTTGATACTTCAAATAATATTTCTAGCTAGCTCCAATCTAAAGTTAGACTTTATCAAATTTAATAAAGTCCTCTCAATATTAGCTGCTGGGGCTAGCAGCACTGCCATAGGGAAAACGGCTTTGGCTGTTTTTCTTTACCAGGGCATAAAACCATATTTTATATTGTCCCTGCTTTATATAACTATGCACCCTACTCTTGGGGCACATAGGACAGATCATAAAGGTGACTTATAAGTAATAAACATTTTGGACTTTGGAAGTACTTTTAATTCTAAACTCGACATTGGGCACAGTTTTATTTTGCAAGCAGCAAGGAAGGCAGATCTGGCATTAACCCTTGCGCAGCCAGACGTTTCCACCCCCCAGTGCCACGCCCTTTTTTGACTATTTGGGGTAGTTCGCGCCCTGGGCCCCATAACCTTTTGTACACATAAGGTATCCAAGCCAAATTTGCGTCATTTTCTTCCAACATCTTGAGGATTCTAAATTTTCCCAGGGTTTGTGGATTCCCCTGATGGGGATCGAGAAATTATGCAAAATACAGCTAAATTTCAGGGATTTCGGGAAAAATGGGATAAAAGTGTTGCAGAAAACAGCGTCTGTTTTTTTCCCTGCAAATGGTATCAAAAAAGGGTTTGTGGTGCTGAAATCACCGTCTTCCCAGCTTTCAGGAACAGGCAGACTTTTGTCAGAAAACTAAAATGTTCTAGACAGTTTTGGCATTCTACTGAGATATAGCCTACGTTTCCTATTTTTTGTTCTTTCAACCTTCTTCCAGATAGTGGTAGAAATGGGTGTGAAACCAATAATGGATCCTGAAAAGCTATACATTTCTGAAAATTAGACCAAATTCTTAATTCAGCAAGGGGCCATTTGTGTAGATCCTTCAAGGTTTTCCTGTGGAAAGTAATAGTTGAAATAAAAGAATATTGCAATTTAGTTGAAAAAAAACAGCCATTTGTGCCTACATTTTCACCTGTAACTTCTTCTAACTATGGTAGATTTTTGAAAGCTTTATACCGTTACATCTGCGGGTCCCATCCGGTTGCGGGGTTATATAAGGCTTGTAGGTTCACCAAGAATCTGAGGTACCCAGAGACAATAACTGAGTTGCACCTTGCAATGTTTTTTTAATTGTGAACCGGGTATACAGTAATTCATTGGGTAAAATATAAAGAGTGAAAAATCGGTATCAAGTAGACCTATGTATTTCTGAAATTGGAACAAGACGTGGAGTTTAGTAGCAGTGGTTATTTGTGCATCTCCGAATTTGTGGATACCCATATTAGCATGTGAATTACAGGGTATTGTTCAAATTGACTTATTCTTTACACGCTATCTTGCATTTGGAAGGCAGAAGTGCATAGAAAGACAAATAGTAATAACATTTGTTCTTCTATGTTGTGTTTCCCTAAGACTCCCAATACAAATGGTACCTCACTTTTGTGGGTAGGCTTAGTGCAAGCGACAGGAAACAACCCAAAACACAAAGGGACACATCACATTTTTCCAGTGAAAACGGACCCTTTTTTGCAATGTGCATAGCTGTGGATTTTGGGTCCTAGCTCAGTCAGCACCTAGAGAAACCTAGCAAACCTGTACATTTTTGAAAACTAGACACCCAAGGAAACCCAGGATGGGGTGATTTGGGTAGCTCTCACCAGGTTCTCTTACCCATAATTCCTTGCAAACCTCAAACTTTGTAAAAAAAGCAACACAGTTTCCTCACATTACTGTGATTGAAAGTTTTGGAATCTGTGGGGAGTCGCAAACCTCCACCCACCCACCATTCCCTTAAGTCTGCTGATAAAAATTGGTACCTCACTTGTGTGGGTAGGCCTAATGCCTGCAACAGGAAACGCCCCAAAACACAACGTGGACACATCACATTTTTCCAGTGAAAACGGTCCCTTATTTTGCAATGTGCCTAGCTGTGGATTGTGGGCCATAGCTCAGCCGGCACCTAGGGAAACCTAGGAAACCTGAAAATTTTCTAAAACTATACACCCAGAGGAATCCAGGATGGGGTGACTTTTGTGGCTCTCACCAGGTTCTGTTACCCAGAATCCCTTGCAAACCTCAAACTTTGTAAAAATAAATCACATTTTCCTCACATTTCTGTGATGGAAAGTTCTGGAATCTGCGGGGAGCCACAAACTTCCACCCACCCAGCATTCCCTCAAGTCTGCCGATGAAAATTGTACCTCACTTGTGTGGGTAGGCCTAGTGCCCATGACAGGAAATGGCCCAAAACGCAACGTGGACACATCACATTTTTCCAGTGAATACTGACCCTTTTTTTGCAATGTGCCTAGCTGTGGATTGTGGGCCATAGCGCAGCCGGCACCTAGGGAAACATAGCAAACCTGTACATTTATTAAAACTAGACACCCAGAGAAATCTAGGATGGGTTGACTTGTGTGGCTCCCACCAGGTTCTGTTACCCAGAATCCCTTGCACACCTTGAACTTTGTCAAAAAAAAAAAAAACCTCACATTACTGTGATGGAAAGTTCTACAATCTGTCGGGAGCCACAAACTTCCACTCACCCAGAATTTACCTAAGTCTGCCGATAAAAATGGTACTTCACTTGTGTGGGTAGGCCTAGTGCCTGCAACAGGAAATGGCCCAAAACGTCTTGTGAAGACATCAAAAGTATTGGTTTTGCAAGAGAGTTATCCACGTTTTTGGTCCCAGGCTTGACGGCCATCTAGGGAAACCTACCAAACCCAGACATTTCTGAAAACTAGACACCCAGGGAAGTCCAGGGAGTTCTACCTTGCATGGATCCCCAATGTTTTCTTACCCAGAATCCCCTGGAAACTCAAATTTAGCTTAAAAAATCAAATTTTCCTCGCATCTCTGTGTGGTAAAGGTGTGGGATCACAAGGCTGACACAAATTTCCTACCACTCAGCATTCCCCCAGGTCTCTCGATAAAAATGGTACTTCACTTGTGTGGGCCAAGTACCCGCGACAGTGAAGGGCCCAAAACGTATTGTGGAGACATCAAAATTATGCATCACAAAACGACCTGGTTTTGCAAGGGGGCACCTGCATTTTTGGCCCCAGGCTAGGCGGCCATCTAGGGAAACATACCAAACCCAGACATTTCTGAAAAGTAGACAGGTGGGGGAGTCCAGGGCAGTGTAGCTTGTGTGGATCTACCAATGATTTCCTATCCAGAATCCCATGCAAACCTCAAATTTTGCTAAAGAAATTACATTATCCTCACATTTCTGTGTGGGAAAGTTGTGGGATCACTGGGCCGACACAAATTTGCTACCGCTCATTGTTCCCCCAGGTCTCTTGATAAAAATGGTACATCACTTGTATGGGTGGGCCAAGTGCCCGCAACAGGGAGGGGCCCAAACCGTATTGTGGAGACATCAAAATTATCTATCACAAAACTACCTGGTTTTGCAAGGGGGGCACCTGCGTTTTTGTTCCCCGGCTTGGCATCCATCTAGGGAAACCTACAAAACTAAGACATTTCTGAAAACTAGACACCCGGGGGAGTCAAGAGAGGTGTGGCTTGCATGGATCCCCCAATGTTTTCTTACCCAGAATCCTCTGCTAACCTCAAATTTAGCTAAAAAGTCAAATGTTCCTCACATTTCTGTGCGGCAAGGTTGTGAGATCACTGTGCCAGAACAAATTTCCCACCACCCAGTGTTCCCCTCAGTCTCCTGATAAAAATGATACCTCACTTTTGTGTGTGCCCAAAGCAGAGTCAGCCTAAACTTTGGTCCTCCTCAGTTTTTCATTTTATACGTTTTCAGGTTCTCTGCTCTAGGCACCCACAAAAGTGAGGTATCATTTTAATCAGGTGACCTAGGGAAATGCTGGGTGGTGGGAAATTTGTGCTGGCGCGGTGATACCACAACTTTTCCACAGAGAAATGTGAGGAAAGTGTGACTTTTTATCTAAATTTAAGGTTTGCAGGGCCCAAAACATGTGTGCATATCAAAAATATGTGCCAAACGCATGTGTGTGTGGAAGATGTACAAAAAACAAAGGTAGCATTGTGCACATGTTGTTAGTATGTGTGGTGCAACTGTGTACTGACTCAGAAATCCTACCACAAGCCAAAGGTAGTGTAAATGTAAATAAGGTGCAATGACTGAGTGTGTGTGGTGTAAGTCATGACATTTTCCACTGCTTTACACTCGTGGAGGCCAGCATAGTAACATTATTGTCCTAGACTGTGAACAGAGGCCCATATAATGTGCATGTACACACAGTGCAACCCAGTTACTCTACATATGCTACAAAAACATTTGCAAGCACATACGCAAATCAATGTGGCATCTCACCTAACACATGTAAATGTGGACTCCTAACCGGTGCAGGTGCTGTATTGGCTTATTAGCCACCATGCAGCCACATTTGAACCACTAGCCAAGGAGGCAACTATTACATGTAGGAATTATTATGACAGTGTAGCTCTGTCTTACTCAGAAACAAACAATGCTGTGACTCCTACAGCTCCATCTATGTGTGCTACTCTGTTCAGGGCACAAAAGTAAAAATCTAATAGCCAAAAAAATGCCAAGCTATAAACTACATGTGATGTCACTTCTGGCAAGCTAGCATACACTGACACATACAGGGTCCGAGTGACGTAATTTGTCAATAAATGCACAATGACCATCTGGTGTGAATGCCTACTCACATTCCAAGTTCACATAAGCCCTCTCTATTGCCGAATAATGTGATGCGTGTAAATGCTAAACATATCCCTACTTGGAACAACCACACTTGTTAGGCCTACTCAACCATGACTTCTGAAGAATAAGATATTGGTTAACCATTTTGGCTCACGCTTTTCTGCATGTGTAATGTGCATGTGTCACAAATTTAGTGCTAGCCATCAAGCCTAGACAGCAGATGTGCGTGTACCCATATATCATATTGTTGTCGCTGGGTATCATAGTCTGCTATATGATGTCATGCACATATGAACAGGTGGACTATTGGCCTAGCAACATACCTTTCACAACCATACAGTCAATCTGTGAGATGCATGCCACATACACTGTAGACAGGCTGAAGTAGCCAGCGTATGTGATTTCAAGAGTGTGTATGTGTCTGTAACACATCCTTTGTCAGTACTTAAAGGAGTAATTCTCGGCGTGACTGTCATTGGTGCACACAGCAGCTGCTCAGATTTTAAGACCTGGGTGATCGACAACTACTGAACTGGAAAACAATTAGATGTTAGATCTGGGTGAGAACTGCAGATGGGTTAGGGGTACTGATTATCCGCAGTGCCACTTCCATCGCATGATCCCTCCTTCTGCGGCACATGTGCACCTATTGCACACACCCACAATCTTAGTTGGAGTCAGAAGGTGAGCGGGCATCACCTGCCCATATGAGACCCACATGCGCTCCCACCACTGCTGCCTTCCGTCTGTGATTGTGTGGGTTGGAAGATGGCGTTGGGTGGATGGAAACCCTAATGGCACTGCAGTCTCTAAAATTGCTTCTCTCTGTACCGCAGTGAGTGGGGTGCCAGGGAGGGGGCTTGAGGGGAGAGAGGGAGCTGCTGCATTGCAGCCAGGCTGAAGAAGGTCAAGGAACACTCGCAGGGCAGGAACGGATTCTGTGTGGAGGGAGAGTTCCCGGATGCAGCAAGGCCTAATGAAATCAGTAACATTGCCACCCATAGAGGGAATGCAGCAGTGCCCCCGAGGAGCGTGCGAGGCAGCAGTTGCAAACACCAACCGGGTCTTCTGATCTGTGGAGGGGGCGGGTAGGGTAGGGTAACACAACTCTATACCCTGCAGCACCTGTGTAGGAGAGTAGGATCTGCTTCACATGGGTACCCCCACTTTTTGCTGATGCTTCACTGTTTTTCGACATTAGTCTGGCTGGGGCCCTGCTAATCAGAACCCCAGCCTAGCTGCTTCCTCTCTAAAATGGTTTCCATGTGCCTTAGGCACATCATTGATTGGAATCTGGAGTGCCCTTATAAGTCCCTAGTATATGGTATACTATGTACCAAGGGCATAGGTACCTCAGAGGCCTGCCAGGGGCTGCAGCATGTATTATGCCACCCCTGGAAGGCCATCCAAACTGACACCACAGGTCTGCTACTGCAGCCTGGGTAAGGTGGTGCATGCACCCCTTACTGTGATATAGGTTACCTATATCACTAAATACATACACACATATAAACCTATAAGTCACTCCTAAGGCAGGCCTTATCAATCCTAAAGGCAGAGTGCATGGTTCCTATGTGAGAGGGTGCCCCTGCATGAGCAGTGCCCCTCTGCAGCGTTCGGAGACCCTTCTCTGATGCTGTTTGTAGTGCAGCCTGACCATATACTCTTAAGCGCATTATAACCTCGCGTTAAATGCTAACTTTGGAATGGCTGCACCTAAACATGTCGTGTTTGGTGTCAAACATCTTAGAATACTACACCCCCCGCCAATTCTGGCGGCGGGGGTAGCATTCCACCCTTCTAGAGGGAAAGACATGTTAACTCTGGCTAGCCCGGTAACTTCTTTCCAAAGCCCTGGCATCACAAAATGGATGCTGCTGCCACAGACACGAGTCTGGCCTCCTGCTGCTGGACGAAACTCCGGCAGGGGAGGCCTGGACAATAGGTTTCCTGTCCCAGGGAGGTGTAACCACCTCCCCAGACAGGATAATGTGTATTGGGGCTGGGCGGGAGCACTTTCGGGTGCTTTGAAGTCCTGCACTGGGGGCACATTTGGTGTCCCTGTGCATACCCCAGGTCAAACCGGATCAGGGGCTTGCAGCCCCTGCTTTGGCGTGAACTGGACAAAGGGAAAGGGGTGTAGCCACCCTCTGCCCTGACCCACCCATAGGTGGGGCCACAGAGTAGTCCAACCCCTATCCTTAGTATAAGTATAGGAACCCAGTCCTTAGGACTTTAGATTATCCCTGGATGAAACTCTGAAACTGAATCCTGGACCTTCGACGCTCTACTCACGATTAGAGGACAGAAGAATCTCCCTTGGGGTCAAGGAGTGACTCCCCTGCTTGGCAGGCACCAAAGAAGAATCTGTCCGGTTCGCATTTCTGAAGCTCCCATCGGACGCCGAAGTCATCGCATCACCAGAGGTGGATTCTCAGACTTCCCTGAGGCTACCCTGAGTCCCTAGCAAAGCTGAGGCCTGTGGCTATCGTGGGTGACTTGAGACCGTGACCCCTGGACACCGAGCACATTTGCAAGTGCATCCTCTTCTGGGTCTCCCAAGAAGTCGTGCTTTGGGGCTCCGAGTAGCCCTAGCCTCCAGCACCAACTGCACCGAAGATCACTGGCCCCCACTCCACGAGTGTCCTGTGAGCCAGATCCATGTGCGGCGTCACGAGGCTCCTTCGCGATCGCTAGCCCGTGCCCTTAACGAAGGCCAATCTTTTTCTACCTTGGCATCCTGGTTGCTCCAGGCCTGCCCTCACTTACCCTCGCTGGGTGAGTTCCCCAGACCTTGCTGGTCTGCACCATCGACGATCTTCCTCTGCATCGAGACTTGCCGTTGCCAAGGCTTGTTGGGTCCAATCCAGTCGCTGACACCTCAGCACTCGACAAACATTGTGTACCAGCCAGAATCCTGCTCCTGGTCACCGACAACGCCTCCTGGACCTCGTGGCTGAAGAGACAAGACGACTGTCAACGCACCTGAAGCACTCGACATCGGTGGGCATCTGTCCATCGCCTTCCTGGTCACTGGCTAGTGACCCAGACTCTGTCCCCTCTGCTTTCAGGTTCTTCAGAACTCCGATCCACTCTTGGATCCATCCGGACACTTTTCACTTGGTCGCCAGCAGCACTTTGCAGCAGATCGCCATTCAAATCGACGACGAAACCCGACCCCGAAAGGCACCTATGCACCCGGCTTCCTGGGTGAGGTAACACGAGTACTCCGGTGCTCCCGTGGGTAGAGACTCTTCAAAGTCCTAGATCTCAAAGGGTTTGGTCCAAGTCCTCTTTTAAGTGTCCCTTTTCTCTAATTTCCCAATCACGACTTTCTCCATAGAAGTCAACGGCGTATCGCGGTTGTGTATTTACACTGCACGCGTCTCCCGTGGGTCCCCTGTGTCACTACCTTGGGTGGTTCCTTGTGGTCCAAGCACTTCTAGAGGCTCTAGGCCTAGTGTCTAGTTCAGTCGTGGTTCTTATACCACTTTATTGGTATATGGTTTGAGTACGCCCCTAGGGCCCAAACGTGTATTTGTGCTATTACTGTGTTTAAATAACTTCTAACTTATGTACTTCGAACTCTAGCCTCATAAAGAGACTAGAGGGGTGTGTTTAGCAATAAATACATATATTTTGAATATATACCTGGTGTGGTGCTCTTTCATTTGATCACTCAAGAGATTATAGACTGGTAAAACAAGCTGCTTTACATTCCTTCAAGACTTAGCCTGAAGGCTGCTCTCCATAGCTACCACTAGGATAGCTTTCAATAAGGTTGTCTTTAACCTATCTCCAATAAGGGGTTGTTTGGACTGGTGCAAGGTGCCCACTATAATTAGTGGACAGCATATACCAGGCCAACTTCTCACAACCTGCTGCAATGCTTGGGTGAACGTCAAATGGGGCACAGAAGCCGCATTCCAGAGCAAGGGGCACCCAGGGTAGGGCGGAGTGGAACTCAGCGGAATTCCACTGAGTTATTATGCAAGTCTGCGGAATTCCGAATAGTGCAACTCTGCGAACTCTGCCCACCTCTAGTGCCAATACCCGGGGTACCAGACCCTGAACAGCAAACACCAAGAAGAAGAGCCCCCTTTGGACTCCCAAAGCACCAGAAGCAAGTACTCATCGAGGGACATCGAGACACCCGAGACCCCCTTCCTAAGTGACCCAGCTGTTCCAAGATCGCCTCGCAAAGATGCAGGCTCCTGACCATGAGGACCTCAAGACGCACGGCACCCGGCTGACCTGTTCGCTCTGCACCCAGCCCCACCAACCCCAGCACTGACCAACCAGCTCTGCTTCATCTTTGTGCACCAGCTTCCAAGACCTCAGCACTCTGCTCCCGGCTGATCCGGGATGCTCCCAAACTTTGGACCTGGTCCTAACATCAACCTAAAACGAGAAGGTGAACTTTGTGAAAGCATTGCCTGAATTTCTATGCATTTTTCTGCTTTTTCCCATTGTTTCTTATGGTACGTAATTGCACATAAAAGTGCAATGCTTATCGAACTTTGCAAAATTGTATCTTCGAAAGTACTTACCTTAGAACTGTGGGGCAGATTTACAACTTCTGGCGCATCCCTGCAAATCAGCAGGGATGCGCCAGAATAGATGCGATACGCAATTCTCTCCTTGCGCCACCACGGATGCGCCGCATTTACAATGCGGCGCACCGTGGCGCAAGGAAAGGCCGATGCGTGTCGCATCCTGTGGCGTAAGGGCGGCGCATTGCTGGAGTCGTGTCGCAAGCGCGATGCGGCTCCAGCAATGCACAGGGGCCGCCCATACCTAACGTGGTGCGCCACTCCTTACGCCTGCTTGAAGCAGGCGTAAGGATTGTCGCAGCGGCGTCGGAAAAGTGACGCAGTGAAATCTTGTAGATTTCACTGCGTCACTTCTACGATGCTTTCCTGCGATGGAACGCCCACCCTGCGAGGGAACGCCCACATGAAACCTGACGCAGGTTTCATGTGGCGCAGGGCTTTACAACGTGACGCATCTCCCTAGATGCGTCACGTTGTAAATAATGCGCCACGTGGCGCATGGTTTGCGTCGCCGCTGCATCACAAAAGTGACGCAACGGTGGCGCAAAAGTGGCGCAAGGGGCTTGTAAATCTGCCCCTGTGTTCTTGGTCTTAAAAATTATCTAAACATCAGAGTTTTACAAATGGGTCTAGGATTTATTCTTCAGTGTGTGTCTCATTAATTGCCTTTGTGAGTACAACAAATGCTTAGTACTACCCTCTGATAAGCCTAACTGCTCGCCCACACTACCACAAAAAGAGAGTAAGTATTATCTACTTATACCTCTGGATACCCATTGGGGATTTCCCGGACTCTCTACATAGAGTAATTCATTTTAGTACACTGTACAGAGAGCCAGTTTCCTACAAAGACGCTTTAGTAGCAAAGATGATGCTTTAATATTAAAGGTGACACTGTAGGAAATGAGACACTTTAGTAGTAACAGTGACACTCTAGTAGTAAAGCTGATATTTTAAGAAATAAGGGGCCACATGTATCAAATTTGGAAAGTGCGATTACCTAATTGCGATTTTCTGAGAATCGCAATTAGGTAATCTCAATTTCCAATGTATGAAACTCCATGAGTTTCATATACCGATTACTAGAGGGTCGTAAATCGACCTACCTCATTGATATTAATGAGGAAGAGGGCAATTTGCGACCCCCTATAAATAGCTAAAATCACGGAGATGGTGGCCTGCTTGGGTCAGCAGATCACCACATCCATGATTGCTTTTAAATAAAGCAATCTTTTTTTTAAATGCAGCTCGTTTTCCTGAAGAAAAAAAAACGGGTTGGGTTTAAAAAAATAAATGAAAGGACCACTGCCTGCTCTTAAAAACGTTTTTACAACCAGTCCCAAAGGGGTTACCAACTAGTTGAAGTAGGTGGTAAAATGCAAATGTTTTGCTACCGCATTCACGGTCACAGAACATTCATACATACCATTAGGATTCGCCATTTGGAAGGGACGCCCTAAACACGCCCCTTCCAAATACCGAATCGCAAACCCATCTTGCGATTCGGTAACAGGTTACCGAATCGCAAAATGGGTTTTGATACACGTAAATGCCTTTTTTGCATTCGCATATGGGCCGATTCTGCGAATCGACCCGTTTGCGAACGCAAAATTGTTTGATACATGTGGTCCAAGTTGCTTTAGTAATTAGGGGGATGCTCTAGTAGTAAAGGTAACGCTTTAGGAGATTAGACACTTTAGTAGGCAAGGTGATGCTTCAGTAGTAAAGGTGATGCTTTAGCAGGAAACATGATGCTTTAGTAGGAAATTTGACGCCCTAGTAGGAAATGTGACGCTCCAGTAGGAATAGTGATGCACTAGTAGGAAACGTGATGCATTCAGTCAGGAAATGATGCAATTACTCAGCCATGCTGCAAACCAGGAAGTGTAAACTTCCTTTCACTTTCACTTATATACTTTATGTCTGTGCTGGATGGTGGATGGTGGATGTGTTTGTTGTGAGCTCCTGCAAATTGGTGTGATATTTGGTCTTGTTGGTGTCTCTGTTGTCCCTGTTGTAAACTCTCATTAGTGTTTTGTAATTGTATTTTGTACATTTTTGCCAACTGTGTTGTCAGGTGTTTGTCCATTTAGGGTTTAGTAGTTTTAGAGGTAGGGAGAAGGGATAGTTTCTGTGGTTTTTGGGGTTAGGGTGGCTAGTGTGGGTAGAGAGATTTTGGGCAGGGCCAGAAACAAGAACCTGTCAGAGGAGGAGTTTGGTGGTCTGCTGTGGCTGTTGGTGCGGTACCTGCTAAGCATGATCGGCAGTGAAGGTAGGGTGAGCCAAGGCTGCCCTACATGTGAGAGGCAGGAGCGTTGGGAGAAGGTGCACTTCGAAATGAGTCAGATTTTAAATGTCAAACTGAAGCACCAATGGGTGGATGTTGTCAGCCAGGAGGCAGATCTCCTCAATGACTTGGGGATTGAAGGTGATGGCCCTACCAGTAAGTACCTTTATGCCATGAGCTCGTAGTTGTATGGCTTTCGCACACATCTTTAAATGTTTTTTTCTTCAGGAAGGTCCAGAAATGTATTTGGGTTAGTATGGCATGATACAGGCTAAGTCAGGTGAATAAACAGACCATGTCACAGGGGCCTGTTCATAAGGGCATACCAATAGCCCAAATATACCATGCAGTGCAGGGAAGAACAATGGTTTCTGTGGGACCCATCCAGGACTGTGTAGGGAGTATTGTCATCAGACCTGCTAGGCCATTATTGACTCCAAACTGTGGGGGCTACCCACCATTCATTTTGCAGGGGAGGGCACTCACCTGTCATCAGGCCACAGGTTGCACAGGATGTTTGGTTTACCTCCATGAGGATCACACATATACGTATATTATGAACAATGGTAATAAATCCATTATGAGCCTGTACAGGCCTTGAATAATTATTGTTCACTCACCGTGCACTGGTCAAATGTAAGGAACATGGTGAAGAAAACAAACAGGCTTGGGTACTGTCTGATGTGTGTAGCATTGTAAAGAACATGTATTGACTTGAGAAGACCCCAGCACTATCAAACCATGCAGAGTGTGGTCAGTCAAATTGGACTGTTCACATAGCCATCAAAGCCAGGCACCCTTGAACCATGTAGCAAGCTAGGCTGGTCTTGCACCTTGTCCACACTGTGTGCACCTGATACATAATGTGCCTGGTATTATATGAATACACAGCCTTCCACTTTATGGGGGGCGAGCTTCTGTCTCTTCAAAACACCTCTTTGGCAACTGGTAAAGTTCTTTTGAGGTTTAAGAGGGCTATGGTAAGCCCGCTGTTGAAGAAGGTGGGGGTGGACCCAAAAAACTTAAGGAACTATCACCCTGTATCCCTGCTGTCATTTCCGCATAAGATTCTGGAGCGGCATGGAACTACGATCCTTACAAAATTTGTGGATGATCAGCAACTGCTTCACACTCGCCAATCAGGATTTCAGGCCCTTCATAGTACAGCGTTGGTGAGGCTGTCTGTGCTGGATGAACTAAGGTTGGAGGCATATTAGAATAGATTTTCTGCGCTGATTTTGTTAGACCTTATGGCAGCATTTAAATACGGTTGATCCTCAATAGCTATTGCACCGGATACTGGCTTGCAGGTTTACAGGGTCTGCCCTTCTGTGGATTAAGTTGTTCTTGAATGACTGCTCACAGAAGGTGCAGATGGGCGGTCATGTGTCCAGCGCAAGGGCGTTAACCTGCGGGGTCCCTCAGCCCTCAGGGATCCATGTTATCCTCATTGCTGTTTAACATCTATATACAGCTGTTGATTACAGCACTGGTACAGTTGGACTGTCAATTGTTCAACTATGCGGATGATACTCAGCTGGTTTTGCGGATTGAGAGCTCTATGCAGTCAGAGTTGAATGTGTAGAATATCTTGCAGTTTAATGTGAACTAATTGAAAGCTAACTCTCTGAAGATCAATCCATACAAGAATGAAGTGCTGGCAATCACCATGAAGGGGAGCCCCTGGATGGACAGTTTTTGGCTACTGGATTTAGGTTCTCCCTGTGCACCATTCCAGCAGTAAAAAGCCTTGGCATTAAGCTGGACAGTAGTCTGTCAATATCTAAGCAAGTGGCGACAATATGTGGGAGTTGCACACGTCTCTTGAGACACCTCGAGAAACTGGTTCTAATTCTTTCATTTTCAACTATGTGGAGAGTGGTGATAGCAATGATATTATCATGGCTGGATTATGGAAATGCCTTGTATACTGGCCTTCCCAATAAGCTGTTGGGCAAGCTCCATGTGACAGTGAATGATGCAGCAAGATTGCTGCTTAATTACCGAGATGGATGCATGCCACACTGCTGTTGCAACAACTTTTCTGGTTGCCAGTCAATCAGAGTGCCTTGTTTAAAGTCTTGTGCTTTGCACACAAGACACAGTATGGTACTGTGCCAGTTTAAAATAAGGAACCTGTCCATGCTTTAGTAAAGAAACCTTGGGCAACCGAGCTTTTTCAGTCTTGATACCTCAGATTTGGAATAGACTACCGGAGAGTCTGAGGAAAGAGACCGCCTTCCTCCCCTTTCGGAAAAGTCTGAAAACTCTTCTCTTTAAACAATCTTGGCAGTAACATGTTATTACAGCCCTCAGGTAAGCGAATAGAGACCAGTGTTATTTGTGCACTATATAAGTGTTATTAACATAACATAACATGACATAACACTGCAACATGGTTGGCATATGTCCAGCATCGGGTAATCCAAATTTGCCTTATGCTTCAAGTCTAACGTACAGACAATACCAGGAATTTGTGAAGTCAATGTACTGTGCTTCATATGTACACAGTGGACATGTTCATCATTCAAAGAGCAATCTATCATTTTTTTGTCTTGTAGGTGAACTAAACCCATACACCCCTGATGAGGTGGACAGCTTCAGAGATCTCAGTGCTACCAGTGAGTGTCATCTGATTGTTCCTGTGCTCTGTAAGGATTGTGTGTGTTCTTGTAAATTGGTTGCAGTGAGATGTGTAAGGGGTATCATCAGTCAGTAGAAACAAGCTTTGCCTTACATGTAGATTTACAGCAGAAGTTGGACAAAGTTGCATATGTAATTGACAGCGCCAGATTGGTAGGTGAAATAATTCCCAATGTATGCAGGCCCACATGATGAATGGCTCTGAATCTGCTGTTTGATTGTTCTGCCAGCTATAGAGTGTATGCTTTTGGCACATGTACCATCACCTGCCCCAAAACCAACTGATGATAATTGGTTCAAATGTCTTTCTTACCCATAAAAGAATGGACAGAAAGTGACAAGATGTTACCCGAAATATGTGACAGAAATGCTGCATGGGATAGGCTGTGATTTTCCTGATACCATCTGTTTGCCCAAGTCCAAATTTGAGCAGGACACATGTGTAGTTGGGGTATAACACATATCCTAGACAATACTGCCAATTGTCAACAGCACATCTAATGTTGACATGTGCACAGTGTACAACATTTCCAATGTATTGGTCCTCCTATTGTGTGTTCACATCATACCAGGCACATGCCTGCAGATTAAGTTCCTCCACCTGACCAAAATTGATACAGTCTACGTAATTGAATGCATGTCAGACATTAATGCTACTCAAATAGTAAACTATTCTGGGATCCATATATGTACCTGTAGATCATTGTCTAGCCAAAGTTTGGACTCCATTGGACTTGGGTGACCATGTGAGCAGGCTTGGCATAGCGAAACATGAATAATTAGTAGTATAGATGCTGCATATGTATTTGTGATGTGCCATATTTAAATTGTATTATTCATGATAACAAAATCATTGGGCAAGTTAAATATCCCCATTTGTTGCAGTGAGTGCATAAGTCCATTGTCCATACCAATGACTTACTTGGGTTCACCACTTACCCCACATTTATCATGATAGGTGGCAAATGTCATCCCGCATCATGGGTACCTGCACATCCCTCAGAGTATTGCATATCAGTGACATGTTAGATGGGGCAACAGAGGCGCAATTGCCAAAATGGCATGGTGGTATAAACGATGATGTCATGAAAATCAATGTGTACATAGAATTGGAGGGATGAACTTCAATCTGCCTGTCTGATGCACATTGCTCGTGCATGCATGCACATGGAAATGTATGGTCACTTTTGTGTGGCAGGTCCACACAGGCCGTGATGATTCCTACCGTGGTGCAGACTGAATAGGTATGAGTCAATGTGGGACATGTCATCAGTCCACACATGCCAATGCAGTTGCATGCCTGACTTATGCTCTCATATACCCAATGCCCTATAATAGACACATGTCTGTACCTTCGTAGTGTTTTGTGAGGAATAAGTGCCAGTGTGTCAAGTACCACAGGCATATATGCAATGTGTTGTCAGTATACAAACCATTTCATAGTCCACCTACTGCTGCTGTTACCCATACTGTGTCTCCCAGGAATTGTCACTATTGAACCTTTTCCACTAATTACTTACAAGAAACAGCACAATATACTCAAATATTTGAGATATACAGCATGTATGCACACACTCATCCCATGGATTAAGTATGAGTTGATGTGCATCGAGGTAACAATGTGTACAGAAATGTATGGACAGACTCTTGCGCATGTAAAGAACCACATGCTATTGGTTGAATTTCATTACATGATCTATGTTAAAGTGGTCCAGGTATGTCTGTGTGTCAATCTTGGAAAAGTGTCCAACAGCTCTGTTGAATTGGAGGTAGCTAGCCACACTCTGTCTATGTTTCAAATAGCTGGCACAGAGTCAATCAATGTTGCAATCTGTGTCGCCTTGTGTATTGCCATAACAGTGAAGCATTGCAAAGGCACAATACGTGTACTTGCTGCACATTACTCATTTCACATAGGTGATTGGCCATAGATTTTACCCTTTTGCACGTTGCATGACAATCCACAGGGAGTACTTAGATGGATCATGTGTGCCATTCCATGTGTACACAACATAATTTTCATAATTTGTCTTCATATGCAGATGGGCCTACATTTATGAGGCCAGATACTGTCATTTCCTCTACCTACAAGGTCAGATTACTTCAGCATTGTAATTTTAGGGGAAGTACATGCTTCTCATGACGGTTAGTCAAGATTCGTTCTATAGATATAATTTCTTTAGCTGGACATGGCACTTGTGCTGCTAATAGTAATTCATGCATGTAAATGATGACAACTTGGACAAATTCGGCTTGATCTGACACATATGTCCTTCCTCTCCAACAAACAGCATGACCCCTGATCAGGAAAAATCTTTTTGGATTCGCTTGGAGAGGTACTGCCACATCAGACACATGGCCAAGACCTACAGGAACATGGAGAGCCAGTACGAGAAATCGAAGGCAACAGTGACATGGAAGTCACCACCTTGGGGACAGAAAGCCCTGGAAAGGGCAAGCATCAGGCCAGAAGTGGAGGCTTCCCATGGTGGTGATCCGAGGTCAGTTCCGGGACCCTGCACAGCCCCGCTAGGAGTGGCACCACAGACGGTCAGCACAATACCAGCTCAGCCAACCGAGTTTGAGAGGCAGTGGCTGAAGGACAAAGTTGAAGCTGTCAGGCATAGGACTGCAGGTGGCAACACTAATAAAAAGGGTTCACACTTTGCAACAATCTGTGGACAGGATTGAGCAACAACTTTATGCCCTCCCTCCAACTTTCTGGCCCTCCCCACTTAATACTGGTTGTTTTTAGTGTATGGAGTTTTAGCATAGGTTAAGATAGGTTTTAGCATACTGATATGTTAGGTTAGTTTTAGTGTTTGTATAGATTTCAATATTTATCTGTTGTTAGTTGGGGATATTGTGGCTAGGTTGTTAAGTGGGTGAGGAGTTAATGTTTAGTTTGTGTTAAAAAACAAAAAACATTTAAATAAAATTTTTGTTTAGGTTTTAAGGTTTAGGTTGTTTGTGTATAGGTGTAGTTTATGTTTGTCTCATGTGCACATCTCTATTAAGGGGGTGGGTGATTGATGTTTAACCTGTCTGTTGTGGCACATGTGTAGAGTAGGATAAGTTAGGTTTAGGTAAGTTAGGTTAGTTTTAAGTTAAGATAGTGTAGGTAATTTAGCACAGGTTAGTTTAGGCATAGTTTAGATAGGAATAGTCAGTGTAGGTTATTGATTTTTGGATTTTTATGGTGTGTTAAATAAATATTCTTTTTCACTTTCACAATTGCTTACTTATTAACTGCGTGGCAGTTGTCACATCTGCTTAATTTGGGTTAAGCACATGCTGTAGGAATTCCTACCAGAGTTTGTATACATGTGTTACTAAGTAGAGTAGATCATGTCAAGTTTGTAATGGAGTCACTTAAGGAATCTTTAAACATGAGTGTGCACTGTAAGTGGCATTCTTGCTGTGAATGGGCACACAGCCCAAAACAGGTATTAACCTACTGTTGCACTGTGTGTGTACGTGATGCTACATGTTTTGTATGGATGATTAAGTCAAACCAGTGTGACTAATGTGGGATGTGTGGGGTGGCACACTTATAGCAGCCACTTACACACTCTCTCTAGCACCATTTTGTTGTCACATCACTGTTGTTTGCTGGCTAGTACACATGGAAGTATCCCCCACCTAGGCAGAAACATCATTCAGTCTTACCATTGACTGATTGCTAATTGTAGCACTTCATGCATGTGTCCTTGGATAACTACTTGCTAGTTTGGATGCTCATAGGGATCACATGAACTATTTTGCATGGCCTTTCTAGAGGTACCCCATGGTCTATGAAACACAGTTCATTTTAGATAGCAGGTAGTGTCTTCAGGGTCAACACATCCACAATGGTCTACTTAGTCCAATCATGAACAGACATACAACACACTGGTTCCGGTAAGTGATTTTATTGAAACTTGCAAGTGGCATTCCTTGCAGCATTAACCCCAACATAGTTTTTGAGCCATTGGATGTCCAGACAGAGTCCTTGGGGGATGCATGTCATGGGACATGTGGAGTAGAGAAGTGTTCCAAATAAGGAGAAGAATCAAATTTTCATTAGGGAAGATAGGCCACATCAACAGTCCACAAATAGTTGAGATCAAAGGAATGGAAAGCAAAAGGAGGACAGTACCAGTTGAGAAGTACACTGGCATGGCCATAAGCACAAGTCAATGAAATAGATATATGTTGATGTTGATCTATGTTAGATGGTGAATGAGTAATCTGGCTGACATTCAGACTTCCTACTAATTCACTTTCAGGTTAACATTGATGCTTAGGACATTTGTTCCTCATAGGTTTTGAGGCCAAGTTGCAGTGTTGTTGCCTTTCAGATGGCAGTATCTCTGCATTGTTCACACAACAGCTGTGTGACAAGACTGATTTGTTATGTCATGACACATATGGCAACACAGTTACACAGCTCGCTGGCCCTGCCGTTCCTGCATGTGTGATATGAGGAAAGGAGCAACTCTGCCTTGGTGATTTGCTTTGTTTTTCATGATCCCTATACTGATTGTGTTTGATGTATTGATACTGCTGCTGTGCTCATTGAACCTAGTCCCCAGGGTGCCTGCATTACCTGTGACCAGTACTCAGCCCACAGTTCCTATGAAGGTGATGTGGGTTTGGGCGTGAATTAGTTATGATCCTGCAGTCTGCCTTTCACACAGTATACCACGCCTTGTTGTGCTGTGTTGTATGCACATTGGGTTTTCATGTGGGCATGGGTTGAGTTTTTCACACTTATCCTACACACCTCTACACAACTTCTAACCTTGCTACACTGCATGAATGTGTGAGGGCGTGTCCTTACCATGGTTTTCCTATTTCTGTACATGCATATGATTTTATTGCACACACACTTGACTCCATATCTGTGGACAGTGGGCACTGTGTAGCAACTCAGATGGGATGGGTCCAGTCAAACTAGGTAGATTGCTAGCACTGACGCTCAGCCCATTTCATCATTGCCAGAGTTGGTAATCTGCAGAGTTTCACACATCATTTGAATTTTGTCCCAAGCACTTACTGCCACACACTGATGGAACCCAGAAAATGCATTGACTCTCAAGTATCTACCATTAAAGATTAATGGGGTAACCTAGTATCTCACAGAAAATGGGGAACTAGAACAGTATATACTAATGGTTAGTTCTGTCGAGAAAGGTAGAATTGCTTCAGAACTCTTTGCATTTATCCTGACCACTAGGAAAATCAATCAATGGTATCCAGTCAACATTGAAGACCATACAGACAAAAATATGATAAGACTAATGTTATAGACTCGAAATGTGACTGATATATTAAAAGTCATATATCGTATAAAACACTACATATACAAATATGAAAAATCACAAGACTGTTCAACAACATATATCATTACATACATAAATATGTATGATATAAATACATAGAACACAATCCAAACATTTGACATTCTCAAAACACGTAGAAGTATACACTTAATTCTGTATGCCTATAGACTTAGCATGTACATAAACACATATAGCCTTATTCTTCAGCACCAAACTGTAGGATACTAGTACGGAATGCCAGATCTGTACATCGACGTTTCAACCCCTATTCAAAGAGTGCTATTGCAAGACATCTCCCAGGGTCTTCTTCAGGACTATGAATTTATTTCAGAGCAGTCTGTGTGGTAAATAAACGAAGTATCAATACGATGGCACAACTAGTCTTCAGATGGAGAAAAAAGGGAAGGGTTTCTTCTGCACCTCTCATCTGTATATATGGGCCTTGTGGTTGCTACAAGGAGGGGAGTGATCCAAATAGTCTCGGAAAATCTTCCATATGTGCCTATATGGGAAACAGTGTTGACCAGATATCAGATGATCTAGACCAGCGAGCCTATATATTGCTCAAAACATTTGTGTAGTCCCTACCTTGAAAATCCAAAGCAGGTAAGTACTTCACTGCGTGGCCTCATCAGAGGGTAACTAAGAAAACAAAGGAGTCAAGGACCCGGCATTAGATTTATATATCAGGCACATTGTAAGTTTGTGCAAATAAATATGTCAGGAGCATTTGTACCTTATCTTTCTAGAAATCCATTTGACTGGAAAATCGCCACACCTTGAGTTCCTGTCTATATGGAGATGCTAGGAAAAAAGAGCCAAAAGTGCTTCAATAGTCCTCATGGTTTAGAACATTTCTACAGAGGACACATAAAATAATCCCCCAACAATTAGCATATACTGTTCTCATGTACCTACAACACCAACAATGTGCATGGTGATATCCAATTGACTGACACGTCTGGCTGTTTTTGAGTGCTATGGGACAAGCTGTAGCCCATGTGGTAGCAGTGCTGGAACTGGTGACATGTACCTACCCAGGTTTGCCCCACAACTAGGCCCATCCACCTCAGCCTCCAACTATACCTGACTCCTGCCCTTTGTGGTGGCAAACTAGTTCATCCTATATCTTGACGGATCTCTGTTTCACATCCGTCCAATTTGACATATGTGGCATGGTGAGAAAATGTACATTCTGACTCTCTCCTGCCATGTGGTACATCTTTACCCATGGCCTCATCACATGTAGGATGTAGCTCCACAATGGTTTCTTCTCTGTCATCCACTCTCAGCTACGACACAAGTATGACACTGTCGGACACAACACTATATGTGTCTTGGTGATGCTACCTTGCAGTAAATACATACCTTCTCCCCGTCTTGCATGCAATGCCTCCCATTCAGACACAGTGGCAGTTCAATGTGCTCAGCCAGCACCTACAATGCACTGCACTATCAGGGACCCACCAAGGCCACACACCATCTTTTGTTACAACACACATGGTCCTCTGGTGTGCATCACTTAAATTCACTCACACACCCAGTCTGATGTAGTTCATGACAGTGGTTCAGCAGGTCCCTACCATGGTAGCCGACACCTGTGTGCTCTCATTCCGCACGACAGGACAGCTGCGTGGTAAGGAGTTCCATGCAGTTTACTATACATGTGACTCTTGTCATGTTCCTATTTGTTGATCCTTCACATGCCCCACCCCTGATCCCCCTTTCAGGTATGCAGTTTCTCCTCAGACAAGCCCATTCCATTCCATCGCTTTACAATCCAGATTTGTGTGCATGGACCCACTTTCGACACAGTAGTTTTTGGTGCAAGGTGGCCTGCATTGTTACAATAAGGTTGGGCAGGGTTAATGTGTCCATGCACGTGTGTTGTTCCATTCCATGTTTTTTTGCTTTGTATTCAGGTACTTGTAGTTCTGGTGAGTCATGTTGTACATTCCACTACAAGTGCCAGTATACAAAGGTGAACCTGGACTGGTGATACACTTCACACATGGAATAGAGAATCATGCCAGAGCTGGACTGAGCTGTGCCATATGTAACTGGCTAGTGTGATTTACACTTATGTAATATTTAACAGTACATGACCCAGATTCCTGCCCTTTGCCCTATGCACAGTGCCATGGACAGCTGGGACATAGGTAACTGCACTGCAAAACATGATATTTTTGCCCACATTGCCCCTTGTTGCAACTAACCCTGTAGGTATTGTTGTTCCTTATAGGCTGCAGTGTCCTGTCCCGGAACCTCTGCCACCAACTCCTCTGAGATGACAGCTGTCACTTGGTCCTTCAATGCATCCTACTCCTCCTGTGGCACTGTGCTTCCTCCACTGGTCTGCATGGCTGCCTTCAGGTTGTTTGCCAGTTTCCCCTTTGTCCTGCGCTTATAGACATGCCCGCATTTTTAAAGTCAGTGCCTGTCCTCTCGCCTTGTGCCATGCTTTTGATCATGGCCACTATGAACTGTCAAATGGCTTCTTTCTTTCCTAATGGCAATTTCGAGGTGCTTCAGTTCTTGTAAATGTGGCCCTAAATTTGAAGCCAATGTGAGCAAATCCCAATATTATGCGATCCACTCTTGCTAAGTGTGTTGAAAGGTCATCATCCATCAGATGGATGTCATCACCATTGGACAACGTCTGGTCATCTTATTCTTGAAAAAGTTCTGTAACCCGGGCAGAAAACAACCCTGGGCTGTTCCTATAGCCTTGATGCAAATGATAGAACTATTTTTGAGAATCCAGCGTGCTGAATGTAGTCAAATACATGCTTTCAGGCACTATGTTTTGGCAGAAGAGTCAGTTCGAGAGGTCTAGCGTTATTTTGTATTTTTTCCACACTATGTTGTTCAATAGTGCCAAGCTATTCGCGTTTTGTACAGAGAAGGTACGTGTAGCTGTGTTCCGGTGTGTGCAATCTAATACTGGATGATATGTGAGGTCAGGTTTCATTACTGGAAACAAAGGATTATTCATAGGGGAGGTGCAATTTTCTATTGCACCTTGGGATTCAAATTGTGTGAGTATCTCTCTAACTTGTTTTTTAGCCTCGTGTTTAATGGGGTATTGTCTTTGATGTTGGATGGTCAACCTAACTGTTATAACATAATAAGGGAAATCATCAACCCACCCCACATGGTTGCAGTATAATGCAGGAACTAGAGCTAAAGCTCACTCCTTGGCGTATAAATATATAATTGCATCTGGGATGAGGTCTGAAAAATTACTGCTTCTCCCTCTGGACAATGCATCACATATTCAGGTGGCCAATCATTTTCGGCTAAGAGAATATCATAGCCGAAGGACAAATTCCCCAAAGGAGAACATTAATGTATCTCAGTACGTCCCCCTCCAAATGGAGCTGCATCTGCTATAATCGATGGGGGAAACTCGCTCTCTTGTCCAGTGTTTCTGCCTGGACATAGTCACTCAATGCTAATGCCGCCAGACAATCCATCAGGTTCTGGTGAACTATTGCGACTTCTGCCGTGCTCTCTAGCATGGTCAGAGCCCACACCCCGCTCAGAAGCATTCTGCTCAATATACATGGCATGCTTGTCTTTTTAAAAAATTAAAAAATAAAAGAAAGAGCCCTGTTTGTGCGAGAGCAAAAGTGGATTTATAGGGTTCGGAGCTTCTCCAGGGGATTGAATGATGATATTCCCTGGAATAGCCTTCAAAGTTCTTAAGTATATCAGAACTCTCTCTGGTAGATGTCTTGAAGCATTTTGAGTGGGGCGCTCCCTGCAGATTATCCCATAAAACAATAAGCAAGAAATTGGGGTACTGACAGTGGAGTTGTTGAGTCTTTAGATTTTCAATTTTTTTTTTTTTAATTTTAACAGACCTACCCCACCCAAGCAATACTTAATAATAGTTCCCTTCCCCTGTTTAATAAACCATCCTCCCCTCCTTTGACCCCCCTTTTTCATGCCCCCTTTCCTCACTATTTTTAATACATTTTATATATAGTTTCTTTCTCCCGTAGGTCATACCCTTCCCTGATTGCCCCCCATGATGTTTTGTTTGCCTGTCTCTTTCACTCACGGTCCCTTGATCGGCCCAACCGGGGTCCGGTCACCTTCCGCACCAGATTATATGTTCTGGGTTCAGTGGGTGAATTTACTGTTGAACTCATAGCGGAAGTGGTTTCTGTAGAACGACTCTGAACGAGTGTTCTAGTTGTTTGGGCCGTCTGGTTGATTCCGCTCACATGGGTGAGCACGCCACGAGGGGTGGAGCCAACTCCCTTCAAGAGGGACTCGGGAAACACCGCCAAATTGTTCTTCGCGGCGGACAGGGAGAGACAAACTGTGTCGGGCAACAGCTGACCATGAAAGCAGTAAGCGGGGCGAGATAGTATATGGGAGTGAGGGGAAGGGTAGATGTGAGGGGTCACTTCCTAGGAGATGGGGGTGTGCTTGCACTCGGTACGACACGTAGATGGGAGGTTTTGAACTATTTGATAACGATCATGTATTTACTAAATACCGGAACTTCACTTACTCGACCCGTGGAGCGGGCACCTAATTTACAGGGATAGAGACACGTATAATGCTGGTAGAAGTTGCCCTGGTTTGAGGGTCTCTCCCTTTTTGCAGTGGTAGTGCTTTTGCCATTGACCACCTCGGTCATGGGGTTTTTATACTTGTTTTATTTCTCTACAGAGAGTGCGAATAGGAAGCTGTTCTCACTCCCCCGCCAGTTCGAGTTTAAAAATCCAATAAACTCGGTAAGCATAATAAATAACTGGTATCGGTTGAATGTGGTATCTTTGAGCTCTTGAGGCCCATGTATGTTATATCTTCTGATACATCATAAGTGAGCACTACAATAAGCTTGGTTTACTACTCAGTGCTTGGAAAACATTTTTTCTGTTAAATACGATTGAGTGTGACTAATTGTGGAGTCATAAAATTGTTGAATAAACCCCCTCTTGAATAAATTGTGTGGGGATGCGCCCATAGATCACAGTCAGGTGGCATGAGGGTGTGGTGGTCATGCACCATATATAAAAAAAAATAAAAAAAAAATTAATTGTTGTATAAAGGGTACAGCACACAACAGATCACTTGTTATTTATGTCTTTTTAATCACTTACAGGTTCCTCTCCAAATAGGAGGGGCTGCACAACTTTTTGCAACCGAGCATTGACTCAGGAAGGTGACATCCCCTTTACTTCTGGACTCAAAGGAGTGAGGGTGAGCACCCAGGGATCACAGTGGTGAGAGTCCTGAGGAAAGCCGGGGTATTAGTTGTGCCGGCTGAAACATGTCGACATTTTAGCAGAGTGGAGGGGTTGGCGTCTCTTTACAAGCTCCCCAACCTAGCATCCACATTCTTTGTTTTAAACCTGGACAGGGGACCTAATATTAAATTGATGATTAGGATCCCTTGATACCAGTTTTCCATCACTTTTTCTGCACTTTTTTCTCACCTGTGATCGGACACTGTATGTTGTATTGTCTTCCCCTTCCCTATTGCTCCACCTCCAGCGTTTGGCTGACGCGGAGGTGTGTTAGCAGCCCTATGATGAAGCATGACACAGCTTGCTGTGTGTGAGGGCAGTTTTATCAATTTGGTGCATTTCCCCTACACTCATCCACTCGCACATTGTGTTATTATCCCTCTTCTGTTTGTGATATCATGCTTGTCTTTTATGCCAGGCATCTTACTCTTGTTGAATTGAGGTTTGGACTGTTTAGGTTTTTCTTCCATTTTTATTATGTAGGCATAAGAACGTTGTGAGTCCTTCTTCGGTTTCACCTACACCTCTGATCTTTGCTCTGACTGTACTCCCCTCTCCAAGCGTTTTTCTAATGAATCCTGAAAGGAATGAGTTGAACGTATATTAGTACCCTGATATCTGTCAGGCATCTTAATATTGTCAGGGTTACATAGATTATATCGCTTTTCATCAGGCATCGTAATATTGTCACGGTTATGTAGATTATATCGCTTTTCGGTGTCCTCCTGTTTAACTTTGTCTTTATGTTTCTGTTAGACCTGGCATCCTTGGCGTGGGTCTCCCTTCCATTTTTTCGTAATGCCTCCACTGTTGCCGATATGTTTTTGCTGGACTAGATGCTCATGGGCACTTTGCCGCTGCTAATCAGTGCCAAAGTGCAAGTGCTCCCTATCGTTAATTGATATATGTATTAGTGACTCCATGATTGGATGATTGGTTTACTTGTCAGTCCCTAGTACAGTGCACTCAGTGTGCCCAGGGCTTGTAAATCCAATGCCGCTGGTGGGCTTGCAGCACTGGTTGTGCCACCCACAGAAGCGGCTTGTAAAATGTGTCTCAGGCCTGCCATCGCAGAGCCTGTGTGCAGCCTCGGGCTGCCATGTCGACTTGGTGAGTACACCCACTTACCAGTCCCTAAACCTTCCCTTTACTGCATGTTGGTCACCCCTAAAGTAGGCCCTAGGGCAGGGTGCATTGTAAGTATAAGGTAGGACATGCCCGGGTGTGTGTGGCATGTCCTAATAGTGAATTACAGCCATTTTTCGTTTTTCACTATTGCAAGGCTACCTGCTCCCCATAGGCCAGAATGGGCAGACTGACTATTACACCTTATAGTCAGAACTGACCCAGGGAACATGGTAGAAAAACGAATTTAGTATGCCTGAACTCAGGATGATAAAATACATCTTTTAGTGAAGTTGGTTTTAACATTCTGTGTTCGAAAATACCACTTTTAGAAAGTGGGTATTTTCTTGCCTAACTATCCAAGCCTGCCTCTGCTAGGTTGTGTATTCCTTGTCTGGAGATTGAGTGACAGGGGCTGGGGGTGGCTACAGGAGACAGGGTGAGTCAGCGCAGGGCTGAATAGAAAGATCTGCATCCAGAGTGGAGGGAGGAGTTGCACCTGGGTCTGAATAGGGCTGTGCCTGCCTTCCACAATGCTGGCTCCACCTCCTGCCGGGCGGCTGAGCACTCTGCCCCACATTCTGAAAGGAAAGAAGGAGTCAGAAAAACAAAGTGCTCCAGAACTGACCAGAACTGGTTTTGGACTAGGCAGAGGCCTCTCTGCCTCCAGAGAACAAAGAGAATCAGGGTATAAGAGGGGCACCCAGACCCCAGGAAGATTAGATCACTTTTGGGAAACAAGAAGAAACCTTTGCTGAGGAGCGGAACCAAGAAGAAACTGAGGAGAGACTATCCCTAAGCCTGAAGTGCTGCTTGGGGGATTGGCCTGCAGTGGTTTGCCTGACTGCCAAAGAAAGGAGAAAGGAACTTTTGCTTTGCTGTGACTTTCATCAACTTGTGAAGGATCTCCAAGGGCTTGGAAGAGAGCTTGCCCCTGACCGAAGTCCCAGGACCATTGGACTTCACCCCCTTTGTGAATTGCTGCTGGAAACTGTTTCAGTGGCTGCAGAGGTAGGGAGCTGTGACCGACTCTCACGACCGACTCGGTGTCCTGTAAGCACCGCATCGAAGCACCGTCTCGCCCTGCAACGCACGGCCCTGGTCTCACCGACTCCGTCAACGAGCCGCTGCCTGCACCGCATCGAGGGACAACGCGTCCTGCAACGCTTCCATTTTTGCATCGCGACCGCGACGAACAGCCATCCGGCCCGCACGCCCGTGCCTGCCGCTTCAAGTAAAAGGTACTGTGACTGAGTCTGTCTACGCTGTGTTGGCCCGTCTCGACGCGGTCAGCTGGATTTGTTAGACTCTGTTTGTTCTCGACATCGCCGTAGCCGGAGGAGGCTACCGACTCGCACAGAACCTTGAATTAAGCCTTTTTGATCAGAACTAAGTATTCTTAACAGTATTGTGGATTATTTTTGTCGTTTATGGTCTTGTGATAAATCTATATAAAGTATACCTATTTTTATAAATATATAACCTGTGTGGTGTCCGTTTGTAGTGTTGTCACTTGATTACTGTATGTGTTCACAAATGCTTTACACACTGCCTCTGAACTAAGCCTGTCTGCTCGTGCCAAGCTACCAAGAGGGTGAGCAGGGGTTATTTCAGGAGTGTACCTACTTTCCCTGACTAGACTCAAGGGTCCCTATTTGGACAAAGGTACATACCTCTGCCAACTAGAGACCCCCAAATCTAACAGTTTCTTAGTATCCCACTTCTTCTTAGAAGGTTTGGGTGCTTGCTTTGAGTGATCCTTTTCAAGATTACTCGTAATTTGTGGTTTACTAGGTCTGGCTCCCAAATTAGCTTGGCAAATTGTTGCATAGGTTTCCTCAATAATTTTAGGTAACTCAAGCTCCTGTTCTCTTGGAGTTAAGATAGTGAGTTGTTGGTGTACCGCCATGCAGCTGCTTCCTCTTTAATGTAACTTAACATAATTGTGGATAATGGGGCAAAATTGCCCCTCAGTTTTATGGGAATGTATCCCATGAATAGAATACCTCTGTCCTGTAGTTCTGGTTGCTTGCAGTGCACCATCTGTACCCCTAACATTACAGGGTAGCAAATGGAAGTGCAACCTCAGAACATGACAACCCTGATCCTGTAAGGAAATTGTGGTAACAGATCTATAACCCTTTTGCTGAGCCACTTATGCATCCCCAAAGAGATACACAAGAAATACACAGTGAAGCAATTCAATATTTATCGAAGAATTGTAATTCTTGACTGAAATACTTGCGCTGCAATGATTAATAGAAGAAAACAGAATAATGTGATCAGCATTTTGAGAATGGTGAAAAAGATGAACAATTCAACCATTTTTCTGATTACAGAAAACTGTATGCTTGAATACAAGTACTGTAATATAGTGCACTCCTACCCAGCGCATTCTACCCAATTGTTTGAGTGGATCTGCCAAATACCTGTTGGGTGGTGTCACTCCCCATTACCTGTGGGTAAATGTCAGTAAGCTGCCCGTCTTGGTGTAGAGTTGGATAGCATCCCTTGTATGAGGTGACAGGATTAAGCTGAGCTGCAATTCTGACATGCACTGACCTCTCAGTGCCAACGAAATGCTCCGCTAAATAAACAAAGGCTTGATGTCATATATATATATATATATATATATATATATATATATATATATATATATATATATATTCCAAATGCGAGGTGCTCCCAATTGAAAGTGCCACACACAGCGCGTTTACCTTTCTTTATTTGCAAGTCTTTCAAAGCAACCAACTTGTCAGTTACAGCCAATAATTCGCCAATCCTTTGTCAAACGCGTTTGGGCGGTCCTCCGCCCTTTATCACTGACCTGGCATCTGGTGAGAATGAGCAAACAAGTTCACATCGCACTTGCAATGTTCTTATAAGTCCCGCCCAGTGGGCGTATGCACAGAGTGCATTCTGGTCTAGATAGTTCAGTTTTAATTTCTTCCATAGTGGACATCGCTAAACTTTCTCCTCATCTGAATATTTACACCACAGTGGGTTGCTGTGAACTTACAAAGTTGGCACCTTGCTTCTTTATGACACTGCAAACAGACACGCTGTTGCAAATAAAGAAAGGTAAACGCGCTGTGTGTGGCACTTTCAATTGGGAGGACCGGCCGGCTCGGGTCGTGAGAGTGCCCCGCCGCGGACAAGGCGGGTCCAAGCGCCTGGAAATATGGTTGGCGTGATGGAACTGCGTGTCTGTTTGCAGTGTCATAAAGAAGCAAGGTGCCAACTTTGTAAGTTCACAGCAACGCACTGTGGTGTAAATATTCAGATGAGGAGAAAGTTGAGCGATGTCCACTATGGAAGAAATTAAAATTGAACTATCTAGACCAGAATGCACTCTGTGCATACGCCCACTGGGCGGGACTTATAAGAACATTGCAAGTGCGATGTGAACTTGTTTGCTCATTCTCACCAGATGCCAGGTCAGTGATAAAGGGCGGAGGACCGCCCGAAACGCGTTTGACAAAGGATTGGCGATTTATTGGCTGTAACTGACAAGTTGGTTTCTTTGAAAGACTTGCAAATAAAGAAAGGTAAACGCGCTGTGTGTGGCACTTTCAATTGGGAGCACCTCGCATTTGGAATATATTACGGCCGGCTCGGGTCGTGAGAGTGCCCCGCCGCGGACAAGGCGGGTCCAAGCGCCTGGAAATATGGTTGGCGCGATGGAACAGCGTGTCTGTTTGCAGTGTCATAAAGAAGCAAGGTGCCAACTTTGTAAGTTCACAGCAACCCACTGTGGTGTAAATATTCAGATGAGGAGAAAGTTGAGCGATGTCCACTATGGAAGAAATAAAAATTGAACTATCTAGACCAGAATGCACTCTGTGCATACGCCCTCTGGGCGGGACTTATAAGAACATTGCAAGTGCGATGTGAACTTGTTTGCTCATTCTCACCAGATGCCAGGTCAGTGATAAAGGGCGGAGGACCGCCTGAAACGCGTTTGACAAAGGATTGGCGAATTATTGGCTGTAACTAACAAGTTGGTTGCTTTGAAAGACTTGCAAATAAAGAAAGGTAAACGCGCTGTGTGTGGCACTTTCAATTGGGAGCACCTCGCATTTGGAATATATTACGGACGGCTCGGGTCGTGAGAGTGCCCCGCCGCGGACAAGGCGGGTCCAAGTGCCTGGAAATATGGTTGGCGCGATGGAACAGCGTGTCTGTTTGCAGTGTCATAAAGAAGCAAGGTGCCAACTTTGTAAGTTCACAGCAACCCACTGTGGTGTAAATATTCAGATGAGGAGAAAGTTGAGCGATGTCCACTATGGAAGAAATTAAAATTGAACTATCTAGACCAGAATGCACTCTGTGCATACGCCCACTGGGCGGGACTTATAAGAACATTGCAAGTGCGATGTGAACTTGTTTGCTCATTCTCACCAGATGCCAGGTCAGTGATAAAGGGCGGAGGACCGCCCGAAACGCGTTTGACAAAGGATTGGCGATTTATTGGCTGTAACTGACAAGTTGGTTGCTTTGAAAGACTTGCAAATAAAGAAAGGTAAACGCGCTGTGTGTGGCACTTTCAATTGGGAGCACCTCGCATTTGGAATATATTACGACCAGCTCGGGTCGTGAGAGTGCCCCGCCGCGGACAAGGCGGGTCCAAGCGCCTGGAAATATGGTTGGCGCGATGGAACAGCGTGTCTGTTTGCAGTGTCATAAAGAAGCAAGGTGCCAACTTTGTAAGTTCACAGCAACCCACTGTGGTGTAAATATTCAGATGAGGAGAAAGTTGAGCGATGTCCACTATGGAAGAAATTAAAATTGAACTATCTAGACCAGAATGCACTCTGTGCATACGCCCACTGGGCGGGACTTATAAGAACATTGCAAGTGCGATGTGAACTTGTTTGCTCATTCTCACCAGATGCCAGGTCAGTGATAAAGGGCGGAGGACCGCCCGAAACGCGTTTGACAAAGGATTGGCGAATTATTGGCTGTAACTGACAAGTTGGTTGCTTTGAAAGACTTGCAAATAAAGAAAGGTAAACGCGCTGTGTGTGGCACTTTCAATTGGGTGCACCTCGCATTTGGAATATATATATATATATATATATATCACTGAAAAACCATAGGTTTCAGATATGTTATAGTTACAAATTAGCATTTAAAAAACCTTTGAAATTCACTGAAAAAACCATAGGTTTTAGGGACAGTTATAGTTAGTTGGACATTTCACTCGTACAAAACCCGTGAAATTTCCCCGTTATAGTTAGTTCAGCTAACTATAACTCGCGCCCTGCAATGCACTGCTGATGACGTCACATATTACATCACTCATGACATGGTCAGTGACATCACTGATGACATCACTGATGACATCTCAAATGACATCACTGATGACATCATCCACGTGATAATCTCATGCACCTCCTCACACCCTAATATAACCTTTGATACACCCACTCTAAATTACAGACTGCCATTCGCAAAACCATAGACACTCCAACACCAATAACTACATACCCACTCACTGATTCTTAGGTCTACGCACACATCCACTCACTCACCCGTACAGTCACTCATACTTACGGTCACTCAGTACAGGACTATCATATGCACTCATACTCCTATATAGACACTCAAACACCGCCACTCATCCATAGAGGTACTCACACACCTAGTCAGTCATGCAAATAATTAAACACACTACCATTTACTCACCTATACAGTTATACACACACCAGCTCACTTAATCATACAAATACTAGCACATTGTTACGCTCTTATACAATCACTGATACAAGCACACACTCATCCATACAGCCACTATCACAATCACTCACTCTCGCTTATAGCTATTTATATACTCCAACACACATATATACTGGCTTTCACATATGTAGTTACTCACACATGTACCACTGGGACATACATTCACTCACTAACACACTCTTACACACACTTACCCACCCATACAGTCTATCACAGATGCACTCTTGAAACCATCCACCCAGTGAATCACCCACTCACACATCTATGCACAGAGTCGCACACACCCCACCCACACAAACACTCAGGCACCCATACAGATACTTAGACAACCAATCAATAACTCATATAGACACTCATGTAGCTATTCACAAACCCATGCAGCCACTTACACAGCAACAGACAGACGGATACAGACATTCACCCAGTTTAGTCACTAACCCATGCATTCAGTAAGATACGTTAAATCACTCACTTATAGAGTCAGTCACGCACCTACTAAATCATCCATACAGACACTTACACACCCACTCATTCTTCAATACGTCTTTTCCTATATATATTAAAAATATTTAAACTTTACAGAAACACACAGTCACTGGATGATGTCATCAGTGATGTCATTTGAGATGTCATCAGTGATGTCATCAATGATGTCACTGACCATGTCATGAGTGATGTAATATGTGACGTCATCAGCAGTGCATTGCGGGGCGCGAGTTATAGTTAGCTGAACTAACTATAACGGGGAATTTCACGGGTTTTGTACGAGTGAAATGTCCAACTAACTATAACTGTCCCTAAAACCTATGGTTTTTTCAGTGAATTTCAAAGGTTTTTAAATGCTAATTTGTAACTATAACATATCTGAAACCTATGGTTTTTTCAGTGAATTTCAAAGGTTTTTTAAATGCTAATTCCTAACTATAACATGTCTGAAACCTACGGTTTTTTCAGTGAATTTCAAAGGTTTTGTAAATGACAATTTTTAAATGTATTAATTGTTATATTAATTTTTTTCATACTGATTTATTACATTTTTAGATTTTTTTTTTTACATATTTTATTTTTTAAATTACATTGTAATTACATTATACATTACATTACAAAAATACTTTCTCAGAATGAATTACTTTAGTTTAAATACTTTGCACATAGGCAATAGACTTTTAAGTACAGTAGTTACAGTTGTTGCAATGGGCACCACATTTTCAAACACAATGCAACATTCAGCTCAATTTGAATTTCTAGTTAAATGCAATTAGTTACTTTATGGATTACTTTTCTAACCACAGGACTGGATCCTAGATTCAGTCCTGGTACATCTCCTGTAAACAGTTGAGTAAAAGCGTTTTGGTTACAGTCGTGATTTTTAAGGAATATTATTGTATTTTAAAAGTTGACACTTAGAAACTTTTTCTCATAGAATCACCAATGTTATCCTATGGAAGGAAATTCACTTAGCAGGTAAAAACTGTTATCGTTACTTTTTCTTACTCAGTGTTGGATCCTGGATCCAGCACTGGTGCATCTCCTGTAAACAGTTGAAAGAATGCGTTTAAGTCATACAGGCGATTTTTAAGGAATATTTGTAGTTTGTGAAAATCGACACTTTGAAACTTTTCTATGGAAGAAAATATAAGTTACTGGTAAGTACGGTTAAAATTACTTTTCAGGACCAGTACTGGGCTGAAAGATGCAGCACTGAGGTCTCTCCTGATAACAGGTGAGTAAATCGAAATTCGTATTTCGGCTGATTTTAGAGGAATATTTGTATGTTTCAAAAATCAACACAGAAACTTTTCAGCAAAAAGCAGGCAATGATATCCTATGGAAGGGAATTCAAGTTACTGGTAAGTACGGTTAAAATTACTTTTGAGGATCAGTACTGGGCTGTACTGGGCTGTACTGGGCTGAAAGATGCAGCACTGAGGTCTCTCCTGATAACAGGTGAGTAAATCGGAATTCGTATTTCGGCTGATTTTAGAGGAATATTTTAAAGTTCCAAAACTCCACACTTAGAAGAATTTCCAAGTGAAACCAGTCAATGTTAGCCTATGGAAGGAAATTCAAGTTACTGGTAAGTACGGTTAAAATTACTTTTCAGGACCAGTACTGGGCTGAAAGATACAGCACTGAGGTCTCTCCTTATAACAGGTGAGTAAATCGGAATTCGTATTTCGGCTGATTTTAGAGGAATATTTGTATGTTTCAAAAATCAACACTTAGAAACTTTTTCAGCAAAAAGCAGGCAATTATATACTATGGAAGGAAATTCAAGTTACTGGTAAGTACGGTTAAAATTACTTTTGAGGATCAGTACTGGGCTGAAAGATGCAGCACTGAGGTCTCTCCTGATAACAGGTGAGTAAATCGGAATTCGTGTTTCGGCTGATTTTAGAGGAATATTTTAAAGTTCCAAAACTCCACACTTAGAAGAATTTCCAAGTGAAACCAGTCAATGTTAGCCTATGGAAGGAAATTCAAGTTACTGGTAAGTACGGTTAAAATTACTTTTCAGGACCAGTACTGGGCTGAAAGATACAGCACTGAGGTCTCTCCTGATAACAGGTGAGTAAATCGGAATTCGTATTTCGGCTGATTTTAGAGGAATATTTTAAAGTTCCAAAACTCCACACTTAGAAGAATTTCCAAGTGAAACCAGTCAATGTTAGCCTATGGAAGGAAATTCAAGTTACTGGTAAGTACGGTTAAAATTACTTTTCAGGATTAGTACTGGGCTGAAAGATGCAGCACTGAGGTCTCTCCTGATAACAGGTGAGTAAATCAGAATTCGTATTTCGGCTGATTTTAGAGGAATATTTGCACAATGGTGAAGGGAGGGGCGGGGCCTGAGGTGACATCTGTGCAAACGCGCCCGTGGCGCGTTTTAAGTAGGGGATTAAGTCCCCTTGAATCATGAGGGTCCCTACGGGCCAACTAGCCCACCAGGAACCTCCAGTATGCGCCAGGGGCTGCGTTGCAGAGACGTGTACAGAGGCCACACCCCTTTTACAACACTCTGCAACGCAGCTCCGTGGCACTCACTGGACGTACCTGGTGGGCTAGTTGGCCCCAGGGACCCTCAGGATTGAAGGGATTTAATTCCCATCTTAAAACGCGCCACGGGGCCTGTTTGCACACATGTCACCTGAAGCCCCGCCCCTTCCTTCACCACTGTGCAAACACGCCCGTGGCGCGTTTTAAGTTGGGGGATTAAGTCCCCTTGAATCCTGAGGGTCCCCGGAGTCCAACTAGCCCACCATATACCTCCAAAGCGCCACAGAGCTGCGTTGCAGAGAGGTGTAAAGGGGCGTGGCCTCTGTACACCTCTCTGCAAGGCAGCCCCTGGCGCATACTGGAGGTTCCTGGTGGGCTTGTTGGCCCCAGGGACCCCCAGTATTCAAGGGGAATCGTTCTCCCTCTGCAAACGCGCCAGGGGCGCGTTTGCAGAGTGGTGAAGGAAGGGGCGGGGCCTGCGGGCCCGATCGTTTTTTTATTTTTTGTCCCCTGAAGGGAGGCTGTGTGAGCCCCTTCCTTTTTCATGTTTTTGGGCCCTGGGGACCCCATCCCCCAGGGCCTTACCCCTTTTGTAATTAAAATTAAAAAACAAAACGGGAAGGGGGCCGCGTGGCCCCCTTCCCTGGGCCTGTATTGGCCCCGGGGACCCCATCCCCGGGGCATTGCCTTTTATTTTTATTTGGAGGGGGCTGCGTGGCCCCCTCCTCAGGCCATTTAAGGCCCCGGGACCCCATCCCCGGGGCCGGCCTTTCCATTTTTTTTTTTATTTTTTTTGGGGAGGGGGCCGCGTGGCCCTCCCGAGCCACTACTTGCCCGGGGACCCCATCCCCGGGGCTGGCCCTCTCCGTTGGGGACTGTGGGGGTCCCCAATCCCCCACAGTCCCGCCGGCTCCCCGCGTCCCTTGGGAGCCGGCATTGCTTTACACATGGGGAGCAGCTAACATGCTGCTCCCCATGTGGAAAGCTATCGGCTTGGATATTGGAAGAGAGAGCAGGTTTCCCTGCTCTCTTCCAATATCCAAGCAAGTTTGCAATGGCAGGACGGGAGCCGCGAGGCTCCCGTCCTGCCATAGCAAACTACAGTGTCCCGGGGTAGGCACCCGGGACACTGCAGGAGCCGGCCCTGGGGGTGGCGGTCCCCAGGGCCATCAAGGGCTCCAGGAGGGGGCCGCGCGGCCCCCTCCCTTAAATTGCACAGCCCGGGGAGGTGGTGGTCCCCAGGGCTATGGGGGTCCGTAATGGACCCCCACATTTATTTTGTAAGTGCCCGGGAGGTGGTGGTCCCCGGGCGTGTGGGGGCTGGAGCCCCCACATCTTATTTAACATAAAAAGAAGCCCGGGGGTGGCGGTCCCCGGGGCTGTGGGATGGCAGAAGAGCCCTCCCGCACCATTTTTTACATAAAGCCCCGGGGAGGTGGTGGTCCCCGGGGCGTGTGGGGGGGCTGGAGCCCCCCCACATCTTATTTAACATAAAAAAAGAAGCCCCGGGGGGTGGCGGTCCCCGGGGCTGTGGGATGGCAGAAGAGCCATCCCGCACCATTTTTTACATAAAGCCCGGGGGGGTGGCGGTCCCCGGGACTTGGGGGGACCTTTGAGGCCCCCCACACATAAAATTAACCCCCCCACCATGCCCCCGGGACTTGGGCCACCCGGGGGCAAAATGCAATTGAAGCGCGGGAGACCGCGCTTCGATTTTTTTTTTTTCGGCAGGATTCGCGCACCCTGAGCACATCCTGCCGATTTAAAAAAAAAAATTTTTATTTATTTTTTTGCCCAGGGGCTCCTTGTGGGACCCCCTGAGCAAACCTAGGGGGTCAGGGTGTTTCTACCCTGCCCCCTTTGTGCGCTTTGCGCACTTGTTTCTGTCCCTCGGTTCTACTGAGGGACAAAATGGCTGCCAACATTTCCTGAATCGGAATGTTGACAGCCAGCTGACAGACAATTAACATGCAGCTCGTGATCGGGAGGGTACGCGGACCCTACTCGGCCATAGATATCACTATCTTTTTACTTTTGATTTTCTCAGCAACTACTGAACGGATTTACACCATTTAACAAAAGGGTTCTTTCTGAACCAAGAACTACCTCTTTGCCAAATTTGGTGTAATTCCGTTCAGCAGTTCGAGCTGTAGCCGTGTCTAAAGTTTCCTATGGAAAATTGCATGGGAAAACGCGTTTTGGGACCCCCTTTTTCTCGGCCCCGCTTGACGAATCCCCGAGACTTTCAGGGTAGGAGCGGACCGGAGCGGGCCACAAAGTTTGAAAATTTTGCGAAGATACGTCAACCGGCAAGAGAGTTATTTCAAATAGAATGTCGCGGATTTCCTATGGATAATAGGTTGTAACTATAACTATCTACTGGCGACCGCCAGTAGATAATATATATATCTATCTATATATATATATAGATATGTATATATATATATCAAAAGCTCCAAGGTGCCCACAGGCGAGGAAGCACTCGAGCAGCAGCGTGGTTTCTTATGGCGGGTAAGGGCATCTCTGTACGCCGATGATTGCAGCTCACGTGGATTTTCGGCCTGACGCGTTTCTGAGCCTGTGCTCATCATCAGAGTTCCCTCCATATGAGTGGCCCATCTGTGGGCAGTTATTATAAATAGTGGGAGTTTCTATATGCTTCATTCACGACGAGCCTCTGATGACGAGCACAGGCTCAGAAACGCGTCAGGCCGAAAATCCACGGGAGCTGCAATCATCGGCGAACAGAGATGCCTTTACCCGCCATAAGAAACCACGCTGCTGCTCGAGTGCTTCCTCGCCTGTGGGCACCTTGGAGCTTTTGACATTACACGCGGCTGGCCCAGCCGCGGAGGAGTGCACCACCCCGTGATGACTGGGGGTCACAGGTCCGGAATCTGCCGTGCCTACCATGTGAAGCAGCAGTGGAGGGATTAATGGTCACCCTGCACACCGGGACCCATCTGAGGGACTTACATTGCACCCATCAAGGGAAGAGACACGCACTACCAGTCCCACGAGACATTGCGTTCCCTCCATATGAGTGGCCCATCTGTGGGCAGTTATTATAAATAGTGGGAGTGTCTATATGCTTCATTCACGACGAGCCTCTGATGACGAGCACAGGCTCAGAAACGCGTCAGGCCGAAAATCCACGTGAGCTACAATCATCGGCGTACAGAGATGCCTTTACCCGCCATAAGAAACCACGCTGCTGCTCGAGTGCTTCCTCGCCTGTGGGCACCTTGGAGCTTTTGACATTACACGCAGCTGGCCCAGCCGCGGAGGAGTGCACCACCCCGTGATGACTGGGGGTCACATGTCCGGAATCTGCCGTAGCTACCATGTGAAGCGGCAGTGGAGGGATTAATGGTCACCCTGCACACCGGGACCCATCTGAGGGTCTTACATAGCACCCATCAAGGGAAGAGACACGCACTACCAGTCCCACGAGACATTGCGTTCCCTCCATATGAGTGGTCCATCTGTGGGCAGTTATTATAAATAGTGGGAGTGTCTATATGCTTCATTCACGACGAGCCTCTGATGACGAGCACAGGCTCAGAAACGCGTCAGGCCGAAAATCCACGTGAGCTGCAATCATCGGCGTACAGAGATGCCTTTACCCGCCATAAGAAACCACGCTGCTGCTCGAGTACTTCCTCGCCTGTGGGCACCTTGGATCTATATATATATATATATATATATTACCTACTGGCGGTCGCCAGTAGGTAGTTATAGTTAGGACCTAGTTTCCATAGGAAAAGCGTTTTTTGATTTGCCAATAACTTTGGCGCCGTTTGACGAATCTTCACGAAATTTTCAAAACTAGTGGGGCGCTCCGGTCAGCTCCAGTCTTGAAAGTTTCGGGGTGATTCATCAAGCAGGGGCCGAGAAAAAAGGGGGTCCAAAACGCATTTTCCCCATGCTAATTTCCATAGGAAACTTTAGACAAAGCTATAGCCCGAACTGCTGAACGGAATTACACCAAATTTGGCAAAAAGGTAGCCCTTGGTTCAGAAAGAGCCCTTTTTGTTAAATGGTGTAAATCTGTTCAGTAGTTGCTGAGAAATTAGAAAAAGAAAAAGTTTCGATATTTGTGGTTGAGGAGGGTTTGCGAACCCCCGAGCACGAGCTTCACTCTGATTGGCTGCCAACACTCCAAACCAGGAAGTGTTGGCAGCCATCTTGTGACTCGGTAGAACCGAGTCACAAGAAAACCGTAAAAAAAAGGTTAAAAAAACAAGAAATGGGGGCAGGGTAGAAATACCCTGACCCCCTAGGCCTGCTCAGGGGGTCCCACAAGGACCCCCAGGGCCAAAAAAAGCATTTTTTTTAAAAGAAAATTGGCCAAATTTGCGTTGGGTGCGCAAATCCGGCAGAGAAAATAAAAATAAATGAAGCGCGGACTCCCGCGCTTTGTTTGTTTCAAGCCTCCGGGCCGTCCAGGTCCCGGGGGCAATTCATAATTATAATGAGGGGGCCCGTGGGGGCCCCCACAGCTCCAGGGACCGCCACCTCCCCGGGGCTTAAATTTAAATAGATAAGTGTGGGTGGGGGCTCCTGCCCCTCCCCACACTGCCCCGGGGACCACCACCTCCCCGGGGCAATTTTAAATAAAGGGCGGGGGTCTGTTGCGGACCCCCGGGCGCTGGGGACCACCAGCTCCCCGGGGCTTTAATCAGTTGGGAGGGCGCCACGCGGCCCCCCTCCTGGAGCCCTCAATGGCCCTGGGGACCGCCACCCCCCAGGGCCTGCTCCTGCAATGTCTCGGGGCGCCCACCCCCGGGACAGTGCCGTTTGCTATGGCAGGGTGGGAGCTCGGCTCCCGCCTTGCCATAGCAAACACTGCTTCGCTACATGGAAGCGAGAGCAGGAAACCTGCTCTCGCTTCCATGAAGTGAAGCAGATTGCTTTTGGACAAGGGGAGCTGCATGTTAGCTTGCAGGAGGAGAGCCGGCAGGGACCGTGGGGGCATTGGGGCTCCCACCACGGTACCCAACTTAAGGGCCGGCCCCAGGAAATGGGGTCCCCGGGGCCAGAAGTGGCCCAGGGGATGAGGGCCCCCTCCCTAATTAAAAAAAAATTAATGGCCGGACCCCAGGGGATGGGGTCCCCGGGCCGAAATCAGCCCAGGGTAGGGGGGCTGCGCGGCCCCCCTCCTTATATAACATAATTTTAAAATGGCCAAGCCCCGGGGGATGGGGTCCCCATGGCCAATAGTGGCCAGGGAAGGGGGGCCACGCGGCCCCCTCCCATATAATTAATTAATTTATTTTTTCAAAACGAGGGCCCCCCTTCCCTATAAGTATTAAAAAAAATAAAGGAGGCCATGCCCCGGGGGTTGGGGTAACTGGGGCCAAAATTGGCCAAGGGAGGGGGCCCGCGCAGCCCCCTTCCCGTTTTTTTTTTTAATCGGGTCAGGCCCTGGGGATGGGGTCCGCAGGGCCCAAAAATATTAAAAGAAGGGGCGCCACACAGCCTCCCTTCTAGCAAAAAAAAAAAAAAAGGCCGGCATCTCGCCGGAGGCCCTGCCCCCTCCCTGCACCACTCTGCAAACGCACCTCCTGGCGCGTTCTAATTTGGGGTATTAAGTCCCCTTGAATGCTGAGGGTCCCTGGGGGCCAACTAGGCCACCAGGTACCTCCAGTAATCCCCACACAGTGAGAGGTGGTCCGAGGCCACGCCCCTTTTTACACCACTCTGCAAACGCGCCTCTTGGCACACTGCTGGTGGGGCAATGAGGTCCTCTTGTGTCCTGAGGACCTCAGGACTAAAGTGGACTTCATTCCCCGAGCAGCAGTGCACCCGGAGGCCTGCTTGCAGAGTGGTATAAAAAGGGGGCGTGGCCTCCGACCACTCTCAGCAATCCAGCTGTGTCGGGCTTACTGGAGGTTCCTGGTGGGCTAGTTGGCCCCCAGGGACCCTCAGGATTCAAGGGGACTTAATACCCCAACCCAGAACGCGCCAGGAAGCGCTTTTGAAGAGTGGTGGAGAAAGGGGCCGTGGCCTGCTTCCACCTCTCAGCAATTCCACTGTGTGGGGCTTACAGGAGGTAACAGGCAGGGTAGTTGGCCCCTAAGGACCCCCAGCAGCGAAGGGGACTTTTATCCCCATCCTAGAACGCGTGCCATGGAGCACGTTTGCAGAGTGGTGGGGAAAGGGGGCGTGGCCTGCTATGAGAACTTAGCAATGCTGCTGTGTGGGACTTACTGGAGGTAATAGGAGGGGTAGTTGGCCCCCAAGGTTGTCCTTGGGGCCAACTACCCCTCCAGTTACCTCCACTAAGTCCAACAAAGTGGGATTGCTAAGAGGTCTTCGGAGGCCACACCCCCCTTTCTCCACCACTCTGTAAATGTGCCTCCTGGCACAGAACTGGTTGGGGGATGAATTCCACTTTACTCCTGAGGGACTTAGGGTGCCAAGAAGCCCTCCTGGTACCTCCTGTAAGTCCTATGCAGCAGAATTCCTGAGTGCTGGTTGGAGGCCCAGCCCCCTTTCTCCACCACTCTGCAAATGTGACTACCAGTTAAAGAAGCAATTGTAATTTAATAGGTCTCGCATTTGCAAGAGTTAGAGCTATTGGCGTTGTAAATGTAAACGTTTTTTACTAATGTTTTTTGGAGTGGAGTGGATGTACGTTGTGTGTAGTGGAATTAAGTGGTATGTTGTGCAGTGAAATTATGCGGATAGAAAGTATGTGGTATTTAGTGTATAAGAATTATGTAGAGTGGGATTATGTGTTATGGAGAGCAATTATGTGGTATGGTAGTCTGTGTTGTGGAGTGGTAACCTCAGGTTTAGTCTTCCTCATTTCCATAGAAGCTAAACTATGAACTCAATGAGACAAAAAAAGAAGGAATCACTGAGGAGCACTTTTGGACCTAGTCAGAGGTATGAGCAGGGCCACTGGAATTATGCGACTGTTTGGTTGCACCAACTTTCGCACAATTATACATTTTCCGCATTAACCACACAATCCATCATTTGCTGCCTAATCTGCAGATTTGAACAGAAATAGCCTTGTTTCTAGCTCAAAGTGTTACAGCGTGATTGAAGGTCCTTTGTAAACCTAGAATGGTCACCTGTTACTTATTGCTAAATGTGGGTGTTAAATTGGTACTAATGGTGTGCAAGCCACTCTTGCTTCTTTCTGGGCCTCTCTTGCCACTTTCTGCATTTCTGTTGCTTCTTTCTGTACCTCTTTTGCCTCTTTTTGCACCTCTGTTGCCTCTTTCTGCACCTCACTTGCTTCTTTGTGCACCCCTCTTGCCTCTTTCTGCACCTCTCTTGCCTCTCTCTGCACCCCTCTTCTCTCTTTATGCACCCCTTCCTGCCTCTTTCTGCACCTCTGTTCCTTCTTTCTGTACTACTTTTGTTTCTTTCTGCACCTCTCTTGCTTCTTTCTGCACCCCTCTTGCCTATTTCTCCACCACTCTTCCCCCTTTCTGCATGTCTGTTGCTTCTCTCTGCACTTCTCTTGCCTCTTTCTCCACTCCTCTTCCCTCTTTCTGCATCTCTGTTGCTTCTTTCTGCACTTATCTTGCGTCTTTCTGTACCTCTCTTGCTTCTTTCTGCACCCCTTGTGCCTCTTTCTGCACCCCTCTTCTCTTTCTGCACTCCTCTTGCCTCTTTCTGCACCTCTGTTGCATATTTCTGCACTACTCTTGCTTCTTTCTGTACCTCTCTTGCTTCTTTCTGCACCACTTGTGCTTCTTTCTGCACCCCTCTTCTGTCTTTCTGCACCCCTCTTGCCTCTTTCTGCACCCCTGTTCCTTCTTTCTGCTTTTCTTTTGTTTCTTTCTGCACCTCTCTTGCTTCTTTCTGCACCCCTCTCGCCACTTTCTCCACCCCTGTTCCCCCTTTTTGCATTTCTGTTGTTCTTTCTGCACTTCTCTTGCCTCTTTGTCCACCCCTCATCCCTCTTTCTGCACCTCTGTTGCTTCTTTCTGCACTTCTCTTGCTTCTTTCTGCAACCCTTGTGCCTCTTTCTGCACCCTTCTTCCCTCTTTCTGTTCCCCTCTTGCCTCTTTCTGCACCTCTGTTCCTTCTTGCTGCACTTCTATTGTTTCTTTCTGCAACTTTCTTGCTTCTTTCTGTAACCCTCTTGCCTCTTTTTCCATCCCTCTTCCCTCTTTCTGCACCTCTGTTGCTACTTTCTGCACCTCTCTTGCCCCTTTCTGCACCCCTCTTCCCTCCTCTTTCTGCACCTCTGTTCCTTCTTTCTTCACTTCTCTTGCTTCTTTCTGCACATCTCGTGCCTTTTTCTGAACCCCTTTTCACTCTTTCTGCACCTTTCTTGCCTCTCTCTGCACCTATGTTCCTTCTTTCTGCACTTCTTTTGTTTCTTTCTACAGCTCTCTTGCTTCTTTCTACACCCCCTTGTCTCTTTCTCCACCCCTCTTCCCTCTTTCTGCACACCTCTTGCCTCTTTCTGCACCCTTGTTGCCTCTTTCTGCACCTCTGTTCCTTTTTTCTGCACTTCTTTTGTTTCTTTCTGCACATCTCTTGCTTCTTTCTGTACCCCTCGGGCCTCTTTCTGCACCCCTCTTCCCTCTTTTTGCACCTCTGTTCCTTCTTTTGTTTCTTTCTGCACCCTTCTTCCCCTTTTTGCATCCCTCTTGCCTCTTTCTGCAGTTCTCTTGTCATTTTCTGCACCTCTCTTGCCTCTTTATGCACCTCTCTTGCCTCAGTCTGCCCACTTGTTCCCTCTTTCTGTACCCCTTTTGCCTGTTTCTGCAACTCTCTTGCCTCTTTCTACAGTTCTCTTGCCTCCTTCTGCACCTCTGTTGGTTCTTTTGCACTGCTCTTGCTTCTTTCTACACCCCTCTTCCCTCTTTCTGTATCTCTCTTGCCTCTGTCTGCTCCCCTCTTGCCTCTTTCTGCACCTCTGCTCCTTCTTTCTGCACCTCTCTTGCAAATTTCTGCACCCCTCGTGCCTCTGTGTGCACCTCTCTTGCCTTTTTCTGCTCCTCTCTTGCCTCTTTCTCCACTCCTCTTCCCTCTTTCTGCAACTCTGTTGCTTCTTTCCTCATTTATCTTGCGTCTTTCTGTACCTCTCTTGCTTCTTTCTGCACCCCTTGTGCCTCTTTCTGCACCCCTCTTCTCTTTCTGCACTCCTCTTGCCTCTTTCTGCACCTCTGTTCCTTCTTTCTGCACTTCTTTAGTTTCTTTCTGCACCTCTCTTGCTTCTTTCTGCACCCCTCTTGCCTCTTTCTCCATCCCTCTTCCCTCTTTCTGCACCTCTGTTGCTTCTTTCTGTACCTCTCTTGCTTCTTTGTGCATCCCTCGTGCCTCTTCCTGCACCCCTCTTCCCTCTTTTTGCACCGTTCTTGCCTCTTTCTGCACCTCTGTTGCATATTTCTGCACTACTCTTGCTTCTTTCTGTACCTCTCTTGCTTCTTTCTGCACCACTCGTGCTTCTTTCTGCACCCCTCTTCTGTCTTTCTGCACCCCTCTTGCCTCTTTCTGCACCCCTGTTCCTTCTTTCTGCTTTGCTTTTGTTTCTTTCTGCACCTCTCTTGCTTCTTTCATTAACCCTCTCGCCACTTTCTCCACCCCTGTTCCCCCTTTTTGCATTTCTGTTGCTTCTTTCTGCACTTCTCTTGCCTCTTTTTCCACCCCTCATCCTTCTTTCTGCACCTCTGTTGCTTCTTTCTGCACTTCTCTTGCTTCTTTCTGCAACCCTTGTGCCTCTTTCTGCACCCTTCTTCCCTCTTTCTGTTCCCCTCTTGCCTCTTTCTGCACCTCTGTTCCTTCGTGCTGCACTTCTTTTGTTTCTTTCTGCAACTTTCTTGCTTCTTTCTGTACCCCTCTTGCCTCTTTTTCCATCCCTCTTCCCTCTTTCTGCACCTCTCTTGCCCCTTTCTGCACCCCTCTTCCCTCCTCTTTCTGCACCTCTGTTCCTTCTTTCTACACTTCTCTTGCTTCTTTCTGCACATCTCGTGCCTTTTTCTGAACCCCTTTTCCCTCTTTCTGCACCTTTCTTGCCTCTCTCTGCACCTATGTTCCTTCTTTCTGCACTTCTTTTGTTTCTTTCTACAGCTCTCTTGCTTCTTTCTACACCCCCTTGTCTCTTTCTCCACCCCTCTTCCCTCTTTCTGCACACCTCTTGCCTCTTTCTGCACCCTTGTTGCCTCTTTCTGCACCTCTGTTCCTTTTTCTGCACTTCTTTTGTTTCTTTCTGCACATCTCTTGCTTCTTTCTGTACCCCTCGGGCCTCTTTCTGCACCCCTCTTCCCTCTTTTTGCACCTCTGTTCCTTCTTTTGTTTCTTTCTGCACCCTTCTTCCCCTTTTTGCATCCCTCTTGCCTCTTTCTGCAGTTTTCTTGTCATTTTCTGCACCTCTCTTGCCCCTTTATGCACCTCTCTTGCCTCAGTCTGCCCACTTGTTCCCTCTTTCTGTACCCCTTTTGCCTGTTTCTGCAACTCTCTTGCCTCTTTCTACAGTTCTCTTGCCTCCTTCTGCACCTCTGTTGGTTCTTTTGCACTGCTCTTGCTTCTTTCTGCACCCCTCTTCCCTCTTTCTGTACCTCTCTTGCCTCTGTCTGCTCCCCTCTCGCCTCTTTCTGCACCTCTGCTCCTTCCTTCTGCACCTCTCTTGCAAATTTCTGCACCCCTCGTGCCTCTGTGTGCACCTCTCTTGCTTTTTCTGCTCCTCTCTTGCCTCTTTCTCCACTCCTCTTTCCCCTTTCTGCATCTCTGTTGCTTCTTTCTGCACTTATCTTGCGTCTTTCTGTACCTCTCTTGCTTCTTTCTGCACCCCTTGTGCCTCTTTCTGCACCCCTCTTCTCTTTCTGCACTCCTCTTGCCTCTTTCTGCACCTCTGTTCCTTCTTTCTGCACTTCTTTAGTTACTTTCTGCACCTCTCTTGCTTCTTTCTGCACCCGTCTTGCCTCTTTCTCCATCCCTCTTCCCTCTTTCTGCACCTCTGTTGCTTCTTTCTGTACCTCTGTTGCTTCTTTCTGTACCTCTCTTGCTTCTTTGTGCATCCCTCGTGCCTCTTCCTGCACCCCTCTTCCCTCTTTTTGCACCGTTCGTGCCTCTTTCTGCACCTCTGTTGCATATTTCTGCACTACTCTTGCTTCTTTCTGTACCTCTCTTGCTTCTTTCTGCTTTTCTTTTGTTTCTTTCTGCACCTCTCTTGCTTCTTTCTGCACCCCTCTCGCCACTTTCTCCACCCCTGTTCCCCCTTTTTGCATTTCTGTTGCTTCTTTCTGTACTTCTCTTGCCTCTTTTTCCACCCCTCATCCCTCTTTCTGCACCTCTGTTGCTTCTTTCTGCACTTCTCTTGCTTCTTTCTGCAACCCTTGTGCCTCTTTCTGCACCCTTCTTCCCTCTTTCTGTTCCCCTCTTGCCTCTTTCTGCACCTCTGTTCCTTCTTGCTGCACTTCTTTTGTTTCTTTCTGCACCCTTCTTCCCTCTTTCTGCACCTCTGTTGCTACTTTCTGCACCTCTCTTGCCCCTTTCTGCACCCCTCTTCCCTCCTCTTTCTGCACCTCTGTTCCTTCTTTCTTCACTTCTCTTGCTTCTTTCTGCACATCTCGTGCCTTTTTCTGAACCCCTTTTCCCTCTTTCTGCACCTTTCTTGCCTCTCTCTGCACCTATGTTCCTTCTTTCTGCACTTCTTTTGTTTCTTTCTACAGCTCTCTTGCTTCTTTCTACACCCCCTTGTCTCTTTCTCCACCCCTCTTCCCTCTTTCTGCACACCTCTTGCCTCTTTCTGCACCCTTGTTGCCTCTTTCTGCACCTCTGTTCCTTTTTCTGCACTTCTTTTGTTTCTTTCTGCACATCTCTTGCTTCTTTCTGTACCCCTCGGGCCTCTTTCTGCACCCCTCTTCCCTCTTTTTGCACCTCTGTTCCTTCTTTTGTTTCTTTCTGCACCCTTCTTCCCCTTTTTGCATCCCTCTTGCCTCTTTCTGCAGTTTTCTTGTCATTTTCTGCACCTCTCTTGCCCCTTTATGCACCTCTCTTGCCTCAGTCTGCCCACTTGTTCCCTCTTTCTGTACCCCTTTTGCCTGTTTCTGCAACTCTCTTGCCTCTTTCTACAGTTCTCTTGCCTCCTTCTGCACCTCTGTTGGTTCTTTTGCACTGCTCTTGCTTCTTTCTGCACCCCTCTTCCCTCTTTCTGTACCTCTCTTGCCTCTGTCTGCTCCCCTCTCGCCTCTTTCTGCACCTCTGCTCCTTCCTTCTGCACCTCTCTTGCAAATTTCTGCACCCCTCGTGCCTCTGTGTGCACCTCTCTTGCTTTTTCTGCTCCTCTCTTGCCTCTTTCTCCACTCCTCTTTCCCCTTTCTGCATCTCTGTTGCTTCTTTCTGCACTTATCTTGCGTCTTTCTGTACCTCTCTTGCTTCTTTCTGCACCCCTTGTGCCTCTTTCTGCACCCCTCTTCTCTTTCTGCACTCCTCTTGCCTCTTTCTGCACCTCTGTTCCTTCTTTCTGCACTTCTTTAGTTACTTTCTGCACCTCTCTTGCTTCTTTCTGCACCCGTCTTGCCTCTTTCTCCATCCCTCTTCCCTCTTTCTGCACCTCTGTTGCTTCTTTCTGTACCTCTGTTGCTTCTTTCTGTACCTCTCTTGCTTCTTTGTGCATCCCTCGTGCCTCTTCCTGCACCCCTCTTCCCTCTTTTGCACCGTTCGTGCCTCTTTCTGCACCTCTGTTGCATATTTCTGCACTACTCTTGCTTCTTTCTGTACCTCTCTTGCTTCTTTCTGCTTTTCTTTTGTTTCTTTCTGCACCTCTCTTGCTTCTTTCTGCACCCCTCTCGCCACTTTCTCCACCCCTGTTCCCCCTTTTTGCATTTCTGTTGCTTCTTTCTGTACTTCTCTTGCCTCTTTTTCCACCCCTCATCCCTCTTTCTGCACCTCTGTTGCTTCTTTCTGCACTTCTCTTGCTTCTTTCTGCAACCCTTGTGCCTCTTTCTGCACCCTTCTTCCCTCTTTCTGTTCCCCTCTTGCCTCTTTCTGCACCTCTGTTCCTTCTTGCTGCACTTCTTTTGTTTCTTTCTGCACCCTTCTTCCCTCTTTCTGCACCTCTGTTGCTACTTTCTGCACCTCTCTTGCCCCTTTCTGCACCCCTCTTCCCTCCTCTTTCTGCACCTCTGTTCCTTCTTTCTTCACTTCTCTTGCTTCTTTCTGCACATCTCGTGCCTTTTTCTGAACCCCTTTTCCCTCTTTCTGCACCTTTCTTGCCTCTCTCTGCACCTCTGTTCCTTCTTTCTGCACTTCTTTTGTTTCTTTCTACAGCTCTCTTGCTTCTTTCTACACCCCCTTGTCTCTTTCTCCACCCCTCTTCCCTCTTTCTGCACACCTCTTGCCTCTTTCTGCACCCTTGTTGCCTCTTTCTGCACCTCTGTTCCTTTTTTCTGCACTTCTTTTGTTTCTTTCTGCACATCTCTTGCTTCTTTCTGTACCCCTCGGGCCTCTTTCTGCACCCCTCTTCCCTCTTTTTGCACCTCTGTTCCTTCTTTTGTTTCTTTCTGCACCCTTCTTCCCCTTTTTGCATCCCTCTTGCCTCTTTCTGCAGTTCTCTTGTCATTTTCTGCACCTCTCTTGCTTCTTTATGCACCTCTCTTGCCTCAGTCTGCCCACTTGTTCCCTCTTTCTGTACCCCTTTTGCCTGTTTCTGCAACTCTCTTGCCTCTTTATACAGTTCTCTTGCCTCCTTCTGCACCTCTGTTGGGTCTTTTGCACTGCTCTTGCTTCTTTCTGCACCCCTCTTCCCTCTTTCTGTACCTCTCTTGCCTCTGTCTGCTCCCCTCTTGCCTCTTTCTGCACCTCTGCTCCTTCTTTCTGCACCTCTCTTGCAAATTTCTGCACCCCTCGTGCCTCTGTGTGCACCTCTCTTGCCTTTTTCTGCTCCTCTCTTGCCTCTTTCTGCACCCCTCTTGCCTCTTTCTGCACCTCTGTTGGTTCTTTCTGTACTTCTCTTGCCTCTGTGTGCACCCCTGTTCCCTCTTTGTGCACCTCTTTTGCCTGTTTCTGCAACTCTCTTGCCTCTTTCTACACTTTTCTTGTCTCTTTCTGCACCTCTGCTGCCTCTTTCTGAACTTCTCTTGCCTCTTTCTGCACCTCTGTTGCTTCTTTGTGTACTTCTCTTGCCTCTTTCTGCACCCCTCTTCCCTCTTTCTGCACCTCTGTTTCTTCTTTCTGTACTCCTCTTGCTTCTTTCTGCACCTCCCTTGCTTCTTTCTGCACCTCTCTTGCCTCTTTCTGCACACACAGGGTTACTTTTAAATTGACATCAGGCTCAGCAGTGCACACATGCAAGTGCAGAAAAGGGCTGCTGGCCTCTAAACTGCCATGCCCTATTATATGCTAGGGACTTAGAGGTAGTTTTAATCCCCCTGCCCTATTATGTATTAGGGCCTTACAGGGGAGGTCATTCCAATCACAGGGGTACCCCAACCCATAGTGTACCCTAGTGTATGTAGGTGTTTTTACTGTATTCTAAGTGTCTTTCAGCATAGCAGTAGCCCCGGGCCTGGTTAGACAGAGCCCAGGGTCAGTCAGAGTCAATTACTGTCATAAGGTTTCTGCACATACAGAGCTATGCACAGGATAATAGGACCTTGGAATATAGTGGTGAGCCAACCATAGACCTTAGCACCCAAAACCCCAACCAAACTAGCCTTAGCGTCCCATTAGCACTAATGTACCAATGATTAGACAACCTAGAACACGGTATCTCTCTCTCACCCAGGACTTGCAGAGGCAAGAACACTCTTTCGTCACACTCGTGCCTGTCCACAACATGCGTAAGAAGAGACACGGTATAGTTCAAAATATTTATTTCAACTTACGTGCTCTAAGATACAGTACACGTGTCAGTACTAATAGCATAATACATATGAATAATATAATCAGCATAGTTACTACTCCATAGAATACGAACGGGGAAAGCATCTCATAAAGCAGTGGATATATGTCTAACTAACATTACCACCCTCCCCGTGCTGGAAGCCAGTTTATTATGAGAATAGAAGACCTTTGGGCTTTGACTAGCGAACCCCCATACCTCAGTCTCTAGATGCAAAACTACATCAGCATACAATCACAGCTCTTCTCTCTGGAAATTTCGTCTCCAAGTGCTGCCTAGAGCAGGCGACCGCATTATTAAAAGCACACTAATTTCTCAATGGCAGCTGTACATGGTATTATGTCTAGGTGCGAGGGACGGGCCAAATCAGTATGAACCAGGGATTTGTTATTCGACCTTGTAACTGTTGTTCAGACTGAGCCCAAAAGGGAATAGGAGAAAAGGTGAGAAACAGAAAATGCAGACAGTTGTAAAATAACTTGGCAGTAGCAGAGGGCGACAGAACAACAGTTTAAGAGTAACGTGCGCAAAAGTCATCATGGCAGCCAGGCCTGTGCCAACGTAGCCAGGCAGGCCATGAGCCACAAGACACCCTCCCTGGACAGTCCATCGAAAATGCAGACAGAGTTCCAAACACCTGAGCAGAAACGAGGCAATCCACCGACAGTGAACGGCAAGTTAATCCAAAAACGTGGAAGAGCAGAAAAATGCTATACCGTCCAAGAGGACATCATTGGAATCGTCAAAAAACGTAGACGCCATCCAGTCCAACAGATCAAAGCTGCATGAATGTTCCTCAGAGGATGGAGCATCTAGAAGCAATGCGGGACAGCTTGCGTGATATTCAATATAACTTTGTTGTAGGAGAGTCTGAGCAGCCGCCCAGATATCCCATTGTGCCAAAATCCCCAGTGCAGCCGCACGCATCATAAAGCCAGCAGCGGAACAGTCCCGTTCATGGGCCTCTAAGGGACCCACCAACTGGACAAAATCCGGAACAGACAATGACGAATTGGAGAGGCAATAATCCATGGTCCATGTGAACGGACACCGGATGCAAGACATCACAGGTTGCACGCAAGTGAAATACGCAAAGCGAAAAGAAAGGGTGTAGGACACACTGATAGTTGCCAAGGGCAGAACATCGAAGCCAACCAGAAGTCGCTCACGGAGCAGTTGGAGGCGTTCAGGATCGAGAAGGGCCCAGTGGTGTGCAGCCATTGCGCAGAAAACAGACCAACAGCAAGACACCAGCCGCCAAAGCGAGGATTAATGGGAAGCCACCAAAGACGCTAGAAAAAATAGAATGAATGAACGCCGGTATCACACCGAAAATAGTTTGGAAGGTGGACACCAGGCCAGACCCCACAATTTTAAAAAGTGCACCAGACCCTCAGTGTTTGATGCGTTAAAAATACGATGAATCAACTCCCCAAAATGTTGGGGGAGGTCAGTGTTCAAAAGGGCCTGTATTTCACTGTGTGTACTAGCCACCTGGAGAATGAATGTCTCCCGGGCGGATGTGAGCATAACCTCCTTATTCAATAATAGGGCCTTTATTCTGCTCAACTTATTGAAATCTGCCTCCATGGTAGGAATGGAAGGCCAAATAGAGTTATCAACGCTGTCGTGAGGGGGAGGAAAAAGCTCATTCTTGCAGCAGACAACTCTGTGTGAGACCGTAACAATATACGGAATGCCAGCTTGTAGGCCACAACAGTCTTCGTTATTTAAAAGCAAATAGCTACCGTTAGTAAGCAAAGTAAAAGTAGGAGAAATAGCAGGAGCAGGAATACCCTTTAGCACACATGCCAGATTCGGAACAGAAACGCTACAAGCCCCGTGCAATTTAATATGTTTACAAATAAGCGAATGACCCACAGTTGAATCACAAGACTCCCCCGTGAGAAACACTTCCTTGCCTTCTCTAAGGCATTTATACATGAAAGGCAAGGACCAAAGTTCATGCAATAAAGCACTACCCAAAGGCTGGAAACGGCCCACAGGATAATGTCTCATGCACGAGCTAAATTCAAACAGGGAAAAAGGTAAAGCGATAACCCCATGAACTAGCCACACCGCAGAATCTAGTTCCGCTACAGAGAATGGTAAAGGATCAACTTTCTTGATATGTAACAAGGTATAAGATGCATCTTTCATGGACATGAACTGCTGTTTTTCCGTCAAATTAAAAGGCACAAAAAGGGCAGTGGTGTTCAAGAGATTCCAAGGAACTTTACCTAATTTAAGGGTTTGCAAAGTCCAGGCAAACTGCATCACTGAGCGTAACTGATTCTGACCATGATACAACATAGAGACATCATCTTGTACAATATCAACAACAGAGGATACAATATTCTCCAATGTGTAAATGCGGGAAGACAGGGTATTTATACTATTGTCAACAACAGCAAGCACCTTTTCCAAATTTGCTTGGTCTATTTCCCGAAGGCGGGAAGCAGCCTCCATTTGTGACAGCTTCCAGAGTTCATTATACGCTTCATAAATGAACCTCTTCGGTCGGGGACCACGAGGTCCCAAGATAAAGTCAGATAAATCAATAGTGCCTGATAGGAGAGACAAATGTTTCTTAACAGAGTCTAAGGACGAATGTTGTAACCATTGTTTACATAATTTACCAACCGAATACGTGGTGACAGTACGAGTTGCAGTAAATCTTGGATCAGGCTTGTCCTGTATGTAGCCAGGAACTGTGCCATGGAAACGCAGCTGGCATGCATTCGATGATATGGGCCATGCCAACCAGGGTGACTGTATCAGTGCAGAAACGTTAAAGGAATTATTTTGGAACTGAGCCTGTAACTGTAAAAGGGACATATTAAATCGTAAACTGTCATTTGGCGAACTCGACAAGAATGGGATGGCTGGCGCGTTTAGTTGTTTAACGGAAGACAACCCCCAACACGTGGTCTGATAAATGGAAGCATTTAAAAACATAATTTGGGCTGGGATAAGGCAAGCGCGGTGCAACGCCTCAGTGCCTTGCACCTGCCATGGCTTCGAACCCCAGATTAATTTTAAATCCACTGTGTCTTTCCAATACTCATAACCACCCACCGCCAAGGCGCTCAAAAAGGAACCCGAATAAAGTAATTTAGTGTGGGTCAACATTATTTTTTGAGTCAATGGGGTTCTTAATTTAAAATAATAGGACCCAGGGTTCGATCGATTGAAATCAGTAAAATAGGTGAATTTATTTCGAAGAGTCTGGGAGCTACCTGGTATGGGGTTTGGACAATGTTCCCATTGGGTGTAAGTAACAGGGCTACGTAGTGCACTCGGTTTGTGGAGAAAATGATTGCCCCAATGCTGGTAGCAATACAAATCGGCATAATTCGCAGAATTCATATACAAGTCCTCAGCATTAAAGGAAGCATAATATTTTAAATCAGCAAACAATGCTTCAACAGCATGCACATCCCAATCATCAGAATGAATATTACTTTTTACTACATCACCCATCGAGACTCGAAGGACATTTGGTACATTAATAATTTCCGTCGGGCCATGGATTTGAAAGTTTACCGCATCCCATACGATGCCATCTGCAACTGGAAACGCTGAAATGTTCACAAATGTGTGGTCACGCTTCATGATGTGTGAAGAGGAATGTGGAGCCAAAATCCCAGCCACACTGTTCACAGCAGAGCGTTCAGGTAAATAGTGACCATTGATGAGTAGAAAAAACACTGTGACAAAGCCAATGGACATGAACAAAAAAAACAAGAAAAGTACCATCCAAATATATGACCAAGGTGGAATCAAAAAATTGTCTCTAAACCAGGATACAAAAAGACTAAACTTGGACAGGGCCTTTGATGAGTTGGAATCCGAGTCAAAGGAATAATGTGTCGGGCTCAGTGGCGTTGTTGGTTGGTGTGCCACCGACTCTGTGGCGGGATAAGTATATTCGTCCTCATCAATGCAGGGGGATGCAGGGGGTTCAAATATATTTTCAGGCAAATCGACCATCTCCATGGTAACATCAGTGACTGTTCGTGCAGGCGTGCCGCGGATACATGTCCGATAAATGGCAGGACAAGAGACCGCTGGTGTGACACTATTCAGGATCGGCCAGATGTTATAGCTTGACATTTTCCACTGAGATGTATCTGTTTTCCTTGCGACCGGGAAGCGGTGGTAAGATGACTGTACGTGTTCCCTTCAAGCCCAGGACTGGAACCGGTGCACGAAAAGAGGGGCCGAATTCTTTTTGTTCTCCACCTTCTCTCGTACCAGGTCGCCAATCTTCGGAAGCCAGCCGGCAACCGGAATCTGCAGAGCAGGGTCTGTGGCTGAAGGCAAATGTGCAATTGCAAGTTTGTCTCGGGCTTCTTGTAAGTCCTGTAACATAGTAGAATGGTTATCTACATCAAACTTGGCGGATTGCGCCGCCATGTCTAGACCATCAAGGTCAGGCACAAACATTCGTATGCCAAAGAGCATTTCGTAAGGGGTCCGCCCACCCAGAGGCCTTCTAGGGAGATTATTAAGTGCACGCTGAACAGTATACAAGTGGGCCAGCCAGTTCCTGCCAGTACCTATAACTCTAGCTGTCAAGGATTGCTTTAAGTCACGGTTCATTCGTTCAACAATAGAGTTGCCCTCAGGCCTATACGGAGATGAAAATTTCACCCGCACCCCTAAGGAGCCCATTGCGTCCTTGTAAGCCTTAGAGGCAAACGCCGGACCTTGGTCAGAATGGAAGCTGCCGCATGCGAAAATTCCCACAAAGACTCGCAAATCCCTTATGACATTTCGAGCGTCAGCACTCCGTTGTGGCCAGACCCAGATGAACCGTGTGCACGAGTCCACTGCCACTAAGATATATTTATAGGCAGTGTCTGAAGAAAATGGACCGCAGTGATCCAAGTAAACACACCCAAAGGGTCTGTTTGAAATTGCAAGCGAGGTCTGCGGTGGTCTTGTGACTGTTGAAGGCTTGATCTGTTGACAAACGTCACAGGAAAGCACATAAGTACGTGTATCTTTATATAAACCCCGCCACCAGTAACGCTGCTGCAAAATGGAAATTGTCACTGACACACCAGCGTGAGCCGAAGCCATGCCTTCGTGTGCCGCTGCCATCAAGGAAAGTCTGCGGTCCGCGTTGGGGATCAGCCGAACCCCAACGTCAGGTATTGTTACATAAGGAGCCTGATCGGGACCTATCTGGTAAGAATATTTAGAAGGGAAACCTCTAGGGTAATTCATTCCTTCTTTTGTTGCAGCAATAGCTGCCAAGATATCAGTGTCTATTCTAGACATGGATCTAGTAACTGCTGCTACTGAACACATGAGTACTGCTGATCTGTCAGCTTCATCTGCCAGACTGTTACCAACAGCGTGTGCGCCCACCCGCTGATGGCCTAGGGTGTGAACCACCTGCGTGAGTGGCAGACGTCTTTGTAATTCTGCCACTCTAACCCAAAGCATTTTATGCTTGATTGTGTTGCCTTTAGCGTCTCTATAGTCATTTTGCGACCAAAAGAACAGATTGTCATTGTATGATTGAACACAGTAGTAAGAATCGCACACGATTAAAGTGGTCACATCAGGATTTACGAACTCAAGAGCAAGCACCAATGCACGCAACTCGGCCAATTGTGCGGTACTGTCCCCGAGTGTCTGTGTATGCACCACAGTGGATTTGAACTTTCCGTTCACAAACGTACCTGCAACAATAGCACATGCGGCTGAATAAGCATGCTTGGAACCCGTGGCCGGTTGTGCCGAACCATCGGTGTAGATCACACAGTCGTAATCCTCAAGCGGCAATAAAGACAAAGGAGGAGGATGAAAGAATTCATACTGTAAAAACTCCTGAGTCTGAAGAGAAGAGTCAAAAATGAAAGTGACATCCGGAGACGTCAAAGATGTTGCCCATTGAATCCAACGGGGGTGCAAAGCTTTAGAGTTCGGTACACTTGCTTTGGTCACTGCCTCTAGAGCAGGATATGGTGTTACCACCAAAATGCGTTTTCCCTGTGCCAGTGCGCGCTCCTTCAGGATCGCCATTTGCACTGCTGTTAGCACTTTCTCCACAGATGAGAACCGCATTTCTGCAGAGGTGTACAGATGTGACTTGTATGCGATGGGTACTGTATCACCTTCATTAAAGGTTAAGTACGTGAAACCCACTGCCCCTGGAATGATTCTAATCACCAAGTTTGTGTGGTTATCACGTGTCAAAAGGTATTTAGACTCAAGAAGGTCTGTTTGCAAAGACTGCAGAATGGAGGTATGCTCCGGAAGCCAGCAAGACTTCGAATAAGTAGGTTGTATCAAGGCATACAGTGGCTTAATACGCTGGGCGTATTCGGGAATATATGTACGTCCGAAGTTCAAAAAACCCAGCAAAGACTGAAGCTTCTTCAGATTAGTAGGAGGGCACAGAAGTGCACATTTCTCCAGAAAATGGGGGGCTAAACCCTTACCTTCATTGTTGAGCTCATAGCCCAAGAACAAAATGGTAAATTCAGCAGTATGAGATTTGGCAAAGTTAATTTTGTATCCCTGAACCGCGAATTCAAGAATAATGCGGTCTACTCGGGTCAGATGCGGAAACAATTCGTCGTCCGTCAGATAAATGTCATCCACATACGAACAGGCGTCTGGATCAATGCCGTCTAACAAAGAGACAACACGAGCGGCGAACACGCCTGGACTATTTTGTAGCCCATAGGAAGACGCCTGAATTTGAACATTTTACCACCGGAAGTAAAAGCACACCATTGGCCACTTTCCGGGGCTAAGTTGTGCGTGTAGAATCCATTTGAAAGGTCAAGTGTCGTTTTATATTTTTTACGAACAAGACTGTCTACAAGCGCCGAACTATGGGTATTTTGCACCGCGAAGGTCCGACAATGTGAGTTCAAATGCCGGTAATCCAATACAAAGCGGTACGATCCATCGGGTTTAGAAACCGCGAAAAGGGGATTGTTCATAGGTGATACACAGGGTTCAATTACTCCCTGATATTCCAACTGAGTCAGAATTTCGGAAACGTGGCCTTTGGCTTCACGTTTTATGGGATATTGGGGTTGTGGCTGCGGTAGTGACCGCAAAGGTATTTCATGGGGGGGGAGAATCTTCGTCCCAACCCACGTGATTGCGGAATAACGCTGGAGCCAGGGACACAGCCCACTCTGCTGCTAGAGCCTCCACTTTGTCCTTTGGGACATGTCTAGAAAAGCTCGGAAGGATTACCTCCTCCCCTCTACGTGCAGCAAGAACGAATGGGGGTGGCCAATCCGCCTCTGCTAACAAAATGTCATATGAAGAGGTCAGATTTTCCCAAAAAATCCCTTTAATTACACGCTGTATATCACCTTCAATTTGGATGACAATATTAAATAGTCTGTCAGGGGTGCCACTCTGGTGTCTGCTGTTTCAACAGTAATGAATGTTTCAGTTGCTGTCGCCTCCATATGAGGACGTAGCGCCTCCCGCACTATGGTAACTTCCGCGGCGCTGTCTAGGAGGGTTACTGCCCACGTCCAATTCAGGAGTCTCGTTCTCACCGTCTGTGGCATATTTCGCTGTTACAGCGGCAACTTTCTTCTTCTGAAATTGTGGTCGAAAACATTGAGCGTCTTCCTCTTTTCCTCTGACTTGTTGTCGAGGCTGGTCTCGTCCCTGTGGGGCCTCACAGGCCCTTCCTCTATCCTGGCGGTCTCCTCCACCGGCCTGTGACGAAGTCTGTGCCTGTGAAGAACGAGGAGAACGCGTATCAGGGATTTGAAACCTATCCGGTGACTTAATTCTCGCTCTATCACGTAAATCATAAGTGCGTTCAGAAGAAACTGAAGCCGGGGATGCGCCTCGCGACCCCGGCTTTTTTGTTGCTTACCCTGTTTTTTCAGCCTCCAGCTCTTTTTAGTGAAGACTGGTTTCTCATCTTTCTCAGATTGAGATTTGGTTTGTTGCTGTTGTGGTTGCGATTGTGTTTGCTGTTTTGCAAAAGGCTTGTTACCCAGGCTGTTTCTACCAATAGTTTTGTAAGCCTGGGTAATAATTTTCGGTAATTCGCGAGGCTTGTCCAATTCTGGGACTAAAGCCAAAGCGTTAGCTACTTGAAAGTTCACTGCATCGCCCTTGACATTCGCAAGGATCAGCTCAGCTACTACTTCAAACACTCCCACCAGTCTCATCCCTAATTCCACGGCCGCTTCAGGGCCATGTTCGTCCTGTACTTTTTAATTACAGAGGGGAGAACCGTCATGGAAGGAGTACCAAAACATTTAGAATATACTGCTGCCAATACCTTACCCCAGTTGTCACATGCTGTCAACTCGGGAATTAAGTCTTTTGGCAAACTAATCGTTAAAATACGATGTTTATCCACTGGAGTTGTATGTGGAAAAACTGCCTCCAACTGATCAAACTTTTCTGCAAGCCAATAAGGAAAATCATCCTTATTTTGTGGCCGTTTGCCCATCACAGAATTCACCATGACGGGACTTATGGTCACTCCGCCTGCAGCAGCTGGTTGGCCGGCAACTCCAGGAGCGGCTCCATAGAGGCTGCCTGTAACATACCGCACTAAAGCTCGATGCACCTGCACCAAGGCCGCATACATAGTGCGCAGTTCCGCGACTGGTATTGTCATATAACGCGGATGTGGGGTGTACCCGGCGAAAACAGGCCAAGTGGCCCCCTCAATTGATAAGGGGCCTAAACGAACCGTGGTAGTCGGTTGTGGGAGGGCGCCATTAAACCAAACACGGTGTTGCCAAGCCGTGAGCGGTACTTCAAGATTAGTATAAGGTCTATAGACAGCAGGAACAGCGGTGGGTTCATATTCATGGAACAGATTATCGTTCACGTTCACCGCTGGAAAAGTGATCCAAGAGTAGAACACTTCAAAGTGGAAAGCCGGATCGGCTTGAACCGCAAAGACTAGTTCAACTCCCGCGTCTGGCACTCCATACACCCGTAAGTGATCCCGGAGTGCTGTGCGGCTATGTGCCGCTATGTCTATACCCGCCATTACTAACGGGTCGACTCAACAATCTTACACGAGGCAGCACAAAAAGGGTTATATCTAAGAAACCTTTTTTAATAACATCAAGCTTGAAAGAACCTACAAAATCCGCAATATAGGAGGTATCGCAGTCACACACGCTTCCGGAAGCGTACGTGAGGGGTTTGTGGACAAGCACAAGTACTACTCAAGCGTCTCGCAAGTAAGCTGCCCCACTCGTTGGTTGCGCCATGTCATAAGGTTTCTGCACATACAGAGCTATGCACAGGATAATAGGACCTTGGAATATAGTGGTGAGCCAACCATAGACCTTAGCACCCAAAACCCCAACCCAACTAGCCTTAGCGTCCCATTAGCACTAATGTACCAATGATTAGACAACCTAGAACACGGTATCTCTCTCTCACCCAGGACTCGCAGAGGCAAGAACACTCTTTCGTCACACTCGTGCCTGTCCACAACATGCGTAAGAAGAGACACTGTATAGTTCAAAATATTTATTTCAACTTACGTGCTCTAAGATACAGTACACGTGTCAGTACTAATAGCATAATACATATGAATAATATAATCAGCATAGTTACTACTCCATAGAATACGAACGGGGAAAGCATCTCATAAAGCAGTGGATATATGTCTAACTAACATTACCACCCTCCCCGTGCTGGAAGCCAGTTTATTATGAGAATAGAAGACCTTTGGGCTTTGACTAGCGAACCCCCATACCTCAGTCTCTAGATGCAAAACTACATCAGCATACAATCACAGCTCTTCTCTCTGGAAAGTTTGTCTCCAAGTGCTGCCTAGAGCAGGCGACCGCATTATTAAAAGCACACTAATTTCTCAATGGCAGCTGTACATGGTGTTATGTTTAGGTGCGAGGACGGGCCAAATCAGTATGAACCAGGGATTTGTTATTCGACCTTGTAACTGTTGTTCAGACTGAGCCCAAAAGGGAATAGGAGAAAAGGTGAGAAACAGAAAATGCAGACAGTTGTAAAATAACTTGGCAGTAGCAGAGGGCGACAGAACAACAGTTTAAGAGTAACGTGCGCAAAAGTCATCATGGCAGCCAGGCCTGTGCCAACGTAGCCAGGCAGGCCATGAGCCACAAGACATTACTACCAGTACCAGTAAGCAAAAAGTTGGGGGGTGCCCAGGGCACAGGATGACTTTGCAACAAGGCCTGTTTCTGCACCTCTGTTGGTTCTTTCTGCATATCTCTTGCTTCTTTTTGCACCTTTCTTCCTCTTTCTGGACTTCTGTTGCCTCATTCTGCATTTCTCTTTCTTCATTTTGCGCCTTTCTTCCTCTTTCTGCACATGTCCTACCTCTGTAGGCATAGTTAGAAATTAGCATTTAAAAAACCTTAGACATTCACTGAAAAAACCACAGGTTTCAGGGACATTATAGTTAGAAATGTTCATTTAAAAAAACCTTTGAAGTTCACTGAAAAAACCATAGGTTTCAGGGACGTTATGGTTAGTATTTAGCATTTAAAAAAACTTTGAAATTCACCGAAAAAACCATAGGTTTCAGGGACGTTATAGTTAGAAATTAGCATTTAAAAAACCTTAGGAATTCACTGAAAAAACCACAGGTTTCATTTGAGATGTCATCAGTGATGTCATCAGTGATGTCACTGACCATGTCATGAATGATGTAATATGTGACGTCATCAGCAGTGCATTGCGGGGGCGCGAGTTATAGTTGGCTCAACTAACTATAACGGCCGAATTTCTCTGGTTTTGTACGAGTTAAATGTCCAACTAGCTATAACGTCCCTGAAACCTGTGGTTTTTTCAGTGAATATATATATATATATATATATATATATATATATATATATATATATATATATATATATATTTATATATAGATAGATAGATAGATATAGATATCACCAAGTAATAAAGAAAATCAAAAAGAGAGATGATGTGGTGATCAGAAAATCTGATAAAGGGGGAACATTATTTTGTGGCCATTAAGTCTGTATGATGCTGAGGCAAAATTACAGTTACAAGATGGAAATTGCTATTGTAAAACAATTCTTTTGGAAGTGTCAGAGGTCAAGGCCAAGTATTTTAGTGAATCAGCAAAATGGAGGAGATCAGGTTTGATCGCACAGGATGAGTATCAGTATCTGAAAGTCGAAACACCAATAACACCTGTACTGTACCTGATCCCAAAAATCCATAAAAATTGCACAAATCCCCCAGGAAGGCCAATTATATCTGCAATTGGCAGCCTGTTTGAAACCATCTCATGCTTTATTGACCATTTCTTACAGGAGTTTGTTTAAGATCACTCCAGCGTATCTACAAGATACAAGTGATTTTCTGAAAAGAATTTATGATATAGCTTGGGAAGAGTCTTTTGTGCTAATGACGCTAGATGTGACATCTCTTTATACAAGTATTGTGCATAAGGATAGCCTCCGAGCTATGTCACATTTTCTGGGGCTGTGGCCCATTTCACTACACGAACACACAAAAATGCTACTTGAAATGAGAAGGTGGTGCCTAGAAAATAATTTTTTCATGTATGGGAAAGACACATATAAACAGACGAGGGGTATTGCTATGGGCACCTGCTTCGCCCCAAGTTATGCTATCCTACAGATGGCATGGTGAGAGGAGCAGGTGCTCAGAGTAGAACATCTGAAAGAATGGAATGAAAATATAGTAATATGGACTCGATTCATAGATGATTTATTTATTCTATGGTACGGTACCCCGAATCTGCTCAGACCTTTGCCTCAAAACTAAATGACAACTGCTTAAATTTAAGATTAACTGCCAACATCAGTAAGACTGAGGTATGTTTTCTGGATTTAGTGGTTTTTGCTAAGGATAACAAATTACATACCAAAACATACAAAAAACTGACAGCTGGTAACTCAATATTGCATTCTAAAAGTCTCCAACCAGTCAAGCTGAAACAAAGTATCCTTTACGCGGAACATCTTCGAATGATTAGAAATTGCAGTAATAAGGGTACTTTAGAAGAGTCTCAGCGAGAACTAGAATCGTAGTTTACAGAAAGAGGTTATAGTAAAGTAACCTTGAAACAAGCAAAGGAGAAAGCAGACAATGTGTCCAGGGAGTCATTGCTTTTTGCCAAAGTAAAAAGAAAAAGAAAAAAGAGGAGGCAAAAGGTGAAGACACGCCCAGGATGATAACCGGGTATAATCTGTATCACCAAATAGGAAGACAGATTTTTGACTAGGCACTGGCACTTAATTAAGAGCGATTTGACAATAGGAAGTACGGTAACAAATAAAACAACACTTACCTTTAGGTGAGCGAAAACTATGCACCAAGAATTAGTAGTGACTAATCCGGAGGTAAAAAGGTGAAGACTTGGTTGAAAGGGAGTCCAGGATTTTGGAAATGTCAAAAATGCAAGGCGTGTAAATTTGGTGTAAACAAAAAAGAAATAAGCTCACCTTGTTACGTAACACCTACACTTGTAGAAGTGATTATGTGGTGTATGTATTGCAGTGCCCCTGCCCAAAATTCTATGTGGGGAGTACCATACATATGGCTCATGTAAGAATATTGCAACAATAAAAGGCAATCAAAAATAAGGATAGAAGTTTTCCAGTTGCCCGTCATATACATGAACACCACAAATGCAGATTTGAAAGTTTGCAGTACTTCGTCATAGATTCGGTACCAAAAGACAGGAGGGGAGGAGATAGGGAGCTTAAATTAAGGCAGTTAGAGGCCAGATATATTGTCCTCTTAAATTCCAAAATCCCCTCAGGTCTGAACGCAGACAAAGAGCTTTGCATACACATTTAAACTTTGCACAGGGTAGGATCTTCGCTCTCATCTAAAAAAGAAAAACAATTTTATATTTGGGAGTGAGATTTTATTATATATATAAATGTGCACACTCATTAGGCACTAATGTAGAGCACTTTACTGTTTTAAGAAATGGAGGTGGAAACAAAACTAAGAATATTTATTCATGAGGTGCTCATCTGTATTACTATTTATAGAAAGTATTTTATCCAAATGTTGAATCAGGATATCACTTGATGGGTAATATTTTGGCACTAGCACTTTGTAATTGAGTCATAAGGAAGGTTCTAAAACAAAAGTGGAAACAAAATAAATACATGAGAGTTTATGGTAATTGAAGGAAATTGAGAACTTTTTGGTCTAGCACTTGCACTTTATGATAAATATGAACTGAAGGAAGTTTAATATAATTCATGTATTTATTTGAAAACAAATTAACAGTTGAATGTTTAAGCACTTGCACTTTATCACAACAAAAAGAAGTTCTTTAAAAAACTTTAAAAAACTTTATTGAGATGGAATGTTTTGTGAAATGAGTAAAGTAACAAGTTGGAAGTATTTTTCCATCTCCACTGAGTAGGCGTGGAAAGACTGAGTGACGTGCAATTAAACAAAACCATCTGATCATCTTGGTATTGTGAACAAGGCAGCTGTGACTGCCAAAACGTGTTATGCCATACTATGTTGCAAATAAAGTTTAAAAACTAAAAGTGCAGACCCCCAGTAGTGTCGGTGACTGTTTCTTCGGAGGAGCAGGAGCTGTAAGCATGTATATATATATATACCATCTTCCATGGTACCATGCTGAAACCCCAGTCAGCTGCTATTGTTTAGTCTCTTGTGATAGTTCTGTCGCCGAGAGGCCTAAAACAAATAACATCTTGTGTGCTGAACAAAGAAGTGTGTGTCAAATATCATCGTGTTTAAGGAGAGAGAAGGCAACTTAATAATGTTAGCATGTAAACATGGTGTTTCACAACCTGGCTAAATACCTCCAAGTGACAGGTGTACTCCATTAAAGTGGGGTATGCAACAATTGGGTATGTGACTGGGCCAACATGCTTTTGATTCCATCTCTAATTTCAGCAAATGCTTGCTTAGCTTCCAATGGTGGTTGAGTCTTAAAATAATAAATCAGAGCTCCTACCTTTTGGTAGGTATAGGCAAGGGTCAAGTAATACTCTTTTGTTTGCTCAGATTGGTTTTCCTGTCACTGTGTCCACAAAGGACACATATTGGTTAACACCTTGGAATATGACTTCTCTTTTGCAATGCAGATTCAATATGTATCTTTAGCCTCAAACTTCTAACTTCATCTACATGGAAAGATCCTCCATCTCTACTCTAGGATGACCACACCAAGGTGGTCATTTCATGTGTCATCTCACACCTAGACTATTGCAATAACATCTATCTGGGTCTACCGTAGTATAAACTTAAACCATTACAGAAGATTCAAAACCTGGTTTGTCCAGAAGTGACCAAAATTGATCAAATGAACAACAGACTGAGGACTTCCACGTCAAAAAATCTGCAGCTGAAAGAGGACAAATAATTACTGTTAAACTACATCACACATTAGGATGGGTTTCATGACTTGCTTATGCAGTGGTCCACCCAGGATGGCTAAAAATGTGCCACAACTGTATATGACCCCATCCCCTTCATGGTCAATTATAGTGATTTCATCTTGGAGGGCAGCAACATGATCAATCCCAACTCACTGATAAAGCTCACTTGCAGCTCTTATTCTGTCTGACGAGCAACCTGTATGCTATGGTACGTGCTATGCTCCTCAGTGGCCATAAGTAAACACAGTTGTGCCTGCTTTTATAATATACATCTATTCATTCACCGCAATGTCTCAAGCATGTCACCCACTTTCCAGTAGCACAATAAATGAATGTAGTGGCCATACAACTATCACAGAAGGATGTGAGCACATGAAATGAATGTAGTGGCCACACAACTATCACAGGAAAATTTGAGACAACCAAGTGTGAATGAGGACAAGGCTGCTATTCATGGGGATTGGATGAGGGCGGTGTGAGAGTTAGTGACATTTATGTTGGAGGACAATCTGTCATACATGTGAGAAAGGCACCAAAGGAGGTATTTGCATTACCTACCTGATCAAGTGTGGACTACTGATGATAATGCAATAGACACAAACAAGGTTTGTAGGGATCAGGGGGCTACCCTATAGGCATTTACAGCTAATGCAGATGTTAACTGGAGGCAGGATATTGGAGATTGCACTCATGCTTAATGCTTGTAACCCATGAGCCGACAAAACCAAGAGAAATTTGTGTAAAATTAGACTGAAGCAAAATGTACACCCACATCTTACAGGTAAAAGAGGATGGGGAATTGACTCTATTCCTAGAGAAGGGATAAATGGTAAATGTCAAAACCACCTAAATTGAATTTACACACACTTACAAAACACACCCATTTGTGACGTACAAAGGCATCTCACAGACCTATCTCTGTTGTCCCTCTCTCAGGAGCAGAGAAATGAGCTGGATGGGCCCCTAATGACTGGAGAGCTAGGTATAAATGAATCTATGACCAGGTGCTGAATGAATGAATGGGTAGAGTGTGACAATGGTCTCTTATGGGATGTTTTAATTGAATCTTTGAAAACCATGCTTAACTATACAATCAGTTTTCATGGCATCTTTGGGTAAAAATATCTTTATTAGAATATAGCTGAAGGAACTGGGCATTTCTAGACTCCACCGTCACTGGGGTTCAAGTTCTGCTCACTCGCATTGGTAGTTTTTTATCTATGTCGGATAGTCTTAAATAACTGAGATGTCAGCACACTGACCTATTTGTTTCTTAAAAGAGAACAGAATGCTGTGATTTTTCGCCTTTGACTTCCAGCCATAACAGCATGATTGTTAGTTGAGAGCATTATACTGTGTCTATTAACCATAAGCAATTTTTTCACTCATGCATGTTTTATTTACATCACCATATCATCTCCAGTGACTTCACTGCTTACGGTTCTGATCAATGTCTCACTGGGTGAGCTGGGAATTAGCTATATTTAACCAAAATGGTTACCACTTAATATTTTCTTGATTTCTTCTCAATTATAAGCCAAAGACGGTGCCTATAACCTCATTTCATCTTCAGCATAATTACTGAAAGCCCTAAAGAGTAAGGCCCCCTCCCCCATTCTTTTTATCCTGACGAAGGACGTAGACCCATATGGGCTGTTTCATGCCAAAACATGACGACCCAACCACTAGGTGTCATGGATCAGTGACTCATCCACGCAACACTAGCCTGCTTTTAGTCTTATCCCTATCCTACTCTCTTCCCTCAATAATGATTTACCAACAGGAAAAGAGGTCATTTTAATCACTCACCACTGGCATCATCTAGACAGACTCCCTCCTTTTGGAGGTTATATTGTCACTTGGAGAATGGGACACTCAAGTGACAGACACAATGATAACACAATCCACCAAACCACACAAGCGGGGATTATATACACCACAGACTGTGAATGTGTGGTTAGGGTCTTCAAAACTACATTGTGAGACTCTGGTATTGAGACTTTTTGTGGTTCATTCTCCTCATTCTTTTTTTATTGATCACCAATCTGGTTTTATATCTGACAAGATCACCATGCACAACTTTAGGCACCCAACCCATGTAATGAACTCCGTAGCAGGATCCCTTGAACCTTTGGCACTGGCAGGATGAATATAGAACAAGCATTTGATACAATATTCTGGCAGACCTTTGGGGCAGTAATGGACCATATGGGATTTAGGCTTTAATTCTGTGCCTGGACGTGCTTGCTATATGAGCCGCCCATGCCTTGGGTACGAGCATGAAGTTGAGTGTCTGAGGAGTAGATGCTTCATATAGGGTGCATGGCAGGAATGCAAGTTACCCCAATGTTGTACGCCATCGTTCTGGAACCCAAAAGGCCTGATGTACAAAACTGTCACAAAATGCAGTGCAGCACCCCAAGTTGTTGCACTGTGTTGCGTGACAGGGAGAGCAGGAAAGTGCCACATTTACAGAGATACAGCACTATCCCGCTCTCTCACTAGCACTGGCACAAAATCAGACTGCTGTGAGCCACACACACCTTTGCACCATAGCGCAAAGGTGTCTGTGTGAGTCTCACATAGGTTTTGTATTGGAAGATTACCATTCCAGTACAACATTCTATGCTTAGATTAAATGTAAAAGTTTCTTACTACTGTACAGTGCAGCACAAGTGCAAAGTGTGAGTAATTAGGAGAAATAAAAGCATTTCTACCTTTTAATGCCTGCTTTCAAGTGGCATCATTTTTGGCACATAATCCAGTCTACTAATGTTAGAATAGGGTTATGGATCAAAAACCATGAGTGGTTGTACAGGAAAACCCATGGACCACACATGGAAAACCCACTTGACGTAGAGTTATGCAAAGCAGGGCTTCAAATTAGTTTGCATTACTTTTCCTTACAAACAAATGCAAATACCAATTTGCCTTGGTTTGTAAATCCTCAAAAGGATTTTGTGTTAGGTCTGCTTTATACGTAATGCACACTTGATGGAAAACCTTTGTAAATCTGGCCCTACTGTGTAGACTCCACATACTCTGGTGGTGCCACATATCATGTGATATCCTGTTATGCGGCTGACACATTGGAATATCTACAGGCCCCAAAACTGTCAGTACTGATTCTATCTCTAGATTTAGCCCGATTTTATTATATCTCTGGATTGAAGAAAAATAGAAATCATTGCTTTACCTACTGAGGAGTATGAGATGTTTGGCCCCTGAACCGCTGCTGGAGGTGGGCATTAGGTGGGAACCAAGTCACTTTGATACCTGGGCATCCAAGTTACAGGTGACCCTGGGAGTGCAAGATAACATAAACACACTGAGGGTGTTAACGGGACTAACAACTTTGGTGACATTTATGAACACATTGCCACTGTCCATTATGGGTTGAATAGCATTGGCCAAGATGGTGTTCCTGGTGGGCTTCAAAAGGCAATGTGCCAACAGCCCTTGAAAATATTTTGTGAGCTAGATAAATCAATTGGCTCCTTGGTCTGTGCTGGAAGACATAGCTGTGCTAAATTGGGTATTTTGATACTCACCTGGATAAAGGGTGGGCTAGGATCACTTACATTTTTATCCTATGCAGTGGCTGTGCTACAAATGTAATCAATCAATCAATCAATCAGGGAATTGTAACCGCGCTACTCATCCGTGAGGGTCTCAAGGCGCTGAGGGGGGGGAGGGGGTCCGCAGATCTGTTTAGCCGAAGAGCCAGGTCTTGAGGGTCTTCCTGAAGGTGTTCAGGGAGGGGGCGCGTCTGATGTCTCGTTCCAGGTCTTGGCTGCAATGTGAGAGAAGGATCTTCCGCCTGCTCTGACTCTGTGGATGCGCAGGGTTTCGGCCAGTGCGAGGTTGGAAGATCGGAGGTTTCTTTTGGGTACGTGGAAGTTGATTCTGTCGTTGAGGTATTTGGGTCCGTTGTTGTGTAGGCATTTGTAGGCGTGAGTGAGGATTTTGAAAGTTACTCTTTTCTCCACGGGGGCCAGTGGAGACTTCGTAGGTGTTGGCTGATGTGTTCGTGTCGGGGGATGCCGAGGACGAGTCTGGCGGCGGTGTTTTGTACTGTCTGGAGTTTGCGGAGTAGGGACTTGTTGATGCCGGCATAGAGTGCGTTTCCATAGTCCAGTCTGCTGGTGATGAGTGCGTGGGTGACTGTCTTCCTTGACTCAGGGGGTTCCACCTGAAGGTCTTGCGGAGGATGCGGAGGGTGTTGAAGCAGCTGGAGGTGACGGCGTTGACCTGTCGGTTCATGGAGAGTGATGAGTCGAGTACGATGCCAAGGTTCTTGGCGTGGTCTGAGGGGTAGGTGGGCTTCCGAGGGCGGTCGGCCACCAGGTGCTGTCCCATGCAGAAGGGGTGGTACCGAGGACGAGGACTTCTGTCTTCTCGGCGTTGAGCTTCAGGCAGCTGTTGGTCATCCAGACTGCGACGTCTTGCATTCCTTTCTGGAAGTTGAGTTTGGCAGTGGTGGGGTCTTTGGTGAGGGAGAGGATGATCTGGGTGTCGTCGGCGTAGGATACGATGTTGAGGCCGTGTTGTCGGACGATGGCTGCAAGGGGGGCCATGTAAATGTTGAAGAGGGTGGGGCTCAGTGATGAACCCTGTGGGACTCCGCAGGTGATTTTCGTGGGGTCGGATAGGAAGGGTGGGAGTCTGATCCTTTGGCTTCTTCCGGTGAGGAATGATCGGATCCAGTCCAGGGCTGTTCCTTGTATGCCTGCGTCGTGTAGTCTGACGACTAGTGTGCGATGGGAGACGGTGTCGAAGGCCACTGATAGGTCGAGTAGGATGAGGGCTGCGGAGTGGCCTTGGTCCAGGAGGGTGCGGATGTCGTCTGTGGCAGCGAGTAGGGTGGTCTCTGTGCTGTGGTTGCTTCGGAATCCGGATTGGGACGGGTCGAGGACGGCGTTCTCTTCAATGAATCGTGTCAGTTTCCTGTTGACTGTTTTCTCTGCAACTTTGGCTGCGAAGGGGAGGAGCGAGATGGGCCGATAGTTCTTGAGGTCGGTGGGGTCAGCTGTGGGTTTCTTGAGCAGGGTCTGACTTTTGCGCGCTTCCAGTCGTCTGGGAAGGTGCCTGTTTTGAAGGTGGTGTTGATGGTGCGTTGTAGTTTGGGTGCGATGGCGGCCACGGCTCTGTGGTAGATGTGAGGGGGGCAGGGGTCGGTGGGGGCCCCCGAGTGGATGCTTTTCATGGTTGAGTCAGTGTCTTTGGCAGTGATCGGTGTCCAGTTGGAGATAGTGGGCTGGCTGGTGTTTCTGGGGGGCGGGGGGCCGTCTGTGGCGCCTGGTGGATGGTCGATGAAGTTGTCGTAGAGGTTTTTGATCTTGAGGTGGAAATAGGTTCCAAGCTTGTCGCAGAGGTCTTGGGATGGGGTGATGTCTGTGGCTTCGCTGCGTGGGTTGGTGAATTCTTGAATGACACTGAAAAGTTCCTTGGAGTTGGTGGAGTTGGCCAGGATTTTGTTGTAGATGAAGTTCCTTTTGGTGGCTCTGATCTGGTTGTGGTAGTCGGTCATGGCGTCCTTGTAGGTGGTGTGGTTTTCGGTTGTCTTGGTGTTTCTCCAGTTCTTCTCCAGGCGTCTGCAGGTGCATCTGGCTTCTTGGAGAGCGGTTGTGAACCAGGCGGCTTTCCTGGGGCGTTGTCTGTCGGGGTTGCGTAGCGGGGCGAGCTCATCTGCGCAGTTGGAGATCCAGGTGTGGAGTTCTCTGGCTCCGTCGTTTGCACTTTTTGCGTCGGGTGCCCAGGTGTGGTTGTCTCGGGTGAGGGTGGAGTTAAGTTGCTCGTCGGTAACCTTGCTCCAGTTCCTTCGTGGTGGGCGTGGGGCTGGTTTGGGTGCCTTGGGTTTGTTGATGGCGAAGTGTACGCAGTGGTGGTCGGTCCATGGCGGCTGCGTTGTGTGGCTGAAATGGACGCTGTTTCCTGCCGCGAAGATGGGATCGAGGGTGTGTCCTGCTCTGAGGGTCGGTGTGTTGACGAGTTGTTTAAGTCCGATGCTGGTGAGGTTGTCACGAAGGATAGTGGAGTTGGGGTCGCTGGGGTTGTCAAGGTGGAAGTTCAGGTCTCCAATGAGTATGTAGTTTGTTGAGGCGATCGCGTGGAGTGCGATGAAGTCGGTGATGGTGGTGGCGAAGGGTGTTCGGGGGCCGGGGGGTCTGTAGACGAGGGTTCCTCGGAGTGTGGCTTTGGGGGTGGTCTGGATCTTGAAGTGCAGGTGTTCAGCGGAGGGGAAGGTTTCGCTGGAGGTGGTGAGGCGGAGGGTGATCTTGTGGGCGATGGCGAGGCCCCCTCCTGGGTGGTTGGGGCGGTCTTTCCTCTGGATCTTGTATCCGTCTGGGATGGCGGTGCTGATGTCGGGGGCGGAGGATGCGTTGGTCCAGGTCTCTGTGAAGAAGGCGATGTCGGACGAAAGAGAGTCGAGTAGGTTCCAGATTTCCATGGCGTGTTTGTGTACGGAGCGTACGTTGAAGAGGATGCATTTTAGGGTGTCGCCGGTGCTGGCATTGGCGGTGTTGGAGGCCGGGGTGGCAGTGAGGGTCTGGCGGCAGTGGAGGCAGGAGAACTGGCCGTGGGTCGTGTTCGGCGAGGCCTGTTGGCATTCTCTAAGTCTTCCAGGGTTGAGTGCGAGGAGGGTGGTGGTGTCATAGCGATGGGTAGTGGGAGGTCCAGGGTTCCTGGCGCTGGCCGCGGACGGGCGCAGACGGGCTTGCCTTTGGCGTGCCTTCGGCGCACCAGTGGCATGCCCGCTGCGCACGTTCGCTGTGCGACCGCGCAGCGGCCGCCATTAAGTAGGGGAGGTGGGAGGGAGGAGAGGCTGGGAGGCGGGAGCAGGGAAATTCCGGGGGGGAATTCTGGGGAGGAATTCCGGGGGGGAGGGGCCGCAGGGGCAGCAGCGGCGAAAGGCAAAAGGAACAGGCAGGCACGAGAAAATAAAAACAGTGGTGGAATTAGAGCAAGACACAGATGGGCACAATAACAGTGGCACAACAGAGAAAAAATTAAGAAATAAAATGGCTGAGAAAGGTTACGGTGGTTGGAGGCAGTCTGGTCCCAGTTGGAGAAGGCAGCAGGTGCAGGAGCGGGCAGCAGCCTCGAACCTCCCAAGGAGGAGGTCGGGGTCTGGAGGCAAGAGACGGCACAGCGGAGCAACATACGAGCAACCGAGGGATGCCTTTAACCTCAGTCCAGGCCAGTTTTTTTTACAGTTTGTCTGTATTGTCTGAATATTTAGGGGAATCCTAACATTCCTCGAGTGAACCCTCCCCCACACATGTGAAGGCTATGTTTCTATACCTGGCTGGGTGCAGGTGATTTATCACTAATTTATAAGTGGCCCTTGTAACTGATAGGGGTGGGGATCTACCCAGGCAGAACCTCAGCATGCCTCAGGTCTAACATACAAGGGGCAGACTTTTTACATATGGTTTGGGGCTGCTCACGGGTGTTTGAATTCTGCGGTGCAATAGCTTGAAAATGATGACAAACAGTTTGCCAGAGATGTCAATGAAGCAATTTCTGCTAGAGGCACTGTGTTGGCCAAGAGTCAAATTGCAGTCCATAGGGTTTCCATGAGAGCTCCTAGGTAAAATTCTGGAAAGGATTTACTTGAATGGGCTACAGCATGTGGGCAACATTTAAAGAATACAAAGAGGGATGAGATGCTTGCAAAATTAGCAAATCCTCCGAATAATATTAATTATTCCACATTGTAAAGTGCAAACGCATCACCCCTAAGGGTATCCAGGCACTGGGGGGCCATCGGAGAGATTAAGTAAGATTGCCCAGAGTGACATGATGCTGGGCTGTCACCAGCGATCGAACCGTAGACCCCTGTGCTCCGGAGTCAGCCGCTCTGGTCGCTGCGCCATACATCTCCCTAATAGGCCTTCTGGAACCTGAAAAGTCAAAATGGTTGTCCCACAGAAATAATGTATTGGGAAACTAATGAATAGTATAGAAAATGGTGGATACCAAGGTGTAAATGTACCACATGAAGGGTGAATGTAAATGTACATTGAGCTGGTGACTGGAGGAGGTTGGAGGAAGATTCCAGTATGTATATACTAAAGTGTTTGCTTTATTTTTAAAAGAAATTGCTATAAAGTTTTCTAAAAAAGAAAAAAAGCTAGATTGAATAAGCTCTTTCTGAGTTGACATTAGATATCATGCAGTGTTTATAAGCGTCAATGCTTGAATCTCATCGTTATATTGGGAAGGCATCAGCCTTGCTTGTAAGGAATTGCACAATCATACATGTGTGGTAGAAATTGTTTTAAAAGTACTATACCAGGATTGTTTTAAAAGTACTATACCAGGTGTTAGGAGTTTTCGGAGGAGATACCTACTTCCATGCATGTATATGGTTTCCAAAGTATGCCTATAGAATGGAAAGTTAGATGTCATCTATTGACCACTGTGCCATACACTAGTGGAACCAGGCAAATCTGGCTCCAGGCCTACCACAGCAGCCTGCAGCTGCAGTTTAGAGCTGCAACTCAACCTATCAAAATAAACCTTTTTTGACACGAGAAAACCCTCTTCTAGGCCTTGTAGCATGCATGTCATTTTAAAGTAGGACATGTAATAGTTTAAAGTTAACATGTCCTAACAGTGATTAGCATTCAAATGCTATTTTCATTGTTTGAAGGCTGGCAGACCCATAGAGAAACACTGGGAAACAATATTACATACTAATTTTGCTAACTCAGGGGAGGGACCAGCTAGAAACATAATTCATGAATTATTTTGAATACTTAATACAAGCCCAACTTATTGGTGAAGTTGGATTTTTAATACATGTTAAGGAAAAATGACTTTTAGAAAGTTACCTTTTTCATGCCTGTGGTTCCTGGAGCCTAATCCTGCTTGGAGGGGATGTGTTCCTCTGTCAGGAAGACCAGTTGGAAAGTCCCCAAGAATTTAATTTACATCAAAGGAGAAACCCCTATCACACAAAGATATAGCCCACCCTGGAACAGGTCCTAACTTTGGTCCTGCTGAGAAAGGGAACCCCCTCTAAGGATTGCCAAGGTCTGGGAGAAAAGGGGGAAAAATACAAAAACCAAACTACCAAGAAACCTCCCACTTGACCTCTATTGCTTTAAACATGGGCAATAACTGCTCCAAAAGGGCTATTGCAAAAAAACATATCTAGAACATGTTGTATTTCTCATCAGCCTTTTTTTATTTCATGTATATGCTTATTTCTTTGATTTTATCAATATATAAAAAACACAGACTTTTTTTTTAAAACAATCGTTTTTCAACAACATATATTTGTCTTATGTGTATTGTTTTTCTTTTTTATCACATATCCTAAAACATGCTGTAATTTAGTGCCATGACATATAATGACCAACAGTGAACTCCTATCTACATAGAGACAATACAAAAATTAACTAAAGAATACCTTTCATACATTCTCAACCACACCATTCAAACTAACAATCAACCCACATACACATGCACAATCCGGTCAGAAGAAAAAGATGTTTCTCGGTCTCCTTGACACTGTCGTGGGCTGAGCGCATACAACGTGGTCGACGCGCGTTTCGGTGGTAAAAAACCTTATGCAGACCATCTTCTTCAGGACCTTCTTGTTTCAACCAAAAATCATCAAATCGTAGGGGTACCTATAGTATTTAAATAACACATTTCAATAGCCCATATCATATTTGAGTTAAAAAATCGATTGAACCCTTCACCAATATTGAAAAAGAAAAGATTATTAAATCTGGTTCCAAAAGCTGGACCAAAAGATTTTTAAATGACACGAGCAATTAAAAAAGAAAGAGAGAAAAGAGGGGAAAGCAGATAGAAATTCATGCATGAGTGCATTAAGTCATTAAATAGAGAGACGGCCAGAAAACCACTGATGGATTTAGTAGTGATTCAACTGAGAGTGCCGAGTGTCGTACTCTCCACTCAGACCATGCAAAAATGTGCCATCATGCCAGTGTATGATACCCAATAAGACGGGGCGTGCTTGAACAAAAAAACTGTGATGACTAGTAAAGACTAAATCGCAATAGATGTATCTAATACTCACGCCTGAAGCCTTAATAAGGGGCATGGCTGGCTGTGCGATCGCTCACGTAGGGTTACCAGCTTGCCATATGTGTAATTTTATTTTAACTGCATCTCAAACAGGACCTGAGAGGATTCTAGTAGGAAAATCGCAACAAAAAAGGTACTACATAAATATTTGTACCTTATATTGTGTCTGATACTATATGTATAGTCATAATCAAGTATGATTACCTTGTTCAAAAATCATGTATCCTCGTAATATGGTGGATTATCCCGAAATAAGGGAACAAACATCCACTGGAGCAATACTGAAGACAACTGTATCAATGGTTGTTTAAAAATGCCTGCAAAGAGTTAAACAAACAATGTCAGAGTTGCTTCAACAATAAATGGCCTTATTTCTCTTGCGGCCAGAACTAGCAAAATGGCCAGAGATTAATTTCATTTGAGTCTGTGGCCCACCTTGTCGCTTTGGTGTCTTTTACTTTCCAAGCGTCTTCTTAGTGGGGTCGCCTATGCGGTCAACCTGGATCCTATTGCTCAATCCCTCAGCAAAACTTGTGATGGGGAGTTAAATTTACACCTCTCATCATATCACTGTTAAGACATATGAGGATGGAATTAATACACCTGAGCATGCCTAACGTAAGAACAAGACTGATACAAATGATGTTACTACTTGGATGTGAGGAAAAAACTGTAATTGTTAGCATCAAAAATGCATCTACATAGCTTGCTAATATATAGAACTTATGGAATCTGTCAAGTTGACTCCATCCTTACAAAGTAGTTTTCAACTACCAAGTACTGAACTAAATACTATGCGACTGCATGTTGGTATCGCTAGTATAGATGAACATTAGTAATGTTGGAGTTCTTACGACCGAAACATAAGCTCAAAGTTAAGTTTTAGGGAGAACATCAAAACTCGATAGAATTGGCTCATTGCTTTAAAATGATGATAATATGCAGTCTGCATGATATACTAAGAACCATGCGACTGCATTGCAATGTCTAAACTAATAGGGACCCGCGGATCTCCAAACTACCGACATCCAGTCGGCACACAACTACGTCTCAGACAACTGCTTAAGCGTGGTTAAAAGTGCCCAACAGTGCTGGACCTCTCTACTCGCTACAGACATCCAACGTGCAACTCACCTTCAATGGCTTGTCCTAAATCGACGCCCTTACAAACCGCTGCTCTCTCAACAAGAAAGTATCGCAGACTGCGCCAATCATTTTGTAGCCTCCTTGCTGCGAGTTTTGGGCGTGGGATATGTCCCACCGTAATGTATGCGCTATGACGTAGGTTAAGGGCTGAGTAATGCAACGTTAAACGTGCTGAATCCTATCATCAATAAGGGCGCCATGTTGGTATTATACTTTAATAAAGAGACTCCACAGAATTTCATGCTACTACAAAATAACATGGTGCCACATAAGTGTGATACAGTGCATGTGATATTGATTATGCACTCCAATACAATACTGTGCTTAGCTAACGCAACGAAGTTAGTTTTAAGCTAAAGACCCAACAAGTACCTCCGGCAACATATGTTCGTGTTGCCACGAAAAGTAATAGGGATATGAGCTTACCAATTGATGACATAACTGTCTTGTAAATTAATACCACGCGCTCCTGAGTACATTATACAGGAGAAGATTAATATCCCAAAGAGAAACATGCCATATGGTTAGATTAAGACGGCTCATTATGCAATTGTATCTTGGGATGACTGAATGGTATAACTGTGCTACAAGTAAATAGTGAGTACAGAATAACATAGGGGAAAATGGAAAGAATATGCCAGAAATTAACAGGCATCCACATACTGATAATGGGAATTTCAATCCATGCCCAGAATTAGCAGCAGGCATGAACAAACCAAAGATATTTATTATAGAGGAGGGACCAAGGAAGACTCTAAGCCTGTGTTGCTGTCACCAATATCTTTTCTCATTTCTGGTTGACATTCCACACAATTTCTTCATTTAATCCCATTTTCACTGTATCCAGGGAACAAATCCAAAAGGTTTCCCTTTGTTTGCGTGTGTAATCCATTGGCAATCCCATTTTAGATTTTACTGAGTGATTTTTTTGCCGACAATGCTGTACCAAAGGTGCCACTATTTTCCCCGTACGGATGGCGGATTTGTGTTCACCATAACGTACGCAAAATTCTCTGCCAGTCTCCCCAATATACGCTAGTGGGCAAGGGCACATTATCATATAGATAATGTTTTGGCTTCTACAGTTGGTCTGATCTTTTAATTTACCTTCTTTGCCATTATAATGCCAGCAATCAGTGACTAAGGCCGATTCGCAAGCGTGGCAAGAGCCACATTTATGGTTGCCCAAAATGGCTGGAAGTCCTGTAAGAGTGCTTTGGTCATTTTTGTACTCAATCTTGTTTCTAGTATGCACAAGAACATCGCTCAAACTGCGGTTTCTTCTATATGCTACCAGTGGGAGTTTCAACTGTATTTCATCCTCGTGCATATTTAGAATCTTCCAGTGTTTATTCACAACGTTTTTGATTTTGTAATTTAATTGTGAATGGTTGATTACACAGACAATTTGATCTTTGGGTTCCCTAGCAGTGCCCTGAAGTAACACGTCACGGTTGTAATATTTAGCCCTTTTAAAGGCAGTCTTGACCAGTCTATGTGGATAACCCCGGTCAAGGAGACGTTTTTTTAGGAGCTCACCATGTTTATTAAAATCTTTAATGTTGGTGCAGTTTCTGCGAACACGCAGGAACTCACCAAAAGGAATAGAGTCTTTCTGGCTGGACGGATGATAGCTCTGATGTTGCAGGATGGTGTTTTTGGCCATAGGTTTTCTAAAGAAACTGACCTTGAACATTCAGATATGAGAATATCTAGAAATTCCACTTCGGTGGTGCTAAATATTTCAGTGAATTTCAGATTTATGTCACTAGAGTTAAGCCATGTAATATATTCTCGGAGGGTGATAGTATCACCACTCCAGATGAAAAAAATGTCATCTATAAAAGGCTTCCACGTTTTGACATTTTCAAAAAATGGTGCTGCCTCATTGAATATATGTTTCAGCTCCCACTCACCCATATAGATATTCGCTATACTGGGCGCACAGGAAGCCCCCATGCTAGTGCCTTTAATCTGTTAATAAGGCCATTGAAGTCAAAATAGTTGTTATGGAGAACCAATTGTAGGCACTCTAGAATGAAGGCATCGGGTCTGTCACCCGGAGTTCTAGCCAACAAAGCAGTGACTGATTCTAACGCTTGACATTGAGGAATGTTGGTATACAAAGCCTCAATGTCAAGCGTTACTAGTATCTCTTGGTCCGGGTCAAAGGTCATGCCCTAAATCTTGTCAATGATGTCGCCCGTGTCTCTAATGTAGGAATCATAGGTCTTGGTAAGAGGGCTCAAATACGTGTCCACGTATTTAGAAAGTGGCTCAGTGCTAGCTCCTATTGTAGAGGCAATAGGGCGTAAAGGGAGATCCACAATGTTTTTATGAGTTTTAGGGACCCCGTAAAGGGCTGGTGTTACCGGGCATGATTTATTCAGAAAGTTGTATTCTTTTTGGCAGATCTGTCCTGTTTCCAGGGCCCTCCTCGTTACACTTTGGATGTTAGTGATGAGTTTGGTCAATTCTCTCGGATGGCTTTTCTTATAGTGTTCTTGGACGGCTAGCATATTATCTATTTTGTTGTTATACTTATCTCGGTCCATTACAACTATCCCACCCTTATCACAGGGTTTGATGATTATTTCTTTATTTTTTTTTATGTTATCTAGAGCTTGATTTTCTCTCTGTGACAGGTTATATTGTTTAAAGGGAGGACGTTTAGTAATGCGTTGGATTTCATTAAGGACAGTCTTTTCGAAAATACCCACCTCAGGACCTACCATGTCTAACGTTGGTGAAAACGTACAAGGTGGTTTACATTGAGATTGATTGATGTCATTGTCTGTCACCGGATGGTGCATAAAATATTTTTTGAGTCTGATTTTTTGAAAGAAGGCGAACAGATCTTGATGAAGTTTATATGTATTGCATCTTGTGTTAGGCACAAACGACAACCCTCTTCCTAGTACAGCAATCTCAGCTTTGGTTAGTACTGTAGCAGATAAATTAAAAATAGGCAGGGTGTCATCTGTAGGGATCTGATTACTGATCCTGTCTACGTTTTCCAATATTGCTGATTCCGGGTTTCGAGGTAGGGTTGTTGATGTTGATGGGGTAATTTGTTGTTGTTCTGACCTGTCGTGTGCCCACCGTCTGTTCCTTCCCCTGTTCTGACCCCATTGAAAAAAAGGTTGTTGGCCCTGGTAGAATTGCTGTAGTTTGGTTTTTGTATTTTTCCCCCTAACGTTTGTCCTTCCAGTCAGACAGGCACCAAAATCAGTGGGACTGCCCCCAACACTGGTGTGGAGTGGGGAGGGGACTGCTCATTACCTACGCCACACATGCAGGTAGGCACATTGACTTTGCATAAGGTGAAAAGGGGAGTCTCTGTCACTATAACCCCCCCAATCATTGATTATTTCACCTAGGTCAGTAGGATAGTGTAGCAAAGGATGGATCAATTGTTCGGGTTTCCCCAGTCACATGAACGTTTCCTTATGGCCTGCTGGTGCATCTCCTGTAATCACTCAGTGTTCAATAAAAGTAGGCTATTCTATTTTAGGTTTAAGCCTGTAATAACTGACAAAACCCCACTGAAAGGGAATCATTGTAAACATATAAACACCGATTAACAACTGCACTACTGTCAAGCTAAAATGAGTTTCAAAGAAAAGAACGCAAGAGTTAATGAGTCCATTTTATTTTTTTCTGAAGGGTCCAACCCAATGTAACTTTGTAATACAAGATAGTAGCAATTAAAAATGGTCTATGATTATCCTGCGTGAGTTCTGTTGCCTAGGAATTCCACTAAAGTATTGTTTCTTTTTCCTTTTGTGTCCTCCAGGTTTGTCTGCTTGGATTAAATTTGCAGGGCTTTAAAGTATGTTTTAGGCCTGATCCAATTATTGGATACAATGTAGAGAATATGATAATATTGTAATCATATTTGATTGTCTTCAATTTTTTCACTGATTGGTGAAATGGCTGGCTAATATGAATATTGGCCAAAATGTGCAATCACATTTACCCTTAGGCACAGAATGGGTAAAACCCTTTGATGCATCAGCCACCGTTTCTAACAAGTCAGTATTAATAGCAAGTCACTGGCCACCCCAGGATTTTAAATTCAATGCAAGCTGTGGCAGCAGGTACTTGTGAAAGACTGATGTCACCAAGCAGATGGGATAGTGGTGAAAACTTTCCATATACCAACACAATTCATAGCTGCAATGGGTCCCATTGTTATGTGTGATGTCTTCAGCTAATCCTGGCTTTTTACCCAACTGCACTTTATTGCCGTGAGTTTTGAGCCCATAGTTACAATGTTAACAGCAACATTTCAAACCACAGAATACAATGTGATGATAGTTAAAAGGTCAGGGATGACTTCAAGTGAAATATTTGCCATGGGGACACTTTCCAGCAATGATTGTATACACAACAGCATCAGCACCTTAATGTAGTCAAGATAAGAGTTCAGAAAAGCAGTGGGATCCTGCTTAAAGCCTCATGTTTTTGGTACCTTAGAATTAATTTGGTGCAATTCAAAATGTTAAAGGTTCTACAAGGTACTATGCTGTTGGCAGGGTTAATCACCCCCAAATTGTCAGAATATTCTGTAAGAAGTAGGTGACTGACCCCCAACTTTATCTAGGAATATATTTTTTAAAACATTTAAATATAGCACTCTTATTTTCCCAATGCATTAATAATCTTGTAGCCAGACAGAGTCCTAACAGATTGAATGTGAGAGGCAATGCGATGTAAGAAAGGATAATGGGATGTGAGTGAGAGTACAACCACAAATTTGCTATGCTTAAAACAATCTTACCTAAGTTTTCTCGATACATTGCCAACGGGAAGATAGTACATACGATGTATTGCTACTCTTTTAGATTAAATATGTGTTTTATAACAATCATTGCAAAAAACAGCATGAATCACTAGAAAAACACGTTTTTGTCTATTTTGGGGGTTAAGTGACTGCATAAACACTGATAACCACAGATTTCAAACAGGTTTGGAAATTAGTGAGAAAACACCACAGAAATTCACAAAAATAAACACTAAACACAGTACAACCTATATTTAACTCAATAGCTCAAGATCAGGACAGACAGTCAGCCTGTCTTATACCCCTGCAGTCGGCAGAGAACAACACTGAACATGAGCTTCATTGCTGTGCATTCCCAGCCAAGGAGTGGGAGTTTCTGCCATTCTCTTTTTCACAATCCACCTCCTTCAGGCAGTCCTCTGCAATGTAGTAGGCCAAGAATTCACCAGAACCAGGCCACAAGGGAGAAGGGATGGGCAAAGGGGCCAACCACAGTCGACTAGGAACGGGCACCCAAGCTTGTATTGGTGCTCAGCAACGTACCAGTACCAGATGGTCCTTTGGTAGAGAAAGGGTTGCTGCGCCCTCTCTGCTCATACTTCCACTACTACGCCTCCACTCCTGTCTGTCACTCCATGGTAGACAAGCATGTTGTGCATTTACCAGGCCATAAGAGATGGGCAGCCATTCCCTCCGATAAAAAGGCAAGCACTGCAATTCATCCAGTCTACATCTGTGCTTCTGTAAATGCGAGGGATGCTCACCCGCTGATCCACCTTGTGTAGACCAACTGTACTTGGCATTCTCTGATGAAATTGGGCACTTGCTCATGCAGCATCGCAGAGACCTATAGGGGATGAGGCCATCTTCCCCACTGCCAAGCTCTGCCCCAGTCTATTCATTTCCGATATTACAATAGGCTGGTGAGACAGCTTATGTGTGGTTGAAAATGTGATGAAATTGAAATATTTAAAAGAAAGTTTGCTTGGGATAGCAGAAAAAGCAAGTTGGTCACAAATTAATTTTGCCTTTTGAAAAAAAGAGAACTACAGTAATAGCAAAATTTCAAGCCCTGTGGTCCGCAATTTCTGAAAATTGCATAGTATCAGTTGCATCTGCTGATACAGTGAAGAGATATAAAGGGGTTTAGAGATACCTTCTTAAAAACCATGGAGAATGACCAATAGGGCATAAGCATAAATTCTGTATGGGAAACATTTAGGGAAATATATGGTATGTTATGGTATGGTATAGTATGCTGCATACGACCCCTGACAAGAAGCTGGAGTGTTTTGCAGATAGGTAGTACCCTACTCCATGGGAGCCCAGTGTTAGTAATATAGGGCCTGATGTATTAAGGCTTTTTGTGGTTGCAAACTGTCCGTTTAGCATAGTCAGACTGCTTGCAACCGCAAAATTATCTTTTGGTATGTATCAAACACAAATCGCCATTCAGTCACACGTTACCAAATCACAATTTGGGTTTACGACTACATACCAAATCATTATTCGGAAGGAGCATATTAAGGTAGTCCCTTCCAAATATTGATTTGGAATGAGATGTATTCATATTTTGCTACCAAAATCTAGTTACAAAACATTAATATTTTACTGACTACATAATACTAGTAGTAGCTCCATTTGTAAATGGGAAAAGGTCAAAAAGTTACACCTTCCCCATTGTGAATGTAGGCAAAAACATATTTTAAGTGTAGGCAGCGATCCCATCCTAGTCTTTAAAAATGTTTGTAAAGCCTTTCATTGCTTTCATCGCTTTATTCAAAAGCAATCATGGGCATGGTGCTTTGCTGAGCCCAACAGGCCATCATCCATGTCATGGCCATTAATCGCAGTGGATCAGAATTTCGGATTGATATCATGAATGTTGATGAGGATGTTTGAGTTGCAACCCACTATGATTCTTTGTTTTTGGCAAACCAATCTATTAGTGCACAGGTTGGTTCACAAAATACCTCACTAGTTCCAAATTGCGACCAGTGTTTTGCTACTAGTGTTTAGTACAATTGGCCTTTAGTCTTTTATAAGTGTTGCAGATTGCAACATGCATTTCATGTAAATGTAGTGTGCAACAGTTGAAGTTCTATGTTTTGAGTTGCATGGTGCTTCTCACACATTATGTTCTTTCTACTGTGTTATGTTGGAAGGCATATAGACCTTTATATCCCAGATGGGGTGATTAGGTGCTGCTGAAGCACTTTGCAAATGACTGCCACACTACTCAGTGGAACACTTACAACATTAGTGACATTTGTCATACAAATTGAGTTGCAATTTGTCATCCAATCTGTCATATAAAGCTGTCACAAACTCTCATTAAATTTGTCATACCATATGTCCTTATACAATGTGTCAAAACAGGCAGTCATTCAGGTGTTTGTCCATGTAGTTAGGTAATGGTCACACAAGCCTTCATGCAAGTATATAGCTACAATCTGGCAATCGTGGTACTAATGCAACAATCTTTGCAGTAATTACAGAAGTGACAGACCCCTGTGGTAGTGCTAAGCCACCAGGAAGTACAATCTGGCGTCATCCCAAGAGCAATGCTAACCCATCAGTAGATACAATGAGGTTCTAGTTGACTAAGAAAGAAACACTTAGATACATAATCCATAATTTAACCTTGGAGTGGTAGTCAATTGAGTCCATGTCAGTTGTGTCTGTGGGAGGAGTTTACTAGGTAGGCCCAGGCAGAATTATAATTCCACCTACGGAATTGGTGGAATTTTGGAACTCTGCGCTACGTGTATAATACAGAGTTCCTGCTAAATTCCGCCTTCTGATGGGTGGCAGAATTATAATTCCTTTGGTACGTGCAAGACTTGTTTTAGCATGTGCTGGCAAGCATGATGAAATGTGCAGGCCGCTAGCGAGTGCTTGCAAGATGTGTTGCCCGCTAGCGTGGCTCCCAGTCGCCATAGAGCCTTCCAGCATAATATTTTGTGATGCTGGCAAGCACGAGCAGTTGCGGCTGCTTCTCAAGCTGATTCTCTACTCGAGAAGCAGATAAATCAACTTGAAAATACGTTTTTGAGAGAATATTATACTCCAAAGGACTGTTCAGCTTGCTTTATAGTGCAAAAAGCATTTTTATTTTACATTTTTTTCAACAAGAAGGAAGTGCCTCTGTGTTTTGAACTTCCTGTTCCTGTCCAGCAGGCTCCTCTCAGTGCTTTGTCCATCTCCTGGTCACTTTTCATTTGGGTTTTGAGGTGGAAAGATCACTCTATCTGTCTGCAGTTCCTGCTACACATATACCATTGGATTTTAACTCCTCGCGGCGCGGGAGTTTTAATGAGTGGGCGGGGCTGCGTCGGCCAACGGACGTGTGCAGCACTAGTCAGGTAGTGCTCGCGACGGCCGTTGGGCGACGCGCGCACGGAACGGGTTAAGGACCTTGTTTTTGTGATATCACAAGTAAGTTCAAAAACATTTGAATAAGGGTGTTGTTTGTTACTGATAGAGGGCTGACACTGGCATTTATTTGTACTTTTATTCAAATTTTTAATTTGATAGTGGTTGTGGTGGGTGGCTTGGAGTTTCAGTGGGTGCCTAGTTATATATTTGCATTTCATTTTTTATTTATTGTAACTGAAGAAGGTTGCATAGTTCATTTAGTTTACTATGTGACCTCGTCTGCCCATGGCCCATCCAGCCAGTACTAGTCATTGGGTACATGAAATAACTGTGATGGCATTGGATTAAATTACAAATTTGGATTTCTTTTATTTGGTATTTCACTTTTTTTTTCTGCAAAAAGTGTATTTTGGTGGGGTAATATTTGATGCCTTGGGAGGATGTGGGTTATTGTACAATTTTTACATCTCACTTAATTTTCGTTTTGGGCATTGCTGAATTAATGGTAGTGTTTTCTATATTGTTTACTGTGCCTCGTCTGTCTGGCCAATGTTTGTGTGTGTTTGCAATAGGCCACCACTTGTCTTTGTTCTCCATGCGATGTGGCAGGAGTGCATTTTGTGTAGTCAGTGTCCACAGGCCTGCATGTGTTCTTTGTTGTTCATGCCTCCTTGCTTGTTTCTTGATCATGTGGCCGGCGGCCATTTTGTTCAATAAACAAAAAGACCTGATTGAAAAGGGCAGAATCCAATTTCCTTTGTAAAACTGGTGGCGGGGGGCTACAACCTCAACCCACTTGCTGGTTACATCCAATTACCAGTCTTATCCAGTCCCCAAATGCCCAGAATAAATTATATATTTATAAACATATGTTTATCAGTCCACTCTCTACAACAAACCCTCTACTGGAAAGGTGTGTAAATAACCCAAAAAGTGTGTGAAGGTGAGAGAGTCCCTCACGTGCACTTCACCAGAGGAGCTGCTGGTAGGTTCTCACCAGTTTGCCGACGTTTCTCATCATTGGTAACTCTCTCACCAGTGAAAAAAAAAAGGAAAATAGGTGTCCAGTCAAAGAAAAAGAGGTGTAGATAGTGATATATGTATGTCTAAAGAAGACCCCGTAATGTGCATAAGAGTAAGATTTTACTCCAAATAAAATTGAGTTAGGACTCACGTGCATCAGGTTCCAATTTCATTCGAAATTGTGAGCCTACTCATTGCCTGTCCTCTGTTGCGGCAATTTCGTCAGGGCTCGAGGTCACAGATCACCCCACTAGACTCCAACTTTTATACGGAGAGTGACTGATAAATACAAACCAAGAACATTAGTTAAAACTCCCAACCGGTTAGGCCATCCTCCATTACATCTACTAGATGTTAAAATTAAAAATTATATAGCACCATTATTAATGTATAGTTACCAGGTGGTAGCCAAGGGCAGTCATACCGACTCCCCACCGTATCAGGGGGTATTGCCTTCAACCGTAAGTCCCCCACCGGCACCTGCGGTTGCCATTAGTATACCTGCGAAAATATACATCCCAAGTTCAATAGCTTCTAATGGGGAATACCAGCTAATTAATATGACTCATTATGGTGTATCAAAACAATTTGTATTTCCCTGAAATCACACACAATAAGCAAGACAAGTTTATATCGTGCTGCCACAACTCATTCGGGTGTATCAAAACGCGTCATATTTTCCAAAATCACACACAGCCAGCAAGGCATAATTACATCGTACTGCCACGTCAGCCCATCAGCACTGGGCTTTTGACTCATGCTGTTCAATCTCTTTACACTAACCAACTCTTTTAAATTCCATAGATGAAAAGATCCCTTATCAGGCCTCATGGTCACACGCACACCCTTACCGCGTCTACCCGGTTGGTAGACCTTATCTCATTCCGGCGTGCTTTCCCTCTCGTCGCTCTCTGTTTTCAAAAGCGCGTCCCGGAAGGGAAACGTCATGTGACCTCATCACTTGTCACATCACGTCAGAGCCCCGATGTGAGCGCCATATTTAAATGGTGTTGTTTCCTATTTTAAATCCCTTCGGTGTACACTGTTTAAATCTATAAAGGAATTTTGTTTCAGCACAGATAGACAGTGGTATTTCTTTATTCACAAATTGCCAATGCTTAAATATTTCGGCAATTTCCTGGAGGTCTTTTAGATGTAAAATTCAGAACCCTGCTATTTAGTACACCACCTGTGTCAGTAGGAATCTACCCGAACATCCCAGTGTGTCCCATCCCAATTTATAGCGCTTACCTTTTGGCATGAAATTCACTGATATGTATTCAATAGCCACACAGGCCGAAAGCCAGCCAGTGTGCTCTTGCCAGAGGCCTGCATATGTTCTTTGTTGTACCCCTGCCTCCTTGCTAAATGCTGTTGTTTGACCATGTGGTCTGTGGCCATTTTGTGTAGCCAGCCACTTTGCTCTTCTCATAGGCCTGCATGTGTTCTTTGTTGTTCATGCCTCCTTGCTTGTTTCTTGATCATGTGGCCGGCGGCCATTTTGTTCAATAAACAAAAAGACCTGATTGAAAAGGGCAGAATCCAATTTCCTTTGTAAAACTGGTGGCGGGGGGCTACAACCTCAACCCACTTGCTGGTTACATCCAATTACCAGTCTTATCCAGTCCCCAAATGCCCAGAATAAATTATATATTTATAAACATATGTTTATCAGTCCACTCTCTACAACAAACCCTCTACTGGAAAGGTGTGTGTAAATAACCCAAAAAGTGTGTGAAGGTGAGAGAGTCCCTCACGTGCACTTCACCAGAGGAGCTGCTGGTAGGTTCTCACCAGTTTGCCGACGTTTCTCATCATTGGTAACTCTCTCACCAGTGAAAAAAAAAGGAAAATAGGTGTCCAGTCAAAGAAAAAGAGGTGTAGATAGTGATATATGTATGTCTAAAGAAGACCCCGTAATGTGCATAAGAGTAAGATTTTACTCCAAATAAAATTGAGTTAGGACTCACGTGCATCAGGTTCCAATTTCATTCGAAATTGTGAGCCTACTCATTGCCTGTCCTCTGTTGCGGCAATTTCGTCAGGGCTCGAGGTCACAGATCACCCCACTAGACTCCAACTTTTATACGGAGAGTGACTGATAAATACAAACCAAGAACATTAGTTAAAACTCCCAACCGGTTAGGCCATCCTCCATTACATCTACTAGATGTTAAAATTAAAAATTATATAGCACCATTATTAATGTATAGTTACCAGGTGGTAGCCAAGGGCAGTCATACCGACTCCCCACTGTATCAGGGGGTATTGCCTTCAACCGTAAGTCCCCCACCGGCACCTGCGGTTGCCATTAGTATACCTGCGAAAATATACATCCCAAGTTCAATAGCTTCTAATGGGGAATACCAGCTAATTAATATGACTCATTATGGTGTATCAAAACAATTTGTATTTCCCTGAAATCACACACAATAAGCAAGACAAGTTTATATCGTGCTGCCACAACTCATTCGGGTGTATCAAAACGCGTCATATTTTCCAAAATCACACACAGCCAGCAAGGCATAATTACATCGTACTGCCACGTCAGCCCATCAGCACTGGGCTTTTTGACTCATGCTGTTCAATCTCTTTACACTAACCAACTCTTTTAAATTCCATAGATGAAAAGATCCCTTATCAGGCCTCATGGTCACACGCACACCCTTACCGCGTCTACCCGGTTGGTAGACCTTATCTCATTCCGGCGTGCTTTCCCTCTCGTCGCTCTCTGTTTTCAAAAGCGCGTCCCGGAAGGGAAACGTCATGTGACCTCATCACTTGTCACATCACGTCAGAGCCCCGATGTGAGCGCCATATTTAAATGGTGTTGTTTCCTATTTTAAATCCCTTCGGTGTACACTGTTTAAATCTATAAAGGAATTTTGTTTCAGCACAGATAGACAGTGGTATTTCTTTATTCACAAATTGCCAATGCTTAAATATTTCGGCAATTTCCTGGAGGTCTTTTAGATGTAAAATTCAGAACCCTGCTATTTAGTACACCACCTGTGTCAGTAGGAATCTACCCGAACATCCCAGTGTGTCCCATCCCAATTTATAGCGCTTACCTTTTGGCATGAAATTCACTGATATGTATTCAATAGCCACACAGGCCGAAAGCCAGCCAGTGTGCTCTTGCCAGAGGCCTGCATATGTTCTTTGTTGTACCCCTGCCTCCTTGCTAAATGCTGTTGTTTGACCATGTGGTCTGTGGCCATTTTGTGTAGCCAGCCACTTTGCTCTTCTCATAGGCCTGCATGTGTTCTTTGTTGTCCATGCCTCCTTGCTTGTTGTTATTGTTTGACCATGTGACTGTTTTGTGTAGCCAGCCAGTGTGCTTTTGACATAGGCCTGCATGTGCTCTTTGTTGTGTCCATGCGTTCTGCGGAGAACGCAGAGTTACCGATAAACTCCGCACTCTGCATTGGAGCGGAGGTTTTATTGTGCTTGTCACGTCATTTCGCACATGCAGGGAGCGTGACCAGAAGTGGTTGAGAAAGGGGACGAGTCCTCCGATGACATCTCAGCAATCCAGCTGTGGGGGACTTACTTGTCTCACCAATAGGGGTTCTTTGCCCCCAGCAACCCTCATCAGCCAAGGGGACTTCATCCCCCAACCAGAAGTGCACCAGGAGGCTCCTGTGCAGAGTGGTTGAGAAAGGGGGTGGGGCCTTCAATGACATCTCAGCAATCTGGCTGTGGGGGACTTACTTGTTCCAACAATAGAGGTCCTTGGCCCCCAATGACCCTCAGCAGCCAGGGGGACTTCATCCCCTAATGAGTAGAGAACCAAGAGGCCTCTGTGCAGAGTGGTTGAGAAAGGGGGCTAGGCCTCTGACGACATCCCAGCAATCTGGCTGTGAGGGACTTAATTGTCACAACAATAGGGGCTTTTGGCCCCCAACGACCCTCAGCAGCCAAGTGGGCTTCATAACCAACCAGGAGTGTGCCGGGAGGCTCCTATGCAGAGTGGTTGAGAAAGGGTGCGGGACACCTGACGACATCTCAGCAATCCAGCTGTGGGGGACTTACTTGTGGTAACAATAGGGATTCTTGGCCCCCAACAACCCTCAGCAGCCAAAATGACTTCATCCCCCAACCAGTAAATTACCAGGAAGCCCCTATGCAGAGTGGTTGAGAAAGGGGGCGGGGCCTCAGATGACATCTCAGAAATCTGGCAGTAGGGGACATACTTGTGGTAACATTAGGGGTTCTTGGTTCCCAAAAAACCTCAGCAGCCAAAGGGACATCATTAGGGATGGCAGACCAATATTCCGCCCGCTCACGGAACTCTGTGGCATTTGGCAGTGTTTTTCGGCAACTCCGAAAGTGAAACTCTGCGACCTCTGCCGAGGCCTAGTAGCCAGGCAGTGTGCTTTTGCCATAGGCCTGCATGTGTTCTTTGTTGTCCATGTCTCCATGCTTGTTGTTGTTTGATCATGTGGCCGGTTGCCATTTTGTGTAGCCAGCCAGTGTGCTTTTGCCATAGGCCTGCATGCATTCTTTGTTGTGTCCATGCCTCTTCGCTTCTTGTTGTTGGTTGACCATGTGGCTGGCAGTCATTTTGTGCAGCCAGCCACTGTGTTTCTGCAATAGGCCTGCATGTGTTCTTTGTTGTCTATGCCTCCTTGCTTGTTGTTGTTTGACGATGTGGCCAGGGGAATTTTGTGTAGTCAGCCAGTGTGCTTTTTCTAGAGGTCTCCATGTGTTCTTTGTTGTCCATGCCTCCTTGCTTCTTGTTGTTCATTGACCATGTGGCCGGCGGCCATGTTGTGCTGCCTGCTAGTGTGTAAGTCTTTTTTTTCCAGCTTTCAAATCCATTTTCTAGGGAGATTGATAGGAGAGGGCTATGCCTTTTTTTCTTCATTTTTTAAAGTTTTTCCCGATATTAGTTTAATATGCGTGAGGATCATTGTAGTATATCTATTATATATGAAAAGTATTTGATATTATCTGGGACCGGTTTCAGGGTTTCACCCCTCATGAGCCAGGCTAGCTTGAATCCTGTGGCACAGTGAGCCCGGGACCCACGTCTGGGCATACCCGGCGCACTTTGCAGCAAAAAGGGAGAAAGGAAAACCACCTGGGACCTATCTTCCAAAAAGATTTAATCCATACCAGCACTTTTCCTTGATTCCAAACATATCAAGTCTATTCAAAAGGATGGGGTGCAAGACTGTGTCAAATGCTGGTGACAGGTCTAAAAGAACGACCATAGCGGAAGCACCCAGATCAAGGTTAAGTTTGATTAATTTTGATGTTTCTAGTAAAGTGGACTCTGTACTGTATCCTGACTGGAAACCAAAGTGAGTGTCATGAAGGAGAGAGTTAGCTTCAAGGAACAGGCAAATCTGCTTGTTAACCGCCTTCTCCAGCATCTTGACTGGTGCCGGAAGGAGGGAGATCGGTTTAAAGCTACTAAGGGCCTTATTACGACTGTGGCGGTCCTACAGTGGACAGTGCAATGTGCCATCCACTTTAGAACTGCCTAAGCAGTGGTGTTACTGCCTGCCAGATTAAGAGTCAGATCCTGGTCTGGCGGGTGGTCATGCAGCGATCTGACAGCAGAGGTGAAGCTCATAGACGAGCCTCACATGTAGACTGCCACTTCCAGATCGCAGACTGCACCTCCCTGCAAAGTGTGGCATGCATCCCACACTGTGCAAGAAATAGGGGTGCAAATACAGGGGGGCACTACATGTGCCCCCCCGCATGCACTCCCAGGCCCAAATCCGACAGAGGACCCTGAAAGGGCCCCCTTTGTTGTCATTCTGCAACCCTTTTCATGGCTGGTGGCAACTCAAAATATGCTCAGCAGTGTCAGCTGCAGCACTGCCAGCTTATTCCTGTGGTGAAAGACCGCTGGCCCAGCCAGATGCTTGATCCCGGTGGTGCAGGTGGTCTCGTGCCTGTCCGAACCCCGCAGTGGTAATACTGAAGGTGGTCCTGCAGTGTGGAGGTGGTCGGACCTCCAACACTGGTTCGGCAGTCCTATGGACCTCTGAACTCGTAATAAGGCACTTAGTAACTTAGGATCTGCATTAGGCTTTTTTTAGCAATGGAAGTAGGAGGGCCTTTTTCCAACTCTTAGGTACAGTGGCAGACCCCAAGGAGATGGTGGAGATTTCAGGGTTCTGTCCTGGGTGCATTGCATCAACTTGATTGTGCAGGACTTTTCTCAAAAAAGAAGACATAGGGACCCCTCAATGGATGCTTTCTGCTGGTGCGTTGGGAATCTGGAGTGGAATCTTCTGCTTGGTTTTTGCCGCTGGGGGTCCGGTACCCCAGGTATTGATACGCCATGGCTCCGGTAGATCCTGGTGCCTCCAAACCTCCTGGAGAGGCAGATATGACCCTCTGGAGCTGTTGTACCTCTTTTTGCTTCTGTGCTGCATTGAGGACGTCAAGGATTAGCAAGTCAACAAACCAGACTTCACAGGATCGGTGCCTGTGGTGTACAGGGGAGTGATACCTTCATTCCAAGGGAGCTTCTCTGTGATTTCTCAAAGGCTGGAGGTGCTCCGGGGTTCTTGGAGTCCTTTCAGTTTTCATGACAACACAGAAGCAGCGATTGTTGAGTCCTTCTGCAGCTGGCAGTGTTTGCTGCATTTTCTTTCTTCAGCAGGGCTTCAGTTATCCTGCCACGGGTCTTCTTTTGTCCCGGTCTTTTTTGGTCCAATGAATCTCAGGTTTAGGTCTTGAATTTATGGGCATTACAAAGGGAGACAAATAGTAGCCAATGGGCTACTTACCTTTAAGGTGTCCACACCCTCTAGCGACCATCTCAAGATGGTGGAATTTCAGGAGAGGGGTTTACCTTATCTGCCCCACCCAAGTCTCAGTGGTGCTGACTGAGGGGAACCCTTCTCCTCATCTAACTAATTTTCCCACCAAAAGGGGAGCAGGAAAGGGTGCTTGGCCTCCCCCACTATCTTGAGGTTCCTGTTTTGGATTTCAAAGGCAGCATTGCCTTTGAAGCTTCCCGCCCAGGAAGGCCATCCTGTCCTGGAGAAGGTGTATCTTTTATCCTCTGAGAGCACTGGCTCTCATGGCATGAGGTCAGAAACATGTCTGGTGGTGGAAGGCTAATGAAAACATGCCAGAGACCCCACCAGTGTTTGGTTGGGCTTCAGGGGACCCTTAAAAAAGGTCTACTGTGTGGATTTAAATAATAAATTCAAACTGGCGCCAGTGGAAATTTATTAAGACAAGATGTTTGTTTCAAGCATCTTAGCAATCACTGAAGCCATCATGGTGCTAGCAAACTCATTTTGACAAGTTTCCAGTCAATGTACACTTTATGGCTTCCCTGTTCCCTTACAACATCACTGAATGGACTGGACATTGTAGAGACATATCTGCTCATGCTGATATGCCCACACATAGGATAAAGTGCACCCTGCCTTAGGCTTCAAGGCCTACAGTAGGGGTGACTTACCTATATCTTATGAAGTGCACGGATGGTATGACACACAGGGTTGTGTGCTATGTCAACGCTTCGGATTTTCCTGCACCAAGACACGCAGCTTGCAATGGCAGAGTGCATAGCCTGGGGAGGGGTCCCTGGGGTGGCACAATGAGTGCTGCTGCAACAGAGGACCCTCCTGAGTACCTATGCCCTAAGTACCAGGCTACCACTTACTAGGGACTTACAGAGATAGCTGAAGTTGTGCCAAACATGATACAGTGTTTTGGGAAAAAGATCTGGCACTGGGAACCTGGTTAGCAGGGATCCATTGCACTTACAGTTTGAACTTACATCTGGCAGCAACGAAAAAAGGGGGACTAACTATGCAAAAAGAGGCACTTTCCTACACCACAGGTGCTAGATAATAACGCTGTATGTCTGGAAGTCCTAACCTACCCTTATACTTTGGCAATTACTGAATACTCATTTTGATTTGGGGTGCTTTTGATTTCATACAAACAAACTCACAGACTGATTCAACTTAGAAAAGAAGCAGTTCTCTAATTAATATGAAATGAGCAAAATGAAAACATATTGGGAAAAGGGATTTTAAGAGAAATTGTTGGAAGCTCTTACAACTCTCAGATCAGGGGTTTACAGAAGCCCAATGGCAAATATCAGATTGTCCAGGATCTCGGAAAGATTAACAGCATTGTTGTCTTATGGTATCGTATTCTAAGCCTGGGAAGAGCTTGTGGAGATTAAATCTGTGAAATTCTGCGAAGTTGCTGAAAAACTCCACCAAATTCTGCGGACTACCGTGAGCGGGAAGAGTATTGTTTGGCCACCCCTAATGAGGTCCCCTTGGCTGCTGAGGGTAGTTGGGGCCAAGAACCCCTTTTGTTGTCACAAGTAAGTCCACCACAGCGGAATTGCTGAGCTGTCATCGGAGGCCCTACCCCCTTACGCAACCACTCTGCAAAGGGGCCTCCTTGTGCGCTACTGGTTAGGGAATGAAGTCACCTTAGCTGCTGAGGGTCATTGGGGGCCAAGAACCCCTATTGTTGCCATAAGTACAACCCCCACAGAGGGATTGCTGAGACATCATTAGAGGCCCCAACCCCCTTTCTCATCCACCCTGCAAAGGGGCCTCCTGGTGCGCTACTGGTTAGGGAATGAAGTCAGCTTAGCTGCTGAGGGTCGTTGGGGGCCAAGAACCCCTATTGTTGTGACAAGTAAGTACCCCACAGCGGGATTGCTGAGATGTCGTTGGAGACCCTGCTCCTTTTTTTCAACCACTCTGCAAAGGGGCCTCCTGGCACACTACTGGTTGGGAAATGAACTCTTCTTAGCTGCTGAGGGTCGTTGGGGGCAAGAACTCCTATTGTTGCCACAAGTAAGTCCCCCACAGTGGGATTGCTGAAATGTCTTTGGAGGCCCGCCCCCTTTCTCAACCACTCTGCGAAGGGGCCTCCTAGTGCACTACTGGTTAGGGGATGAAGTCCCTTTGGCTGCTGAGGGTCATTAGAGTCCAAGAACCCCTATTGTTGCACAAGTAAGTCCCCCACAGCTGGATTGCTGAGATGTCGTTGGAGACCCTGCTCCTTTTTTTCAACCGCTCTGCAAAGGGGCCTCCTGGCACACTACTGGTTGGGAAATTAACTCTTCTTAGCTGCTGAGGGTCGTTGGGGGCAAGAACTCCTATTGTTGCCACAAGTAAGTCCCCCACAGTGGGATTGCTGAAATATCTTTGGAGGCCCGCCCCCTTTCTCAACCACTCTGCGAAGGGGCCTCCTGGTGCACTACTGGTTTGGGGATGAAGTCCCCTTGGATGCTGAGTGTTATTGGGGGCCAAGAACTCCTTTTGTTGTACAAGTCAGTCCCCCACAGCAGGATTGTTGAGATGTCGTGGGAGGCACTGCCCCCTTTCTCAACCACTCATCAAAGGGACCTCCTGGCACATTCCTGGTTGGAGGTAAAGTTCCCTTGGCTGAGGGTCATTGGGGGACCCCCTATTGTTGCCACAAGTAAGTCCCCCACAGAGGGATAGCTGAGATGTTGTCGTAGGCCCCCACCCCCTTTTGCAACCACTCTACAAAGGGGCCTCCTGGAGCACTACTAGGTGGGGCGGTGAAGTCCCTTTGGCTGCTGAGGGTCATTGGGGGCCAAGAACCCCTATTGTTGTTGCAAGTAAATCCCCACAGTGGGATTGCTGAGACATTGTCGGAGGCCCTGTACCCTTTCTCAACCACTCTGCAAAGGGGCCTCCTGGTGCACTACCGGTTGGGGGATGAAGTTCCCTTGGCTGCTGAGGGTTGTTGAGTCCAAGAACCCCTATTGTTGCCACAAGTAAGTCCCCCACAGCAGGATTGCTGAGACTAGGGGTGAACACGCCGGTAAACTCTGCTTTCAGAGTTTTTGCCAAACTCTGTGTTCCAAGCAGAGTGCGGAGTGGCAAAACTCCGTAAACTCTGCCCACGGAATGGGGTAAACCCCTACCGGTACCATATTCAGCTATGACACTTTTCCAAATTTTGGGCACCACAGAATGGTTCACTGTCATGGACTTATGTCCAGCTTTTTTCTCTGTTCCATTGCATGAGGACAGCCAATTATTGTTCACTTTTGTGTTCAGAGGGAGAGTTTTGGCATGATGTCTGGTTCCACAGGGGTATAGAGAGAGCACGTCCATTTTCAATCAAAGCCTGAAAGAATCTCAAATCTCAGCTGATGCCCTACAGTTCAGTTCTAGTGCAATACATTGATGACCTGCTTGTGGCAGCAGATAAATGAAAAGCTTGTAAATAGGGTACAATTGTACTTATAAATCACCTGGATAAGAACGGACACAAAGTGTCTCCAGCTAAGCTGCAAAACGGTCAGAGAAAGGTACAAATACTTGGGACATATTATTGAGAAAGGAGCAAGAAAAGTATCACCCGAGAGAGTTGAGACCATCTTAGAAATGAATCCACCCAGAACACAGAGAGAAGTCAGAATGTTTTTGGGAATGGTTGGCTACTGTAGACAGTAGATTCCATACATTTCCCTCGTGGCAAGCCTTTTCTGAGGCTGACACACAAGGATGTGCCTGAGCCACTTCCATGGGACAACGATTGCTCAAAAGCTTTCCTAGAGCTGAGAGAAAGTCTCTGTCATGCCCCAGCACTAGGAATGCCTGATTACAATAGGATGTTGACATTGTTTTGCAGCTAGAGGGAGGACTTCACTCTCTCAGTGCTTACTCAGATGCATGGAGATGAAAGAAGACTTGTGGCTTATTTTTTCACTACCCTTGACCCTGTAGCTGCAGGACTGCCTGGCTGCCTTAAATCGGCGGTGGCAGTTGGATTTAGCATTGAGACAGATGAATGTAGGGAAAAGGACACCAGTAACACTAGGTCACATAGGAAGATCAGGTAGACCCTTCCACAGAATACAAATGGACTTTATCAACATGCCTGTTTGTAACAGGTTGAGATACATCCTGGGTATAGTGTGCATTTTCTCTTGATGGGTGGAAGCCTACCTATCATGGAGAAATGACAGTATCACTGTAGCTAAACTGCTCTTGAGGGAGTTGATATCAAGTTAGAGATTACCAGTTTCTCTGAAGTCAGATCGAGGGGCTCATTTTAATAATGAGGTCCAGAGAATGATTTGTGCACCATTACAGACTGAGCAGATATTTCACTGTAGTTATCTACCTGAAGCCTCTGGAATTGTTGAACAGCTCAACTGAACCAGTCCTGGTTGGCAAAAGTGTGTGCCTCCACATCAATGAAATGGCCAAATGCTTTACCTTTGGTGTTGATGAGTGTCTGAAACATTCCTGAAAGAAAGACTGGGTTATCTCTTCATGAGATCTTGATGGGGCATGCAATGAGACTGCCTGCTACACCTGTGAATGCACTTTTGAATAACACAAATGACATGTACTTGACTACTGCAAAGGATTGGCTGATGTAATGCATTCTGTCTCTCACCAGGTTGAAACTGTCACCTGTAATCCACATTGAGAACAGTGCCACAATCTCAATCCTGGTGACTGGGTGTTGGTCAAGAGGCACGTTCAGAAGTCTTTTTTGGAACTGATTGAAAAAGCCCCTACCAGATGATCCTTATCACAAACACTGCTGTTAAGTGTGCAGAATACCAAACTGAGTGCATGCGTCACATACCCAGAGAGCAAGAAATCCATGCGAAGAAATAGTTTTCTATGTGCCAGAACAAAGAGCACAAATGACAGAACCATCACAAGCTGAACAATTGCAAGGAGCAATACAGCAAGAGGCACAACAGCAAGGAAGAGAGAGGGGTGAAGAGCGGCAAACAATCACACCAATCTAGGTTCCTGTAATTTCTCCAAGTGGCATTGAAGCTTCAAAAGAAAAAGAAGAAGAAGAAGACGAAGAAGAAGAGGAGAAGAAGAAGAAGATGAAGAAGAAGAAGAAGAAGAAGAAGAAGAAGTAGAGACAAGATCTCATTATGATGTAACAAATGATGCAGCACTAGAACAAGCAGACGATCCGGGAGAAGGAGCAAGCCCCGGAACAAGAATAGTCACCTTACTGCTGAATTGCCTCAGCATTCTGGTCAAATGAAATTAAAATTGAGTGTGTGAGTTGATTGCATACTGACAACAATTGCAGAGGAGACAGAGTCAAGCAGTATAAGTGACAGAAGAAGATCAGCAAAAAACAAGAAGGTCGAAAAGAGCAAGAGTTCATTGTTAGAGGTATTCTGCACCTGAATGGACATACTAATCAAGTATTAAATGAGCCAATGGAAAACTTACTTCCTTTGACATCAGAACTGTTTGAACCCTCCTGACATCATACTGAAAGCAAATTTGGGAAACTAGCTGTTTGAAAACGATTTCTGAAAGGAAATAACAGTTTGAGAGACTTTGCCAAATAAGAAAGTGCAAAAGACTGAAATAAAAAAAATATTTTAAAGAAGATTTCCTTGGCCCAAAGCTGCTGAAGAAGGGAAGGGAGTAGTGTTAGGGATGACTATACGAAGACTAATGCAAATAAAGCTTAAAACAAACTAACTGTAAGAGAATAATTAAAGAAACTGTTTTAAGGCAATCTAAAAAATGAACTATGACATATTGCTGCTATATTTTGCCTAACACACTATCTACAGAGTAATGTGTTTTCTGAATAGAGCTTGATGCAAAAGTATTATGGGAATTACATGCTTAGTGACTGTATTAGTGATAATAACAACATTAATAGGGTTTTATTTGACACCAGAGTCATAGAAGTCTATATCTATGCCTGAAACTACAACATTCACACACACAATAGATGAGCCAAAATTAAAGGCATCATTCATGAGTTACAAACAAGATTACTCTACTAAAATGAATTCTAGATTAGTGCAAGAATATACACAGGCACCAGATGAAAAGGATTGTTATATCTGTGCTCACTTATCTTCATCAGCTGCAGAGGACGTGACTTATCATCATATACCTTTGTCATATGCAATTACATGTAGTATTTTGCTTACCTTAGTGTATAAGTGAGAACACTTTGAATATTTTTACTCAAATTATATCTTGGTCCTTTCTAGAGGTCCATTAGGGAAGAGCATGACTTTTCACTCACAGGCAAATGAAATGGACACAGCCTGGAACTATTTTAGACCATCCATGCCTATAGACAGTGTTAAGGCATACAGAAACTCTTTAACCTCCTTAATGAGACTTCTAGCATTTTGTCCTGTCCTTTGGGGCAGGATGCTTAATTTCAATTGCTGGCTGATTGGGAGGGTATTTGCTATTTAGCTTTGCTGGTTACTAATATGTATCATGTATATAGTATAGATGCATTGACAATGACACCATCACACAAACACACACGTAGTATAGGTGATGGAACACAACTAGTTGGGGACATCTTTGGATCAATCATACTCCCAGTAGGAGTTGTTTTAAATGATGAGAACTTTCGAAAGCTCTCAGCAGTTATTAGCAAACTAGAAACCAGTACTTCTGGAGCTTTATTAGTTGTAAACACAGAATCAGTGGCTATTAGATACAACTCAAAACAGAGAGAAAAAGAACCATCAGAGGCACCCTCGTCTACAGACTTCCAGAACTATGCCCCGGCTTCTGCGACGCCATCCCCAAATTCATTGAACCACAAATCATTGGCACCAAACACTACATCTTCCTCTGAGACCTCAATTTTCACCTCAACTACCCCTACAACGCCAACACAGACAACCTCCTCGAAAGCATGATGATGCTCTGCCTCACTCAACTGTCACCAACCCCACACACAATGCTGGACACGCTCTCGACCCTGTTTTTGCAGCCAGCGACAGAGTCAAGCACAGCCATATCACCCTGTTCACCTGGTTGGACCACTCAATCATCCACTTCACCCTCACAGCAGCCCCCAGCGCCACCACCAAGCCACCTAGCACCTCACACTGCAGCTGGAAAAAAAGTATCCAAAAGTCAATGGACCGACGTCCTCAACAACTCCCACGCTGACTCCACTACCAACCTGGGGGAGAGGATGTAGCCTTACGGCTAGAGTGGTCAACCTCGAAGCTGGGGAACCAGGTTCGAGTATCGGCAATGACGCTCAACATCCGGTGATTCTGGGCAAATCACTTAATCTCCTCGTGCCTAACAAAAAAAAATGAATGTGCTCATGTAAACTGGTGCTCATGTAAAGCGCTCTGATACCCGATGTCTCGGGTCTAGTTTGCGCTATATAGAACTCTAAAAAAAAACTTTAAAAAACCTTGAACAGGCTTTCAAGAACTTCACCACCTAGATCACCGACTGCACCGACAGAGTCGCCCCCATCAAACCCACCAAACTCAAGAGATCCATCAAACATGCCAATTGGTACACCTAGGAACTATGAACCACAAAAAGCAACTGAAAGCAATTAGAAATTAAATGGAGCTCCAAAAAGGACCCCACAGACTGCACCTCCTTCAAGCCATCCCTCAACCACTATCACCAACTCCTGAAGTAGATGAAAAAGAATGCTCTAGCCAACTGCATCAAAGCCAGCTCCAATTACAAAAAAGAACTCTTCAACGTCATCAAGGAGTTCTCCAACCCCTCAGTAACCGAGAACATCATCACCCCTTCCCAAAAACTCTGGCTACACCTTGGAGGACTTCGTCCACAACAAGATCACCACCATCTACAAACACTTTGAATGCCAAGCTGCTGCCTCTAACATCCTCAGCCTCCTCTTTCCCACAGACGCAAATGCCGACCACCCGATCACTTCTTGGGACCAGCTCACCACACAGAGCACCACAGCCATCATGCACTCTGTCCACTCAGGAGCACCCATGAACCCCTTTCCTCACCACATGTTCAACCTAGAAAACAGGACTATCAGCAAAGAACTCACTGCCTTCTTCAACACATCCATCACCTTGGCCAGCATCCCAGAAGGATGGAAATATGCTGAAGTCAAATCCATCCTCAAAAAAATGTTATCCAACCCCATTGAGTTCAAGAACTCCAGGTTCATATGCCTGCTCCTCTTTTCTGCCAAAGTCCTCAAAAAGGCCATCAACCACCAACTCAAGGAATATATGGTGAACAATGATCTTCTGGACTTATCCCAATCCAGATTCCCTATGAACCACAGCACCAAAACCACCCTGATCTCAGCCACCAGTGACATCAAAGCCCTCCTAGACCAGGGAGAAACGGCCGCCCTGATCCTCTTCGACCTCTCAGCAGCCTTCGATACCATGTCCCACCACACCCTGATCAAGAGGCTTCATCAGATCGGAACACAAGAAGACACCCTCCAATGGATCACATCCTTCCTCACAAGAAGAACCCAGAGAATATGCGCACCACCTTTCACCTCAGAACCCAAGAACATAATCTGCAGTGTCCCTCAAGGCTCATCCCTCAGCCGTACTCTGTTCAACACCTACATAACCCCCCTGTCCAACATCATCAGAACCTTTGGAATAAACATCATGTCCCACGCAGACAACACCCAGCTCATTCTCACCCTATCAGAAGAACCATCCACTTCAAAGGCCAACTTCTGCCTGTGCATGACCAGTGTCACCAACTAGATGCAAAACAATTGCCTCTAACTCAACACAGACAAAACAGAAGTACTATCTTGGGGAACAACTCCTCCCCATGGAATGGGTCCTAGTGGCCAGCTGAACTAGGACCCTTACCCACTCCTACAGACCACGTCTAGAGCTTCAGCATCATCCTGGACAGCAAACTTACTATGAAAACCTAGATCAACGCAATCTCCTCTGTCTGCTTCCTCATTCTTCACATGTTCCGAAAAATAGTCAAATGGCTCCTAGTTAGCACCAGACATACCATCACTCAAGCATCATCACTAGCCACTTGGACTACAGTAATGCACTATACGCAGGAATTACCATGCACTAAAGAGACTGCAGACTATACAAAACTCGACAGCCAGACTCATCCTCGACCTCTCCAAATGGACCCACATCACCCTTCACCTCAATAAACTCCACTGGTTCCCCATCCACAAGAGATGTCAATTCAAGATGCTGACCCACGCCTGCAAAGCCCTGCACAATGAAGGACTGGCACACATCAACTAACGACTGAGTTTCCACCAACCCTCCAGACCCCTGCGCTCTGCCTCCCTCTCCATCGCACACACCCACAGCATCCGCCAAAGCAACAGTGGAAGATGTTCCCTAGCCTACCTCGCCATGAAGTCCTGAAACAGCCTCCCCTCCACCTCCAGACCTCACCCTCTCTTCATGAATTCAGAAAGGGTCTCAAGACCTGGTTGTTCAACTGATTCCACCCGGGCAGATGGTTCTCAGCATCTGGATACCCTCGCAGGTGAATAGCTCCACTGTATACATCTTGTTTGATTGATTGATTGATTGATTGATTGATGGTTTTACAAAATCGCTTGGCATTAGACATTTTGTTTGCAGAGAAAGGCGGAGTCTGCAAGATGTTGGAAAATCAGCATTGTTGTTCGTACATAGCTGACAAAAGTAAGAACATTTTGGAATTCACAAATAATATTTCTCACTTGAAACTTGAATTAGAACCATTATAGGCACCTGGGGGCTGATTGTGAGTCTAGTGATCCACAGACCACCACCCTATTACGAGATGGGCAGTGGGACCACCACAGCCCCGCCGTCACCACCAGGTAACCACTGTTCCGTGGCGGTGCTGCATCAGTTAGGAGGCATCCATACACTTGGCAGGACTGCTGCGGTCCGGCCAAGCATATTAGGAGTTTCCTCTCCTCTAGGGTTTTCATGGCAGTTCTTCCTCCATGAAAACCCTGGCGGAGAGTAAACTGCCCCCGGAGCCTCTGCGCCCTGTGGATGCACACATGTGGGCACACAATGTGCCCCCGTGTGTGCATGCACACCAGTTCCTGCACAGCATGGACTTTTCATGGCAGAACAGTGTGTGGCATTTACATTACTAACCAAAGATCTATTGCATTGAAAGTAAGCAGAGGAGGGGCTAGCCCTGATTTAATCCCTCCTCTTTCCTGCTTCAGCAAATATTGTTTCTTGTAGATCTTGAAAATTGTGTTTTTTCCATTCTTGCTTGGAGTATCATGACGTGCCATTGATAGAGCAGGGGTTATGTCTCAAGTCCATCCAGGTCGTCAGTGGCCCAAATAGTGGCCCAAGCAAGGAAATCGCTTCACAGGCCATGGCTGATTGACTAATTCAATGGTTAGCACAGCTTCAAGAAGGAAACAATTACAGAAAAGTTACAGAATAAGAATGGCCTGCAGATCAGTACGATAGTGCTATAGAGAGGTCAATGGTGCATTTTAATAGGGCAGTAATTAGGTGACTGTATTTGTGTAGTAATAGTTTTATTTTTATTGAAATAGGTCTCACAATTCAGTCAGTTCAAGGGAACTCATTATGTAGTGGCCATTTCAAGCAAACGTACAATACAATGTTGCAAGTTCATTAGGCATGTAGTGATACTTCAAAACTAAAGCAACATATAATTAAAAAGTAATGTATTTAAAAGTAACGTTTAACCCCCCCAGGGTAACCTGCCCAAAGCCATTGAGTTCAAGGGCAAGCACCCATGTTAGTCTCCTTCCATCGCATAATAGGACGGACATCGTCAGCCACACACACCAGTGTCCCACATGGACTCAGACTACAATTAGTAAGGTAAAGACAGAAAAGAGACCACGTTGGATGAAAGGAGGAGTATGGCAGGGAAGTAGCTAACAAGGGGTCTAAGGGTTAAAGGGAGTTAGAAGAGAGTTGGATGAGGCCCATTAGCAAGTTTCTCTTGATAAGAAGTGGTGAAGGGTTCAATATGCTTGGAAAGGTGTGTGGTAAAGGTGGGGGCTGAGGAAACAATAACGTAGGAAGCTGACCAAAAGAGAAAGGTAGAAAAGGCTTGGGAGTGTGGAAGAAGTATGCTGGGGAAAGAAAGGGACGTAAAGCAGGGCCTGAGGATGAAGTGCCAGGCAGGAGTGGTGAGGTGCAAACCAGCACATAAATTGTCACCTCCATAGTAAACAAAACAGACCCCATATGCCGCACTACATGCTTGTGTGATTTTTATTTACAAATACTTATGTATTTCATCACAATAGTAGTAATTACCCCACACACATATTTTTTTGCAAAGTTACACTTAAGGCTGTTCCTAGGGGTGTGTTGGATGTGAGGGCTCAAGACAACCTCATGGAAATATGGCGAACACTCCGTTAGGAGCAACAAAGAATGCATTCATTAATGTTTGTAATATGTCATCCACTTTTCAGCATGGGTAAGTTACACCTGAAAGTTTCAGCTCCAGGCCCTTCAGAATGTGTGTAAAGGAGCACCAGGTATAGAAGATTTACAGAGAGTGGGCAAAAACAGAACATTTAAGGGAAAATATGTATTCAACTAGGAAAAAGGCTTGAGGGAAATGTACTGAAAAGTGTAATTCGTAATACTGAACTGACACGTTTTTCGAATTGTGTTAAGAACCCAGGAAGTAGAGTTCTGAGGACTGATGTGTGCTCTTTTGATAACTACAACAAAATAAAATTACACCTGTTTCTTCCAATAATCGTAAATTATCACTTTTCTGGTATGAAGGATTAGTGACTACGGATTAGTGAATATTTATTTTATGCTGAGGCGGTGGTTCTATAAACCACCATCCAAATCCTAGCACAGGGATAAAGCTGGATCCTAATCAAGATAACTTGGCTCTCGCTACCTTCCTCTTTGCTTTGTAACACCATTAATGATTGGCTTGTCGAGTTCTCGCTAGAGTATCAAAAATGGAAAACTGCTTAAAGGAATAATGTCATGAAACTTGGACTTTTCCACCTTGCACGTATATTCTGTTTCTGAAAACTCCATTAGAGAAATTCATCCCTTTGATTTAATCAGTGGCGGCTCGCCGAGGGAGTGGTGCGGGCGGTGAGGCGGGGGGAGGGAGGGCGGGGGGGTAGTGGACTAGGACGTACGACGGACAGAACTCCCTCTGAGTTCTGTCTGTCGTATGTCCGAGTTCACTACCCCACCCCACCCTGCCCCTCCCCCGCCCCGCCTCACCGCCCTGCACCACTCCCTCTGCGAGCCGCCACTGGATTTAATGTAAAAAAAAATAATCATAATCCATACTCTGACTGTAGAATTGTGGGCCCTAGGCCCACATGCTACTACAAAGGATGGACACGGAACTAGGTTCTGCTTAGTTAACTGGCCACGAGCACTTGCATCTGGGTCCTTTTATTTGCAGGGTCCTGTCACTTGTGACGCCTGTAGTGAATGGCTGTGGGGTGCAAGTGTGTCCAGCCTTCGAGGGAGTAGCTGGGAAAACAAGTGCATGCTGAGACCAGCAGGACACTACACCCACCAATATTACTTTTTCGATTGGATTTTACTTGTCTGAGTAAAATATTGGCTTAATTTTACTCCTTTTTTATGTCAGATTTACATAAAATACGAAGTCTGTTTGATATATTAAATACGGCTGACCTCGCTAAAAGATAAATTGAGGGCATTTCCACAAATAAAAAAAACAGAAAAGACACAAACATTAAAATCAAACATGTGGAGGGGAAGTTGGTTAGTCCATATTGCTGACGCTGATGCTTTCAATCGGGGCAGGCATGGTGAATGCGAGCCGTGTCTCAATCAAGCGGCAGCATTGGGAGTTGTGTTGAGGCCACCCTGGAAGATTGATCTTAAAGAGCAGAGCACACTCACCACTGGATTTCATAGTATTCACACGAGAAAAGCTGGACGACTCCGCTGTCTCTGTAAATAGCTTTTGTATTCTTACAAAAGGCAAATAATCGTGCCCTTGAGGAACAGAGCTCGGTTATTACATATAATAGGGAGGTGAACCTAGAGTACTGTAGCGGTCAAGCAATACTGCACTTTAGCAATCTGGCAAGTATTCCATTAACCAAGGGTCTGAGAAGGCACATTTTCTTTAACTCTAGAAGGCCGAGTCTGCTGTGAATGTTGGCTGCACAAACTGGAAAGAAAATAAGGGGCTTATTTACAAGGCCCTTGCGCCACTTTTGCGTCATTTTTAACATGGGAAAAGTGACGCATAAGTGGCGCAAGGGGCTTGTAAATCTGCCCCTTTGAGTTTACTTACTAAAGGTGGCTCTTCAAAATTAAGTACATGCAAAAGGCGTCTCTTCATTTGCAATGAGTGAAGAAAATGTAAACGAAAAGTACACCACCACGCAATACGATTTTAATTACGCACATCCCATTTCAGTAGGCAGCCTCCAAGATGGAGGGAAAAAAATGAGCAAACTTTTTTTTCAACTTTCCATCGGGTGCAAGACAGAATTTTAAGCAACCGGGTGTCGAGGATTTATGACTCCAAGGAAGCAGGCAGACATTGTGTGACAGGCCTGAATTAGATAAAGAATGATCCGCGATAAGACAGATGGCCGGTTTGAAATCAGCAATCACGGCCATTGAACTTGCTTGGAAAATGTAATTGTTGTTCTTTCACCACATGCTGTATGGGGAAGTCTGAAAAGAAATAGAGATACGAGCAGTGAAGGTGATCGACTGAATGTGAAATCGCCAGAGAAAGTGCATTTGTGAAAGCAGTTGGCGATGATTGAGTGGATTGTTTTTATTTGTAAATCATTTAAAGATAATTCTAGTTAAACAAAACGATTTTTATTACAAGTATATTTCACTGCAATATCAAGGCATGTAAAATTAATCCTGACAGATCTTTTTTAATAAGATGAAGGCCATTTACATTTTTTGGCCAGTATCCTGACACTCTCTTCCTCCTACTCAAATTGTCTTTGCATAGGCACAGTGCTTAATTTGTAAAATATTAAGTGCTAGGGCTCTGACCAGGAGGCCACTGCAGCTTGCACCACCCATCTCACCTGTCATCGCTGTCAAAACAACTACTAACCATCTCCATCGCATGTAAATGCGACAGTTCAGATTATTCCAGGTCCCCAAAGCTAAAGGAATGGCTGGGGAGGCAGGTATTAGCAATTTTAATGTATATATTATTCCTAAACAACCATTGTTCTGCTCATCCCTAAATTAGATGAGCAGCGCCACCATGTAGTAGACTGTTGTAAGTATGTTGTTGACAATTAGGTGCCGGTGCCGAGCACCGGAAACTAATTAAGTGCTGGTGCTGAGCACTGGAAAGCACCGGCTCAAATTAAGCACTGCATAGGCATCTTATAAAGAGTGGATACTGAGCTGAACAAAGCATTCTTTCTCTATAAACAGAATTAGAATTTGATGTTTGTCTTGTTTTGGTTTGTGAAACGTCCCGGGCTGCCAATAGGCAAAAACAAGTCAACATGTGAACACGCTTGAGATTAAATACCTTCTCTTTATAAACTGCCAGCAGTCTATACTTATTAAAATGTGGTACTCTACTTAGACTGTGGGGCATATGTACAAGCCCCTATCGCCACCACATCGTCACCTATAGTGACGTGGTGGCGATAGGGGCTGCGCCTTACGTAAAAGGCAGCGTTAAGCCGTTAGGGGAGAGGAGTTGGCCTAACGGCTAGGGCGGTCGACCTCGAATCTGGGGAACTGGGTTTGAGTCTCGGCAATGATGCTGAACATCCTGTGATTCTGGGCAAATCACTTAATCTCCCCATGCCTTACAAAAAAAATGAATGTGTGCTCATGTAATGCAACTGGTGCTATGTAAAGCGCTCTGATATCCGATTCGGGTCAAGTTTGCGCTATATAAAACTCTGCAAAAAAAAAAGCAAAAAAAAGCCACTTAACGGTGCTTAACGCTGCCTTGTACATAAGGCCCCCTTTCCCGCTATAGTTAGCGTGAAATGGGTGGACAGTGAGTGTTGCGGTGGGCGCTCACCGCAACACCCATTCATTTTGACACTGCCCCCTATGTACAAGGGTGGCGTACATAGGAGGCAGCGCCAAAATTAAGATCAGGTAAAAACTGGTGTTAAGATGTCAAAACGAGGATAAATGCATTATTTCTCCTCGTTTTTGCTTTTTCCATGTGTGCTGCCTTGTGCAGCACACATGGAAAAAGCAAAATGCCATTGTTTGTTTATGTACAGGAAGGTGTACCTTCCTGTACATAAACAAACTTTAAAAAATAAACACCATTTTGTCACTTTCATGTGTGCTGCATGAAGCAGCACGCATGAAAGTGAAAGAATGGCATTTCTAGGATTGTTTATGTGCAGGAAGGGACACCTTCATACACATAAATAATCCTCCCCTGCACGCAGACACCCTTCCACTCTGGGGCAAGGGGGCCTGCGTTGGCGCTAAGTTGCTAAACTTAGCGCCATCGCAGGGTGAAACGCAAGGCTGCACAATATTCCTGTAAATATGGTGCAGTCTTGCGTTTCAGAAGTGGAGGAGAGAGGCGTTAAGCCAAGAAGGCTAACGCCTCGCTCTCTCCTCCACTTCCTTGTACATATCCTCCTGTGTCTCTTCAGTTGGGTGCACCAAGGCCAAAACCGATATTGGGTTGCTTGTGTTCCAGTTCAGAGAGAATCCGGATTGGCAGTTCCAGCAGGAGTGTTTCTATTGGAGCATGACCAAGATTAATTGCATATTGCTGGGTCAAACTCACAATTTAAAATACATCTTTTAGTGAAGTTGGTTTTTAAATTGTGTCTTTGAAAATGCCACTTTTAGAAAGAGGGCATTTTCTTGCTTAACCATTCTGTGCCTATGCCAATGGTAGGCTGACAGTTGGGCTCTTGTGCAATTACTCACAGTCACACAAAAGGAGATGAGGTGTGCCTTGCATATCCTGCCTGATGGGCCTTCCTGAACTAGAGAGGTGGGAGGAGTTGTCATTGACACCTGAATAGGGTTGTGCCTGTCCTCACACAAAGATATCTCCACCCCCTGTGATGTGTCTGGAGCCAGGTTAGGGAAAGGTAGGGTCTTGTGCACTATAGACTTTCCTTTGAAGTTTGCCTACTTCAAAGGCAGAAAGTTGTATGAATTTTGGACTCCTCACACCCCAAAATCAGAACACTTCTGAACTAAGGACATTCTGCCAGGGAGAAGAGCTGGATGTTGTAGGAGGGACTGCCACTCTGGCTGTTGCTTTGTGTTGATGGTCTGCTGCTTGCTGCTTCTATCGTGGGAGTGAAACGACTGGACTTTGCTTTCTATATCCTGCTTCCAAGGTTCTTCAAAGGCTTGTGCGTGCTTGCCTCCTGTTAAGAAGTCTCAGGGCCATCAAAGACTTCACCTACCAGTGCCAGGGCTCTTCTGCTGAGAGCCCTGACTTGCCAAGTGGTGTCAAATCCAGTTCGGGCTCTTGAAAGTGTAGCCTGGTGAGAAAATCCATGCATCAACTCTCAGTGCCCATTTTCTTGTCCTAGAACTGCTGTGCGGCTAAAGATTCCCAGTGCGCTGAGGGCTACATATTCACTGTGTACCTAAACGAAGACTCCACGAAAGAGTGGCTGAATTTTCGCTTTGTTTCTGATTCATCAGACAAGAATCCGACCTGGTTGGTGGTCTTTTGCTTTGACTGTTTAGGTGGTAATCCTCACACCGCTACCCCTAAACTTCGGATCTTATTTGAAACAACCATCACAGGCCTTCATACCTGATGAATGTTCCTGGACATATGCCATCCACCACTATTGCAATTTTGATGAGCGTGAGCTTTTACCATTTCTTGGTCTTGGCTGTCCTCCACTGCTTTTAGTCCTGAGGAAGACCCGCAGTGATGCATTTCAGTTGTGCATACCCCAGGGTCGAAACGTCCTCAGCTATTCCCGCCCCTGCCCCACAATTCTCTCAGCCCCAAGAAAAACAAGGAATAAAAGGGCTGTGGAAATATGAAAAAAAACTTGATAGGGCAGATCCTTTTTATTTTCCATTTTTGTAGATACTTGTGTATGTCTTGTACACTTCATGTAAAATATCAATTGTCACTCATATCACCTGGTTCACCTTATTCACTTTATTTACATGTCACTTATATGATGAAATTTCTAAGAAATGACAGCCATGAAATGAACTAGTAAATACTATGCTTTGAAACAATGATTAGTTCTTTTCTCGTGTGTTCCATTTAAAAGTCTAAAAAAGAATGTATTAGACTTTGGCTTTGCAGATTGAGGGGCCGATTCCGATCTCGGCCGGTAGGGCACCGAATCGGATTCGGCTTTACCGGATCCGATTCGGAGGCCTAGTTCCTGACCGATTCGTACGGACGTCCGCGCAAGCAAGTACGATGCGAGCGTCCGGGAAATCGCCGACCGACTCGTTCCCGGGTCCGAACCGCTCCGATCGACTCGTACGGACACGACTCGCACCACGCAATGGAGACATAATCCGACCGAGCAAGTACGATGCGCGCTTCGAACAGCCCGACTGACTCGTAGCATCCGGCTCCAAAGAGCTGTCGGAGCCGGACTTCGGGGGTCCGTGTCGGACCCCCCTGCACACGTAGCCGCCCGAGTCGCACACAGGGGGGACCCAAGGGTCCCCCCTACACATGCATGTGCGGTGCGAGTCGCACCGACGCGTACCCACTGTAGGGGGCCCCCCTGTTTGCGACGTGCCCATTCAGTCAATGGGAGCCCGTGTACGCATTGTACGACCGGCTCCCATTGACTTCAATGGGAGTCCGACCGAATCGAGTCGGGCAGCACACGGCCGCATCGTACTCGCTCGGTCGGACTGCGGAAGTCCGGCTCGGTCGGAAATCTCTCCGGATCCGGCTCGGTCGGAGAGATTTCCGGCCCGAATCGGAATCGGCCCCCAATTCTTTACATGTGCTAAGCAATTGGTTTCTCCCCGACAGAACCACTTGTAGTTGTTTCTTCTCAAAGATTCGATGCAGCACTTGCTTTGCGGTTGAAAAATCACTGCAGCCCGAGTCTCGAGCACTGTGTCACTGACGTCTGTGGCACCCCCTTTGACTCTGACACAGCCCTGCTTTGCCGCTGAAGAATCAACGCATTGCCCGATTTGCGGCTGTGAAATTGACGCAGCACCTGCATTGCCGCCATTGCATCGACGAAGCGCGTGTGGATTTTCTATGCATTGCTCCTCAATGCCATCTCTTCATCGATGTCTGCCCGCACTAAGGAACCAAGGCGGCGTGTCCAGAGATCAACGCATCCCCTCCCCTTCCAGTAAGGAACAGATGCATCACCTCCCCTGACAGCAAGGATCCAGTGCATCACCTGCCTTCGCAGGAATCACTGACAAAATATCGAAGTTCAGAATATCGACCTACAGAAATATCGACGCAAGAATATCGAAGTCAAGAATATCGACATCCTATCTACATTATGGTAAGTACAAAAATATCGTAAAAAATATCGATGTCAAAAATATCGTTAAAAATATCGTTTTCTATTTAAGTTAAAAATAATGTAAAATAAAGTACATAATACATATAATTAAAATAAACATAGTTAAAAATATTTTAAAATGTTTAAAAATTATAAGTAATATATATGTAATGTAAAAATAAATTAAACATACATATAATATATAATATATATACTTACTAATAATTTTTAATAATTATTTTAATAACTTATAATGTAAAAAAAATATCATATAAATACATCTATACACATAAAACAATAATATAAATAAAAACTTAGGGGCTCATTACGATGGCGGGCGGAAGCACCACCGCCGTGCTGGCGGATGCAAAAAGCACCAGTTACCGCCGGCACGCAGCAGTCCACACGCCCGTCCAATTACGATGCGAAAAGTAGGCCAAACACCGCCGGCAAGCCAGCAACACCGTCCGCCATCAAAGTGCGCCCGTACACGTAGCGGCGCAGCTCAACTGACACACACCGTCCGACGAAACACGTCCCGCCCGGTGCATAAATTACGATGCCGCAAACAAACGGCTCCCACGGCCAAGAGATACCGTACGACAAACCGAAGCGGTAACACGGATGCCGAGCACGGACAACGAAGAAGCGGCTCCCCGAGCATGAATCCAGCACTGCAGGCCCTCCCCATGCTCCTGCTGATGCACCACCAAGGACGCAACGTACCGCGGAGACGCAGGTAGGCACACACACAACAAGTGCACGCAAACAGCGCACACAGTGCAAGGGCGGAAAAAGCGGACAACCCCCACCAGCGCGTGTACACAACACATCCACCATTGCATCCACATATGACACACAGGCCAAATCGTAACATCGCGGAACACATGTGTACACACCACCTGGGACTAGGAACCAACCACCCCGTCACGGCCCCAAAGCGCCGATGACGCCGCCACACATGCGCACAACACAGAGGCCAACCGCAGCGCCATGCATGCGTCGCACACAGACACAGGGACACAACCAAGCAGCACACACATCAGCCCCACCCCGAACGCACATGACACGTGACAGGCCTGCCACAGACATGTCCCCAACGCCCAATTCACGGACAACACCCAACGCCACACAACCGACGCACACATGTCAGTGAAGACACGCAACAGCAGGACACACCCCAGTGTAACAAACATGGCGAAGCACACAGCGGCGTCAACACCAACTAGGAGAAGCAGGGCCCCTTCGGGAAGAGGAACGCCAGTACCACACTGAAACACCCATACCACCCTGCACATATGAACAAGACATATAAAACGGAACACCAAAGAGCCCGGGGACCGACAACAGGTGGCCCAAGAATAACATTCACACACAAGGCCCAACGCAGAGCGGAAAGGCAGCCTGCCGCCCACACAAGGGAGAGCAGACAGCACTGAATGACCTTCCATTCCAACTCCGAAACCACAGCCCTACGACAGAAGCCGGTGAATACAGCCATTGTCCAAGAATAGACCAACACAGGCATGCCGAGGAGACCGACCACAGGGCAGATAGCGCATATCACAGAAGCACACAACGGACGGGGAAGAAAGAAGAAAACACTCCCCCATGTCGGCCACATGCAAGTTAATTGGAAGGAGTCACACATCACTGACCTTGAACTGTCTGAGAAGCATGTGGGAAGAGGGCCCGTGTCCTCCAAACAAGCAAACAGAACACAAGTCCTGTCTCCCTACGACTACACAGAGCTCACAGCAACCTCGGAGCGTGCACATTGCAGACTGCACACACAGCCGGAGCACGCCACCACAACGCACCGCTGGGAAATGGCAACCGCAACACACCTACCCAACTACGCCGAACAGCTCAAGCTGTACAAAACCAACCTGTTCCATACATTGGGATGCGATCTCCTGTCCCTGCTGAACGTAAGTTACCGACTGACTTACCGCATCACATTGTTCAGCTGCGTCATGCCCGTCTTCTACTGTCGGAGGTGTCCATACCAGCATCCCGTCGAGATATGCCTCTCCAACCCGGCATGTCTGAAGGCGGACCTGCTACCACTACTCCTCCCTCTGGACGCACACGACAGGGCCTGCTCTGCCTATGGGGGCATGGCGTATGTGGCCAACATCGCACCCGCACTGAAATGGGACCACTGTGCCTCCACACGACGGATCATCGAGAACAGCTACATCGAATGTCACCCAGCATGCCCCATCATGGTCCTCCAAGGGACAACTTACGAACAACACCTTGACAGCCACCATCCGCTACATTGGCTGGCAAACATGTACACCACCAATGACATGGAAGCCCTGCTGGACGGCATCGCATACCTGACAACCTGTCAATTCGTCGGACCACAACGCAGGTTCCCCGAGTGACCTATGATGTCCAACCCCGCACCCATGCTTAGCTTCCGCACGGACTGGCCAGTCACCACCACAACAGCCATACCAAACGACCGGCAACTGTAACCACACCATCAACGACATCGCCATGACATCGGATATGACCGGGACATGCACACTGTTCCCCATCACATCCAGGAACACCGCATGCATCGTGGGAGGCAGTGGCATGGGCTCTGTGTATCACACCCACATGGACGGAACTGCACGAACAACCAGGACACGACATGGATCCAGTGCCCATGGACACACACACCGCTCAGTGGACATGAATAGGTCGCCTGGAGTCTGTGGGTGCTGCACCCCTCCCACCCCCGCCCCGGGAATCCCATACCAGGACCTTTGCACGGACGACAAGTGCATACAACAACAACACGACCCCAGTGACTGTGACATGTCCAGTAACCACCACAGTGCAACAACAAGTGGCACGCCGCTGCATGCACGCAAGCACATGCCCTGATGTCATCTCACATGCACGCGTGCATGAGGAACAACCGCAGCAAACCTGTCACATGGAACTGAGATGGACTGTGCCCATGATGCCAAGCGGTCTGGTAGGCTACATGTATACCGTCTGTGTCAAAGTCCGCAGCTCCGCAGCTATACGTAAATGTACATTAGCACAGCCTTGGCCAAGCAGATGTCACTCTGAAGCCCACATCCCACATGCAACAGCCAATCACATGTAACCCCACACCCTATCCCATTTGCAATCATGCTCAGTATATCCTCAACATGTATTCCGCTGCCAGTAGTGTCCACTATACTGCATCACAGAGGACAGAAGACTCAATATAATGTTTGAAACCAAAACTGTCTCCGCTGACTCATTTCACAAGTACGAATGAGAGAGGATGAGAGTATGTGAAGTACACGGCAGTCGTGACATGACCATGTAGTCCACTGGTATTGGATGTCAACGCAAATGAGTAGCACTACTGTGGAAGACACACATGTGTCGTGTGAAGTCGTATGGACGCAGTGCTCAGGTGGGTGGGTGCGACGGGTAGATGCGCACATGCCAAGTTGGAGCACGCCGTGTTGGGAGGGGTCATGAACAGTACACCACCGCTTCCCTGGGCATTGTGAGAGGACACCTGTCGGGGGGAGTGAACACGTGTGTGAACAGCAGCCGGGCACACGTACAAAGCGGTACCAGGCGCACCTCAGCCCACCCTCTGTGGACAAGCTGGATCCTGTTGTGCGCCCGCCATGCCCCTTGACAAGGCACACACAGCCCCAGTCGACCAGGTGTAACCCCAACATAGTCAATCCGCACAGGCGATACAGGGCACGGGATGGCAGTGGAGCATGGTGTGTGAGAGGTCTCCTCGCGCTCCTCCTGGTCATATCACGCAGGCAATAGAACCTCAACGTCTAGCATGGCACAAGTCAGATGGAAGTGTAGGGGGACGCACCACAGCACGAGCAGCACTGACGTCACGGGAGGTGGCTCGCACCATCCCATCCATTGCCCATCATACCAACCACGCCACATGCCATTGCGACTAAGTGCAAGCGCGTGCGCCACCACCCCCGAGCCCTCCCCAGAGAGGCCAAAGAGTGAATGTGTGGGCCATCAGCCACAGACGGACGCGGCCTGGCCGCAAGGGCAGCCACAGCCACTGGGTGTCGCAGGTGGCGGATCCGGAAGGCGAAGACTGTGATGCATAGTCCATGCAGGCCGGGTCTCCATTTGGGGCACCACGCAGGTGGACGGCGTCCCGCAACACATCATACCCTGAGACAGCCCACTCGTGCAACTGGACCCACACATACACTCCTTGCACTCTCTGGTGCGAGCTTGGGGCTGCCTGTGCAAGCGCTAGCCTCGCAGGTGAGCATGCATATTGGGGGAGCGAGGGGAGGACATGAGGGCTGGGGCGAAGATGACTGTATCACTGTCAGTTAGTACAAGGGATGACCCAGATGTGGAAAGGAAGAGACGTGTCCCGTGTGTACTGCAACTAGTCGCCAATCCAACTACCCCCATGTCCGGAATGTAAGCCCGCACCTAGGCCCGCCCATCCGCCACATCGAACATACCACCAGCACGACAACCTTCCCATTCGAAACACTGACTGGGGGTGGCGACCAGTGTACAATCATGTGTAGCCTACCCACGCGTACATGTGGGCCCTCCATGATCCATGTCACCTGCGGCAAAGTCATGACATGCGCAATGAGGGAAGTGAGGAGAGCTGTCCGCCCCATGCGCAGAAGGTGCATCAGCTCCACAGACCCAGCAGCGAGTCCAGCAGGGGTCACATGTGCAGGGGCAGCTGTGCCTGGTGTGAAGGCACATGCATATAGACAGCACATCGACCAATGTGTAGTCTGCCCACATCTACAGTCCATCATCATGCGGACATAGGAATTGAACACAGGGCAACACATCTTAGTTGGTGCACCCACCGTGACCAACAATGCGCAATCATCGACGTACCCGCCCTGTGCATGGCCCCCCACCCAACGGAGGCACATCCAGTGCCACCATCCCACACACACAAGCCTTCCACGGAACATGCTGTGTCCAATGGTCAGTACAGAGTCAGCGCCCATCTGGTGGATCCTGAACAGGAGACACATGCACACACATGCCAGCTCCCACTATGTACGTCTGCCACCTGGCACGTGCAATGTAACCTCTCACCTGTGACGTGTGACTGCAAGCACACAGCCGTCTTGGCATGGGGCTGTCAATGTGGACACCTGTCAATGTTTCGGGAGGTGTGATCCGTACAGTGCTGTACATAGGGTGCAGTGCTGACACCTTCTACTGTCTCATATCCCCTCGTGCCACAGGTCCCACTTGTTTTGGCCGCTCAGCCTGTGCCCACATCGTCGTCGTCGTGTGCCATACTCATCCAGCCGCGGAAGCAGTTCCATGCTCAGCAGACATTCATGTTGCCGTGGCGTTGCCGCTTGACGGATATGCAGTCAGTCCCCATCAGCACGCCCCGCAAGTCATTGGGGCCTAGATCCCCATGTGCATGCACATGGCAGTGGTTTGTATCACTAGCCATTGCCATTGTTGGGAGACCTGTGTAAGTGTATTGTGGCCGTGCCGTCCCAGCTTGACAGCTGGGCTGTGGCTCATGTGCTTGCTCAGTCATGTCAGTGATGTGTATGCGAAATTGCTATGTGTCGTGTTGCTTTGACATGTGTCCTCTGCCATTGTCCCTAGGCGGAGACCGAACATTGACCGCCCATACCAATTGCTGGCGGACATGGACGATACAGAGGTTATTAGGAAGTTTCGGCTGGACAGGCCAACCCTGCATCGACTGTGTGCCATGTTAGAACCCCATCTCCGTCCCCGCAGGGTGTATCCGACTGCTGTCACCCCCACGGCTAAGGTGATGGCCGCCATGCATTTCTTCGCCACTGGGTCATTCCAGCACACAGTGGGCATTGGAGGAGGGATGTCCCAGCCCATGTTCAGCAAGGTGCTGAGGGATGTACTGGCAGCCATGATGCTGTACCGAAACAGGTACATCCGCTTCCCCAGGGCTCGTGAATTGGCGGCAGTGAAGGGTGCATTCTATGCCCTTGGCAGAATCCCACACGTCGTTGGAGCCATTGACTGCACACATGTCGGCCTTGTTCCACCACAGGCCACTGAGCACCTGTACCACAACAGGAAGCACACGCACTCCCTGAATGTGCAAGTGGTGTGCCTTGCGGACATGGTGATCACCCACGTGTGTGCAAAGTTCCCAGGCTCGGCCCATGACGCACACATAATGCGCAACAGCATCTTGCCACGACTGATGTCCAATATGCAACAGGATCGTGCCTGTATTGTCGGTGAGTATGTGGAGTGGTGTAGCGTGCTGGTTGTGCGATGCTGTCCCCTGTCCAGTTGGAATTGCAACGGTTCTCTGTGTCCCTCACACCCAGGTGACTCTGCGTACCCGAATGGGGCATGGCTGCTCAGTCCATTGAGGAATCCTCGCACCCCAGCAGACGATCGCTACAATGAGGCACATGGGAGGACCAGACGTGTGGTCGAGCGTACCTTTGGCCTCCTCAAGTCCAGGTTCAGGTGCCTGGACCGCACCGGGGTGCGCTGGCGTACTCCCCACAGAAGGTGTGCCGGATAGTGGTGGCGTGCTGCATGCTGCACAATCTGGCCATTCGGAAGCAGATCCCCCTCATCGTGGATGACGGAGATCAACCAGGGCCCCAGCCCGCAGACCAGGACAGCTCGAGTGAGGAGGACAGCGGAGAGGAGGAAGCTGGGAATGTGCGGCAGCAGCTCATCGCCCGCTACTTCACTTGACGGTGAGTGTCCATGTACGACGGCTGATGTGGCTGTATCTGTGCAGGTGTGTGTGTGCTGTGTCAGGGTGGCCGTTTGTTCACTGCGTGCTGTGTGTCAACGCTCCATGGCCAGGGTAGTATGCCACTGTTGGTGGCTGTGGCATTGTGCCCTATTGCTCTGTGCGATGTGTGTACATTGCTTGTAGTTGTTGACATGTACTGTGTGATGGGTGTGTGACACACTCATTGAATGTGCTCCTGTTCTGTCTCCCACCCCTAGGTCCCTACAGGCCCTCCGGATTCAATTGCCATGCCACGCATCAGGTGCCTTTCCGCCCAAGGTGGCCGTTGTATTCCGTACAAATAAAACACAGGGCACAAACAGCAGTTAGTGAAAAAGGTGCATTTATTACAAACTGTGACATGTGATTGTGTGTAAGGTGATGACAAAAGTGGTGCGTGCAGTGACAATGAGCTGTCGGTCATGGCTGCGTGATGATCAGGGTGTACCCACTGGTTCTATGTCCATAGTCCAACACACACATGCCATCCAGATGGCTGTGTGGAGTGGGATCGTAGTCCAAGTCAATGCAGTGGCTGGTCAAGGAAGGCTGGCGGAAGGCTGGCTGGCTGCCTCACTTGCGTTTGGAGCGTGCGAAGTCCTCCCGGGAGATCTGTTTCCACTTCGGACGGCCCCTTCCACGTTTGCGAGGGGGTGCCTGCTTGCGACATGCTGGTGGTTGAGGTGTGCTCACTGGCTGTGGACGCAGGGGAACTGGACACTGCTGCTCCACCCTGCGCCCCGGCAGGTTGTGGCGGAGGGGGAGCTGCTGTCCCTGGCAGTGACCTCACCGCCACCACCAGCTGGCCCATGAGGTCCACGAGTTGGCCCATACGGGCGACCATGGACCTCAGCACCCCCAGCACCTCACGCGTGTCTGAAGCAGACCGGACCCATTGTCCTTGGGCCTCTTCATAGGCCCCAAGGACTCTGGCCATTTGAGGCAGGGCATGGCTCCCAGGGGAGGCTGGCGTTTCCCTGACCCTGCTCCTCCTTCCAGTCCTGCTGCCACCGGCCTGCCCACTAGCCACATTGCTCACCACGGTCCTCGCTGTGGCTCCCAGGGTGGATCCAGTCGGCCGGGCCACCACCTGCGCTGGGGCTGGTGCCAGCGAAGACGTGGTGGTGGTGGCGGCGGTGGTGGTCGGTGCGGAGATGGTGGCGGTTGCGGCAATGGTAGTGGCCGCAATTACCGTGGGTGTGGCCGCAATGACCGTGGGTGTGGCCGCAACGACAGTGGCAGCAGGGGGCTGGGAATGTTCAGCAGCCCTGGATGATGGGTTGGTGGGTAGGAGGGGTCCTGGGGAGCGGCTGGGCCCTGCCACACCAGATGGGCCTGCTTGGTGGTCCGTGTCCGAAGAGGAGGACAGATCCTCCAGATCCGTGTGTCCTCGTTGGGGGCTTGTAGGCTGGCTGTGCTGGCTGCTGGCTCCATCCCCAGCATCCAGCAGTTCGTCACCTGTGGAGAGAATGAGATTTGTTATTGTGTTGCACCTGGCGAAGTATGTAGTTGTCGTCTGACATTAACAGTTCGTGCAATCTCGTACATGGGTTTCCCGGAGGCGTGTGTGTGGCTGTAGCATTTGTAGTTGTGTGTGCTTGGCAATGGGACTGTGTGCTGTGCACATGTGGCATGGGACGGATTGGCCATGCCGATGGGTGTGTTGCTGTGCCCCTACTTATTGTGACTCTGGTGTATGCGGGCTCCTGGCCCATCCTGGGTCTGGTTTGTACTTTGCTTTTGGTGTTCAGATGGGACGCTTAGGAACGCATATGGCAACATGGGGGCCATGCCCCAGATTCGCATTTGGGAGGGGATATGCTTTTGGGGTTCAAATGGAACGCTTAGGAACGCATATGGCAACATGGGGGCCATGCCCCAGATTCGCATTTGGGTGGGAATATGCTTTTGGGGTTCAAATGGAACGCTTAGGAACGCATATGGCAACATGGGGGCCATGCCCCAGATTCGCATTTGGGTGGGAATATGCTTTTGGGGTTCAAATGGAACGCTTAGTAACGCATATGGCAACATGGGGGCCATGCCCCAGATTCGCATTTGGGTGGGAATATGCTTTTGGGGTTCAAATGGAACGCTTAGGAACGCATATGGCAACATGGGGGCCATGCCCCAGATTCGCATTTGGGTGGGAATATGCTTTTGGGGTTTAAATGGAACGCTTAGGAACGCATATGGCAACATGGGGGCCATGCCCCAGATTCGCATTTGGGAGGGAATATGCTTTTGGGGTTCAAATGGAACGCTTAGGAACGCATATGGCAACATGGGGGCCATGCCCCAGATTCGCATTTGGGTGGGAATATGCTTTTGGGGTTCAAATGGAACGCTTAGGAACGCATATGGCAACATGGGGGCCATGCCCCAGATTCGCATTTGGGAGGGAATATGCTTTTGGGGTTCAAATGGAACGCTTAGGAACGCATATGGCAACATGGGGGCCATGCCCCAGATTCGCATTTGGGTGGGAATATGCTTTTGGGGTTCAAATGGAACGCTTAGGAACGCATATGGCAACATGGGGGCCATGCCCCAGATTCGCATTTGGGAGGGAATATGCTTTTGGGGTTCAAATGGAACGCTTAGGAACGCATATGGCAACATGGGGGCCATGCCCCAGATTCGCATTTGGGAGGGGATATGCTTTTGGGGTACATGCTGTGAGCCATGGGTGCCGAACGTGACATGTGTTGTGGCAGCATGACAGTGCATGGTTTGAGGTGTGTGCATGCTTGACATGGCCTGCATATTTGCTGTCTGTTGTGATTACTGGACATGGCATTGGACGCATCGTTATGAGTGAGTGATGGTTGTGTGCCAGCCAACGTATTGCAGTTGTCCCATCTCCTTGGTGTGCGTGCTGCCCTGTGCCATGTGCATCACTGCAGTGCTCGGGGGTGGCCCATGTTGTGTGTTGTTGCTCACAGTGTGTCGTGCGCTTCATTGACGTCTGGCACATGGTTGGTCATGGGCATGTATCTTAGCGTGACTGCTGTATGTGTGGCAGCTGTGCGGATGACATGCCTTTCATGAGACTGGGGCTGACGGATGGATGGTATGTTGTATGTGCATGGTGTGTCTGTGTGTTTGATGGGTTCAGTGGTGTTCGTGTGCATATATGTTGTTCCGCTCTGTTGCGTCTAGTGTTGTTTGTCTTACATAGGCGTAGTTGTGGGGTGTGTGGTTGACAGGCAGTAGGGGCTACATGGACAGGACTTCAATGGTGTTTCGGTTGTGTGTGATGAGTTGCACAGTGGCTGCCGTGTGGTACTATATTCAGTGTGGCTTGTGCATGCAGACGTGGCTCCTTGGGTGTTGCTATGTATGTGATGGGTCATGTGGGGTGTGAGTCTGTTGTTCATGTCCGTGTGCACATTGTTCACTTGTTCGTGACGGTGGGCGGTGCTGCGTGTTCGTCTGCTACGTGACATGTCCCATGTGTTGGTCGTGTTATGGTCCTCATGCCTCCAGTAATCCAGCCCTGTCCAGTTTCCCACCTGCAAGTTGTTCGTGCGTGCACTGTACTGGATGCCACATGGCTCTAAGCGGGGGTGCTCCATGTTGCAGGTCTGTGGGGGTGGGGGGTGTTGTGGGTCGTGGGGGTGGCTGGACACCCACTGACACCGATTGCTGTGGACCGTGATGTCTGCCTTTCGGCTGTCGTTGTGCACTGCGGTGGCTGACACGTGGCTGTGGGGTGTGGGGGATGCTCCTCCTTGCTGTGCTGTGGGACTGGGGCCTGGTGTGTGTTGTACTTGGGCTGTCCACCCTCCCACCCACTGCACTTTGTGTTCCTGCCACTTACCTGTTACTTGTCGGTTAGTGCAGCTGTGGCGGACACATGGGTGTGGTGGGTGCTCGTTGTGGCGCTTCTGGCATATTTGGGGACCTGTTGGTGGTTACGTGGCTGGCTGAGTGTACACATGTCCCCACGTATGTTACAGTTGTTCGGTTTGGGCTGTGTGTGGTGGTGTCTGTTGCATGTGTGTGTGATGTGTTGTGTATTGTGTGCTGGACATGGGGGTGTTTGTCCCTGGGAGCTGTGGCATGGTGGTTGCGCATGTGAGTACATAGCGGTGTGCTGGTATACATTAGTTTGTACTTACCAGCCTCCACTCCCCCTGCTAATCCGGGGAGGATCTCCGGATGTATTACGACTCGCACCTTCTCCTCCCACGCTTTGAAGGTCTTAAAGAGCGCGGGATTCCCTCCGCCAGTGACGGCAGCCAGCTCTCTGTTTTTGCCCTCCTTCTTCTTGACCAGGCTCTTTACGTCATTCCAACGTTTGTTTATTTCACCTCTGTTCCTGGGCAGGGTCCCGACTGCATTGACCTGGTCTACGATCCGGTTCCACATTCTGTTTCTGGTGGCTAGTGGTGTGTGCTGGACCATGTTCCCATAGATTTGTGGGTACACCTTGATGATCTCGTCGACCATGACCGTCAGCTCAATGGGCGTGTACTTGGGCATTCTTTGTGGTGCCATGGTGTTTGTGGTGCTGGTGCGGTGTGTGTTGTGTAATGTGCAGGGGGTTTGTGGTGCCGGTGTTTGGTGGTGGTGGTGGTGGTGGTGGTGTTTGGTGGTGGTGGTGGTGGTGGTGGTGGTTGTGATGTGTGCGTTTCTGTGGTGTGCTGCTGTCCTTGCTGTGTCACTGTGTCCTCTCCTCTCCTCTCTGGTTTGCAATGTAGCAAGGGGTTGTGGTCTGTGGGAGTGCTGCTTTTGTACTCACCTATGTGGGTGTGTCCTCATGGTCTGTTGTTTTCAGGTGTGTTGTGTCTGGGGTTCTGGCCTTTGTATTTTTTGTTTGTCCGGGGGTGTTTTCGGGATGTGTACTGTGCTTGTGTATTTGTGCGTGCCTTGCTGTGTGGACTTGTTGGCCATGTTGTGTGCTATTGGTTTTGTGTGCGGATGGTTTCTGTGCAGGTACGTGGGCGCCATGGCTTCTGCCGTGTCGATTCTCATCGGCGTTGTTTGCGCTGGCGGGCGGTATATTTGTGCTTTTTCCGCGCTCATGTCGGTGCGATCGTAATTTCACGTGCGGTGTGTCGGCCGTGAGGGCGGGCGGTTTTGTGTTGTCGTGCGTGTTTCCGTCCGTGGCGGGCGGTTTGACTCCGACTCGGACGTTGGCGGGCGGTATTTTGTGTGATTTTTCCGCCGATGGCGGTTTTCGGTTTGTGTAATCGTAATGGCGTGGTCGGTGTTCAGGCGGTGTGTGCGGGCGGATTTTTGCCGCTTCCATGCCTGGCGGATTTTTTTACGCCGGGTATCGTAATGGGCCCCTAAATAAATATATATAACAAATTAAAAAAATTAAAATTATTTTTAATCTTTTAAAAATTAATTATATACTACATTAACTAAAATAATACAAAAATATTAGATAGCGGAGGTACTAAAATTACTATCCCAACTCCAAACAGTGCAACAGTAGGGAAAATGTTGGATAGCGTAGGGGTAAAAATTACTATTCCCAGTCCAGTGAGTGCAACAGTAGGGAAAGTGTTGGATAGCGTAGGGGTAAACATTACTTTTCCCACTCCAGTGAGTGCAACAGTAGGGAAAGTGTTGGATAGCGTAGAGGTAAAAATTATTATTCCCACTCCAGGGAGTGCAACAGTAGGGAAAGTGTTGGATAGCGTAGGGGTAAAAATTACTATTCCAACTCCAGTGAGTGCAACAGTAGGGAAAGTATTGGATAGCGTAGGGGTAAAAATTACTATTCCCACTCCAGTAAGCGCAACAGTATGGAAAGTTTTGGATAGCGTAGGGGTTAAATTAACATACTTATTAATTACATAATTTTTGTAAAATAAATAACATATTAATAATTAATTAACTAAAAAATTAATAATAAATACCAATAAAATTAAATTAATATTTACTTAAATAACATTAAATTACTTCCCACCCTATTCCCCCATAAACACACAACCCTCTACACATAAAAAAGAACACAATTAATGTAATTATCAATTAATAAAAATTAATTACCAATTAATAATAAATTAACAATAAATTAATTAACAATAACAATAAATAAAAAATAATAATAAATTAATTATAATTAATATAATAAATTAAGCAATTAATAAAAATTAATTACCAATTAATAATTAATTAACAATAAATTAATGATCAATAACAATAAATAAAAAATTATTAATTAATTACTTATAATCAAATTACTTCCCACCCTATTCCCCTATAAACCCACAACCCACTACACATAAAAATTAACATAATTAATTTAATTATCAATTATTAAATTATTAAAATTTAATTACCAATTAATAATTAATTAACAATAAATTAATTAACAATAACAATAAATACATAAAAAATTATAATTAATATAATGATAAACTAATCAATTAAAAAAATCCAATTTATAATTAATTAACAATAAATTAATAATCAATAACAATAAATAAAAACATATTAATTAATTAATTAATTATAATTACATTACTTCCCACCCTATTCCTCTATAAACCCACAACCCGCTCTGATACTAAAACGCAAAATTTACTAATTTCTAAACATGTAATACATATATTTAAAAATAATAAAAATACATTACAAAAAATGTTAAACATACATATAAAATACATACTAAAATACATAACACTAATATAAATATCGATATTATTAACAACGATATTTTTGCTAATGATATTACTTACTTCGATATTACTTACTTCGATATTACTTACTTCGATATAAAAAAACGATATTACTTACCTTAAGGTCGATATTCTGGTCACCGATATTCTTGACATCGATATTCTGTCCCTACGATATTAAAAACTCAATATTAGTGTAGGTTGATATAAAAAAAATCGATATTTTGACTGCGTACCCCTTCGCAGTAAGGAACAGACGCGTCACCTCTCCTGGGAGTAAGGAACTGACGCGTCACTTTGCTTTTCCGGTGCCTCACCTCCCCAGCCCCTGTTTTGTCTTTGGATTTTGATACATCCAAGGTACTTTGTGCTAAAAGAAGCACATCTGTAGATTTCTATGGACTGAACTTATTTAATCTTTGAAAAGTGATATCTTGACTTGTGTATGTTGGATTTTTCTTGTTTTGGTCTTATTTTATTCAGATAAATATTGGACATTTTCCTAAACTGGTGTAGAGTCATTTTGTAGTGTTTCTGCTGAATTACTGTGTGTATGTACAAATGTATTACACATTGCCTCTGAAATAAGCCTGACTGCTCAGGCCAAGCTACCAAGGGGGTGAGCAGGGGTTATCTTAGCTGTGTGACTTCCTTACCCTGACTAGAGTGAGGGTCCCTACTTGGACAGGGTGAAAACCACTGCCAACCAGAGACCCCATTTCTAACACATACCTTCCTAACCATATGGTACACTGTAGTGAACAGAAGCAGGGTCCAGTCCAAGTAGTTTCTTCATGTGGTTTATTTAAGATAAGATGTTGAGTAGAGCCCCACCAGGAGCAGCCTTCCTGCTGCTCAGCCCACCCTCCAACTGACATCCGCACTCATCCAACATTCCACTCACTAACATTCTCTCACCACAGTCACACTGGCTGAGCAGCAGGTATAACACATCTCCCTTTCTTTATACAAATGAGAATCAAGTCCAAAAGAATCACAATATAAATAGTGCATGCAAACGTTGACAATAAAATGATTACATGCAACACGGGGGCATCTGAGCAAATGCAATGTCATACATGTACTGATGGCGATATACATGTATAAAAGATAACAAAGAATAAATATTTGGAAGAAGTAAACACACCACGCAATCCAGCAATACTGTAACACATAAGCAGTACTAATACTCACCACTTCTCCCTTTCTACTATACAAAATAACAAATCACATGCTCCCTTTAAACCAAACCAAGACAACACACACGCTACCACACCACAAAACACAAACTAAACCCCAATACCAAAACAAGCTGGCTGGCCAGGCCAACAAGAGGTAGAAAGAGTACCGACTGGAAGGCGTGGTAGGAAACCATACTAACAGGAACTTCGAAGCTGTGGAAGATCATTCCACAGAGAACTGGCATAAAAATTGCCCTCCACCCTTACCCGTAGTAAGGGTGGTACGTGTGGAACACAACTCCACACACAACCTACGGCATAAAATAATTGCCCTACACCCAAAACCCGAAGTGAGGGTGGTACGTGTAAAAAAGGCATTTCACACGGAACAAAAAAAAACACAACCCAACATAATCATAGAAAAAACAGCAATCCCTAGGGAAAAACATTCCTTCTAGAAAAATCCAGCTTGAACTTAACCCTTCACCCAAGCGGAAGCACGAGTTGAAAGTGTGGAACAACCGTCCACACGAACCCAGAAAGGAACAACCAAGTTCCACATCCATCCTCGTAAGAAACATATGAACATGAATTACTAGCGCAACGCAACACCCAAATAAGTATTGAATGAAAACTGCACACACTAGCAAAAACACCACTCTGTGCAAATCTGAAAACTCACTCATCAAAATACGGCTTCAACATAGCCCTTCACCCAAACCCGAAGTGAGGGTGGAATGTGTGGAAAAGCGCTCCACACGGAACATGTGAAAAAGCACAATTCAGAACCCAAATAAGTAGTAAGGGAAACACAATGAAGAAGACAAACGTTCACTCTTCAACAGTCAGCACTGCAATGGGAGGTATAGCATCACCAACCCAAAACCATATGAAAGTGGGAGTCATACTGCACACTCACATACCCAGAGACATGCTCCGAAAGAAGGAACAAGAGGAGGGAAAAACAATATAGGGCGCACCACCCTTTAAAGCAGCACTGAGAAACACAACTAACTAATGAGCAGTAAATAAACACCTTAGCAAGCAACAAAGGTTTAAACTACAATCCTCCACAATAACCTCTGTGAATTTTGCTATCTGAGATACAACTTATTAAGTTCCAATCACACGTAAATTTGTGCAACAAAACATTTAAAGAACATTAAATAAAAACGACAGCAGAATTGAAATGAAAATAAAGCAGAACGAAAATCTTTTACTCCGGTGAGCGATCTCTCACCCAAAGTCTTCGCCCATAGTGGAAATATCCCGACAAACTCCAAGTTGCTGTGAACATACAACACGCCGTAGAGGAGAATTCAGGATGAATAAAAAGAAATAAAGTCTTACTCTGCGTGAGGAGAACAAGTACACAACGTACAATGTCCTCCAGTCGACCGGCGTCCCCAGTAGCACAAGAAAAGCTCAGACGAGCTTCCTTCATTAAAATAAACGCATGTTGAATTCCAAAGTCCGAAGTGCAAGCTAGACGCAGGACGAGTTCTCATCAGATGGGGTGACAGCAAGCCGGCTCCAACCCCAAAATGCCTGCACGTAGTTGACGCCAAGCGGGGTGGCTCACGGCGCATTGCTGCATGCAGGTGTCACTCAGCAGCAAAAAGGAACGAAGAAGGAAGGACGTCATCAAGGATTCCTCTGCTCCTCCGCGCGACACCCATCTTCACAATAAAGGCACGCAACACCACAGGCAAGGTAAGGTGTGCGCGAGTACAAACGGAGTCTCACAGCCTTTTGAATGTCTCGCACAGCAACGGCCAAAATCTCCTCATGATGCTATGGGGCACTCTTCCGCAAAACGCACACTTCAATAGCAACGGATGTCCCTTAGGTTTACACTCTGGCCAACGACTAGCGCACTCCATCTCATTGCCCAGAGATGCCGCCAAAGACCACAAGTGGCCCACACAGTCACAAAAAAAACGGCTGCTGCTCGCAGCACATAATAAGCTGTTCTTCCAACACGAACAACGAAAAACATTCATCCAAGAATACATCACCAAAGTTGCTCCTCCCAGGGAGCGAGGAAACACAAGTAACGAAACAGACTCTACAACGTCCTACCAGCTGATCTTCCCCATTAGATGACCATTGGTGATTTTGACGCAAGCAGGAAAGGTTGTGGGCAGGAAGCACAGAGAACACAGCACAGAGGCTCAAATCCATACTCAAAGGTGGGGAAACAGAGTCCAAGTTGTAATGGGGACACACCAAGGTGACTCAAATTGCGGCTGCAGCAGACAGGCAACAGATGAACAGAGACACTGCAGCTCCAGTAGACTTGAGACAGACACAGCAGGGATTGGCACACTTGGGTTGGGGGCGACCGATCTCAGGGTCACTGGTGAGGCTCAGGGGTGCCAGTTTGCTTTAAATACACTGCATTTATTTTCAAAAGAAATTTCTTTACCTTGAAGTTTCAGCAGGCTTCAAATTTATGTAGAAAATGTTTCCAATTGTCAAAGCTTCCATCATCCAGGTGTAAGATGCAGGTTCTTTTCAAAATCGTCGCCAAAATGTAATGAACAGAAGCACGGTCCAGTCCAAGTAGTTTCTTCATGTGGTTTATTTAAGATAAGATGTTGAGTAGAGCCCAACCAGGAGCAGCCTTCCTGCTGCTCAGCCCACCCTCCAACTGACATCCTCACTCATCCAACATTCCACTCACTAACATTCTCTCACCACAGTCACACTGGCTGAGCAGCAGGTATAACACACACCACAGTTCAAAATGTTGTTTGTGTCCCACCATTATTCTGCTGCAGCCACTGCTGCAGTGTTGCACTTCTTCATGGTGAAATACAAAGATCCGGGAGCGATTCTGTGGTGTGATCATTCACGTGAAGAGGGAAAATGGCTTATCATATACCCTGATATTCCTTGAGAAGAAGGTAGCCTGATTGACACTGGTTTCTCACAAAAGTAGAATGTAAATGTTGCTAACACCGTGTAACTGAAGTCTAACAGGTGGAACAACAGAAAGGGATATTATTGGATATTATTATTGGTATCTCCTACAAGTGGGTTTACTTGTTTTATTATGTCGTAACCACCAGGTTCTGGTACTAATCTTCACAATATTTTTGCTGAGTTTACTGCTTTATTGTTACCTATGGCTATCATTATTGGATTGTGTATTTTCAATATTTGGGTTACGGTACTAATTGACCAGATGCTCTTCCTTTGATTGGCCTCTGAACTTCAATAGGCCTGTCAAAAATTTGATTATTTCTTCCTCTAATGATGGATACACAATTTGACGATAAAATGGTTCCAGGCTTCCCACACAAATCAGTACCAACCATCTGGCCACCACCTTAGAGATAAATGTATGTTCAAGGACCTCCAAAGTCCCAGTCCTGAGCCAGGAGTTGATAAAGCTTGATGTAAAATCAAGAAGGATAAGTTAACTGCAATCTTAGCTAGTAAAAGTTTTGTCCTAGCACAGGATGGCTAAAATTCAGCATGTTTGAACTTTTATGTTTCAAAGGTGTTTAACTGGGCTGCTCACCTTAGATCTTTTGTTCTACATTAAATTCATCACATAGCTCCTTGGTTCCCACAAGAAGTTGTTATCAATACACAAACCTCCAGTGATCTTTAGCACATGTGCCATACTACATAAAAGGCACAGCCAAAGTAGTATGTCATTAGATGCTCCAAAGTTCTTAAACACTGAGTTGATCTTCTCTAGCCTACTACTATGAAAATCAGATTCTGACTGATAGCAACACCACTAATAATGTATTTGATGTAGTGAACAGGCTCATCAGCCATCCTTCCTGTTCTCCCTATATCAACCTGTCTGCTGTGCTCTGTATTGATCTTCTAAAGCGCTTTTCAACTAAAGTTGATATTATTAGGAAAAACTGATTAGTGAAATTCCTCCTCGGGAGTCTGTCATTAAGACCATCACAAGTCCTGAAGAGTATAATGGTAGTTCCAACTAGCCTATTTCAACATTTCTTCCTGTTGAAATAGTGCAGTCTAGATAATCAGCTATCAATTAGGGCTCCCCTGTCTATCCACGTCCTGATAACAAAATGAAACAGGAACTAGAAAACATTGCTCCAGCGCTTAGTGATCTACTCAATCAAACTCCACCCCAATCTTTGTGCCTCAAGAGAGAGAACAAATAATTCTGATCCTTCACTTGAAAAAGTGATCTGTTGATTCTTCTATATTGCCCAACTCCAAATCTCATGCAATGACTCTCAAAACATTTGTGTGTCTCTGTTTCAGGACCAAGACCTGGATAACATTATGCATTTCCATGACAATGAAACTCTCCGTGTGCAGCACTTAATTATTTTCATATTATCCTGAACATGGGGGGGATGGCCACCATGAGGCTTTTATATTCTTGGCAGCCTTTACCACCCTTTGTGTTCAATACTGCTGCCTCATGTACAGCTAGGCTACAGGCCTTTCCAGGCCTCCATTTATGATCTTTTCCGGCATTTCAAGAAGTACTTTGCATATCATTCTAACATTAACACCAATTTTGGGAGATATTCACTGACGTCTAGCTATCAGATGATAATAATAATCTTGGTATATCATGTTTCAGCAATTCTAGGCTCTGTACATAACAGTTGTTATTATTAAATCAGTTTACAGATCTCAGAAGAAATGTGGGCTGAGTCGCCTGGCTAGAATTTAAGCTCATCCTGTAGACCGCTGCTTGTTTTAACCACAAGGGGTCCACTCCCTGTCCCATCCTGCTGGCTTATATCTGTGATGTAAAGGTGTTCATTAGGATTTGGAGGCAGATCCTGAACAAACACTGTTATAGTTCAAGACAGCACGCATGGCTCAGAACAAACATAAATCCTGGGAGAATAGCAAAAGTAGTGGTGGGTAGGCAGAACTGTTGGCTTCAGTGTAAACTAGCTTGCTTGAACCTTTGCTGCCAATTTTTCAGACGAACAGCCCTTTTAGATACATGGGGCCCGACCACCGAACCTTTTTTACTGACATTAATATATGTCCCTGCTGGTAAGTAAGGCACTACATCTTTTGCCACCACATTATCAAAGTAGATTTGTGATGGTGGTAATCTATGGCTAGAATATTTGTGCATATTTGATGTGTTGCATTTTTTTGTAGTGTGATATATTGTGTTGTATTGTGCTGTTGAGTTTATGTTCTGCATTATTGCATTGTGTTGTTGTTGTCTTGAACTGTGATCAAATTATTGCATTCTTTTTCAATTGTCTTGTTGTTTTGTGCCATGTAATGTTTTGTGCTGTTATTTGTTTTGTTTTATGTCATTGTGCTGTGTTTCTATTTGACATTTGCAATGCCAGCAATTGATGCTATATTTCCTGTCAAAAGCAGCATAGAGCTTTAAATTTGTAGCGACAAACAACCGTTTGCAAATGTCTAAACTAAAAAAATACTACTGTTCGAGTCCCTCAACTATTTAACACACCAGTCATCATGAAAGGTTGCTAGTGACATGTCTTAAAGTAGCACTGTGAGGGCTAATGTAAGACAGACACCAGCCAAAGTTTTGAGCTGAGGGTGTCTTAAATAGTCAATGGACTGCAGTATTTTACCTCATGAGCCAGTGGTAAATCTTTACTGATCCCTGAAACTTTAAAGGAATGTGCTGTTTTTGGATGAAAATGTAGCAGCAGTTGTTGACATCTTTAAAGTAATTACAGAGCACAAGGGGGACTACCAAATAATATAATACATATTAAAGTAACAAAACAACAAAAACATAAAAAGGGCACAACACAACAAAACAATCAACACAGAACACGGGACAAAATCTGATTGAAAAATCATTCTATCTCATGTTCTGCTAGTACTATGCAGTTTTTGTATTTCTTTTATAATAGATTGTTTTTGTCCATCTGCATTATATAAAATGAAACATTGAGGTCACAATAACTGCTAGTCGTGTTGCTCTTAGGTAGTGGATTAAATGCACATTCTTTCCATTCTCACAAAGTTAAACAGATTTGGCTAAGTGCTTGTTCTAAAAAGAATGGAATTAATGAAGTACGTGCAAAGTTTTCTGCATCGCATATTTACCCTAATGGGATTTTCGATGTACAATCAGAATTCCACATGAAAGGTCAATTAGTGGATTTATTATTAGCTATTCATTTGCAAATTAGCACTTGGAACTGGACATCTTCAGATAATATCTCATTGAAATCAAGGTGAAATGATGATTGTCATAACTATAGACTTGCTAGAATTAACACTTCTGTAAAACTCACTATAATGTGGAATATCTTACGGTTATTGCGAGCAAGTGCCTCTCTTTACATGGTCACCCCATTTGTTGTGGACATATGCTACTGGTTTTCTGATTTTGTGCACTATGACACTGCTAACTATGCTCCAGTACATCTGCACTGCACCCGAAAACATGTAAAAATTGGCAAACTCCTAATTGGCATATTTAAGTTCCCTATAATCCCATAGTGTGTGGTGCCCAAAATACAGCAATGGCATGGAACGTTAAATGTCACCTATCAAATATAGCACTCCTGTGCCATTCACTAATGTGACGAGGTAAACATGACTCCAGGCCAACCAGCCTGACCTAGCAAAATAATCCCTTTTAGACAGAGAAAAACTTTCTTTTAAATATTAATATTAATAAGGCACCCCTATGTAGGCCTTGTTGCATGCAAGGCATGGTGCATGGAATATAAAAGTAGGACATGTAGAAATTAAAAGTTAACATTTCTTCACAGTGACTAGCACTCAAAATCTATCTTCACTGTAGAAAGACTGACTGGCCTATAGAGAAACACTGGGAAGTGATATTAAATATTAATTCTGCTACCTCTGGTTGAAGACGAGCTATAAAATGATTAAACATCCGATTTTATTATTTACTAAAAGCCCAATTCAATGTTGAGGTCAGATTGTTAACAAATATTAAGGAAAAGTAACTTTTAGAAAGCTACCTTTTCTCTCCCTGAAGCTCCTGAAAGGTAATTTACATTAGCTATTCCTCAGCTGTTCAACCTGTATCCTTTAATGAGGTGTGAAAACGGCTCCCAGAGCTGAGGCAATAACCTGGTTTTGTTAAGATGTTTTCTTCCTCTTGCAGGAAGACCAGTTAGGGTGGACCTAGGAGCTTCATTAATTTGTAAAAGGTCTGCCCTATCACAAAGAAAGGTATGGTGAGATCTGGGGAAAGCAAACATTTGTTCCCTAAGCTAGCCTAGCCCAACCCCAGTAGGAAGAAAGCTACACCCAGAACCAGTTTTGAGTGACCACAAACTTTGGGGTTACTCATTTCCCTGGGCATCCAAATGGACGGGAATGCAAGCTTTGCACAAGGAAGAAAGGGTTTCCCCATCTTGGATTTTAGGAGTAAGGTGCACTGTGCAATTGTATGTAGTAGGAAAAACAGGAATTGCTAAACCAGAGGATACAATTGCCCCAGGGAACATTTATCCTTTTGGTTAGTGCAGAGCCAGAAGTCACCCCCACTCACAAGCTAGTGCCAAGTGGAAATGAAGCATCCCAAGCACCCTTTCAGCACACTTTATGAATCTGTTGAAGAACAGAAGAAGGACTGCACCGGCTGTTTGAAACCTGAAGGGCTGGATGCTCCCACTTGTACTCAGGACAGGCGAAGGGCTGATAAAACAGGTTTCACCTGCTTAGAGCTTCTCAGCAGCAGTACATCTGATTCAGCGGGCTTTCTGTAAAGAGGTATCCTGCCTCATGGAACTCATTGTCAGATACAGCCTGCATCCTTCCCATATTGGAGGATTCTAAGCTATGAAAAAGAGACTAAGGGGTCGATTCCGATCTCAGCCGGTAGGGCTCCGAATCGGAGTCGGCTTTACCGGATCCGATTCGGATGCCCTGTTTCCGACCGAGTCGGACGTGCGTCCGGGCGAACGAGTACGATGCGAACGTACGCGAAATCGCCGACCGACTCGTTCGCGGGACCCAACCGCTCCGACCGACTCACACGGACACGACTCGCACCGCGCAATGGAGACGTTCCCCGGCCGGGTAAGTACAATGCGCGCCGCGAGCAGTCCGACCGACTCGCGCCGTCCGGCTCTAAAGTGCAGTCGGAGCCGCACTTTGGGGGTCCGTGTCGGACCCCCTGTACGCCTAGCCACGCGAGTCGCACACATGGGGGACCCATGGGTCCCCCTACCTGTGCGTGTACGGCGCGACCCGCTCGACGCCTACCCGCTATAGGGCGCCCTTGTTCGCCTCGCACCCATTGAGTCAATGGGAGCTTGCGTACGCGTTGTACGACCGGCTCCCATTGACTTCAATGGGAGTCCGACCGAATCGAGTCCGATAGCATGCGAACGCATCGTACTCGTTCGGTCGGACTGCTAGGGTCCGATTCGGTCGGAAATCTCTCCGGGTCCGGCTCGGTCGGAGAGATTTCCTACCCGAATCGGAATCGGCCCCTAAGTCCTAATGTAAAATTTTTCACCTCGACAAACCTGCTTGATGTATCTGATGCGGGCTCCATTGCGGTCAGTGTGAAATCGCAACTAAGTTCTGCCACTCACAAACAGTAAATCCAACTTCACCATTCAATTCAATTTTGACCAACATTAAAATAGTGATTGAATATTGTTTTTAGCTGATCATTAACTTGATATAGCAGAATTAATATTTTAATTTGTACTCTAATTTTCGCATACAACAGCTGAGCCTTTCACACAGAAAATAGGCTTTGGGGCCTTGCCACTGTAGGGAGAAGGTAACATTACATTTCTATGTGTCCCACTTTCAAATACCATGAACACTACCAACTCATGTTGTACATGTCTTAATACATCTGGAAAAACCGCTAATGAGGCTGTACCATGCATGATATTGTAAATACATGCAAATATACCTCCCCAAGTGTAGTCCTCATCTAAGAGTGGCACTATCTGAACAGGAGGGCACGTAGTAAAGATTCTATTTTTACCTTGTGGTGCTTTGCAAAGACAGATCGCTTCCAACTTGTTTGCCTTACAAGTGATCCAGAAGGCAATTTCATCTAGTTTCACTGGAACTTTGCCCATATTATTGTTTATAGTCTGTGGACTGTATGGCAACCTACCCCTTTGGTGCAGGTCCTATAGCAGCTGCTCTGAGTGCTACATTCTGTAGCACATACTGTCCGAGTCATCTGTGTAGAGGATACTATTTAATTAATAATCTTTCAATGTCCCCAAGCTGTAGCTGCTGTAGATTAGGAAAAGGTGCATATTCAGCCAATGAAGGCCAAGTGGCCCCTTTACTGAGAGGACACAGTCGAGCATTCTGATGTGGAGTGGAAATTAACCACAAAACCAATTTTGGTGATCCTGGTAGGTCAAAGGAACATCTAAGTACTGATATGCCCTAAATGAACAAGTTACTTACCTTTGGTAACGCTTTTTCTGGTGGATACAGTATCTACCTGTGGATTCCTCACCTTTTGAATACCCCCTGCGCCAGCATTCCACGGAAATTCTTTTCCTAGCTCTCCCACGTCGACGAGGACGCATAATAGCACGGCTCCGCTTGCGACTCCGTATAACGTCATCGGAGCCCTAAGAAGACCTCGTCGGCGTGCTGACGTCAGTTCCACCCATTTTTTCCGTGCCTTCGAGGTAAACGGGCGGACCGACACATTTTCACACGTATACACAGTATACAAAATATATATACAAATGCAAGTACACATAGCATAACCAATAATAGCATGGAAAAAGGGCAACAAACCAAGCATTTTCCAGTATAAAACCGTAAGCATGAAAAAGACATATTAAAAACATTCATGTAAAACAGTTAAAGCATTTTTGGTAGAAACAGGTGGACAACGGGGAGGTGGGTGGGACAGTGAGGAATCCACAGGCAGATACTGTATCCACCAGAAAAAGCGTTACAGAAGGTAAGTAACTTGTTCTTCTAATAGATACATCTGCCTGTGGATTCCTCACCTTTTGAATAGAATCCCAAAGCCGTACCACTCCCGGAGGAGGGTGTCCACCTGACTAGACCAAAAAATCTTGCAGAACAGAACGTGCAAAATGGCCGTCCCTCCTAACCTCCGAATCCAAGCAGTAATGCTTCGCAAAGGTATGGAGGGAGGCCCAAGTTGCCGCCTTACAAATATCAACAACAGGAACACCTCTAGTCAAAGCAGAAGAAGATGACTTAGCTCTAGTAGAATGAGCCCTGATACCTTCAGGCGGGTCCTTCTTGGCTAGAGCATAGCAGATCTTGATACGCAAGATGATCCATCTGGAAAGAGTTCGCTTGTGTACAGCTCTTCCTTTCATCTGACCAATGTAGCCCACGAAGAGCTGATCATCCAGCCTTAAATCCCTGGTCCTGTCCAGGAAAAAACTGACCGCCCTCTTTGGGCCCAAACGATGAAGTCTCTCCTCCTCCTTGGAAGGGTGAGGGGGAGGATAGAAGGTGGGTAAGGTAATGGACTGTCCCAAATGGAAAGGAGTAACCGCCTTAGGAAGGAAAGCAGCTCTGGTCCTAAGAACCAACTTATCTGCATGAATGGTCAAGAATGGAGGCTTAGAACTAAGAGCCTGAAGCTCACTTACCCTCCTGGCCGAGGTAATAGAGATCAAGAAAATCGTTTTAAAAGAGAGAAGCCTCAAACGACAACTATGAAGAGGCTCAAATGGAGAACCCATTCGAAAAGTAAGAACAAGATTTAAATCCCACTGAGGCATAATGAAAGGAGTAGGAGGAAACTTATTGGTAAGGCCCTTAATGAACCTCATAACTACAGGAGATTTGAACAAAGAACGCTGGTCCGGCAAACAAATAAAAGCTGACAAAGCCGACAAATAACCTTTAACTGTAGCCACAGCACAACCCTGCTGGGCCAAGGAAAGAGAGAAACTCAGCACATCAGACAAACGAGCCTTTAAAGGATCAATGGTCCTCTCTCCACACCACTTTACAAATTTGGACCACCTGGAGGAATACACAGATTTGGTGGAGTGCCTCCTGGATGATAAAATGACATCCACCACATCCGGGGGGAGAGAGAAGGAACTCAGGTAGCCCCGTTCAATCTCCAGGCATGAAGGTGCAGGCTCTGGAGGTGGGGGTGTAGAACCTGCCCCTGCGATTGGGAGAGGAGGTCTGCCCTGAGAGGGAGACGGAGCGGAGGGTGCAATGAGAGGTGAAGTAGATCGGTGTACCACACCCTTCTCGGCCAATCTGGAGCGATCAATATAACTTGGGCCCGGTCTTGGCGAATCTTCTTCAGAACCAGAGGAATCAAGGGTATGGGGGAAAATGCGTAAAGGAGTTGCGAGCTCTAATCCAATTGAAATGCGTCCCCCAGCGCTTCCTGCATCGGATACTGGAGACTTCAGAACAACGGACAGTGCACATTCTCATGAGTGGCAAACAGGTCCAACCGAGGGGACCCCCACATCTCGAAGATGTGATGGACCACCTCCGGATGAAACCGCCACTCGTGATCGGCCGAGTAATGCCGACTGAGACTGTCCGCACGAACATTCAACACACCGGCTAGATGATTTGCAAACACACAAATCTGATGTCCCTGAGCCCAGGACCAGAGTTGCAGAGACGATACGACCCCACCCCTCCTTGTTTGTTGATGTACCACATCGCAGTAGTGTTGTCCGTCAGGACCTGAACTGAGTGACCGCAAAGGGAAGGAAGGAAAGCCTTTAGTGCCAAACGTATCGCCCGCCCGCAATTCCAGAAGGTTGATGTGAAGCAACCTTTCCTCTGGAGACCAAAGACCTTTGACCTCCAGATCCCCCAGATGAGCACCCCACCCTAGAGTGGAGGCATCCGTGATCACTGTGGCCACTGGAAGAGGGGGCTGAAAGGGCTTTCCTTGAGACAGGTTGCCCTGCACACTCCACCAAGTCAGCTCCCCTGCAGCTTCTCTGGAGATTCTGACCTTCTCCCAGAGATCTCCGTTGTGTTGATACCACTGCCTGCGGAGGCACCACTGGAGTGCCCTCATATGCCAGCGTGCATGACTGACCAACAGTATGCAGGAAGCTAACAGACCGAGCAGGCGTAGGACCTTCAGGACTGGAACAACCGCTCCATCGTGAAACAAAGGAATCATCTCCTGAATGTCGAAAATTCTCTGCGGAGGCAGGAATGCCCGACATACAGTAGTGTCCAGTATTGCCCCTATGAACAGGCTGTGCTGAGAAGGCACCAGGTGAGATTTGGGTACATTTATCGAGAAACCCAAGTTGAACAACAGTTGCATTGTTGTTTGCAAATGGCTCAACACCATCTCCGGAGACTTGGCTTTTAACATCCAGTCGTCCAGATAGGGGAAAACAGGAACCCCTGACGTTCTGAGATGTGCTGCTACCACCGCAATCACCTTCGTGAAGACTCGAGGTGCGGAAGTCAGACCGAACGGGAGGACCGCAAACTGGTAGTGTTGCGACCCTACCGTGAACCGGAGATACTTCCGATGCGACTTCAGGATGGGAAGATGAAAATACGAATCCTGCAAATCGATGGACACCATCCAGTCTTCCCGTTGCAGCGCGAGAAGAACCTGAGCTAAGGTCAACATTTTGAACTTTTCCTGCCTGAGGTAAAGATTCAAAATCCTGAGGTCCAGGATCGGCCTCAACCGACCGTCCTTTTTGGGTATCAGGAAATACCGGGAGTAGCACCCCTGACCCCTTTCCTGCTCTGGAACCACCTCTATTGCACCTTTCTGCAGCAAGGCAAGAACCTCCTGCTGCAAAAGCAGCAAATGGTCCCCTGAACACCAATCCTGGCGAGGAGGGTAAGGAGGAGGAAGCTGTAGAAAAGGGAGGGTGTACCCATTCTCTACAAGATTCAAAAACCCAACGGTCTGAAGTAATCGATTTCCAATCTTGTAGAAAATGGGACACCCGACCCCCTACAAAACCAACATGCTCTAAGATGGGGGATCTAGAGTTGCTTCCCTGTGGCACCAACGGTGGGGGGAGGAGAAGAGGAGGAGGAGGAGGACTGCTGCTGAGCGGCTCCTCGAAGACGGCCTCTATTTTTACCCCTGTACGACTTGTACAAAGGGTTCTTCTGCTGAGGCAGCAGATGGCCATGAAAGGAAGCCGCCCTTCCAAATCCTCAATACCGCTTGTAGCTGTACCCTCTAGACTGAGTTTGAAGGCCCAGAGATCTTGCCGTCGCTCTGCTATCTTTAAAGCACTGTAAAGCAGAGTCAGCCTTCGTACCAAACAGCCTCGTACCATCAAAGGGCAAATCCAACAGAGTTGCTTGAAAATCTGGTGAAAATCCAGAAGATCTTAGCCAAGCCTGTCTCCTCGTCGCAACAGAAGAACCCATTACTCAGGCCACTGAGTCAGCTGTGTCCAGCCCTGACTGAATAACCTGACGGGCAGCCACCTGAGAGTCTGAAAGAGCTTCAAGAAAATTAATCCGATCATCCTCATGTAGTTTGGGGGCCAACTGTTTAACAGAGTCCATAAGGGCATGGATATACCTTCCAAGTAAGCAGGTAGCGTTAGTAGATTTCAATGCCATACTTGCAGAGGAAAACACTTTCTTAGCTGCCTGCTCCATCTTCTTAGAATCCCTAGCCCCCGGGATGGTAGGGAAGGAACCAGATGACTGTTTGGAGCAAGAAGTTTGAACCACCAAGCTTTCAGGAGATGGGTGAGTAGACAGAAAAGCCGGATCCCAGGAGCTGGCCTGTACCTCCTCGCAATAGACCTGGAAACAGCTGGCTTTTGCCAAACTTCTAAAAAGGTTCTGTCAAAGTCTCATTGAAGGGCAGAAGAGGCTCACTTACTGAAGAAGATCTATTGAGTACCTCAGTAAAAATATTAGATTTAATTTCAGTTGAAGGCAACTGCAGGTCTAGCAACTCAGCGGCTTTCCTTACGACTTCATGATAAGGAGCAACATCCTGTGAGATCCCAGCCTTTGGTGAGGAAAGTTCCCTTTCTGGGGAAGTATCCAACCCACTGGCCTCTTGTATTCCCTCAAATTCGTCAACAGAGTCGATAATCTCTCCCTCCTCCTGCCTATACTCTTCATCTTCAAGCAGTCTCTGCGCATCCCTCCTGGAGCGCTGCACCGGCGTCGAAGGAGGTCCTTCAGGATCAAGCATCAGCGCCGATCGAATTCAAGGCGGCACCGGATCGACAACAGATGGAGTCCGAGGATTTGGAGTGGAAGTCCTCGGCGCCGGAAAATGCCAAGCCTGAGCCTGCAGAATACAGCACACATAGAAAGAAGAAAAAACCTCAGTGGATTGTTTTTGTGGAGGATGGTGTCCCTTCCTGCACAAAAGCAATCCTGCCTGCAACGCAGACACCTTTGCATCATGGTGCAAGGGTGCCTGCTTTGGCACTTGGCAGCCACTAGTGCACCAGTGCAGAGAAAGCAGGGATGCACCTTATCTTAGCAGATATGCCACTTTCATGCCCTCTCCGTTTGAGGCAAAGCAACAACTTGTCTTGCTGTGTTGTGCTGCATGAATTGTTAGTTAATCTGCCCCTAAGCATCCATATTTGTAAACAATAACCTTAAACTGCAAGTGGTAATATTGTAATGGCTGCACTGAATAATGTAAACAAAAAACATGTCAGCTTACAGAGTTGTTCGCCATGAAGATATCAGCATTTTTGGGTATGATCTATGAATTATAAAAGTTGAAAACAAGCATGCAAAAAAATCAGACTAACAGAGTTACCACTGTTACAGTATTCATGACAGTTGGCTACAAGGCCTACATGGGGTAATTATTAATATTTAAAATGGAGGCTTTCCCTGTCAGAAAGGGTAATGTTGACAGGTCAGACTACAGGTTTAAACTGCTACAAACTGGTTACTTTAGTAGGAGTCAAGCCACGTTTTCCTTGTCACACTAAAAGATGGCACAATAAGTGCTGCAGTCCACAGGTGGCATTTAACTTTCCATGCTATGTGTTTATGGTCTTAAAAGAGAGTTAAATATGCCAGTCAGGGATTAGTCAATTTTCACATGCTTAAGGCATTAGATCCCATAAACTGGGCACAGGACGGTAGCACCTCCATGTGCAGAGTCTAAAAACCAGCAATAAAATTCAGCAAAAATTGGGGGTGGCCACTTAAAAATAGACGCAGGCAGAGTTCACGTAGCTGTGCTCCACGGAACTTCACGAAGTTGTAAAAAACTCTGCTGTCCTACACGGAGTTCCGCAATCAGGCGGCATTCCTTGTCCCGCCCGTTCGCATGACTTTTATGCCGTACGTCAGCAGGAAGTGCGTACTCGGGTGGAAATGTCACCCGAAATGCTCCACGCGGTTCACGTGAGCGCGGCAATCTTGTTTCTCACTCTGTTTATGGTGCTGGGACCTACTTCTCAATCCTTTTTTAATCTGTTTAATCCCTCCCTTCTAAAACTATTTTCCCCCTCATTTTTATTTATTCTCTTTCCTTTTATCTTCGTGAGTGTGTAGTTTACATTTTTTTCTACTTTTTGGTGTGTTTTTGGTGAGTTTTGTACTTTTTTATTTTTTCTCTTTACTTCCTTATTTTTATCTTCCTTGGTTCTTTTTCCTGTTTATTGTTTTTTCTCTCTTTCACCCCCAGCACCATGGCAGAGCTGGGCACCAAAAAGAAGGGCAGCAACTGCCTTCCTTGCGGAAGGCGGCGCCAGGAAGGGGTGCAACCCCGTGCCTTGTTTTCAGAGGAGGAGGTGGCAGCGCTGGTCTTTTATGTCCAGCGCCACCTCCCCTCTACCCTGGCAGACCCAGGTATGGACTCACGGAGTGCCATCAGCACTGGGTGAGGGTGCGCCAGGCAGTGTACCACTGCTCTCGGGTCTGGCGCACCGAGCAGCAACTGATGCACCGGTCGTCCGATATCTTGGACCGAGACCAGAACCTGCGCCCTGCTGTTGGTCTCTGCTGCAGTGAGTGCTGATCCCCATGAGGTGCCCTCAGGTCCTTGACCCTTGGCTGGCATTGGTTGAAGCTTCTCCAAGAAGAAAAACATTAAATTCCTGAATTATGTGCTTCTTGCGACCATGAACAGGCCCATTTGTGCCCAAACTCTGTCACCCACGACAACCAAAGTGAAGCTCCAGTGAGATGTGCTGTTCGCACCGACACCGACTGCCACTGTGGTTGGCAATGCGGGACCTGCAGTTCAACCTTCAGTAACAACAGACCGCAACAACCACCAATGCGATGCTCCAGCAACAACTGAACCTTTGCGCTACTGCAACGACCATCTGCGATGATGGTCCAGCTCTTCGCACTGATATCTGACTCCGCATTGCCTCCTCCAAAGTAAACAGAACTTTTCGCACTGGACTTGAGAAAAAACTTTTCAGTGGGACTAATCTGGTCTCTGTATTTGACTGCGCTACATTGTGGTTGGTCGGAATTTGTGACTTTTCCCCAGTCTAGCTTAACAAGATCATCACAAGTGGAGCTTTGTTCTTTGAGGTGTTATTTTTACCAAAAATGTTAAAATTGAACAGCTCTAGTTCTACTGATTGGATTTTTGTCATCCTGGTATTATTTTTTTTTTTTTTATGTACTTTATTTTTCTAAATTGGTTTGAGATTTTTCTTGCGTTGCCTTTTTAATTTACTACTGTTTGTGTGTTGCATAAATGCTTTACACATTGCTCCTAAGTTAAGTGTACTGTTTTTTTACCATGCTACCAGAGGGTCGAGCACAGGTAAATTTAGTGACTTTTCAGGTCTACGGACTGCGGTTGTTGCCTGAGTGGGGCTTCTACCCCCTTCTAACCAATAACTGAAATTCTTACACTCCCCAACTAATAACCAATTTTCTTACAATGAGCAACTATAAGCAAGTAATGAACTAAAAAGGGAACAATAAGCTTGTTTTCTTTTGCATCATTTTATAAACACTGTACTCAGAATGACTGCTGTTTATTTGCTAAACTAATTAATACAGAACAAATAAAACAGACTGTGAGAACAGCAAGTTGTGTAAAATAAGAAAAGGTGTAAAATTTTTGGACAATAATAAATAATGACAAATAAAAATTAGAAATTGGCATAATTTTGTAAGGGAGCTAAGGGCCTGAAGAACAAAATTATTTTCCAGTTCTGTGTCTATGGGAGAATGTTTTAGTATATGTGGGCCTTAGTAAGAGAGAAGAAGGGGAGAAACAGATGGATCGAAGAAAAGTTTGGAACACAATTAGGAAACGGGTAGAAGTAATGATTAAAAATGAGGAGCGATAAAAGTTAGGGAAATAAATATTAATGTTAACAACAGGAGGACTTACTGGGGCCAGCAGAGCCATCAGCAGAGGAACTTTGGGAGGCACCACCAGCAGCTCCCTCACCCGCCTCAGCCCTCTTCTTGCCCCTGGATGCTGATGTAAGATATAAAGACAAAAAAATGTTGGTGATAAATAAAATAATCTCTTCAAAAATATTTTTGGGCAGGAAAAGGCAATCGCAATAACATTGAACTTTTCTAAATCAGATCGACTAGTAGTATTGTGGACGGTCCTATCCCATTCCAAATTTCCTAAACCTACCCTAGCCCTATTCCAAAGTTAGTAAACTAGATTTTGGAATTAAACCCAATTTTAAATGCAATGCACTTTAAAGGCTCATAGGATAAAGTGCATTGCATTTAAAATTGGGTAACCCTCAGGGGTTACTTACAAGCATTAAAAAAGTAGGTTTAGGCCTGGCAAGAGGTTTATTTTGATGACTTGAAATAGCAGTTTAAAACTGCTCATACAGGCTACAGTGGCAGGCCTGTGAAGGGGTGAATGTTTGACATTGTTCAGCATTCCGTCCATTAATTGTTCTTTTTGCATTCGTCACTCCGAGTGGGACAGGTTTGCCCAGATGTGGGTCCCATGCTCGCCATGCCACTGGAGTCAAGCTAGCATGGCTGATGAGGAATGATACCCCGAAACCGGTCCCAGGATGCTTGTTTCTGGTCCAGGAAGGACCTGGCCTGGCAGTTCTGTCTGGACTGTTGCCATGGGGCGCATGGTCAATACTGATTTGCATATGGCTTTGTATATGGCTGGGTCCAAGCTGGAATGGGATGGCGAGCAAAACAACAATGGAATTAGGCCCAGATCTCTGTATTGGGGTGAATTTTTCACATTGTTCAGCAGTCCGTACATCAATTGTTCTTTTTATATTTAGAGGCTGGCACAATGAGTGCTGCCTACTAGTAGCGTTTAATTTACAGAACATGGGTACAGGTAGTACCCTTTAATGATGGCATACAGTTTATTAAATGTACCAATTAGGTGTAGTCCATTTTTACTATGCTTGAAGGAAAGAGCTGAAGCACTTAAGCACTGATTAGCTGTGGTAAAGTGTGCATAGCTCTAAAGCCAACTAAAGCAAATTCAGCAAACAGAAGGGGTGAAGGCAATATATTTGGGGGAATGCCATGTCAATGATGTCAGGTCTAACATGTGGTTCCCCAGTTGAAAGCAGGGAGAACCACACACCCTGAGGGGTCTGTGGTCTGTCTGAGCCCAGAGGTGAGTCCCATACAAGTGCTGCCTCAACTGTTTCAGTTCCCAGACCACTGTAAAGGCTTCCCTTTCAATGGCACTCCACCTCTGTTGCCTGGGAAGTACTCTCCTGCTGATGAAGGATACTGGTTGGTTCAGGTCCTCATTGTGCAGCTTTGAGAGCACAGCCCCAATGCCATGCCCAGATGCATCTGTTTGGATGATGAACTCTTTGGAGATGCCAGGTGCCTTGAGCACTGGTGCTATGCACATGGCCTCCCTCAAGGTGGCAAAAGCATTCTGGCACTGCTCTGTTTAGATCACCGTTTTGGACTGCTTCTTGGATGTCAGCTTTCTCAAGGTAGCCACAATGGTGCCAAATCCCTTAACAAATCTCCTGTAGTAACCGGTGAGGCCCAAGATGCTCTCACCACAGTTTGGGTCTTGGGGGTACCCAAGCCAGGATGGTCTGAATCTTGGCCAGTGGGGGGTGCACCTTGACCCTACTGACTTGGTGGCCTAAGTAAACCACATATCCCTGTCCGATCTGGCTCCTTCTTTCCTTGATAGTCAGGCATGCCTGCTGCAGGGCTGACACACTTCCTGGAGGTAGAACAGGTGCTCCTCCCAACTAGAGCTGAAGACAGTAATGTCATCTAGATAGGCAAGAATGAAATCCTCTAACCCAGCCAGGACCTGGTTGACCCTACTCTGGAAGGTGGCACTAGCATTCTTTAACCCAGAAGGCACTACTCAAAAGTGGAAGTGGCCCTTTGGGGTGGAGAGTGCAGATCTCCCCATAGCCCCCTCGGTTAAGGCAATCTGCTAGTACCCTGACATGAAGTCAAATGTACTCAGGAATTTGGCAGCTCCTAACCGATCATCAGGTTGGGGGTGGGATGGGTGCCAATCTTAGTGACCGAACTGAGCACCCTGTAGTCCATACAGAACCAGAGTTCTGGTGTCATGTCTGGTGGGATGATCTTGGTTACCAGAACAACCGGATTGGACCAAGACCTGTTAGAGTGCTCAATCATCCCTATCTCCAGCATTTTGGATACCTCTTCCGTAACACTGGCTCTCACTTTGTCACTTTTATTTTTGAGAGGCATGGTGTCCTCGTTGTCAACATCGTGGTACACCAAGTGGCAAGACCTGGGGTAAGTAAGAAAAATGAGGTGAACTGCCGAGCAGGGATGAGGGCAGGAAAGAGGACAATTCCTTTCACTAGCCCATCCTGCTCCTTCGAAGATAGGAGGTCGGAGAGAGGTTCACTCTCCTCTTCCATCCCATGATCTGTCACCAGTAGCATAGCTACTTCGTACCTCCCAAAGTGGGGTTTCAGGAGGCGACCTCACCCTTCCACTCTTTTACCTCATAGGGCCTGGTCCACTGATCTTTTAAGACCCAGGGCTCCACAGGCTCCATAACCTACATCTTATGGGTAGTTGCTACTCCAGCAGAGTGGTGTTCTGGTCATACCAGTGCTTCTTTACTTCCTGACTAGCTACCAGGTTCTAAGTGGCATCCTTCCAGAAGCGCTTCATCTGGGGCCAAAATTCAGCTCACTACTTCTTAGAGTTTTTTTTTAGAGCTTGCTCCCTCCCCTCCTTTGACAGGCCTGAGTTGGATATACACAGGGTCACCAAATAGAAGTTCAAAGGGACTGAACCCCATCCCCTTCTGAGGCACTTACCTCTAAGCAAAAAGAAGGCATGGCTAGAGGACATCCCACTTACACCTCTTGGGTTCTGGTAGGCCCATATCCTTTAGGACCTTGTTGAACCATTCAACAAGCCTGTTTGTCTGGGGGTGGTATAGTGTGAAGAACTTGTAGATTACCACACATTTGTCCCACATGGACTTCATGAAAGCAGATATCTCGGTCTGACCAGGATAAAACTGTTGCCTAGTGCAGTCTTAAGGGTCCAGTGGCCCAATAATATCTATACCCACCCTCTCAAAGGGTGTTCCCTCTGTGGAGAATAGGCACAAGGGGCTATCTGCTTTGCCCCTGACTTCTCACTTGTCTGGCAGGTGGGTCAGGACCTGCTGAATGCATCTGAGGTAATTCTCATTCCAGTCAAAAAAGGCCCTGTAGAACTGGATTACCACCAACATATGCTCAAGAACCGTTGCCTCTCTTTATTGGAGATCATTCTCCCAATAGATTAGGTGATCACCAGAGTTGTAGCCAACTGTCTGCGACTCTGCCTGTCACTGTAGGCCCTCAAGAGTAGGGCACTCTCTCTGTGCTTTACAGAATTCTAACTGGGTTGGCCCTACTTCCGTTTGCCAGACGGCCAGCTCTGGTAGGTCTCCCACATCATGTCTTCCCTTCTAGGTTCTTGAGTGTCACCTATGGAATCATCCTTCTCCCAGATGTGGGAAATTCAGGGGCGAGTTTCCCACACCCCTTACCCTTCTTCTATTTGGCAGATACCAAGGACATTTTTCCAGGCTCCAGGTACTTTTGACTTCCCTCTTGGGATGCCACGGAAAGTGTGTCAGGCACACCCACTCAGGCCACCCACACATCTCTTAGGGAGGCCAGAGCTCCACCTCTTTCCAGATGGTGTGCTCCATGTCATTACTAAGCAGGCAATCCACAAGCATGATTGGACTCACAGCTACCCTTAAGGAACCTGAGATTCCCATTTAAAGAGAACCAGAGCCACAGGATAGTGGCTCTGGTGGTTGTCACCTACCACAACTTGGTGGACCACATTGTAAATCACCTGATCTGAGGACACCAGATAACGCCTGGCAGTAGTCATGCTGGCTTTTGTGTGTCTCAGAACTGCCACCGTCTGCCCATTGATGGTGACCTACTGCCTATACTTGTCAGTATTGCTAGGCATGTCAACCTTGGGTACCATCTCTATGTCACCCAGGGACAGTAAGGAAATGTCTACACTTACCCAACACTAACTGGGGCAACCTCCTCCCCAAGCACTCCACTGGCCAAAATGATGTCTGCCTACCAGTTGGGGGCTGCTGTCTTTTTAGGTTGTAGGGGTTCCCCTTGATATGTCCATACCTGTGGCACTCATCGCTTTTAGGGCAAAAACATGGTGAGGAATTCTTCTCAGGATAACTACCTTTCATCTTGTCAGGTTGGGACTAGAAATCCTTCCCTGAGAACTGTATTGGGGGCCTTTTGAGAACTCTTTATTTTTAGTTGTGTCTCTTCTATCTTTCTTCTGGTGGGGACCCTGTCTACCCTATCGATAATCTCTCCCAGAGACCTTCTTGTGGACCTCCTTTGCAAGCTCCCTGGGGACAGTGAAGTTGGAATCTATCAGGTTTTTGAGCAGTTTGGGAAAACAACTACTGAATATGTTCTCTCTTGCAATCAGATTGTAAAGTGTAAAGTGTTTTGTAATTACTTCCCTTCACGCAACCATCTAGTGCCTTACAAAAGTAATCCACAAAAATCACCCAAAATCACCCAAAAGAGTTGGGTAGCTTCTGGTTGTACTTTGCCCTGCCACCCATCCTTTGGGGCAGCAATTAATCCCTCTTCTTATTGGGTATAAGTCTCCCGAGACTGGCTCCCCAAACTCTGCAGGGACCCTATGTGTAGGAAAGCAGACTATTATGCAGTGAGGCTGGCTAGGCTTCACTATACAATACTCTCACTATGCCCTAAAATAGGTCATTTGGATTTACACTAAGAAGTCCCTAGCTCAGTCCTGGTAGAGTGGCACAGAGAAGTCAGGCTTTACTAGAGGAACATGTGTTAAGTATTTCAGAGTACCAACATGAACGATAAGCAAGTGACACAACTTCAAAGGAATACGATACCAATTTATAAAACTAAAGCAGATTTTCATATAAATTTAGACACCAAAATGAACACAATCGGATGGGTTTATCCGGAGTTATGTATTTTAGAAGGAAACATAAATCAGTGCAATTTAATACTGCAGAAGCTTAACATTGCGGACAATGGTAAAAAGCACTTGTGACAATCGATTACTTGCAGGTTGAGATGCGTGAAAATGACTGGGTGGTAAGGTGATGCGGGTCCCAGGACCAGGCCACGACAGTCAGTTAAATTTTACCTGACTCGTAGGGCTCAGGTGCAGAATTGTTCTGGCTGTCCCTGGTGCTGAAGCGGAAGCAGCGGGGGAGCTGTTTTACCACTTACACGTTCTGGTGAGGAAATGGATGCAAAAAGTTCCTCGAGCTACAGCATCGAACAAAGATGGTGGTAGCCGAGCTGACCACAGCAAGCCTTGGCAGCGGTAAGGTCAGCATGAAGATATTTCAACGTCCTGAGGTCTGGGGGAACCAGTAGCCACCAGAAACTTGATGGAGGTCAGAAGTATGTTTCCCAGAATGCACTGGACCACGTACTTTTGGGTGCTCCCTTGGAGGGCCAGATGGCCAGCGATTCTTTGGTTACTGGAGCGTGCTTTACCTGCGGACTGCAGTGGAATGGTGTCACTAGTTCAAGGGAGTTCTGGAGTTGCCTTTGGCTCTCAAAGGGGTCCCTTTGTCTGGGGGAACCGGTCTTTGGTCCGGGACATGTCACAATTGTGCAGCAGCATAGTGGTTATCACAGGTGCAGAGTATCATGGCTTTGTTTGGTGCAGGTCCTGAAGTCAGGTCTCTTCTTTGTCCTTTGTTGCAAGTCAAATCATATCTGAGGTTATGGTGCCAGGGATGCCCCTCAAATCCTAGATTTAGCGACATTAGGGGTGTGGGCACAGGTAGCCAATGGGCTACTAGCCCCAGCAGCTAATCCGCTCCTCAGATGACCACACCGGGGGTGTGTGTGCCACCTTTGCTACCCAGAACCCTCTATTCTGCACTTTTAAAAATGGCAGAAACCTTCCTTAGCTGTACAGACCTTGTTGCCCACCCTAGGGGTGTAGCTACCCTTCTGGTGGTGTACATCTCCTGACTATGTATTGTTCCCAACTACCCATGTAAAAATGTGCCTGGGGCAGGGAAATGGCTGTTTCCTCCTTTGGGAGGCAGCCTGGATGCATATCAGCGGTGATGTAAGCTTTGAAGCTCACTGCCTTGATGTGCCACTTCACTAGCCATCCTATCAGGCCAGGCCTTTGTTTCTGACTCCTAGGAGAATTCACACCTCCTGGCAGGGGGTCAGATTCCTGTCTTGGCGGCAGCAGCTGCAGGCTGTCAGACAGGGCACAGGAAAGGCTGGTGAAACCAGGTGGGCAACCTGTAAGGTAGGCACCTAGGTGCATGTCACACCAAACCCAACATGGGAATCATGTCAGGGGTGATGGGACAAGTTGTTTGATACCACCAAAAATGACTATTTTCAGATGGACTATAATGGAGCTGGCATTTTCGGGTGCCGGGTGCCAGCCTATGTTATCCTATGGCCCCCTGAACACTTACAGTAGCCCTTAATTGAAAGCAACTACTATAGTGACATATAATCTTGCACTTTTATGTCCAAACATTTAATAAATGGACCCTGCCTCCTGGGCTCAGGAGGCCTACCTTAGGGGTGACTAGCATATATTAAAAATAGTGCTTTGACCTTACCACACATGGTGAGGGCAAAGTCGAGTTTGAGCACTTTGAACTGCTCATTCAGTCTGCAATGGCAGGGCTGCTGTCATCTGTTTACTTGGGTCACTCAGGGTGGCACAATCAGCGTGTTAGAAGCAGGATTTCTGGTTGGCTAGGGCATGCGCCTAAGCAAGGCAGAAACCACCACTCTAGTCAGGGCAAGGGAGTTACACACTGAATAAAAACCCCTGCTCACCCCCTTGGTAGCTTGGCACGAGCAGTCAGGCTTATCCCAGAGGCAATGTGTAAAGCATGTGCGCAACACACACACACAGCAGCAACACACTAGGCACACCACAAAAGAAACTCCACACAAGGTTATATAAAAATAGCCTTTGTATTATCCAGAACACATTAGAATCATAATCACACATATACACTTTGCCAACTGGCACTAGGCAATATTTACAGGGGATTATATACAGGTGACAGGGCCAATCGGGCCACTGTCAGAATCATCACAAGCACAAGTAGTAAATGTAAAAACACCACCAGTAACTACTGGCAGAATACTGTACTCAGCAATAGCATGGGCGACATAAACACATTATATCTGCATCTCCTTAGGTCTAAAACATATTCGGAATAAACCACATTAGGCAATAAATCACCAGCATACACATCATCCTAAACACCATAAGCATAAACACCCTGGGCATGAATCCCATTAGCCTAAAACATAGTATGCCACCATCATATTAGGCATAAAACACATTATGCATAAGTCAGCAGTGCACCACAGTACACTGACCCGGTGCATACATCACCTTAGGGCCTTGCGCCATATCAGTACACCCATAAAGTGCACACAGCACCTTAGCGTAATCACTGAACTGACCCCAGGCCAACTGGCCTTTTACAGGGGCTCAAATGCCCTATGTCCTGCAAAGTCAGGGCTCAAAATGAGGCCTCTCGAATGGCCCCCTGGCTGCCTCGGCAGCAAAAACACAGTGCGCTTATGCGCTGGGGCGTGGGGTGCAACTCACCTCTTCCTTAATCAAAGAAATGGCCCCCAAACATTGCACCTGCCCACGCTCTCGCAGGGCAGCTGGGATCGGTGAAACAGGCACTGGCACCGTCGTGCCTCGTGAGCCTCAGGCACCGACAATGTGCCTCACAAAAATGGCTCTGAGGCGGGAAGTGACTCAAGGCAGCTGCCCACTACCATCCGGGGCAGCTGCTACTGCAGGGAAAATAGAGCCACCCTTCCCCCCACCTCTCCCACGGCCTCTCACCTGGGACAGGCACCGGCAATGTGCCTCGTCTGGTCCCGCTCTCGGCCTCTCCTGGTCTTCAGGCACCGGCAAGGTGCCGCAACAGGTCTCGCTCTTGGGACCTCTCCTGACTTCACCCGGTCCCTCTCCTGGGACACGGGACTTCAGCGTGGAGCCCGCGAGGCTCCGGACGGCTTCTGATGGCAGGCCCCGCCCACAGTCAGGCGGCGCTTGCCTGACTTCCTGGTTGCTGCTTGCAGTGGCGGCGACTCCCTTTTCTCGGCGGTGCAATGTGGGGTGGGCAACCGCTTTTTAAACAGGCAGCAATGAGGGGTGGGCTCCCGCAAAAGCGCACCGAAATGCGGGGTGGGCTCCCGCTCGATTGCCAAAACGCGGGGTGGGCTGCCGCTCGATAAATAAGCATAAATGCGGGGTGGGCTCCCGCAAAAAGCCAGCAATGCGGGGGAATCCCCACGTTGGGATTCCCTCAAAGCAGGTCACAGCTGCGAAGCTCGAGCGCTCTTCTCCAGGGGCAGGAATTCAGCACTCACGAGGCGCTAAGCCCACAGATTCAGGGTAAAGGCTGGGCCCAGGCAGGCCAGCTCACAGGGCCCTCCAGCAGGGAGGCAGTCCCTCGTGGCGGTTCCTCCTGGGGCCCAGCAGCAGCAAGTCCACAGGAAGCACAAAAGCACAACCTTTTCATGGGGTCACAGCCCCAGTACTTATACACCATTTCTCCTTTGTCTGCCCTTGGCACAGGGCTTGGGGGAACCAGCCTGTGCTGGTTCTGGGGGGTTTTGGAGCACTTTGTTGACAAGGCTCCTCTTCCCCTTTGTCAGGTGGGGGCTTGTCATCAGATACACCACAGGGGGGCGGAGCCAGCTTTCACCTAGGCAGGCACAGACCTGTTCAGGGTCAGGGTACTACTCCTCCCACTACTCCAAATGCAGATCCCCTATTCAGCCTAGCGCTGACTCACCCTGCCCTCCCTGGAGCCACACACACCTCACCAGCCCCTGTCACTCCAAAACCAGACATGCAATCCACATCAGGCAGGCAGACACATAGCACACAGAAATGCCAACTTCTAGAAGTGGCATTTCTAAAATAGTTATAATAAATCTGCGCACACCATTGCATAGCATTTATTATTATTATTCCAAACATACCAAACTAGACCACGCTGCTCCTCTCATATCAGGAATTGCCACTGAAACACTTATCAGGGAATCCCCAATGCATTCCTATGGGAGGGCATCCTCACAGCAGTGAGAAACCAAAATGGCTGTTTGTCACTACCAGGACATGTCACACACTTAAGGTACATGTCCTACCTTTTACCTACAATGCACTCTGTCCATAGGGCTAGCTAGGGCCTACCTTAAGGGTGACTGACATGCAGTAAAAAGGGGGTCATAGACATGGCACACACTTTAGGTGTCACGTCACAGCGGCAGTAACACTGCGCGCACAGGCCCTGCAATGTCAGAGGCCTGAGAGAGGTTTGAAAGGCTACTTTGGTGAGTGGCACAATCAGCGCTGCAAGCCCACCAGTAACATTTAATTTACCGGCCCTGGGTATCTGAGATACCACTTTACAAGGGACTGACAGGTAAATTAAATATTCCAAACAGGTGTAGACCAATCTTTATCATATTTATCACAGAGAGCACACGCACTTTACACTGGACAGCAGTGCTAAAGTGCCCAGAGTCCTAAAACCACCAACACCATGTCAGAAAAAAGGCTAGGAGGAAAGCAAAAAGTTCAGGGATGACCCTGAAAAAAGGGCCAAGTCCAACACAACCCCCTTCCAGCCAAAACGCAGGGTAGACTAATCACCACCTTGATGGGCTTCCCTGCTTTGGGCGATAGAACACGAATGCGGGACCGCAACTGCAGGGACACCTTCCAGTTCTACGCCACTCTGAACCCATGTGGTTCCCTCTGTCAAAGCTCCCAGGACCAACTAGGCTACCCCACTGGTACTCCCTACCTGTCCGCGGCCAGGACAAGGCCCTAGGCCATCCAGATGTCTCTGGTCCTCGCCAATCCACAGAGTGGGGGGCAGTAGCCCCTTGCACATAGTAACCATTCTCCACGCTTTCTCTCATCAGTGCAGTTCTAAACTGCCACTGATCCTCCAACCTAGGGTCCGCACCCTCAAGCTGGCGAGAAGTCACGGGCGAGGTTCTCCTCCCCTACCTCTGCTTCTGGGGTTCCACACTCTCCTCCTATGAGAGGCAACCTCAGAACACAACTCACCCACCAGTTCAGGGCCTTGACCCTGCAACTGATCTACCAACCTGGGATCTAAACCCTCAGTTTGCACCGGGGTCAGAGGCGAGGACTCCCTCCCTCTGCACCCCCTTCCAGAGTTCTGCACCCTCCCAACTGGTGTGGTACCCCTAGAAACTACATCGGTCAGGACACTGCTTACAGTTGTCCTTCCCTCCAGGTCAGGCATAACCTGTACCTGGCCTCCCAGCCCAGGGACTGAACCCTGAGGTTGAGCACTTGCCCTGCGCACCAGGACTTCCTTGGGAGCACACATGCCCCCCCGAGGGTAACACATAACTCATGTGTCGTGTGACAGTCTGCCTGGCGCAGATCTCCCGACCCCTGTCCATCTGACAGTGCATGAAGATCCCCCAGGACAGAAGTGGTGTCACCATGGTCATTTCTTGGAGACTCAGCCCTTCTGGCTGGCCCCTGACCCACTGGTTCTTCCACTGGGGACTCTTTCCCCCTCTCACCCTTCAATCTGGACTTCTGCACCCTCCACTTAGGAGTGGCACTGCCAGACACCAGAACTGATGGAGGCCTGCTTACAGAAACTCCAAGATCTCCTGACACTAGGAGAGCCCCCTCAACGGGCGGCCCATCAGGACAGACTAGGCTCCCTACCTGGTGTTCTTCTAAGGAACCATCCAGGCCCTGAGACGGAGGTTGGGCACTATCGGGACACATCCCAGTCTCACTCCTTCTCCTCAAAGACAGGACGTGAGGCCCTATACCCCTCCCACTACAACAGGACCTAGCTGGGCTACTCTGAACCTCTTCCACCACTCTGGGCTGGAAGATACCTGAGCCACTCCTCTTAGGGTCACTCCCCAATGCCTCTTCAGAACCTCTGGTAACCACCCAGAGGTCTGCCTCCCGTGCAAGCTCCCTGGGATCAGAGAACTCACACTCCAACAGGTGTTGGCGCAACCCCGGAAAACAATTAATGAACATGTGCTCTCTGACAACCAGATTGAACAGCCCTTCAAAATCATTTGATGTGCTACCCATCACCCAATCCTCCAGTGCATCACAACACACATCCACAAACTCCCCCCAAGACTGGTGAGACAGTTTTCTACTGTCCCTGAACCTCAACCTGTACCCCTCTTCCTGGGAACCAGGCATCATACTCTGGGATCTGGGAATGGGACTTCCTGCACTGGACTCCATATTGCTGCCACCACTGGACCCCACCCTCACTGGTGAATCCAGACAACTAAAACTGCACTCAGGGGATAATCTACCCTCCAGAGCTAGTTTCTCCCTGGTGAAGGCCCTCTCTGCCTCCGCCATCCTCTCCTGCGCTAGGACCCTCTCAGTCTCTAGCTTTTCTTTTCAAGGCCCAACGCCTTGAGACTCAACTCCTGGGCCAACAAGGCCTTTTTCTCCTCGAAGGCTAACTTCCTATGCTCCAACTCCAGTTTCTGAGCCTCCATATTCTCATGGGTCTCCTTCTGGAGCTTCTGTAAAACCAGCTCATGCTCCCTTTCTTCCCTCCTACCTACCCACTCCTCTGGGGACAGGGAAAGGGATGGAGCACTACTCCGGCACTGGACCCAGCAAGGGACTTCCTCTCTTTGGTGTCCCCCCTACCTACTGGCTTCCCTGCCCTGTCATCTTCTTCAGACTCTTCAGGGTTACCCTCATAACCCCCCAATACCCATTCGTTATCTTGCCACCAGAGTAGAGTTTCCTGAAGGTCTAGCTGGGTCTCTGACCCACTAATTTCTATGAATCTCTCCTCACAGAAATCCATTTACTCCCCCTACTGTATTTGAACAGATCATAAAACCTAAAGGTAGATTTCATTTTGGCAAGGCACTAAGACAACAAGTGCGACACGAGGGACCTAGGTGCAAGAGCTGAAGCAGGAATACACAATTCAAAAATGACACTTTGAAGGAGAAATAAAACTCAGGAAAAATAATCCCCAAACATGTGATTCTCTAAATCCAGAGTTTGTAGTGCAACCAGTTGTCGCTGTGGTACTACAGAAACGCAAGTCCTATCCACACCGCTGACAACCAATGTTAGAAAAGGGATTTCTGGTTGGCTAGGGCATGCGCCTAAGCCAGGCAGAAACCACCACTCTAGTCAGGGCAAGGGAGTTACACACTGAAGATAACCCCTGCTCCCCCCCTTGGTAGCTTGGCACGAGCAGTCAGGCTTATCCCAGAGGCAATGTGTAAAGCATTTGCGCAACACACACACACACAGCAGCAACACACTAGGCACACCACAAAAGAAATTCCACACAAGGTTATATAAAAATAGCCTTTGTATTATCCAGAACACATTAGAATCATAATCACACATATACACTGTGCCAACTGGCACTAGGCAATATTTACAGGGGATTATATACAGGTGACAGGGCCAATCGGGCCACTGTCAGAATCATCACAAGCACAAGTAGTAAATGTAAAAACACCACCAGTAACTACTGGCAGAATACTGTACTCAGCAATAGCATGGGCGACATAAGCGCATTATGTCTGCATCACCTTAGGCCTAAAACATATTAGGAATAAACCACATTAGGCAATAAATAACCAGCATACACATTATCCTAAACACCATAAGCATAAACACCCTGGGCATGAATCCCATTAGCCTAAAACATAGTATGCCACCATCATATTAGGCATAAAACACATTATGCATAAGTCAGCAGTGCACCACAGTACACTGACCCAGTGCATACATCACCTTAGGGCCTTGCGCCCTATCAGTACACCCATAAAGTGCACACAGCACCTTAGCATAATCACTGAACTGACCCCAGGCCAACTGGCCTTTTACTGGGGCTCAAATGTCCTATGTACCGCAAAGTCAGTGCTCAAAATGAGGCCTCTCGAATGGCCCCCTAGCTGCCTCAGCAGCGAAAACACAGTGCGCAGATGCGCAGGGGCGTGGGGTGCAACTCACCCCTTCCTTAATCAAAGAAATGGCCCCCAAACGTTGCAGCTGCCCGCGCTCTCGCAGGGCAGCTGGGATCGGTAAAACAGGCACTGGCACCGTCGTGCCTCGTGAGCCTCAGGCACCGACAATGTGCCTTGCAAAAACGGCTCTGGGGCGGGAAGTGACTCAAGGCAGCTGCCCACTACCATCCGGGGCAGCTGCTACTGCGGGGAAAATAGAGCCACACTTCCCCCCATCTCTCCCACGGCCTCTCACCTGGGACAGGCACCGGCAATGTGCCGCGGCTGGTCCCGCTCTCGGGACCTCTCCTGACTTCACCCGGTCCCTCTCCTGGGACACAGGACTTTTGCGTGGAGCCCGCGAGGCTCCGGACGGCTTCTGACTGCAGGACCCGCCCACAGTCAGGCGGCGCTTGCCTGACTTCCTGGTCGCTGCTTGCAGCGGCAGCGGCTCCCTTTTCTCTGCGTTGCAATGCGGGGTGGGCACCCGCTTTTTAACGAACCTCAAATGCGGTGTGGGCACCCGATTTTTGAACAGGCATCAATGCGGGGTGGACTCTTGCAAAAGCGCACCGAAATGCGGGGTGGGCTCCCGCTCGATTGGCAAAACGCGGGGTGGGCTCCCGCTCGATAAATAAGCATAAATGCGGGGTGGGCTCCTGCAAAAAGCCAGCAATGTGGGGGAATCCCCACGTCGGGATACCCTCTAAGCAGGTCACAGCTGCGAAGCTCCAGTGCTCTTCTCCAGGGGCAGGAATTCAGCGCTCACGAGGCGCTAAGCCCACAGATTCAGGGCAAAGGCTGGGCCCAGGCAGGCCAGCTCACAGGGCCCTCCAGCAGGGAGGCAATCCCTCGTGGCAGTTCCTCCTGGGGCCCAGCAGCAGCAAGTCCACAGGAAGCACAAAAGCACAACCTTTTCATGGGGTCACAGCCCCAGTACTTATACACCATTTCTCCTTTGTCTGCCCTTGGCACAGGGCTTGGGGGAACCAGCCTGAGCTGGTTCTGGGGGGTTTTGGAGCACTTTGTTGACAAGGCTCCTCTTCCCCTATTCTCAGGTGGGGGCTTGTCATCAGACACACCACAGGGGGGCGGAGCCAGCATTCACTTAGGCAGGCACAGACCTATTCAGGGTCAGGGTACTACTCCTCCCACTACTCCAAATGCAGATCCCCTATTCATCCTAGCGCTGACTCACCCTGCCCTCCCTGGAGCCACACACACCTCACCAGCCCCTGTCACTCCAAAACCAGACATGCAATCCACATCAGGCAGGCAGACACATAGCACACAGAAATGCCAACTTCTAGAAGTGGCATTTCTAAAATAGTTATAATAAATCTGCGCACACCATTGCGTAGCATTTATTATTATTATTCTAAACATACCAAACTTGACCACGCTGCTCCTCTCATATCAGGAATTACCACTGAAACACTTATCAGGGAATCCCCAATGCATTCCTATGGGAGGGCATCCTCACAGCAGTGAGAAACTAAAATGGCTGTTTGTCACTACCAGGACATGTCACACACTTAAGGAACATGTCCTATCTTTTACCTACAATGCACTCTGTCCATAGGGCTAGCTAGGGCCTACCCTAGGGTTGACTGACATGCAGTAAAAGGGGGGTTACAGACATGGCACACACTTTAGGTGTCATGTCACAGCGGCAGTAACAATGCGCGCACAGGCCCTGCAATGTCAGAGGCCTGAGACAGGTTTGAAAGGCTACTTTGGTGGGTGGCGCAATCAGCGCTGTAAGCCCACCAGTAGCATTTAATTTACCGGCCCTGGGTATCTGAGATACCACTTTACAAGGGACTGACAGGTAAATTAAATATTCAAAACAGGTGTAGACCAATCTTTATCATATTTATCACAGAGAGCACACACACTTTACACTGGACAGCAGTGCTAAAGTGCCCAGAGTCCTAAAACCACCAACACCATGTCAGAAAAAAGGCTAGGAGGAAAGCAAAAAGTTCAGGGATGACCCTGAAAAAAGGGCCAAGTCCAACACAATATCCTTCCAGCCAAAACGCAGGGTAGACCAATCACCACCTTGATGGGCTTCCCTGCTTTGGGCGATAGAACACAGATGCGGGACCGCAGCTGCAGGGACACCTTCCAGTTCTATGCCACTTTGAACCCATGTGGTTCCCTCTGTCAAAGCTCCCAGGACCAACTCGGCTACCCCACTGGTACTCCCTACCTGTCCGCGGCCAGGACAAGGCCCTAGGCCATCCAGATGTCTCTGGTCCTCGCCAATCCACAGAGTGGGGGGCAGTAGCCCCTGGCACATAGTAACCATTCTCCACTCTTTCTCTCATCAGTGCAGTTCTAAACTGCCACTGATCCTCCAACCTAGGGTCCGCACCCTCAGGCTGGCGAGAAGTCATGGGCGAGGCTCTCCTCCCCCTACCTCTGCTTCTGGGGTTCCGCACTCTCCTCCTATGGGAGGCAACCTCAGACCAGTTCAGGGCCTTGACCCTGCAACTGATCTATCAACCTGGGATCTAAACCCTCAGTTTGCACCGGGGTCAGAGGCGAGGACTCCCTCCCTCTGTACCCCCTTCCAGAGTTCTGCACCCTCCCAACTGGAGTGGTACCCCTAGAAGCTACATCGGTCAGGACACTGCTTACAGTTGTCCTTCCCTCCAGGTCAGGCATACCCTATACCTGGCCTCCCAACCCAGGGACTGAACCCTGCGGTTGAACACTTGCCCGGCGCACCAGGACTTCCTTGGGAGCACACATGCCCCCGAGGGTAACACATAACTCATGTGTCGTGTGACAGTCTGCCTGGCGCAGATCTCCCGACCCCTGTCCATCTGACAGTGCATGAAGATCCCCCAGGACAGAAGTGGTGTCACCATGGTCATTTCTTGGAGACTCAGCCCTTCTGGCTGGCCCCTGACCCACTGGTTCTTCCACTGGGGACTCTTTCCTCCTCTCACCCTTCAATCTGGACTCCTGCACCCTCCACTTAGGAGTGGCACTGCCAGACACCAGAACTGATGGAGGCCTGCTTACAGACACTGGTTCTGGGGGGTTTTGGAGCACTTTATTGACAAGTCTCCTCTTCCCCTTTGTCAGGTGGGGGCTCGTCATCAGACACACCACAGGGGACGCAGCCAGCATTCACCTAGGCAGGCACAGACCTATTCAGGGTCAGGGTACTACTCCTCCCACTACTCCAAATGCAGGTCCCCTATTCAGCCTAGCGCTGACTCACCCTGCCCTCCCTGTAGCCACACACACCTCACCAGCCCCTGTCACTCCAAAACCAGACATGCAATCCACATCAGGCAGGCAGACACATAGCACACAGAAATGCCAACTTCTAGAAGTGGCATTTCTAAAATAGTAATAATAAATCTGCGCACACCATTGCGTAGCATTTATTATTACTATTCCAAACATACTAAACTTGACCACGCTGCTCCTCTCATATCAGGAATTACCACTGAAACACTTATCAGGGAATCCCCAATGCATTCCTATGGGAGGGCAGCCTCACAGCAGTGAGAAACCAAAATGGCTGTTTGTCACTACCGGGACATGTCACACACTTAAGGTACATGTCCTACCTTTTACCTACAATGCACCCTGCCCATAGGGCTATCTAGGGCCTACCTTAGGGGTGACTGACATGCAGTAAAAGGGGGGTCACAGACATGGCACACACTTTAGGTGTCACGTCACAGCGGCAGTAACACTGCGCGCACAGGCCCTGCAGGCAGGTTTGAAAGGCTACTTTGGTGGGTGGCGCAATCAGCGCTGCGAGCCCACCAGTAGCATATAATTTACTGGCCTTGGGTATCTGAGATACCACTTTACAAGGGACTGACAGGTAAATTAAATATGCCAAACAGGTGTAGACCAATCTTTACCATATTTATCACAGAGAGCACACGCACTTTACACTGGACAGCAGTGCAAAAGTGCCCAGAGTCCTAAAACCACCAACACCATGTCAGAAAAAATGCTAGGAGGAAAGTAAAAAGTTCAAGGATGACCCTGCAAAAATGGCCAAGTCCAACACAGTGCTTCTGGCCATGGTGACCCATTTGACTCTCATGCCTTGGGTACCACTGGTATCACTTACCAGGGACTTATAAGGGTGTTAAAGTTCTTGCCAATTTGGGTTACCAATTTGAATGTATCAGATTTTGGGAGAGAGCACTGGCACTGGGGCCTCATAACCATCAGTATTGGGGCAGAAATGTGAGGATGACCATACAAACTCATTTCAAGAGCCAGCAGAAGCTTCTTATCCTCCAAGGACTGTTCAGCCTTTCTCTCCTCTGTTGCCAATATCAACTTGGCCAGCTGCTGCCTGAGGTTCCTCTAAGCACTCCTGTTCCTCATGGGACAGGCTGAGGGGATATAAACTGTTCTAGGCAGGGAACTTTGCTCCTATAGGCAGGTGTTTCCTCCTCTTCCTGCTCCTGCTGCACCTTTGGGCCTGTCTCAATGCCATGTCCTTCCCCATCCTCATCCTCACTCTCCACATTCACTTCCTCCTTTTCAGAGTCATTGTCCTCCTGCTCTCTGATTGCAGGTTGCATATTGTGGACCTCATCATAGGCTCTGAGGGTTGTTTGAAAGTCCACATTTGTGGCCCCCTTTTCCACAGGTAACCCACTCTCCTCGCAAAGCTTCCTCAACTCTGCCATCTTGAGATTGTAAATGATGCTAAGTTTAAACTATCTTCTTGAACAGGTAAAACATGTGGAGTAAATGTGAGGCAGGAATTATATTTAGAAAAGGAAAAAAATATAGCCAATCAAGGAGAATTTAAAAAAAGAAGTACAAACGTTGAGGTTTGCAAGGGATTCTGACTAACAGAACCTGGTGGGAGGCACACAAGTCACCCCATCCTGTATTCCCTTTGGTGTCTAGTTTTCAAAAATGTACAGGTATGCTAGGTTTCCCTAGGTGCCGGCTGCGATAGGGCCCAAAATCCACAGGTATGCACATTGCGAAAGAAAAGTCTGTGCTTAGTGGGCTTTCTGCCGCCCTGGGTGTGAGTGGGAGCTGCCCCGATATGCCCCCAAAGGGGGGCAGAAAGACTGTGGCTATATTTTTTAGGGGGTGGGGACATTGGTATGCCCATTCTGGGCAGTCCCCACCCCAACGTATAAAAAAGCCCCAGGGGGCAGATCAGGGGCTACTGCCCCCATCTGCCTCCTAGGGGGCATAAAGACTGTGGCATTTTTTGGGGGGTGGTGGGGGCATTGGCATGCCCATTCTGGGCAGTCCCCACCCCTGAATTTTGAAAAAAAGAATTCCCTGAAGCCTATTTGGCTTTCTGCCCCCCCTGGAGGGTAGATAAGGGACTATTGCACCTATCTGCCTCCGGGGGGCAGAAAGACTGTGGCAATTTGTTTTGGGGTGGGGCATTGGCATGACCATTCTGGGCAGCCCCCACCCCTATGTATAAAAAAAGTAATAATTCCTGGTGCCTACTGGGCTTTCTGCCCCCTCGGTGGGCATATCAGGGTCTACTGCCCCCATCTGCCCCATGGGGTGGCAGCAAGACTGTGGCATTTTTGGGGGGGAGGGGGCATTGGCATGCCCATCTTGGGCAGCCCCCAAACCCTAAATCAAATTTAAAAAAATCCCTGGCTTCTAGTGGGTTTTCTGCCCCCCAGGGGGCAGATTAGGGGATACTGCCACATCTGCCCCCAGGCAGGGCAGAAAGACTGGAATTTTGCTGAGGAGGGGTGGAGGCATTGGCATGCCCATCTTGGGCAGCCTCCACCCCTAAATCAAATTTAAAAAAAAATTCCTGGCTTCTAGTGGGCTTTCTGCCCACCCGGGGGTTATATTGGCGGCTACTGCCCTACCTGCCCCCCAGGGGGGCAGAAAGATTGGAATTTTGCTGGGGGGGGTTGGCATTGTCATGCCCATCTTGGGCAGCCCCATCCACTATAGAAATACAAAAAAAATCCCTGGATCTAGTGGGCTTTCTGCCCCCCAGGGAGGGCAGAAAGACTGGGATTTTGCTGAGGGGGTGGGAAACCTAAATGACATTTTTTTTAAATCCATGGCTTCTAGTGGGCTTTCTGCCTCCCCGTGGGGCCAAGATTGGGGGCTACTGCCCCCATATGCCCCCAGGGGGGACAGAAAGGCTGAATTGCCCCCAAAGAAATTGGAGGTAGCAAAGGCCCTTGCCCAAGGGGCTACTCCCCCTACCTGGTGTCTAGTGAGTGGATCCCTACTTGGGGATCACCCTCCTGGGGCAATCCCCAAGCAGGGATCCACTAGGGAGGGGTACCATTGGAAAGGGGAGATTCTCCCCTTTCCAATGATACCTCTCCTGACTTTCTACATGCTCAGGGGGCTGAGATAGCTCCCTGAGCACGTAGAAAGTGAACCTGAAATGAGCCTGTTGGTTCATTTCAGTTTCGGTTTCTATGAAATGACGTCAGTGCGACATGCGCACTGATTGTCATTTCACAGAAACCACATAGACAGCCTCGGGAGCTGGGGAAGCTCTTCTCCAGCTCCTGAGGATGTTGTGGGGAAAAATAAATCCCTCTGGTGCCCGCACCAGAGGGATTTCCGTGCCTTGTGTCAGGGCGGCCGGGAGCCATACTGAGCACACAAGCACCGTGGCTCAGGGCAGCTCCCGGCCGTCCTGAGCACCCAAAGAGTTAAGTATTTATGCAGTACACAACAATAATACAGTAAAAACACAACTCAAGAAAAATCCCAAACCAATTTAGAAAGTACAGTAAATCAGTAGAACCATAGATATCCAATTTTAAAGTTTTTGGAAAAAATAGAGCGTAAAAGCACAAAGCACAGCTCACGGTCATTTAGACTGGTGGAAGTCACAAGTTCAGGCTGACCGCAAAGGAGCATGGTTCCGATATAGAGAGAAGGCTAAGCCTACTAAAAAGTCACCTTCTCAAGTCCATTGCAAAGATTTCTATTTGCGTTGGAGGAGGCCACAAAGAGGAGACTTTCGTCATGACGAGACAGTCGAGTGTCGCAGATGGTCATTGCTGTAGGGCGATGATCTGGTCGTCGCTGGAGCTTTGCTTGGTGGTCAGTGCAGGCTGTAATTGCTGTGGCAGGTCTTGCGATGCTGGTCATCACAGATGGTCTCTGTCAGCCCAAACATCAGGTCTCACAAGAGTTTTGAGTTGATGGTTGTCACGGCTGGCAGAGTTTTGCCCTGCACGGCCCTATTCTTAGTTGTAAGGACCCAAACTTAAGGATTTTCACATTTTTATCTGTAGACAAGTTTCCATTGATGCCAGCCAGGTTATGGGGGGAACCTTTTGAGGATCAGGACTTACTCTTGCAGAATCCAGCAGCAGGGCTCTGGCAGGTCCAAGAAGGTTCAGTTGCAGCTGGTCAGCCTGGCAGTCGCAGGGTGGCCTCTGGAAGCTGTTTATGTCCATGTAGCTAATGCAGGAGGTCATCCAATCTTTCTTCAGACAGCAAGGCATTAATTCAAGCAGTTGGACAGTCCTCTGATAGCAGGACTGTCCTTTTTCAATCTTTATTAGGTCCAGGAGAGTTCTCAAAAGTGGTTCTGAAGGCCATCTTTTTATACCTGGTGCCAGCCTTTGTGTGGGAGGATTTCCCTGATCTACCCCCCAAATTGGTTCTGGTCAGTCCTTCCCTTCCATTGGTCCAGGCTCCAAACTGGGTAGGTTGACAAAAGGCAGGGCAATCCTGATTACAGAGTCCTTTGTGGGTCCTGTAGACAAAGCAATTGGAAGTATAGGTGGGGCTGGGTACAGCCTCTCCCCAGCCATCCTGTCATGATGACCCATCCTGTTTACACCTAAGCCTCTTTTGTCTCACTGTGTTGAAATATTACACAAACCCTAACAGCAGAGCCATTCAGATTCAGGTGAACCATGACACTGGCATAAAGGCACCCTTGGTTGGGATAAGAAAATGTCAATTTTCTAAAACTGGCATTTTCAGAATTGTAGCTTACCATCTGACATCACCATTAAAGAGGATTTTAAATTAAAATTTATTTATGAGTAAAAGTATATCTCTATCTGCTCCCAATCTTAGGTTAGTACTTACTAAGTGCAAAAAGGTAACCCAATGTTAGTAAGATGCCAAGGGTGTCAGGTGGAGGAGGAATTATGTAAGTCCTACCCAAGTAATAGGTCTCACAATCCTGTAAGGTCAAACACACAGTTTCAGTGATTTAAACCTGAGTTCAAACTATGGAATCTATGGCACAGAGCAGCCAGGCTTTTTTTTTTATTTTTAATCCTCATCTCACCATTCAGCGTCTGCAACTTTGACTAGAAGCCTTTTATGGATCCTAGGCACCCCAAGCTTCTACCACTGCATTGGCAGTAGGCCTAACCAGGCCAGCTTCTTCGTACGAAACTTGGTGTAATCATAGGACCGGGGTTATCTGACCAACCCCATCTCTCTACTCCATACAGCAAACTGAAACCAGATGTTTGAGATGTCATTATTTAAGTACCCCTGATCCAGACGTGCCATAGCAAGTGCTGCTTTCACCCAATCTTCATAGCGTGGGGGCAGTGGATCTTTCCATAGTTTACATATCTCCCTTCGGGCAATAAGAACTAGATATAGTAGCAAACCTCTTTGTATTGGCTGCAAAAGATTCAACACTTCAAAGTCCATACCAAAAATTACTATAGTAAGGTTCACATTAATCTTGACTTTGAAAATGGCTCCAAGAGCATGCTCCACATCCCTCCAAAACCCACTTAGTTTGCAACATTCATAAAATATATGTATATCATCCGCTTTAGAACAGTCACATCTCGGACATTTAGAAGAGGTTAAGGGAGCAAATCTAGCAATTTTCACAGGGGTATAGTAAAGTCTGTTGACTACGAAAAAATGATTCTTTTTTAATGATGCCGGCCTAACAGATTTGTATAAAGTTTGCAATGATAAATCGAAAAGATCTTCCGCCTTAGAGTCCAAGAGTGACTGGTTCCAAATGGCAAACTGTGGGGGGAGTTCTGCAATATCTGCCTCAAGAAGTTTCCTATACCAAAGAGCAACCTCCTTCTTTTTAGACTTTGGATTTTGAAGTAAGCTCTCCGTTTCCCAATCGCCACAGGTTGACTCCTTTTCAGCTGCATACCAAGAAACCAATTGTATATATTTAAATTTAGAAAAGGAATTGGCTATTTTAATTCTCAATAGCTCCCACGGAAGAACTCCCTCCGAGGATACAAGGTCTGACCAGATCAAAAGACCAGCCCTTTTGATTGGCAGCGCAAGACTATCATCCAAGCAGGCTGGCGTTCCGGGGGAGTCCCATATTGGGGCAAAATCAGAGTAATACCCAACTCCCCATCTTTGTCTAACCCTGTACCACACGTGGAGGGCAGCCCTTAAAACTTTCAGGCGAACTTTTTTTAAAAACCTAGGTCCCCCATATTTGTATAAAAACCCTTTGCCCCCGCCCTCAACTATAGCCATTTCTCTCAATATCTTCCCCCAATTAGATTCCGCAGGTGTTGTCAACAACATGCGTATGTTTTTAAATTGAAACGCTAAAGAGTACCAAGCAATGTCCGGAAGAGCGAGACCCCCTTTCAAAAGCCTGCGTCTCAGTTTTTTCCAAGAAAGCCTTGCACTCTTGTTAGACCATATGAAACTCCCTATTTTACCTTGAATCTTACCAATCTCTTTACCAGGGAATTCGAGAGGAATGGCATTAAAGAGGTATGTTAACTTTGGTAGAATGACCATTTTAACCAAATTAACCCTACCATAAATAGTCAGGGAGCCTCCGCGGTTATATTGTTAAACGGAGTGTTAACGGCTGGTTTTTCTATTTCCAGGGGAACGAGGCAAGGCTGTCCCATCTCGCCTTTATTGTTTGATCTGTATATAGAGCCCCTAGCTCAAGCTTTAAGATTGGATGATCAAATTACTCCTTTTAGTTTCCATGGATATGGCAGTAAACTAGCTTTATACGCTGATGATCTGTTATTATACACCAATAACCCAGCGGAGGTACTCCCAAGGGTGGAAACCCTTATGGAGGAATTCGGCTCGTACTCTGGGTATCTTTTAAACTCCTCTAAAACAGATGTGATGTGCTGGAACATCAATAATTGGGAAGGCAGATTGAGCAAACAATTTAGGTACTTGGGAATAATCATCGTAAACCATTTAGACGATATCCCTTTGATTAATCTTAAAAAGGTGGCTAAAGAGGTTGACCACCTTTTTACTAGATGGAAAAATCTCCCATTGACTATTTATGGAAGGGTTAATTTGGTTAAAATGGTCAGAGCAGCCAGGCTTAACTTAGGAATATGTGCAGAGTGCTGCCCAAAACTAAAGCAACACAAAAGTAAAAAATACAACTCTATAAAAATCCCACAGCAAACTCTTAACATTAAATCATTTAAGGTAAGACCAGTGAGAATTGGCAATAAGAGTGATGATGTATTCAAGGTGGAACAATTCAGCACTGACAAAGCAATCTCAGTGGGAGTTAATGGCTATGGGAGCACTGTTTGTGTCCAAGATGGGCTGGCTAACAAATCTGCCCTTGCATTAGTAATGACATAAGCAACCTACCTGGATCCCAGATGATTCCAAAGGGGGGCGACGCTAGTTCCCGAATCCTCACAAGACTTGCCCTCGGTTTACCGAAGGAGACACTGTTCCGGTGGCAAATCCCAGGGAGAAGTGGGTTGGGATGGAGAGAGTGTGTAGAGTCAAAGATGCTGTGGCTCGTCTAACCAACAGCAACACTGCAGCAGGCATTCACACCAGTCTGATAAATGGCACTGGCAGATATTGTACCTATAAACAAACAAATAATAAGGCTTTAGTCTAATATTAACTCTATCTCTTAAGGTATGACCTCACAAAATCTTTTCAAATCTCAACCAACCTTTAGTTTTGTTGTTGTTTTGTTTTCATTTAGATTGTCCATAGAGGCTCCTTTATAAAAAAAATTCGAAGCTGTAGTGAGTATGATTTCAGCATCAAACCCACAAGCAAATTTAGATGGGGTTAGCTTCACCCAAGTCCGATGTTGCAACTGAGCTCAGCGTGTAGTAAAATCAAGTCGGTTAATGCATCTCTCCTTTTCTTCTTGCTCTTTTTTCCATCCAGGTGGAAGACTAATGCGGGATGTTCTTTGCAGTGAGGTCGAAGCGGGAGGGTCAAGGGAGCCAACAAGACAGAGACTTGGAAGCCAGAAAACAGGTAAGTGGTAGACGAAGAGGCTATGCGAAGGAGAGAAGTGTGGACGATCTTTAAATAAGACTGCTTTAGAAAGTTCATAAAGGTCACATTCTAATTGTTTGTAACAAGGAACAGGTGCAGATAATTAACTTGATGAGGCTACCTTCTAGAAGGTGCTTTAGAATGTTCACAAAGGTCTCATTCAAATTGCTTATAGCAAGGAACAGGTGCAGGGGATTAATTTGATGAGGGCTGTCTTCTGGAAGGTTCACGTTGAGGTCATCTATACCGGTAGCTTGATGCTTATTCTGGTGGATTTTCTGAATGTTTCCGTGGCATCTGAAACCTGACTTTGCATATACATTTTAAAACATTTGTAAAAGCTATTAAGCCTTTTAAAACAAACCGGGGAACACCAGCTGCAGCTAGCTATTACAAACAGCATGCAATATGGTCAAAGTCAGGGTACAAGACGTTTATTCATTCATAAGTGTTGGGAGGAATTATTTGAGTCATGCCAGTATATTGTGATAGTCAAGAGAGGTGAGCTGTGGCAGGAATCCTGACAGCCGCCCCTCCCGAAGGAAGTCTTACAGGTCATGGTATGGTGGGGTGGAGGGCATGAATTTGTCTCACCAGCCGGGGGGGCATGAACAGAGGAGGCCGGTTCCCCCGAACGCTCTGAAGGGTCATAATCCTTCCAATCTATAAGGTAATATAGTTTTCCCTGAGATCGTTTAGAGTCCAGGATATGGTGAACTTCGTACTCTTGTTGGCCATTAACCAGAATGGGTGAGTGTGGGGTATCTTTTCTTGTGGCGTGGTAGTATGGCTTGATCAGTGAAACGTGAAACACTAGGTAGATAGTGTATTCAGGGGGAGGCCGTAACTTGATGGTGGCTGGATTAATTTTGTTGATAATGTCATAAGGACCTATAAACTGTGATTGTAGCTTCCTTGGGCATTCTAGTTATAGGCGTTGTATTGATAACCATAGCCTGTCCCCTTCCTTGTATAATAGTGCTGGGGCTCTATGCTTGTCAACTTGTGCCTTCATGACCAATTTGGTTTTTGCTAAACTTGTCCTAGCGTGTTTTTTAATCTCATGGAGTTGTTTTAATCTTTCAGGTCTTGACCCTGCTCCAATGGGAACAGTCAGGCCGGCCTGCCAGGCTTTTTACGTCCCTGAACCACGACTAGTTTTGCCCTAGTTGAGGCTCAAAATTCAGGTATATCTTGGTTCCACTGACTTGCATATGGCTGCGTCCAAAATTAGGTGGCCTGGTGTGCAAAAAAACAATGGTCTGGGATGTGGCTCTGAGTAATTACCAGGGAATGAGATTAATTCAAGCAGTCCATCTATCATTTTTTTCATATTTTTATCTGTCTTTCAGTTTGTTCCTACTTTATGGATTTTTACCCTGTGTATATAATTCTTCAATCAATAATGTCTTGGAAATGTGAACTTTTTTTATTGAAGCAAAAATTATTTATATTTCAGTCAACTGTGTTGAATGTAGGGGGGTGCCTCATGCGGAGGACTATTCTACAAATAGCAGTACCTGAATTTGACGATTACTGCCTAAGTATGTTGCTTTATTTAATAAGAATACTACCTTGGAGTTTCAAGGCAAGGGTGGTCACCAACTATAGCAAATGTTGAGGTAATGTCTGTTAAAATGGAATGAAGTTTACAACCAATAAAAGACCTCTGATAAGTCGTCTGTAATTATTCATATTTGTTTGTGGAGTAGGCTGTCATTGTAGTCCTTTTTCTATGTCAACGACAGCTGTCAAATAGCCCTACTTTTTATGTCGATGGTTGCTGCAAACTATAGTCCTACTTCTATGTCTATGGCCTGTCCCATTTTTTAGTTTTGAGCATCTGGTCACCCTACAAAAATGTAACAGCTAAGGGACTTTCATTAGTGTCCTGGAATCAGCAGGGGCACATAAACTTAAAGACGATACAAGCCTAATTGGATGGGTCAATGGATTCTCAGTAATTTGCCTGCAGGTAACCTGGATAAGGGATGAGATTGAATTACCAGATTTCATTTCAATGGCAAAGCTTGCAGTGAGATTTTCAGAAGATGGTCACCTACCGGGAGGATTTGCCACCTATATTTCAACACAAGTGAAATTCTCCTGATCCCCAGTCATGATTCTATCAAATTGCATTATAGTATCTGAAATAACTTTTCATAATAAGGTAGGAGCTCTTCTCTACAATGCACACATTCCACCTGATCCGGTAAGGAAAAGACTTACTTAGAACACAATATTTCTACATCTAAGAAATCATCAAATAAGATTTACGGACCACAAAGTCCTTGTTACTGGGGATCTAAACAAGGTGGTGTTCCTAGAATCATTGCAATCTCTGGCCCGTAATGAATTAGGCAATCTCTATTACATTCCAAACATGATATTTGATCCAGTGAAGCAAAATGGCAACATTGACCAGTTTTGGACACCGTTATTTGATTAGGGACTAAGACATTTGAAGGGTTGCTTTAAACAGGACATACCAGCTAAATCATCCCATCTGACAAGTCACTCATCAAAAATCTTAAATTACACACTGGTCACCCCTTGCCTAATAGAGGAAATAGAATCTTTTCAGAATGCCCACAGCGACCATTATTACCAAGTTCTCAAAATGAACTGGATCCGGAACTTAATGATAATCACAAAACAATCTTGTCAGTGCAAAATAAAATGGCATATGCATTCTCAAATAAAATATCAAGTATGGAAACAGGCCAAAGGCAACATTCTCCTCACTAAAACAGTCCAGATGAATGTAGAGAACTAAATTAATTCTAGATGGGCCAAAACTAGGAAATCATTAGTAGATTACAAGCAATGCTCGGAACACTGAAGAGGACCGGTGATATGGGGCACAGGTGAGAAAATAAAAAATGCAACAGCCACCACCTGGTACATGACTGAGTTAAGAGATCTCCACAAGGAAATAAATTAAACAGACAACAACAGAAATGTGGAGTGAGTACTGAAAAATATACATGCAAACAGCAACTAACAAAAATCTATAAATCCAAATGCTGGAAAGCGAAAGCAGAATTCAAAGCCAGGAGATGACTTGGCATAAATAATTGGGTTCACACTAGGGACTCCAAGGCATTGTGTAAGCTAATACATAAATTAAGTTCACCTGAGCCTTCAGTAAACACTATCAACGAACGGACATGGAAGATTTGTCTTTCAAACCTCTATTATGTTTATGTACCGATAAACAATTGAGCAGACCCTTGCCACCGCAAGTATTACTCTTTCTTTAAAGATCCTATCCTAGGATCCAATTCCTAGAATAGGTACTTGACAAAGAATGAGCAGCTTAATATTCACAATCTTGCATTAGATATTACCAGCAATAAAGTGATCTAGCAAGTTGGACAACTCTGCCGCTAACTCTCTATACGGGGATATTATCCAAGGACATCATCCCGACAAATGACGAGGCTCAATCATTCAGCCCATTCACAAGAAGGGGCCAAGAAACGGCCTGCAAAATTACAGAACTATTGCTCCTTTGGACATATAGGCAAAGTCTTTTGACAGGATATTACTAGGACAATTTGAAAACTGGGCCGCCAATTTGAGCATCCTCCCAAAACTCCAGAAAGGCTATAGAACCCCAGACAACATCTTTGTCATCAGCCTATTAGCAAACAAGGCATTAAAACAGAACTTATGTCTATGCGCTTAACTGCAACACTCTGTGGGAGAAACTGAAAGTTTGGGGTATTCCCGAGAAGTTATTCAAAGCAATCTGACCTCTATATACAGATACATGGGTTCACATCAAATTGGGTACCAGTTCTGCAATTTCAAAGAAATTTCTCACTAATTGGGGCCTAAAACAAGGGTATTTATTAGCCCCAGTACTTTCATACCTCTTCTCTGCTAATCTATTACCATCTCTGGCCAATTTGAGGACCTGTCCCCCAAACAAGGTGGCCACCATGTGCCTCTACTACAGTACTCTGATGACACAGTATTGCTTGATCAATCAATCAATCAATCACGGCATTTATAGAGCGCGCTACTCACCCGGGAGGGTCTCAAGGCGCTGGGGGAGGGGGTAAGTTACTGCTCGAACAGCCAGGTCTTGAGCTGCTTCCTGAAGGCGAGATGGTCCTGGGTTCGCCGAAGGTGAGTGGGGAGGGAGTTCCAGGTCTTGGCCGCCAGGTAGGAGAAGGATCTTCCTCCGGCGGTGGTTCTGCGGATGCGTGGTACGGTGGCGAGGGCGTGGCTGGTTGATCGTAGCTGGCGTGTGGGCGTGTAGAAGGACATGCGGTCGTTGAGGTACTTTGGGCCCAGGTCGTGGAGGGCCTTGTGTGCGTGGGTGAGGAGTCTGAACGTGATTCTCTTGCTGACGGGGAGCCAGTGCAGGTCTTTCAGGTGTACGGTGATGTGGCTGTGTCGGGGGATGTCCAGGATGAGTCGTGCGGAGGCGTTCTGGATGCGCTGGAGTCTCTTTTGAAGTTTGGCTGTGGTTCCGGCGTAGAGGGTGTTCCCATAGTCCAGTCGGCTGGTGACGAGTGCCTGGGTGACGGTCTTCCTGGTTTCAGTGGGGATCCATCTGAAGATCTTGCGGAGCATGCGCAGGGTGTTGAAGCATGAAGATGAGACGGCGTTGACTTGTCTGGTCATCGATAGGGAGGAGTCCAGGATGAAGCCCAGGTTGCGTGCGTGGTCCGTTGGCTTGGGTGCGGTGCCCAGGGCCGGGGGCCACCAGGAGTCGTCCCAGGCGGAGGGTGATGAGCCCAGGATGAGGACTTCCGTCTTGTCTGAGTTCAGTTTAAGGCGGCTGTTCCTCATCCAGTCGGCGACGTCTCTCATCCCGTCGTGCAGGTTGGCTCTGGCGGTGGTGGGGTCGTTGGTGAGGAGAGGATCAGCTGGGTGTCGTCGGCGTAGGAGATGATGTTGAGGTTGTGTCGGCGTGCGATGGCTGCGAGGGGGCTCATGTAGACGTTGAAGAGGGTCGGGCTGAGTGAGGATCCTTGTGGAACGCCGCAGATGACTTCGGTGGCTTCGGATCTGAACGGGGAGAGGCGGACTCTCTGGGTTCTTCCGGCGAGGAACGAGATGATCCATTCCAGTGCTTTCTCTCGGATTCCGATGTTGCTGAGGCGCTTCACTAGGGTGCGGTGGCAGACGGTGTCGAACGCCGCGGAGAGGTCCAGGAGGATGAGGGCAGCTGTTTCCCCGTTGTCGGTTAGGGTTCTGATGTCGTCGGTGGCTGCGATAAGGGCGGTCTCGGTGCTGTGGTTGGCCCGAAACCCGGACTGCGAGGGGTCGAGGGATCCATTCGTCTCGAGGAAGGCGGCAAGCTGTCTGTTGACGGTCTTCTCGATGACTTTGGCCGGAAACGGAAGGAGCGAGATGGGGCGGTAGTTCTTGAGGTCGGTGGGGTCCGCCGTTGGTTTCTTCAGGAGGGCGGTAAGCTCGGCGTGCTTCCAGCTCTCCGGGAAGGTGGCGGTGTGGAAGGAGGAGTTGATGATGTCCCGGAGATGGGGTGCGATGGTGGCGTCGGCTTTGTTGAAGACGTGGTGTGGGCAGGGGTCGGTTGGTGATCCGGAGTGGATGGAGTTCATCGTGCGGGTGGTGTCTTCGGTGTTGATCGGGGTCCAGTTGCAGAGGGTGGTGGTGGCGGGCATTGGTTCGGCGGTAGGGTGCGTTGTTTGTGCGTCGAAGCTGTTGTGTATGTCGGTGATCTTGCGGTGGAAGAACGCGGAGAGTGAGTTGCAGAGGTCTTGCGAGGGGGTGATGTCGTTGTTTCCGGCGCTGGGGTTGGAGAACTCTTTGACGATGCTGAAAAGTTCCTTGCTGTCATGGGCGTTGTTGTCCAGTCGTTCTTTGAGTGCCGACTTCTTGGTGGCACGGATCAGCTGGTGGTGTTTGCGGGTGGCGTGCTTGAGGGCGGTCCTGTTGTCTGTGGTCTGGACGAGTCGCCAGGTTTTCTCGAGAGTGCGGCAGTTCTTCTTGGATTCCTTGAGTTCGTTGGTGAACCAAGGGGTTTTCTTGCTTCCGGGTCTGCTGGGAGGGTTTTTTAGTGGTGATCAAACATTAAATTGGCCTACAAAGGCCTTTAAATAGTCTCAATAGCTAGAATCACAAGAATGAATTAAAAGTGCGTTTAGTGGATCTGCAATTCAACAATCACAAGTCTAAATATACATGGATCATCAATATTCAAAGGATACTAACAGCAGAGGCCTATTTATACCTAGGGGTGTGCCTTGAAGAAAAACTAAAGTGTAACCATCAGCTCAGAGACCTGTCCACTCGCTGTACTTTCCTACAAAAGCAACTGAGGCATATCTCCAAACAACTAAAAGCCCAAAAGGTGCATACCCTCTGGAAAAACTCAGAGCCAAAGTGGTCTCGGCAATCTTATATGAGTCTGCGATTTGGGCCCCAATGGTTTACAATAGCCTTGAGAGGTTATACTCTGGAGTAATCAGGGTCTTATTTGTACTACCGAAGAGTTAGTCCACAAATCATCTAAGGCTTGAGTTCGGCTTATTGGATATGTCTACATTAGTCCATCAATGCTTTACAAAATACTGTCTGAGGCTGAAGAGACTTTAAAAACGAATCATAATGTTGGAATATGGCACCTGGATACATTTCTGCAAGATATGCAACTAAGGGATCTGTGGGAGACTAAAAGAGATTTTACTTTAAAACAATGGCTAAAACAGCAGCTAAGTACTTCTCCTTCAAGAATAATTTAGAGGCCTTTACAAAGCTATCAAGTGCACAGCTACTACTAACATCTTTCACATTGTCTTCTCCGCAACACTACCAATTCATCAACATGAACAATCGGCATGCCTCAAATTCATCAGATTTCTGCCTCTAACTCAAAAGTTCACCCGACCCCGGATGTTTATGGGTGACTGTTCCTGTTGCAAAGGATGCAGAAGCAGATGAGAATAGTTACCACATGTAATATGCCTCTGTCCGTATTCCCTGGCCCTCAGAAAGAAATGATTACATCCATGCTTCATTCTTTTCAGAGTCAGGACAATCAAGGCAGCTCTCAGAGAATGCCTGTATGGAACAGACTGGCAGCTCTTGACAACACTACTGAAGTTCTTACATTTAGTAATTCCCAACTTGAGAAAACAAACATAAATTTGGATAGTCAGACATGTCCAGAGTACAATCGAACACTGGTCCACTAAGTATTGGGCAAATACCCACCTGAGTCTCCCTATTACAACTCACATCATAATGGCAGATCAGCAACCCCCAACAGAATAACTACAGGTGTTAATTTAGATCACCCTTCATCTGGTCTGAATGGGAGTTTTTAATGGCTTATTTATAACGCTTATTTTTCAAACTTGTGACACTGTTATTTGTTTAAGTAGTTCCAGCACAAGTCATTTTAGCTGTGGGAGCATCAATGATCCATTTAATAGCAGATTCTTGAATTTACTGGAATGTTCCTCCGTTGATCCGCCTATGCACTAGATACTCTAAATGTATCATCTCAATACTGTACTGCCCTGCTTTTCCATAAGTTATTTTCAGTACAGTGAGACAACATTTTGTTTTAAATGGGGTGGGTAGAAGTTATTTCGGCATGCTTTTATTCTAGCAACCTGTTTTGAAAACATTACTTCATCCTCGTATTGACTAGCTTGATCAACACGTTTTAAATATTGAGTGATGAAACTTTGTGTTGGATAGAGAGGGCAGAACTCTTTGTGCCATTCTCTTAATATTTCTTATTGTAATGATATTTATTAACCTATCAATACATTTACTTACTAACAAAAAGAAAAAAAATAAGATAAATGATACCAAAATGACACTGGTGACCCAGTAAGTTTTAAGGCAAAAAGCATCAAAAAAACAAAATACTTTTAGTGACTTGTGTTCAATTGACTAACCAGTGGGGGTTGTTTGACAAAATATTGCTGACAAGAACATCAGCATCAAAAACACCATCAAAAGTTTTGAGAACACCAATATAGATTTTACATATTTTGTATGTTAAGTCACAAAAACTAGCGAAATTATGGACCACAATCTCTTTATAAAATGGGTAAGTATATTCAATTTTAACAATTATACACTGCAATAACTTTTCAGCTTATACTAACTAGAAAAATAATATTACATTTAAAAAATAAACTTATAATTTAAAAATATATAAAAAATTAGAACTTAAAGCCATAAAATAAAATGATGTGTTTTAAAAAAAAACACAAAACAATAAATACAAGATTAAGAAAATATTATTTAAAAACAAATAATATACACAATAAATATAAAATCAAACAGTAGATATTTAAAAATACAATAAAAACATGAAAAATAATATGCCAAAAGAATTAATAAACAAATAAATAATACAAACAATAATTTATGTATTTAAATTGAACTTTCAAAAATTTAAAGAAAATCATATATATTCAAGCAAGTAAAAAAAAAAACATTCCGGAAGTAAGATTCAATCCTTCCACTTCAATCTGAGCAACAGCCTCCAGTGTAAGCAATAGTAGGGAACGTGTTAAAGTTTGGAAAGGCCACATTTGCTATTCCCACTCTTCATTTATTGTACATTAAAATGTTAAATATAGAGGTCAAAAAGGAGCTAAAACATATGTAGAAGAATAAAGTTATTCATGATATAGAAAACAAAAACATTTTATTCATTTACCATTAAGTAAGATTATTTAATGTATAGTTAATTAAAACCATTACATGTAAAACTGGTTAAAATCTTTCCATGATAATACAATAAAACCATTAAAACATCAAAATAATAAAATCAACAAAACAGTACATGTTATCAATTTGGTCTTTGGGTCGTCGAGGCACACATAATGAAAATTTAATACAGTCAATTAAAATATATTCTCTAGTATAATGAGTAAAGACCAAGGCCTGCTTCAAGTAAAAAGCCCCTCTAACAAGTATTAGTAGAAGTGCCAACATGCTGTGCAAACATATTGCCATAAGGTGCTTTTTGTACTACTTTATAGTGTACTGAATAAAGTGATGTTATCCTGACAGAAGAATCTAAGAAAAATGCAAGGCTTAATATTTGTAAGATACTACAGTCACCGGCTTAGAAATGAGGTTGTACTAAAAAGTTTAAAACGCTGGCAGGACCCAAAGTGAACAACTGTTGTATGCCTGCTATCTCCAAGAGAGACTATTGATCTAACCTCGACTAGGAATGCAAATCAAGGAGTTAGATGCTAAGTTTTTCTAGCTCCTTAGCAGCAAGGTTCAAGAATCTCACTGCCTTACATGCCAATTGCACTGTTGTTTAACAACAGAGAAACAACAGCTGGATAACATGACCTGATTTGCAGAGCTCTTAGAGGTGGATGTAAGAGTCTTTGCCTGTGTGTTAACAAGGCTGGGCAAACACACAGTAGATGGAGCAATGATTAATTGTTTTGGCCACAGAGCCGGCACTTTGAAGTGGCCCAGTGCTGTTTCCAGGGGGGCATAAGATCTTTCGGCATGCACACGCCCAGACATACAGCATGAGATTGTGTTTCTTGGCCTCTGAGAAGTGTGCAGATAAATATGTCTGGGATCCCCAAGAGGCGTATGATGGCATAATCGCCCATGTATGCCCTTTGATTCCTACGGTGGCCATATCAATAACAAATGCTGACATTTTGGCAGCTTTATTTGTGATACCTTTAAAGGCGGCATAGTCCATGGGAGTGTTCCAGGCATCTTCTAGTTAGAGCGCTGCAATGGAAAACTGTAGTGATGGAAACACTGAGTTCTTTATGTGGGCCTGCCTTTCTATTTTCACCCAAAACTGATGTGCCAGTAAATTATCTTTGGCTGCCCTCATCTTCCAACAGAATTTTCCAGAGCGCCCTGCCTGGATGGGCCCTGTTGGAGCAGGCCAAACTCAAGTCTAATTTGGGCTTGCGAGATATACTGCTGGATCAGAAAGAGTTTTTTAAAGAGGCTCCATTGCAAGATGTTTAAGGTTGCAGCATCTTTCCCTTAAGCAATTCCGAGTCATAATATATTGAAGGCATGAGTTTGGCTCCCTTGACCTCATTTCAAAAATTAAAAGCACAATTAAAAATGTAATGCTAGAAAATTAAAAACTAAAATTAAAAAGCATAAAACATATTGTAAATTAAAACATGTCACTCCCTTCTACCTTAAAAACCAACTCTGACATCAAATATAAAATATTTTAAAAAAGAATGTCATAAAAATGTAAATATTTTATTAACAAATAAACTAATAAAGCATTAGAATATAACAAATAATGCATTTAAAATGCATATAAAATTTATTAACTCCACTTAAAATTCAAATAAACTGATCAGTCAATTAACAATTAATTGCAAATCAACACATAACTACAATTTACAACTATCAAATAAAAATGTAATAAAATAAACCATTAATTATAAATTAAAAACCATAATGTACATTTTAAAACTCTGCCCACCCAAATCTCCTACAAATCCAACATCCTGGTACTAAATTAACAATTTCAGTTGAGTTAAAAAAAAGTGTATCAATCTGCAAACTATGGCAAAACAAATTAAACACAAATATTATTAAAATACTGATAATTTATAATACTAAATGACTAATATTTATCAAACTAATTAAAACAATATTTTATACAACAATATCAAAGAAACAATATTATATAGCACTATATTTACTGGTATTAATTGACAGAACAAGTTGATATTCCTACCTTTCATATTCTTTTCCATTGACATCATAATTGTGGACCACAATTTGTTTACAATATATATTGTCTGAATACCCCAGTGGGTGGTGGTAACTCCTGGGCACTCCCTAACAGGCAAAAAGGTCTCAGGGACACACCTACCAAATTTTGTAGCACATCCTGCTTCCTTCTCTGCAAGCTAACCCACATTGCACCATTTTCAGTAAACTTGAACTACTCAAAATCTTTCTACGCATCAATGGAACATGTGGCACTTCGAGGGGTGTACTTAAGTTAATTATCATTTTCCTCCCATTCAACCACTCCAAACTGGCACTAGGGACAGCTCCCTCCTCTACTGAGAATATAGCCAGGAGCCTAAAGTGTATTTTCCGCTATCCAAGCTTCTTTTATCACTAAACATTAAAAGTACAGATATCCTCTGGTCCCTTTTAAGTTATTGAAGTTCCTGAACACTCCTAAACTTCCAAACCTAGATTAAGCTGGGTCACATTTCTATTCAGAGCAATCCTTCTAAGTGCAATGAAATTATATCTGCTCCTAAAGCAGTATTTCATATGTCATCAAAGCAGCACTGACATGCCAGCTGCAGGCAGGCTAATGCTAATTAGTCTGCAGGGGCTCGCAATGCATAGTGTTGTCACCAATGATGTTACAGTGATGTTATCAATAAAGTCATAGAACATGTCATGGGTGATGTCATATGTGAGATAACTAGCAGTACAAGGTGAGGGCGCAAGTTATAGTTACATTAGGGCACAAGTTGTAGTTACTTGAGATAAATATAACTGGTGAATTTCAGCGGTTTTGTTAATTTAAAACAGTATATTTTAACTGACATTATTACCTAACTATAAAGTCCTTTTAACCTGTGGGTTTTTTCAGTGAATTTCTAAGGTTTTGTTTTCATGCAAAGTAAGATATTATTACAACACCTAACTATAACGTCACATTAACTTTTGTGATTTTCAGTTAATTTCTTATGGTTTTTTATTTATGTTAAGTAAGATGTCGATTGACATGTGTGTCCAACCCCCAGCAGGTGCCCTACCTCCACAGCACATGCCCTTCCTCCTTGTGCAGCATGCATTGGATTCTAGTGCAGGAGCTGGCAACACTTTTTTTTAATAAGGTGCCCTGGGGCACCCCACAGCATTTTTTACATTTGAGGCTCAGAGGGAGCCCAAAGAGCCCCACAGATCTCCCAGCTTCCTTGCTTGTAAATTTAGCGTAATTACGCTCAGCGGTTATGGCAGTACCTGTGTCTAATTTTTTAATTGAAAAATTAATGGGGGAAAATGTGTTAGCCCCTGCTTGATGGATCACCCCCAAACTTTCCAGTTACGAGCTGAGTGGAAGAACTTTTTTTTTGGAATGTTTTGTGAAGATTTGTCAAATGGTGTCAAAGTTATAAGCTAAACAAAAAATGTTTTTCTTATGGAAACGTGGCCCTAACTATAACTACCTGTGGAAACCACCACTGGGAAATATGTAAAATGTCAGTTAAAAAGTAACATTTTAAGCTAAAAAAAAGTATAATTTGCATCCTCTATGCACATTTAAGCCATCAATGATCAAATTTCAGATGTTATCAGTGATTTTCTTCAATGATCCCATAGAGCATTTAATAAGTGATGTAATATGTGAAGTCATATGCAGAGCGTGGTGAGGTCGCAAGTTATAGTTACAGTTTTGGTTACCTTATTTTTGATGGACTAAGACTTCTGCGCACTTTGCCCTGCTAAACAGTAAAGTTGTGGCGCTCCCATGTTAAACATGGTAAAATTGCTTTTTGCCTAATTGACTTATTTAACTTGCCTTGAGAATGTTCTCAGGGCCTGAAAGTTAAATGGCACCTGTGGACTGCAACACCTGCGCTATCCACTACAGTGGAAGTGACAACATGGCTTCAGGTCTACCCTGTGTAGCCTGACAGCAGCAGCTTGAACCCTACTGCACAGCCATCTCAAAAGGTAGGGTGCATAAAATTTAAGAGTGGAACTTTTTTAGCATTAGAAATGTCATGTTCTGCCAGTGACTAGGTCAAAATGACAGGTCAGGCTGTAACGTGCACATAGGACAAGTCAAATTATAGATTATATTCTTTAATCTATACCTCTATCAGCTACAGACTCCATTCAAAAATTTATTTTATTTTGATTTTTAATAAAAATCCAATGTAATGGTGAGGTTGAAATTTAATTAAACATATTGGAAATATAACTTTTAGAAAGCAACCTTTGCCCTGCCTGAAACATCTGGGGGCTAATTGGCATTAGCACTCCAGCAACTGCCCAGCCTGAGCATGGCCTGAATTAGATATGAAAGGCATGTTCTCCCTTGGCAAGTCTCTCTTGTACCCAGGACAAAGAAGTGGACTCCAAGGAAGGTTTACAGACTCACTGTGGCTACAGGAGCACACCAAGCTGCAACAGACCTTTTTACTGAAGTACCCAGCTGGACCTGGACTGGAGTTTGCTGTTGGAAAAATTATCCAGTGGGCAGTTCCATTAAATATCAGAGAGAATTTGTCTTGGTCAAAACTGCCAGCACCTCTGAAAAAAGGTTATGGGGCTCATTTACAAGCCCTGTGCTCTGCCGGAATGTCACTTTTAATGACGTTCCAGCGCTGCACACTGCAGAGCCATATCTTCGAGGCATTGTTAAGCCATCCTGTGTGGCTTTTCATGGTCTTATAGATACGGTGTGAGGCAAGCAGCTCAAGTTGCTGTGTTGCCTGACACTGCGATAGGGAGGCATGTCATGGGCGTTAGAGTGGTTGTTCCCATGTAACACCCATGGCATTTGAGACAGTCCAAGATTAACAACATGCTGTAAACCTGGGAATGTGTGAAAAGCCTACACCCCTCAGGTGAGGTGTAACAGTGGTGGGTTTTGTGAAGGATGGTGTCCCTTCATGCACAAAAGCAACCTGGTCAGCGTGTTCAGGTAGTGCTATCAGGGTTCAACATAATGAGACAGGACCCAATCATTGGTATAGCATGTACCAATCTGGTGGTTTCACCCAGGGACCACCTAATGTAAGATAAGTATTCCGAAAATGTGATACATTTGTGCCAACGGTAAATACGTAAAAACCTAGGATAAGGAAATCCCAAACTCTGTAAATTAGAAGTACGCGACTGGACTGCAGAGACCGCACTACGCATCCCCACCTGGGATGTTCAGATACTTAAGCGATGACAATCTTTTAATTTTAGACCCTTGTATTCAGAAGCTGTCACAGCTGGAAGAAAATATTAAAACACAGTATTCTACTTCCTGTATCCACAACATCATACCAGAATTTGGGATTTCCTTACCCTAGGATTTTACGTATTTACCGTTGGCACAAACCTATCACATTTTCACCCAAACAACCTGATTTCAACGCAGGCACCCATGCACCATGGTGCAAGGGTGCCTGCATTGGGGCTAGGCAGCCATTTGTGCACCAGCGCAGTGTAAGAGGACAGGAATGCGCTGTATCTCATATATAGTGCGCATTCCTGCCCTTTACTTTTGGCGCAAGGCAGCACAGCAAATTGACTTGCAGCACTGTCCTACGCCACATTGTTGCAAATAAGCCCCTCAATCCCTTTCTGCATTTTCAATGAGAAATCTCTAAAGCTCTAGAGCCCTAGTGGGATCAACCCTCTCCAAGCTTCCAGCCTTTGGTTCCACAAAGGGGGCTTTAAAATCAGTGGCGGCCTGCTCAGAGACAATTTTCCTCCTCAAAAAGTGACACGGTTCGGTTCTGAGATGTGACTTAGAAGAAATTCCAACTCTTTTCTCCAGTTAGACTTTCTAAAGTGATATTTAACAACCTTTTAAAACTTTTTGACTTCCATTCTTTTCAAAAGAACTGATCCCCTTGTTGTGTCTAACCAGGACTCCATCGTGTTTGGCCTCAAATCATGCCTATGTCTCTGTGTACTGCTCTCATAGACCGTTTGTGCTTTCTAGCATTATTTCCAGGGCCGGACTGGGAACCAAAACCGGTCCTGGCAAAGTGCTCGGCCGGCCCCCTGGGGAGGTTGGGGGTGTGGTCGAGCTGTTTGCCAAGGCCGGTTTCGGCCGATTTTGTTATAGGGGCCGAAAACGGCCCTGTAACGTAAACGCCCCCCAGGGACCTAAAACCGGCCCCCACCCTGGCGGCCCACTGGGGAAACGCCCGGTGCCCGCTACGGCCAGTCCAGCCCTGATTATTTCTACTGAAAACTTTAAAAATTCATATCTCCGGTTCCCCATATTTGATTATTGCCATTTTGGTGTCAGTTTACTCAATTTTTGTAATTCCGTTTGAGATTGTTATTGTTTGGTGTTTTGACTTTATGACTATTTTGGTACTGCATAAATACTTTATACAGTGCTCAAAATTAAGTTTGTCTTCTCTATGCCATAGCTACTGGAGGGTTGAGCTCAGGCAGGTTCATCTACCGACTTTGAATGTTTATCCTGACAAGAAGAGTTACTATTCATTGAGTTGGGGAATTGCCCATTTCAAAAACGTAACCACTTTCTTACATATTTTTAATGTGTGAAAATCACCTTGAAAGTTTTGCTGCTAAAATCTTTTGTGTTCCTATGTGTAGACACAGGTTGCTGTCAAACTACAACACTCCAAGATTACTCAGAAATCACACACAGCTGAATTAAATCATCTTTTCTAATAAACAGAGTAATAAATATATTCCATTTATATTGTGAATGTATTTTTGGAGGAATGAAAGAAAATGCAAAGCAGGCTTCATTCACTAAACTCAGTACTTCCACACGGGCATCGTGACCACTCTAAGATTACAATAGCATGCTCCTGGCTTGAAACTACACGTTTGTTTCATTTTGATCACATTAGGAATAAAATGTGAGATTTTGGTTTTGTAGTAGGCATGCATTTAGAAATTCAGCATAGAATTCGTTAAGAGTATAACATTGCAACATGACGCATTCAAAATTGCATCCCAGCTTACTGTAGTGTTGCCCCTGTGATGCAACAGGTGCGACACGGGACGAACCACTGGGAAGGCAGATCGGAGGGAACCACATGTAAACCCCTCTCTGACCTGGCCAATAATGTGGTGTCTTTGAATCACGTGTGAGCCCTAATAAATAGGAGCCCGGGCAGATGTGACGTCAGGGACGCAAATGAGCTGGGACTCCACAATCACTAACACCGTGTCTGCACTTTATTGCATCTGTGCCATGGTTACCGCGACCCCCTGGGCAGTGCGCTATAATCCCCGGTGTGTCAGATGCTGTGGGCGCGTCCCCGACACAAAACTGGCGACGAGGGTGTGGGCAGGACACCACTACACCTGCTCCGTGGCGGCCACAAGTGCTGAGCAAATGCACGCGGTGCTCGTGCCACAGAGCTCGGATGAGAGCGGCGGAGTCACGCGGCTCTAAAACGTTCCTGTGAAATGCTCCTGTGAAGCCAAGTGGAGCTACAAGACATGTGGCCTCAGGGCTGCCCAGCTACAGGGGACATCTTGTCAGTGCCACCATGCTGAAAGCCAGAGCACGTGGCAGAGTGGAAGTGAGTGCCAGTCCCACATGTGCCAATCAATCAATCAATCAAGACATTTGTAAAGCGCGCTACTCACCCGTGAGGGTCTCAAGGCGCTGGGGGGAGGAGGGGGTGCTGCTACTGCTCGAACAGCCAGGTCTTGAGTAGCCTCCTGAAGGTTAGCAGGTCCTGGGTCTGACGTAGGAGCAGGGGGAGGGTGTTCCAAGTCTTGGCGGCGAGGTGGGAGAAGGATCTGCCACCGGTGGTTGTTCTTCTGATGCGTGGGACGGCGGCGAGGTCAGCTGAGCGGAGCTGGCGGTTCGGGGTGTAGAGGGTGAGTCGCCTGTTGAGGTAGGCCGGTCTGGTGTTGTGGAGTGCTTTGTGAGCGTGGGTGAGGAGCTTGAAGGTGATCCTCTTGTCGAAGGGGAGCCAGTGAAGATCCCTTAGGTGGGGAGTGATGTGGCTGTGGCGAGGTGCTTTGAGGATCAGGCGTGCAGAGGCGTTCTGTATGCGCTGCAGTCGTTTCAGGAGTTTGGCCGGAGCTCCGGCGTAGAGGGCGTTTCCATAGTCCAGCCTGCTGCTGACGAGGGCTTGGGTGACTGTTCTTCTTGTTTCGGTGGGGATCCATCTGAAGATCTTGCGGAGCATGCGGAGGGTGTTGAAGCAGGAGGAGGAGACAGCATTGACTTGCTTGGTCATGGAGAGTGTTGAGTCGAGGATGAACCCCAGGTTGCGTGCGTGGTTGGTGGGTGTTAGGGCGGTTCCTAGTGCGGTCGGCCACCAGGAGTCGTCCCAGGCTGAGGGGTTGGAGCCGAGGATGAGGACCTCCATCTTGTCCGAGTTCAGCTTCAGTCGGCTGGTCTTCATCCATTCGGCGACGGCCTTCATTCCTTCGTGGAGGTTGGATTTGGCGGTGAGGGGGTCCTTGGTGAGGGAGAGGATCAGCTGGGTGTCGTCGGCGTAGGAGATGATGTTGAGGTTGTGCAGTCGGGCGACGTGGGCGAGCGGCGCCATGTAGATGTTGAACAGAGTCGGGCTGAGGGATGAGCCTTGGGGCACGCCGCAGATGATCTTGGAGGCTTCGGACTGGAAAGGGGGGAGGCGGACGCGCTGGGTTCTGCCGGAGAGGAAGGAGGTGGTCCATTCCAGAGCCTTGTCTCGGATCCCTGCGTTGTGGAGGCGTGTGCGTAGGGTGCGGTGGCAGACAGTGTCGAAGGTGGCTGAGAGGTCCAGGAGGATGAGGGCCGCGGTTTCACCGTTGTCCAGCAGGATCCTGATGTCGTCGGTGGCGGCGATGAGGGCGGTTTCGGTACTGTGGCCGTTGCGGAACCCGGACTGGGACGGGTCCAGGATGTTGTGCTCCTCGAGGTAGCGGGTAAGTTGTCCATTGGCGATCTTCTCGATGACCTTCGCCAGGAATGGGAGCAGGGAGATGGGCCGGAAATTCTTGAGGTCTGTCGGGTCCGCCTTGGGTTTCTTCAGTAAGGCGTTGACCTCGGCATGCTTCCAACTCTCTGGGAAGGTCGCGGTCTCGAAGGAGATGTTAATGACTTTGCGGAGATGGGGTGCGATGGAGGCGCTGGCTTTGTTGAAGATGTGGTGCGGGCATGGGTCTGACGGAGAGCCGGAGTGGATGGTGTTCATGGTTTTGATGGTGTCGTCGTCGTTCACGTTGGTCCAGGCGAGCAGGGGGTCGAGGTGGAGGGTGGGCGTGTGGTCTGAGGCGTCGGTGGCTGCCGGGGCGGTCTGGTTGTTGAAGCTGTCGTGGATGTCTGCGATCTTACGGTGGAAGAAGGTGGCGAGGGAGTCGCACAGGTCTTGCGATGGCGGGATGTCGTTGGTGCTGGAGCTGGGGTTGGAGAGTTCCTTCACGATGTTGAAGAGCTCTTTGCTGTTGTGTGCGTTGCTGTCGAGGCAGTCTTTGAAGGAGGCCCTCTTGGCGGACCTGATGAGGTGGTGGTGGCTGCGGATGGCGTTCTTGTGCACTGAGAGGCTGTCCGGTGTCTGTTCGCGGTGCCATTTCTTCTCAAGTTTCCGGCAGGTTTGCTTGGAGGCCTGGAGGTCCACGGTGAACCAGCTGGCTTTCTTGTCAGTGTGCCTGTTGGAGGGTTTCTTGAATGGGGTGAGGGTGTTGGCGCAGTCTTCGATCCATCGCCTGAGGTTGCGGGCGGCGGTGTCGGTGGGGTTGGGGGGTGGGCTTCGGGCGAGGGTGGTGTTTAGCTGGTCTTTGGTGACTTTGCTCCAGCTGCGGCGGGGGGTCGGTTGAGTGCGGTGGTGCGTGGTGGGTTTCCGGAAGGTAAAGTGGATGCAGCGATGGTCGGTCCAGTGGAGTTCGGTGGTGTGGCTGAAGGTGACATGCGAGCTTGCGGAGAAGATGGGGTCAAGCGTGTGACCAGCGGAGTGGGTGGGCGTTGTGACGAGCTGTCTGAGTCCGAGGTTGGCGAGGTTGTCTATCAGGGTGGTGGAGTTGGTGTCGTTGTTGTTCTCGAGGTGGAAGTTCAGGTCTCCGAGGAGGATGTAGTCTGTGGAGGCCAGGGCGTGTGTGCTGACGAAGTCGGCGATGGAGTCGCTGAACTGGGGCCGTGGTCCAGGGGGTCTGTAGATGAGAGTTCCTCTGAGGGTGGTGTTGGGGTCCGTGTGGATCTGGAAGTGCAGGTGTTCGGCGGTGCTGAGGGTATCGTCGGTGCTGGCCGAGAACTTGATGGTGTTCTTGTAGACGATGGCGATTCCACCTCCAACTCCGTTGGTGCGGTCCCTGCGTGTGATCTTGTAGCCGTCCGGGATGGGATGCGGATGTCCGGGGCCGAGGAGGCGTTCATCCAGGTTTCGGGCAGGAAGGCGACGTCCGGGTAGGACGAGTCGAGCAGGTCCCAGAGTTCGACGGCATGCTTGCGTGCGGAGCGGGTGTTCAGAAGGATGCATCTGAGGTGGTTGAGTTATTTCTTGGCGGGAGGGTTGGCGGCTCGGAGGCTGGTGAAGCTGCAGTTCCGGCATGTGAAGGGTCCATGGGTGCGCTTCGGGGCGGCTAGGAAGCAGGTGTGTGGTCGTCCGGGGTTGAGTGCGAGGAGGATGCAGGCGTCATAGTGGCGGCGGTCGTGGCTGTCGTGGGGGCCAGGGGTCCTGGCGCTGGGCGCGGTCCAGGCGTGGACAGGTGCAGACGGGCTTGCCTTAGGCGTGCCTTCGGCGCGCCAGCGGCGCGGCCGCCATAAGAAGGGGAGGTGGGAGGGAGGAGCAGCTGGGAGGTGGGAGGGGACGAATAGGCGAGCGGGGGACGGGGCCGCAGGGGACGCAGCAGCGGGAAAAACAGGCACAGAAGGCAAAAGGGGGGCACAGAAGCAAACAATAACAGCAATAGGTCTGGGGCACAGAAGGCAAAAAGGGGGCACAGAACAAACAATAACAGCAATAGGTCTGGGGCACAAATCACAAAAAGAGGAACAGTGGAGCGAAAAAACGAAGTGCAGGAATTACCCAGGCGAGGCAGGGGCCTCGAACTCACGGTGGCAGCAGCAGCAGTGGGCAGAGGGACACGGGCGCAGTCTGGTGGTGCTGTGCGGCGTGGAGAGTGACCTGCCTGGAACAGGGTCAGGCCCCACTGAGGCAGGGGGCCCCTCCCACATGGGAGTGCACATCAGCCCCACCATCTGCTCAAGATCCACAGGTATCAGCCCACAGTCGGGGCTGCCATTGGAATCCCAGGGGTTGTGACCCTCCACAGCGCTGCCGGTGGTGTGAGCACGTGGCCGCCCCCAGTCCCCTTGCACGTAACCACGCAGCAGGACGCCAGAGAGGGTACACCATCCACATTGCAGTGCATCCTGCTGCCACTGTGAGTGGGTGCAGGAGGGGTATCATGGCCACAATACCTCCCATTGAGCTGTTCCTAGTAGAGTGGCCACCCTCTGCCCAAGCACCCAGATGGAAAGAATGGGTGGAGAGGATTCTCCTGTTTTTCAAGGCCACTAAGGTAGATAATGACCAGAAGAGAGCCAATGCTCCTGCATCTGGGGGGAAAGGACATCTACAGGATCACCAAGTCGATAAACGAAGCGGCCCCCAAGACGCATCTCACCCTGATTGCCGCCCTTTCAGTGCACTTTGAGCCCATGGCGAACCAAGACTGCGAACGTTTTGCTTTGCGCCAGGCGCGACAACAAGCGGACGAGTCCATTGATGCGTTCCATGCTTGCCTTAAGGATTTAGCAAGCACGTGAGGATTTCACGATGAAGGGGAGGAAATAAGGGGACAAATAATACAAGGATGCGCTTCTGCCAAATTCCAAGAGAGAACACTAGAAGAGTCCGGAATGCCACTGACAGACATCCTGACCCGAGGGTAGACCAAGGAATTATCACGGGCCAGGGCGGCCCACATGGAGGCGGCCCTACAAACTCCAGTAAGATGGAACCGGTCAATGCTGTTATGACACGCCCAGTGACCAAGCCAAGCCGGAAGGACAACGTGAATGCCTAGAGGTGTGGGTACTGTGGAGGAAGCCCTCATGGGCCGGCAGAATGCCCAGCATGAGGGAAGAGATGCACGGGATGTGGAAAAATGAATCATTTAGAGCAAGTATGTCGATCCCGAAGAGTCATGGATCCCGGCCCACCGTCAACATGATCCCTGAAGTACAGAGCGGGAACAGTGATATGGATGATGATGAAGTAGAAGAGCACACTGTTCACTCAGCATATAGGATAGGCACAGCCACCCATGCATTGTGCCGACTCCCACCATGTCAGGTGCGAGTCGGGGACCAAGACACCACGGCTGTCGTGGACACTGGAGCGACCATCAATATCATGTTCGCAGAAGTTTATGAGACGTTGAAGCAAGCTCCATCTCTGAATGCCACAACCATTAAAGTCTTTGCGAATGGTCAAGATCAGCCGCTGGTGATGCAGGGAAAATTGAAAACAACCCTGTCATACGGCTCCAGCTCCATATGGTCACAGATATACGTTGCCGAGGATGGGCATGGCATGCTGCTAGGATGCAGGGCAGCAGAAGACTTGGGAATCGTAACCTTTGCTTTTGGAATTCACCAGGAAACGGTTCAGCACATTTTGGCCGAATTCCCGGCAGTCTTTGAGGGGATCAGACGATTGAAGGGGAAGGAAGTATATCTACACATAGACCCCACGGTACAGCCCATAGCCCTACGCCATGGACGCATCGCCTTCCACCTGAGGCCATTGGTTGAGAATGAGCTGGCCAAACTGGAGGCCACCGGAATCATTGAGAAGGTGACGGGACCAACACTGTGGGTGTCCCCCATCGTCGTCACCCGAAAGCCGAAGCAGCCCGGAGAGGTGCGGATCTGTGTCCATATGAGACTGCCTAATGCTGCCATAAAAAGGGAGCGACATCTCACTCCCACGATAGACGATCTTATTGGGGAGCTGAGCGGAGCGTGCTGGTTCTCGAAGCTTGATCTCCGATCCGGATACCATCAACCAGTGCTGGATCAAGAGTCACGATACATAACCACCTTTCCACCCATGTGGGCCTGAGGAGGTACACCCGCCTGAGTTTTGGTGTGTCAAGCGCGGCTGAGGTGTTTCAAAACATCATTCGAGAGCTGTTGATGGACCTCCCCGGAGTAGTGAACGTCAGTGATGACATTCTCAGCCATGCTAGAACTATCGCAGAGCACAACACAAGATTGACCAAAGAACTCCAGATAATTCAAGAGACCGGCCTAACTCTTCACCGCAACACATGTGAGTTCCTCAAACAACAACTCCAATTCTTTGGATATGTCTTCTCGGCATCGGGTGTCAACCCAGACCCTGACACGGTACGAGACATAAAAATGGCACCTGCTCCCGCCACTGTCACCGAAGTGAGAAGTTTCCTGGGCATGGTCAACTACTGTGACCGGTTCATTCAAGACCTCACCACACTCACCCAGCCTCTAAGGGAGCTCACCAAGGGTTCCGTCCCCTGGACCTGGGGTCCAGAACATGAAACAGCGTTTCAGGCGATCAAAGATGCTCTGTCCTCCAACACCACCTTCACCTACTTCGACCCCCGAACGTTTACCATGGTTTCTGTGGATGCTGGCCCACAGGGGCTAGGAGTCGTTCTGCTGCAGAGAAGCCAGGTGGATGAAGATTGGGCTCCCGTGGCTTTCGTAAGTCGATCCTTGACCAACACGGAGCAAAGATATTCACAAATCGAAAAAGAAGCAATAGCTATTCATTGGGGGTGTCGCCACTTCCACTTGTATGTGTATGACATCCTTTTGTCGTGGCGACCGACCACAAGCCCCTTCTTCCACTGTTTGCAGGCGCCGCTGCCAAACCACCTCCTCGAATCAAAAAATGGATGCTCCAGTTGCAGGAATACAACTGCCAGGTGGCATACCATCCTGGGTCACTAAATCCGGCAGATTACTTGTCGCGCCACCCCCGGGCGGCCATGCCTGAGGAAGAAGCTGAAGCGGAGGATACAGAGGAATACATTTGATGCGTGACAGCAAGGTCATGCCCACTTCCATTGTCTATGGAGATGCTGGGGGAACAAACACGCCGCGATGAGTGTCTTCAAAGAGCAATACGGATCATGAAGCACGGTCTCTGGCAGAACGCCAAGAAGGAATGGAGTGCGCTCACCATGGAGGCGAGACGGATCATGGAGAGGTTGTATCATGTCCGACAGGAGCTGAATGAAGTCTCCAAGGGGTGTCTTCTCAGAGGCCATCGCCTAGTCATCCCTACTGCCCTGACGACTCGAGTTATCCAACTCGCACATGCCGGACATCAAGGGATGGTAAAAACCAAGAGTCGACTGAGAACCAAAGTGTGGCTCCCTCTGATGGACGAAAAGTAGAGGAGGTGGTGAGATCCTGTCAGTGGTGCCAGGCCACCGGGGAAGTCAGCCAGCCGGCTCCTGTAATAACAGAACCCATACCGCGCTGTCCTTGGTCATTTGTCAGCCTGGACTTCAGGAGTCTCCCGGACAGGAGGTACACCTTTGTGCTAATTGATGATCACTCGAAGTATCCTGAGGTAGAAATAGTCTCGTCATTGAGTGCAAGTGATGTCATCCCCAAGCTGGAGAAAGTGATGGCCACTCACGGGCTGATCAAGGAACTGAGAACAGACAATGGTCCTCCCTTCCAGGGACAAGAGATGGCGAACTATCTCTCCTCACTCTGCATCATCCACAAGAAAATCACGCCAAGGTGGCCTCAAGCTAATGGCGAAGCCGAGAGGTTCATGCATACTTTAAACAAAGTTATCCGCATTGCCCATGAACCCCAACAATCACTGGAATTGGCGATCTTTTCATTTCTTCGAGTTTACCACCAAATCCCACACTCCACGACGGGGAGAGCTCCGGGCCATCTGTCCATGGGACGAGTGGTCGCTGATTCCATTCTGCATCACCCTCTGTGGCGGCCGGAGGCACTGGATGAGAACAAGGTTCAGGCCCGCCGGCAACTTCAAAATGATTAGGCCAGTCGACGACGGGGAGCCTGGCCCTCTGATCTTAAGGTGGGCGACACTGTGCTCCTGCAGAATCGCAACACTAGTAGCAAATTTAGACTGCCGTATGAAAGAGAACCCTGGGTCATCACCCACCAGAGAGGCACGAGGATCACCGTGCAGCAAGGTCGTGAGACTGTCACTAGGAATGTGTCATTTTTCAAGAGATTACACCCTTCGAGGGAGGTGCCAAGGGACTTGGCGGTGACTGGACCCACCATGATTGACACCAAAGACCCGGAGGAGTGGGGTGTTTCGGAACTGGACTCACCTGTGACTGCCGCTCGTGCGCCTGAACCTCCCCTGGCTAGCCTAGATTCCACAGGAAGTTCCACCAAGGCGCCCTCCAGCAGCGTGCTGGGGCGTCTCGCCTGCACCAGGTATAGCCTGAGAAGGAACGCAGAGCCATCCTGTAGACTGAGATATCACTTCATGTAAGACAATTCCAGTTATTTTCAGAATGTGTGCGTGGCTCGCAGGTTCGAGGCTGATTTGCAGTCCTGAAGTATTCTTGTGTGCATATGTTGGGGTGTCGGGTGGGTTTTCACTGTTCTGTTGTTTGCACATGCAAGTATTGTATTTTTGAAATCTGTTTGGGGAGGAATGTAGTGTCGCCCCTGTGACGCAACAGGTGCGACACAGGACGAACCACTGAGAAGGCAGGTCGGAGGGAACCACATGTAAACCCCCCCCTTTGAACTGGCCAATAATGTGGTGTCTTTGAATCACGTGTGAGCCCTAATAAATAGGAGCCCGGGCGGATGTGACGTCAGGGACGCACATGAGCCGGGACTCTAGAATCAATAACACCCTGTCCGCACTTTATTGCATCTGCGCCACGGTTGCCGCGACCCCCTGGGCAGTGCGCTATAATCCCCAGTGTGTCGGACGCTGTGGGCCCGTCACCGACACAACACTTACTACGAGAGAGAGTGTTCAAGGGCACTTGCCTATTGATAGGTGATATGTGTTGGGTAATATGGCATTTTTTGAACGAAAACATTTCTTAAATGTGACCTGACACGGCTCTGAGTGCTTTTTAATCAATTTATAAGAAAGTAGGAAAAAAACAATAAAAATTGATCATCTCAGAACGTTTCTCTGAAAGGAATCAGATTGATAAAAAATAATGCTGTTGGGTCCATGCTGCGTGTCACACTGTGGCATAAAGTAACTCCTGTTACTGCACGTATTGGAATTGTGAGTATTGTGGTAATGAATGCACCCTGCTCGATTCCCGAAGGTAATTTTTAGTTAATCAAGCCTGCTGAACATTTAGAGAGTGAAAAATGCAAATGCTTTTTAAATCCATGTGAAATGCGGTTTAAAGAGCAGCAATTCCACACGTAATTCTCCATTTTTCTTGGGTATACTTAAACTACAAGATATTTACTATAGCCAGTACATATCTATCTCACCATAAAGAGAAACTGTATTTAGCAGGTGCAGTAAGTACTTCAGTCCATTCTGGAAAACTCATCAACAGGATGTTATTACAGGATTGCGAGTAGCAGAACAAATCCAGTTCCTGTGAAAATAGGAGTTTACATAAAGTTCGTAATCTAGACTAGAGAAGTAAATACTGCACCCCTACATCACCCTGGTAAAATGTATGGGGTACAAAGTGGCTGGAAAATATTTGGTGTGGTAAATACCAACTCTGCTTTGTATGCCTCATTTCTGCATAGAAAACTCCAAATAGGTACTACGTCGTAAATACTGCACCTAGGGGAAATGCTATTCACTGGGTAAATACCACACACTAGTCCTCACTATCCGGAATAGCACCTTAGAGAAAGTCAAGCATGCCACGGTAATTTATAGTGGCAAAAAATACATTATAACACAATTCTGTGCGATTTGATTGTAACAAAAGATGCACGTTGAGAGGACTTATCTTGATGAACAAAGCTCTTGCATATTCTCTTACAAGAATACCAGAAACGAGCTCTGAGCGCTATTGAGGGATTCCTTTGTTGCCCTCTTTCCTCTGTTCTCCTATTTTGTGCTTCGACCTTCATGAAGTTGCGCAAAAATAAAGGCAGCTCTGACTCATCTGTCATACAAGCCTTGAGCTTGAAAGGCAGTGGTCATTAAAGAATCACCATGAATCTTTCAACCTACTGCGTCTTCACACCCGCATCTAGCCCCGGGCTTTACGATTCTAATTGAGATGTGATTCATTGTTATATGACAGATGTGAACATGTGAATCTTTACAACTTTAACACGTTCGCTTAATTCTATATTCGCACTTGCAGCAAAGCACACATTCTGTTGTTTTTATAACTCAGGACAACATGATTTTACAGTGAGGTGTATCTAAAAAAACAAATAATTAAAGCATTTTAAACTGATTTCTTCTCCAACATCGTGAATATTCTGCACATGTACTTAGTTTGAAAGAAACTGTGGTATATGTAGTGCAGATGCTGCTTGGCTGACAAGTCAGCATTACATTCTTACAGTGGATGCTTTGTTCATGGTTGCTATTTTTCCTGTAGCATATATTTTGTCTCGATTTTATACAAATCCTTAAGGATGCGTTCTTATGTAACTAACATCTGTCTAAAGACAAATTACTTAGAGCCTTTAGCCCAAGTCACAAAGTGCACTTTTTAAAAGTCACGTTTGCTATCGTAGGATTTACTCCGACGATTAGAGCAAATTGTAGGCTTTCTGAGAATTTACAGTGGATCACAGGAGTAATTTCTAAAATTGTATGGCAACAATAGATCTCGCTGAATACTAGAATACTCGAAAGCTTAACAGTTACTACTGGAGACTTTCATCCCTGATAAACTTTATTTCTCCAAGTTGAAGATTCCTGCCTGGCAGTGCCTGACTGCCTGGCCCTTCTGCTTCCTTTGCTGCATCGTGTCCTGCTCCCTCGCTCTCCCCAGAATCGGTCCTTTGACCAAGGCAACTTACTCTTTTAGATCTTGCACTTTTCCCTGCTTTTGTGTCTCTCTCTTCATGTTTCTTCTGTCCCTCTTTTTATTCTTTTCTCATCTGCTTTCAACGGGTTTTGCCCCTCTTTTCTGCCCATAGCTATCCTCTTTTGTCTGTGTTTTCTCCCTCTTCACTCTTCTGTACTCCTGGAACAAGCAGCCTGTGCTGTGGCCAACCAGATCCTTGCTCTTCCGTATCACCCCACCCGCCGACCTCTAGCTCTCCACCACTACTCCTCAAGGGCTTCAAAATGGCGGCCAAAGGCATGCCAAAGTCAAGCCTGTCAGTATCTGTCCGTGCCCCAGACGTACCCTGAGCCCAGACATCTAGTCCTCTAGCTACCCACCACAGCCACAGACGTCACTACCCAGCCCACACTCTCCACTCTTTCAACCCTGGCCACCCATTCCCTCACTGCTCTCAGGCATCCCCCTCCACGATGGAAGACGCCTTTTCTTGCCCACTAGCCACTTCTCATGCTGTTATTCATTGAGACAATGCCAACAACACACACTCCACATGCCACAGCTGACACTCTACCCCCAAAGTCACCACACGACTCCTGCCACCCGCAAAATTCTTCCTCCCCAACAACCTCTTCCTAGTCCAGCATAACATAGACGTCTGGGACTTCATTGAAGATCACTCCCCAACCTTCTCTTCTTCACAGAAACCTGTCTTAACCCTGCGTCCACCTCAGACATGGTGACTGCCCCCATTACAAAATTATTAAACAAGGCAGAGTTAACAAGCCTGGCGTTGGTATAGTTATCATCTACCATGAGTGAACCAATTTCGCCATCTAATTTGCTAGCAACAGGGGTTGACTGGAACAGCTAGCTTTAAAAAAATCAACATAATCCTCCCTACAACTCTATGAGGACCATACTATACACCCCTCGTAACAAGAGCCACCTTCAGCTCCTTGCTATAGAACATCATTGCTTCTCTGGTTCCCACATCAAGCTTCTTTTCTTCTCCTTGGTGACCTTAACCTTCTCCTCAAAAACCCAAACGACGTTGCCGAGCTCTTGGATGACCTTAGTATTTTGGGCCTCACCCAACGGGTGAACTGCTCCACTCCTCTTGTTGGCCACCTTCTCAACCCCATCTTCACCAACTTCACCAACATACCGGTGGTCAACCTTATCCCTCTCACATTGACTGTTCACTCTTTAATTCACTTCACCATCCCGCAAATCATCAGGCGTGCAACTCTCTGGCCCGCCCAATAGCAATGGAACATAACTTACTATGAGAAATTGATTCCTGAGCTCCATGTATGACACCTCGTGACCTATGGTCAGCCAACTCCAACTTTACCTCCTGGATTAGATCAAGCCCAAACTCCTTTGCCCCACTGTAAACCACCTCTAAATCTCAGACTACACCCCAGGCCAGCTGGTACACTGAGGACCCCAGACTCATGAAGCTCCACTACAAAAAGCTGGAACGGTGCTGGCACTACTCCCATGACCACAAAAGAAGTCACCTACAAATTGCCCCTTTGTATCTACCACCAATGCATCAAAACTTCCAAACACCTGGCCCTTTTCTTCCAACAAACTCAACAGATTCAACTGCTCCAAAGAGATTTTTGCCATTTTCAAAGAATTCACCTCCCCCCACCATCTCCACACCTGTCACCCCCTCTAGAAGCTCTGCAGCAAATGAAGCCAGCAACATCTCAGATAAATCAAATCCATCTACCACAACTTTGCCCTGCAACTGGACCTCTCCTCCCTTGTTCTCCCCAGCACTGATACCAACACCACCCTGGTAATGACCATGACATGTTGGCCCACTAACACCATTACAGAATTCACCACAAAGTACACAATCCAATCTGGAGCTCCTTTCAACATTTGCCCTCATTACATCGACACATATGGACTCTAACCCATTTGCTCTGCTCTCACACCCATACTTAATCTTTCGCTTTCCATTGCTACTTTCCTGCTACTCCTGAAAACATGCCACCATCTTATTTCTACTCAATTAACTGTTGGACGACTCCTGGACCATGTCTAGCTTCAGGCCCATCTCCCTGCTACCCTATCCTGCCAAAGTCCTTGAAAAACTCATCAGCTCCAGCCTCTCTAAATAACTCGAATCCAACCACCTCCTGGACCCATTACAATCCAACTTGAGATCCAACCACAGGATCAAAACAATCCTCAATGCCACAACAGACATCCATCTAATCTTAGACAAAGGAGCCACTGTGGCCCTTATCCTCTTAGACCTCATTGGACATATTATCCCACCCCATCTTTCTCATGTATCCATGAAGCAGGGATACATGACTCAGCTCTATTTTCAATCCACTCTTTCTTCAATGAGTGCATGCAATCCATGGGCCTAGCCCCATTTCTGTCTGACACCATCAAGCTCATTTGTGGTACTTCCCTGCGCTACTGTCATAGCCCTAGCCTGTATAAGGCCTGCATGGCCCCACTCATCACCATCGTTCGTTTTACCATCATTTCCTATGCGGCTGACATCCAGCTGATCCTGTATCTCTCGAAAGACACTCCCACCACCCAATCCATCTTTTTCAAGTGCATGTCCTCAGTAGCTACTGGATGAGCAGTAACTGCCTCAAAACTAACTGAATTGAAGGCCTACTGAGTTGCCCCGGCTTCCCCTCCCTGTCAAAGTCAATAGGAACCTGGGCATTGTGATCGACAACCAAACCACCATGGTCAACCAGGTCAACACTATAGTGTTGTCTTGCTTTCTCATTCTACAAATGCCCAGGAAAGTGTTCAAATGTCTCCTGCTCAATGCCCACAGATTGTTGCTACAAGCCCCTATCACCAGCAGGCTAGACTACTGCAACTCCCATTAAGTGGGCATTGACCACTTTCTTGTGGGCATTGGGGCGCAGCTCACCAACAGACTCCAGGTGGTGCGAGACATGACAGCCAAACTCACACATATTTTACTACCCCGGGCTCATACAATCAAGCACCTTAGAGACCTCCACTTGAGCCCAATCCAAAAAAGCTCCCTCTTCAAACTTCTCACCCACACCTACAAGGCGCTGCACAACCAGAGCATCTCTTAATTCAACAACCGTATCCACTTCCATAGCCCAACTAAACACCTTCGCTTAGCTGGCCTACTACTCGCCAATGTCCCCCGTATCTAGTGAGCTGAAGCTGGAGGCGGGGCTTTCTCTCACAGTGTCCCAAGACTTGGAATGAGCTCCCCCTTCCCATTAACTTGGCCAGTACAATCCTCGAGTTCAGAAAGAAAGTGAAAATCTGGCTTTTCCAATAGGTCTTCATCAGACATTCCAGTCAGCACCTTCTATGAGGTGCCAGAATTCCTGCCTGGGTGATACGTGCACCCTACAAATCCTAATTACATAATAAACAGTCCAAAAATGTGTTGCCCCAAGGAGAAAATTCTAATTCAAACTATCTAAACAAACGTGCTCCTGTCCTTGAAAATGTTTCCATGGCAGAGCATTTTCATTCAGATTTTTGCATCCCAGTGAGGAGTAAGCTAGGAGTGGTTCAGGACTGAATCACACCTAGGACAGGAAGATGTTTGTGAATCATGGTTACTCTATGGCCATACACACTAACTTACTAACTGTGTGTGTGTGTGGGTGTCCACATTATTTTGCATGTTGCCTCAAAAAGGAACACCCACAATCTATGTCGTATCCTTGGCTTTACAAATATGGTAAATTTGCCATACTGGTGGAAAATGCACATCCTGAAGTGCATCTCATGAAAATAAAATTCTGATAATACTGAATTTAAACCAGTAAGGAGTTTACAGACACAATGTTGCTGAATTCAACTTCATGTAGCTCCATATTGGCTATTTCGTATTTCGAATGAAGCAAAGCTATCTTGTTTTGAAAGGCTAAAAGATGGGACTCAAAACTACAGGCTCGATAGGCAGAGTCACACCCTTGCAGTTGGTCTTCCATACTGGGCTCACCTCTTACCCCATCCAAACAGATGAGAAACTCAGGGATCACTGTTGACTCACAAACAAACTAATAAGCAAACAGACAAATGAACAAATAAATAAATGAATAAATGTTAATTGAAAAATAGAGGCCCGTACTGTCGGATCTTTAGTGCATTCGTGAAAAAGTACGTGAATAGAAAAAATAATACACAAGGGGAAAACAAATAATAAAATGGAAAAAAATTAAATTAACTGTCAGTCTGCAAAAGCGCACATGGCAGAGAGAGACATTCTTTCATTAGGCAAGACAAGAAGTAGGAGGATGATCATGACTGCCAGTTTTAGATTGAATGAAGCCCAAGAAACACAACATCAAGTGTTGGTACAGAACTGAATGGAAATACTGTTGTCAGCAAAAGGGAAAACATAAACAGGGAAACACTGTTTATGGTGGTTTTAACTAGGTCAACTTCTAACATAGCTTTGGAGAAAGGGACTCGTCATGTTTACAGAACCATCTTCTTGTCAGGTTCTATTTTACTGAGGTCATTCCAGACTATTCCTCTACAAGCACTGCATATAGTCTTATCAATGCTTCAGAGTACTGTGGGTTGCATTACAAAACTACAAGTGCTAGAATAGGCAATAAAATCTGTGCAAGGAGGCACAGGTCTGTTTTTCTTCATTGCTGACCCCTAATAGCCATGTTCAAATATAGTTTAGTTGGTACGTAGGCCCGTCAGTTGGAAGCTGATTTTGTGCCTTGTCCTCACACATTTAAAAGTTCACCTTAAATTGCTCTAGAAGTTGAAACAAAAAGCGCATATACTAGTAGCAAACCATGCAGGTTAAGGAAGAGCCTTGCAGAACTCCACAGGATACCATATGGTAAGATGAGATGAATCAAACTCTCTATTTTTACGTTCTGGCTGTGGTTGGATGTGAATGATCTAATCCATTCAAATGTTGTTCCAGACAATCCAGCCTATTCCCTTCACCTACACAGAATTACATCATGAATGAAGTGACATTTTCCTTATTAAACTTGTGGAATACCTATAATTAGAAAAAACAAGCAGTGGAAACTCTACAGTTTTGCCAAGAAAAAAAAGGGAGCTATCAAAGATGACCCCTGAGATGACCCAAAGATTACAGAATGGGCGGGGCACCTAACTCATAACTACAGTATAGAGAAGACCAAATAAAAACAGATCCCCAAAAACTAATATCTCCCTATTGTCACAGTTAAGCTTCAATGAGGTAAGCTTTATCCAAACTGAAACATTTGACATGCATGTTCTGAATTTGGAATTACCTAGATCGCCCTTAAAAGAAATGATGATTTAGGTTTTGTTAGAATAATGCATTAGCGGAAAAACAATTTGTTTAAATAAGCCAGCTTTGTGATGGAAAAATTCAACAAAGTGGTGCAGAGTGAAGATCCTTGTTTCAAAGAAGATTAGAATGGAGGAAAGATTATGCTTGAATCCTGTCTATTAGAAAAGATTTAAGGCAAATAAGAGTCGTGCCATAAAAGCCAACTTAAACTAACCGATTTTCCAGCACCTCATGAGAAACTGTCATGGTCGACACTTAGATCTAACAAACTAGGTGCTGCCCTTCTATCTTCATCACTGATTAACCAAATTGTTTCTGTAAAACTGGCCATTACATGGATTGAAGCCTGTCTGACACTGACCTAAGAATTTGTTTTCATACAAAGACAGGACATAAATTACTGAGACCTTTTAGATCTTTTGTAGGTTTTTTAGAAAAGGGGTACTAAAGCTTGCTTCAATTTAGGAGGAACAATACATGAGTTAAGAGAGATATTGCAAGTGTCAGATATATCTGAAACAACAGTGCCAACAGCTTATGTAAAATATATGATGAAAGGGATTAACATGCAAACCAGACTTCATTGACTGAGCTAATAGTTTGGTGATCTCAGATGTAAGGGATCTGAAATTAGGAAGGTCAGCATCCTGAGAAGCAATGGGAAAGGATTGCAAGAAAGCAGGACTGAAAGAAAGCTTAAGCATTGACAGATATGTGTCTATTTTAGCTTAAAGGAAATCATTAAGTAAATTGCATAAACTTTTGGAGACGAGAATGGCAGTGAAACCCGCCCCTGGATTAGCAAGCTTATTAATGAAATTAAACAATTCACAGGAGGAATGTAAGCTGATTAAGTTTTGAAGTTAAGAAACATGCACTTAGCTTTCTGCAGGAGGGCTTATGGTTTAAGGACTTGCTCTGTTCAATTAGATTGGCCACTATAGTCAGTTCACAAAATGCTTTGTTAGGCTTTGCACTTGTGCATAATTGCTGCAGGTAACTCTGCAAATCATGGAGCCAAGGGAATGGCTTTCTAAGCAGTAAATATTATAGTTCTGGATAAGTGTCATTTTTATCCCATTCTGAAATACTGTAGGAGTGCATCATACTCATGTGTAGTCAGCCTTCAAATATATTCTGTGTGAATAATATTACTAAAGAAATTGAGTATTACATATATAAAGAACTTCACATGAAGAATTATGTGTATACAACATGACTAATAAGGGCGAATATAACATTGACATAATAATGTGGCAGGAGAAGTTAATGTAAAATGTGTCCCATTGTGAGATTAATAAAATAGAATGTGTATGTGTAGACTAATGTTTAAACATTTATACATGTAACAAGAATTATTACATGCAGGTGCATTTATAATGACATCTTCATAATCCTTTACAATTTATACATGTATTAGGAAGCTGCATTAATCATTGTGTAGAAATGTGCACACATTTTGTAACCCTGTGCTCTGCTAATTTGACAACAGTGGGCCTTGAGAACCCATTGAGTTTAAGCTCACGTTTAAAGTCTAACATGTAATTTGCATTTAACCTTCAACGTAGAATATATTTGCTTGTATTTTGTATCCACTGCAGGTATGGACACAGCCTCATTAGTTAGCATGGAAGGGTTTTGTTTTGTTAGATAGCACAGTATGAGAAGAAGAAGTTTGGCACGGAGAATCGCAGTAAAGAGCAAGGAGACGAGTTCTCATGGAGGAGGATAAGAATGACCAAGGGCGTATGAAGTTGCAACTTATTGATGTGGGAAAGTTGGTGCATATATCTAGTTGTGTCAGAGTCCTGGAAAAGTACTAGCAAAAGTCACTTGGGATTGTCTTCCCTGAATACAATTGATATTTTATGCAGTAACTTAGTGAGGGACAGGAGAGACGTCTTAGGACTTCACGGGGAGCGGATCTATGCGTCTGCTGGTGTGGCTTTATGCTATGTGACCCATGGTTGGGCTGCTTCTCCTGAAAATTCCAACAGCTGATTCCACCGTTACTATATGCTTCTTAGTTTAGGGTTGCCCTTTTGAGTAATGTAGAGAGAGATAGCTTGCTCATGCTTATCTTGGAGAATCACTTGATGCAGTTTAATACTTGATTCTTTTTCCTGATTATTTGCATTGTCATCATAGAGTTAGTTATCTGCATTGTATTATATAGGGTGAATCTCTTTAGGAGATTTGGACTCATTTTAGTCGTTCTGTATTTCTATATGTTAATGTTGAGGCTGGTCTATATCAGTTTGTTTCTAAATTTATAATTAAACTCTACAAAACTCAGATTTAGTTGTCAGTGGATAATTGTGTGACCAAAGTGTTTACACTGTATTGAGATTTAACTTAGATTGTTTCCTTCCTTTTACCTCTCAAGCTGCTACCAACACCATTGGTGTGGAGAAAAATGTTTAGGTGGGCCCAAGCTCTTGCAGCACCGAGCTTGTTCCAAATATCACTTTAATGGCAGAAGGCAAAGTGTGAGATGACAAGGCCACACCTAAGTTATGAGTTGTCACTAGATGCCAAGGTCTTGAGAGACTCAAGGGACTCAGTGAGTCCAAGCATGGGGGAGGTGGGGGGAGCTAACACAAAATAAGAACAGGGTAAAAACAGGGTGAAGGATTCCACATGGGTGGAAAACCAAAGAGCTACTTAAAACCTAGGACTGATAGAAAGCCTAATGAGGTAGGCATTCAGATTTGGGCAGAACGTCTTTTTAGGCATTAAGATTGTCTAAAATGGCAAAGCAAGCAAGGAAATATTGAAGGCAAAATAAGAAGCAATATATAAGTGCAGGGTCTAAGTGGAAAAGATAAGAGCATGAGTGAATAATGTAAATTATCAGACATCAATTCAGAATGAAATGCTTTAGGCAAAAGTAACAGATTCATTTGTGATAAGGGAAGATGATATGGTGGCATGATAAGTAGCAGCCAAATTCCAAGTAGTTTGGTCCATGGTCATGGCAAATAATATGTTTGCTATCAGGTATTTTCAAGTCCATGTTTAGGCCTGAGGAATTTTTGAGCAATATCTCATGTAAAATAGAATGTCAGGATTAGAAGATAATATATAATGTACAGTAGTTTAATGTCCTGAGAGATTGGGGAGAATAAGAGCTAAATTATTTTAACAAAAGAAGGATTTTTCTCAAACAAAGATGAAGGCAAGTTATATGCCCATGAAACATCTGCATCCACATTTATGGTTAGCAAAGATTTAATTCAGCTTGGGATATTCTTAGAGTTGTCTGAGAAACTCTTCTTTCAAAGCCTTGAAATAGTTAGCCATCTCCCTCAAGTCTTATTGGTTTCATAAGTGAAGATGTGATGATGGCATGCATCTTGTCCTAAAAAGAAATTGCTTGAAACAAGCAGCTGAGTATGGACCAGCTGTAGGCTTAATTTTTAATAGCAGCAATGCTGGTTTGTACTTTTTCATTGGAATGAATGATAAAAATGCAACCTGTAGATGTCTGGGAAAAATGGGAGAGAAAAAGTGAAGATTCTAATTTAGATGCTACAAGAATCTGTTGATGGTTAATTTGGAGCCTCTCTAATGCATTTGGAGAGGTAGGTCTTTCCGGTTCTTTTGGTTGCATTGTGGTATCATATTTAATGCATCTTGCAGAGGGTAGTTTGCGCTTCTGTCATGGATTTGTGGCATCAGCTTACGAGGTTTTGGCTGTTTTTCTTCATTTCATCCAAACCCTTGTTGAGGTTTTCAAACAAGGCTTTATGGTCAGATATTGTTAGCGAGGTAGTGTCACAGAACAGAAGTTCAACTCAAACTCCTCCTTTGTTTCATTGAGTGTGGTTCTTTGGGGTATAAAGGGCCAAAACTAAAATTAGAGGGATATAGGACAATTAGGGAGCGATCTATCCTGTGCTCTGGCCACAGCATCAGATTGGAGAATTCTAAGATGTGTGTAAGTACGGAATTCAGTCTATGGTCAGCCTTCTGGGTTGCTATGGTCAACCATAGAAAAGCCTAAGGCTATGTTACCAGTAGCTTGAATTCACTTAGTCAATTGACTCACACGTTGAATTCACCAACAATCATAATTTGGTAGGTGACATGTCAGTTTAAGAAATACAGCTAAGAAAAAAGAGCTGACCTGGGAGGGTGGGTAGCAATGCATTTAAATGACGAAGTCTAGATATGGAGAATGGCCTGTTGAAGTTCACTCAGCATTATATTTTGGAGCCAGATCTTTTGTCTTTGCATCTCTGTTCAGACAAATTATATTAAACCTTGTGACAAGGGTTAATTATGAAAGAAACCCAAGCCTATATTAGCCATGCAATGTGGCAGTTATTCAGAAAGTAGGCTGTTTATGTACTGGTGTACCTTTTGTTCCAGGTTAGTGTTGATGATGCCAACTTAGACTTGGGGGTTTGAAGTCTCTGTGGTCTCTGGATCGAATCCACTGTGGAGAAGTTGCTCGAGCAAGGGTGGTAAAGCAGTCTTTTTATAGTTCATACCTAGGCAATGTGACGTACCTAGAGTAGGAAGTTGCTTTATGGATTGCTTGGAAGTGAGAACTTGATATTCAGGAAACATCCCAAGATAAGTCGAAATGGGGGATGTTCCACAGGTGGGTGATTGATCAGTGGTGACTTTGGCAGTGGAGCCTTGATACAGTCATTGAGGTATTAGTTAGATGAGATTCAATTTTTGTGTGGTGGAAAGTAGCCTGATATAATTGCATCCACTGTGCACTCAGTGGCCTGCTTGAGTTTTCAAAGGATTCTTTCATGGGCAGTCAGGCTTTCCCATTGCACTGGATTATTAAGAGTAATTCATCATGGATGTTGATATCGAGTTTTGTGTTGGAGCGAGAGATGAACAAACCTTTGGGGCTAAGACCTCCTTTAATTCACAAACTATTTGATGTAGAGAATTCTTCCTGGATTATGGATTGCTATGTCTTTGTCTTTGACATCACAAGTTGGAGGTGGGTTTTGGGGATGCCAGATTTTAGGCTACTGTAAATTTGAGCATGGTTATTTAATGAAGACTTTGAAGGTGACCCTTTTAAAATCTTTCTTTGCTTTTTTGAGAATTGGGTAGTTGGGAATGGGATGCAGAAGATATCCAGTTCACATTTAGCTAGTTTGTGGGTAATATCCTTGTTTCTTTTGACTCTAGTCAACATGGTTCTATGGGGAGGACCACATAAATGTAGGTTTTGATCCTAGTGTCAGAGCGTTGCTCATTTTTAAGTGCACTGGAAGCGAAATCTCGATCCACACTCTAAAATATTATCACCACGGGTGACAAAGCTTATTGATGACTCACTGTAGGGGAGACGAGTCTGCCTGTACTGAATGAAAGTGATGTGCTTTCTGGAAAGAATGTAAACCATTTAGTTGGTCCGGGTCCCTGAATGGAGTGTATTTCACATAAATGACATACTGTACCAAGGAATCAAGTTAATATAGACAAGAACCATAAGGCAGTGTGACTTGACTTGAAGTGCTTTTCATTCTGCCACAGTTATACATAAGGAAACAGTCCTAAAACCTAGACAACAGATCGTTCTATGCCAGTTAGCCCGCCAGAGGGCAGAAAGCCTACTAGATGCCGGAGATTTTTTTTTTTTTTAAATGAGATGGAAGTTGGCCCATCCTTGAATCACCCCACCCCTGAAGCGCCGACAATCTTTCAGCCCCCTCTGTGGGGCAGATTGGGGGGATGCTTCCAATCTACAGCCCAGGAATGCAGAAAGTCTATTGGATCCCAGGGATTTTTTAGGAAAAAAAGAATGCAGTGACCTCTAATTGGGTCGTACCACCATCCTAAAGATCCAACAGTCTTTCTGTCACCCTGGGGGACATATTTGATGATTTACCTCCTGAGAGAAATTTGATTACTGGTTGAGGGGGGTAAAACCCTTCTCAAGCAGCAACCACAACTTTCTGTTAGGATGAAGACACCAGCAACCCCAAATCAACCTGCGCTTAACCCTCTGGTAGCTTGGCACAAGCAGTCTGATTTAACTTAGAGGCAATGGGTAAAGTATTCATGCAGGACTCCAAACAGTAATAAAGTGAAACACAACACAAGAAAAATCCCACACCAATTTAGAAAAATAGACTAAATGTAATAAATAATTTAAGACTTAAATGACAAAAATCAACCGGTAGAACCAGAGATATGGAATTTCAGACATTTAATGAAAATAGCGTCATAAAGCGATAGAGCGTGGTCTGGATACAGGGACCAGGTTTGTCTCACTGAAAGAATTACCTTCACAGCCCAGCGCAAAGTGTTCAGTTCATGGTGATAGTGGGCTGCGAGGAGCAGAAAGAGTGTCGCTGATGGCTGTTGAAGTAGCGCAAAGAGCAGGCGGCATCATGGACCGTAATCACTGTAGTGCAAAAATCCTGTCAAGCGTCATGGACGGTCATGGCTGGAGCTTTGCATTGGCAGTCTCTGCAAGCTGCCGATGCTGTAGCGCAAAGTGCTGATCTCATGCTGGTGGGTGATAGTTGGCTGTTGATGTAGCACAAAGAGTCAGGCTCACCAGAAGTTTGTGTTGGTGGGTGATGTTGGCAGCAAATCTTTGCGGGAATGGGCTCATTCCAGAGAAGCCCAAAAACGTCTGCGATTCTCAACTGAGGCCACACCAAGGGCCCAGGTACCCCCTGGGGGTCAGAAACTCACTCCAGCAGAGGCAAGCAGGGCTCTTGTAGATCTAGTTGCAGTTCTAGGCAGCAGGTCAACTGGGCAGTTGCAGGGAGCCTCTGGAGTCTGTTATGTCCCTGTAGCTCAGAACAGGAGGTCAGCTGACTGACCCTTAGAGTCACTTCAGTCACTTCAGCCTGGGATGAAGGGTGCAGGTCCAGTTTTCCTTTTCGGCACGCAGTACAGCAGCGAGCAGAGCAACAGAGTATCAGGCCAGCAAGGAAGTCCTTCTAGCAGCAAAGCAGCACAGCAGCACTTCTTCTGTAGCATCCACATGTCTAGCAGTGTACTGCAAAGTTGAGGCTAACACTCCAATATATGTAGCTGGTGTACACTTTGATATAGGAGAACTTGCAGAGGCTTCCACTCCCATCAGGTGTGAAGCATCCCCTTCCTCCCTGCCCTTACCACAGCTTGTCTGGGGACATGAAATACCAGTCTCAAACCCTTAGTGAGAGTTCTCAGGCAGAGCTTTTGTGATGTGCAAGTGTGGTAAGTGACAGCTCTTCCCCCTCATCAACTCAGAGTGGCCCATACTTCCAACACCTAGCTTCCCTTTGACTCACTGTCTGGGAGCAATACACACAACCCACCAAATGGTTAGGACAAGAAAATGCCAACTCTCTAAAAGAACAATTGATGGACAGAATGATGATCAATGTCAAACATTCACCTCAGTACAGAGATCTGGGCCTAAATCCATTGTTTTTCGCTCCCCATGCCATTCCAGGATGCTTGTTTCCAGTCCAGGGAGGACCTGACTTGCCAGTTCAGGCTGGACTGTTCCCAAGAGGCACAGGGTCAAGACTGATTTGCATATGGCTGGGTCCAAACTGGGGTGGCATGGTGAGCAAAAGAACGATGGATTTTACCCGTATTTTTTGACTGGGGGTGAATGTTTTATTTGCTCTGTATTCCGTCCATCCTCTGTATGTCTTTAACTTTCTAAATGTGGCACTTTCAGAGTTGTGACTAAAAATCCGAATTTATCATTAAAGAGTGTTTTTAATTACAATTCTTTAAATACCAAACTTGTCATGTCAACCTGCTCCCAATCGAAGGTTATCACTTAATAAATGTAATAAGGTACCCCAATGTCATCCTATTAGAGAGGAAGCATTAAAGTAGTGATAAACAAATTTAGGAGTTTTTCACTACCCGGACATGTAAAACTTAAAATTACATGCAAACATTTTTGAAAACACAGCACCTTTCCCTCTGGGCTGTTCAGGGTCTACTCTATGGTGACTTCTTAAAAATGAAGGTGTTGGACTGCCAAAAGGTTTATTTTGCCAGGACGAAACGGCAATTTAAAAACTGCCCACACAGGCTGCAATGGCAGGCCTGAAACATGTTTAAAGGGCTACTTAAGTGGGTGGCACAGTCAGTGCTGCAAGCCCACCAGTAGCACAAATGTACAGACCCTGGGTACATGCAGTAGCACTTTGCTAGGAACTTACAAGTAAATTAAATGTGTCAATTGGGTGTAAGCCAATTCTGCCAGGTTTAAAGGACAGAGCACAAGCACTTTAGCACTGGTTAGCAGTGATATAGTGTGAAGAGTCCTTAAGCCAGCAAAAACAGAGTCCGTAAAACAGAAGGTTCGAAGACAAAAGGTTGGGGGAAATCACACCAAGAATGTTAGGTCCAGCAACTCCTATCAACCCTCCTGATGAGGGAAGTAAGTACAGTAAATGCCAGGCTTATTTTGTTTTGTGTTTTATAATAATAAAACGGGGTGTGGGCCACCCCATCCCAGTATCGGGCTTTAACCCCACATTAAAGGCCCAAATCAATCTACCCCCAGGCGGTGGATTTGGGAATTCACCAATTTGCCATCTACGGGGGGCAGAAAGCTCATTAGAAACCCAGGCTGTCTATGTGTATATGTTAAAAAATGGAGTGGGGGTGGTGAGTCAAGGAATAGGGTCATACTATCTGCCCATTAAGCTCCTAAAATTCTATCTGCCATATGGGGGCAGAGATCTGGAATTTACCTCAATTCTGCCCTATTTTAAAAAAAGGGTTGGGTAGCTGCTGGCCCATACTGTCATCAGGCCATTGTTTTCAGGACTCAAGCACCAGCAGTCTTTTTGCCCCAACTGGGGGCAGATTGGGGGATTTGCCCCATCTACTCCATAGGAGGGGATAGAAAGCCCATTCAATGCCAAGGATAGATTCATTTTTTGAACAAAAATGGGGTGGAGGCTAGTCCTGGCGTCAGGTCATTCCCTGACCTCTAAAACCCCAACAGTCTTTCTGACCCTCCTGAGGGACAGAAAGGCAGCTGAATGCCAGGTGTAGATTGAAACAAAAGGGGGTAGCCTTGTAAAGCCGTAACAACCCCCGCACACCGCCATTGCTTACAGCCTCAATATTTCAGCCATCCCTGAAACCCACTCTCTCTCATTAGTTGGTTCTTTTTCTGTCCTTATCATTTTCATCACTAAACAAAGTATTATTTAATTTTATCTACACACTTTTTATGGTTCTTAATTCATTACACTCTATGGTAGTAACTTATTTTATGATGGACCCATGCACTGGTGAGGCTGTCCCAATATTAGTAGTCATTTTGTGACTGCAAGCTATGCCAGGCGTTGGTAGCATGGAAGATCGGTCAGCATTTTTTTCCATGACAGGGCTCAAAAGTGGGGGCCTATATTTGGAAGAACTCATTATGTCCCTGTTGTGCATGTTTATTTTTCCCAGCACATAGAGGACGTATGTGCACTCTTTCTTTTCAGCAGCACCAAGCACATGGTTTAAATGGCCTGTTTGAAGAGTTAAACAGCTTGTAGGATGCCATTTCCACTGGTAGCTGATCAAACAAATGGTTCTCCCATGGTGGAGAGGAAGAGGTGTCCTGTCAGTCAAAGCACCATCCCTCAGTTTAACTGAGGTGGAAGATTTAAAAGGAGAGAGATGCAAACTTTTGGTGACTATCCCATTACGACCCACCTGTAAATGAGACTAACTGCCACAATATACGCTAGTGCGGGTGAGGTTTGCTGAAGGTTCTGTTGCGCACTACAGAAGTACACTTAAAAGTTGTCGTGAACTTATTTGTGTGCGGTGCTTTGAGCTTGTGAGCCTCTTTTTAGCCACAATATATTGGGGGTTTTTTCAGTCAATATCCTTTCAATCACCGGAACATGCCATTAAATCTTCGAAATATGTATATGTTTATATACGTCAAGGAATAACAACTAATCGTCAGCAAGTTAATTAAAATATAAACCTTATCACTTATCACATATATTCGAAGCTCACAACAAAATTGCCGGAAGCATACTCACTATAGATATATGCTACTTACGGTAAGAATAAGATTGTAATATTCATACAATTAGATATGGATGTTTTTCTATTTATAGTTTTTATTCTAAACTAAAATGTATTCCGTCCTTACATGCAATCTTCACACTCATTCTCCTGCTGCGTCATTCATGCAGACGGTCTTTGTACATGTCAGGCAGCAACGTCTTCCTTTGTGCGAAAATCATTAAATATTTAATTCAAATGACCTCCACCATCAGGCATTATAATTATAAATTGACCCTACTCCTCTGGCTGCCTGATTTGAAACCATTTAGCTAACGATGCTACTGAAGCTTGTGACAACTTCATGTCAAATTCATGCTAACATTTACAGTGTGTTCATTCAGCATTTCAGTCAGTTTGAAATTGTCCTTTGTCCTACTCAATTACGTATACTGATGATTCTGTCCATAAAATTTTAATTCCCTCCTTAGAAACAGACTTGCCTCTGGTACAGTGGCGTGACGAAACTTGAGGGGGCCCCCCTGCAAAGCACAATGAGGCCCTCCCCAGCGGCCTGGCCCACCACCTACCACTTTGCCCACCGACAAAAATAAGCAGTCACTTAAAGACATATTTTCAGCACTTATCTGTGCATACTTCGAACAGCAAATATAAATAGAATGCACTTTAATTGTGTTCTAGGGCTGCCTGAATGATGAGATCCATGACTGATAATTAAAGGGAACAAAGACAGAAAAGTCACATTACAAATGAATACATACTTTTTTATTTATAACCCTATTTAGTGCCAAGACACGGTCTTTCCAGGCTCTTTAAACACATGGCTGGCATTTTTCTTTTGGCAACCCTACTTTATATTCCTTTTCATGAAATGCATTCTCACACTACAGCAGTAAATGTAAATTTCAAGTGCAAGGAATAGGCAGAGTGGGGGCCCAGGGGGTACTGGAACCAGAAAAAAACTAAGCCTCGGTAACCAGTTTACAAAGGTATGTTGACTGTGCACCTCAGATAGAGCGTACAGCTGACTGTTGTGGTGCACTGTAGCACCCAACAACACTTTTTAATAATGTACATCACAAGCAGACATGTAATAGCGCTCACTGGGTAGAGCTTATATAGCACAAAGCTCAGAAATACCATATAGATGGATGGCACGCAGTTCCCAAGAGCATTGTAAGTAGTTTAAAACACACGCAAGCATCGAACAGAACGCTCTGGACAGACCTTGCATACACCCCACATAGCACAGATATACTATACAGCTGGCTGCAATGTGGCCCCGAAGAGCACTTTTCAATAGCATGGAACACACACAAACTTCCAACACAACACATTAAATAGAACATTTTGCTTACGTCTAACTAAGCAGACATGGCATTTGGGCCGTGGGCCATATTTTCCATAGAATGCAGTATATAAACATAAATAACGTAACATAACATGCAATTGCTGCCCCTATAGTTGTGTAGCTCTATCTATAACTTGGTCATCAGAATGTGCTACAACAAAGACGATGATGCTGGGCTGGTAAACAGGAGAGAGGGCCAACCCCTCTTCACTATTGAGAGGCTCAGAAGTGCATCACTTAATTTATGAGGCAGGCCGCCTGGCCGCAGTACTGATATGAGGCAACTGGTGCACCCAAGCTGCAGCTGCGCGCTACAACTACTGCGCTGATGGCCTGAACTCTACGCCACTCTACTCTATGCCACTGCACTTTTGGGTAGAGGTTCATCAGTGAGTGAGGTGCCCCAGTACTGGGATAGAAGTGCCAGCTGCAGATCAGAAATGATTGGGCACATATGCAACTCTGAGTGGATCTCTGTACTGGAATTGCAGAAGGGGGCTGTCCTACAGGCCAGGCATACTGCTGGGAGAGTGGCCAACTAGACGCTGAGCACAGGGGGTCATCCCCAGAGTGCAAGTGTCACGGCCCAGGCACATGCACAACGTTTTGACTTTGGTCCTCACAGTGCTGGATTGTGTGCGTGAGTTGACAATATTTCAGTGGGCTTCAAGGACAGGTCCTCATACCAGTAAAAAACTGTTTTTAGTGTTTAAAAGTGCTGTTTTTTTTCCCAAATGTTTAATTCCACAAATATTCACTCTGGTCCTATGTATGACATTCGAGACTTCCCAAGTGGACAAGCAGTCTGGAACAGAAAATACATAATTGATAGAAGCCATAGCATGAAAGAGAGGAGTTAGAGGCAAAGGAACTGAGAGTGGTGAAGGGAACCCTTGGGTGCAGAGGGAGTGAAGTGTGGAATCACTTGGATGCTGCAAAGCCATGGGATCCCAGGCTTGTCAAAAGATATTGTGGGACCCGGGTAAAAAAAAAAAACTAGGTATAGGGCCCTCTTGCCTTCATTTATGCCAGGTGGCACAGGAATCAGATTCAAAGTATTGAAAAAAAGGTGCTCGACGGAAATAGAACAGGTATTGCTGGTTATTATACATGATCTGATGCCATCTATTGCCAATTCGATGTATGCTGTCTCATCATTAATATTAAAAGAAATGTCAGGCTTGCTTTATAAATCTATAAATCGATTTAGAATCAGGAGAGTGTGGCCCTGCAAAAATGCAGGACCTGGGGCATAATAGGGCAGTGAAATGCGTGGCCCTCAAGAATATGGAAGTGTGGGGTCCCTGTGGGGAGGGAGACCGTGAATGTTGTGATAGCTGCATGATGGGGCAGAAGAGTGTGAAATCATAGAAGCATGGGGGTGCTGTGGAGTCTCGTCTCACTGAAGGGGGCAGTACATTTAAGGAGCCTGGTGGGATAGATGGTACAGATGAGCACTGGGTGCCATTGGGGCAAAATCCCTGCGGCCAGTGGTGCATAGAATGCTGGATCTCCATGTATAGGGCTGCGAAGCATATAGGATTCAATGTGATGCTATACTCATGGATAACTTGTCTCCAGTCCAAAGCATTCATTTACTCCATTAGTGATTCTGGGAATTGCAGTCATAAAGACAGTGAGTTAAGGGAAAGCTCACGGTCACATAACAGAACCTGGAGGATGAGCAGTGGCGTTTGGGATCCCCAGGGTAGAGGAGAAATCAGTGGAGTGGAGGCCACTGGAGTCGGGGGGAGGAACTGGTGAGTAGATTACAAAGTGAGTGTATGATCCCTGCAGGGTGGATCTAGGGGTGGTGGAAATGATTTCCGTGGGTGTTGGGGGGTAGAGAGTGCGGGTGGAGAGTGTGGGATACCACGGGTGGGATGACTGTGAAGAGCAGTTCAGTGTGGGGTGCCCTGAGTGTGGGACGCATAGAGTCTGAGAATCTGTAGGGGTGGGGGCCTTGGAGTGAATGATGCTCTCTGTGAGGGTAGTGGATTTTTTTGGACTGCCCTGGGGTGCTGTGGGATGCAAAGAGTAAACAAGGCAACGCCCTCACTTGCCATGAATGATATGATTGGATCCCTTCCCACACTTAACTAACCCAGGTCCATCCCCGTCTCCTGAGACAAATGGAACGCGCAGAAAGTCCATCACTCGGCGTCATTCATCCATCCTAATGTATTGCAATGGCACCCGTGTGGCGGAGGAGCAGAGGAACCGCGTTACATGTCTGACAGGTCGAGAGCTATGCAGAGTTCAGTGGGTGGAGGGGGAGGGGTGAATGAGCACAAAGGAGATGAAATGTGCTTGGCATGCACGCCGTAAATCACTTCACTTCCTTCCTTCACTTCCCTCTCACGACATTAACACTAAAGAGGCGCCCTGCATCAAACGCTTCTTCACTTCCCTCTCACGACATTAACACTAAAGAGGCGCCCTGCATCAAACACTCCTTCACTTCCCTCTCACGACATTAACACTTCCTTCTCTCCCTGTCACGCTGTCTTTCAATCTTTCTCTCTCCCTTCCATCCCTCCCTGCCTAGAACTGATCTTTCTGCAACTCCTGCCTCTACTCCTTGGCTTGCTGTCTTCTTTCTACTCGAACAAGTAAATTAAGACCTGCTAATCAGAATCCTCCAGTCTCGTCCAAACCACCACGCGAGGTTTCCACAGTGGATCTTTTAAAGCTTTTCACTGCGTCTCCCTTATCGCAGCTATCCAGGAAGCGTTTCACTAGGTAGAACTGAACAGCACCTCACACAACGCTCTAACTTCATAAATATGTATGCATGTGTCCTGCTATGTATGGAAAAGTATCAGGTCGTGTGTGTCTTCACTGTGACTGCTATCTAATCAATCACTCAATTTGGCCTATACTGACCCTTCCACTCGTTTAGTATTGTGCCAAGTACTGCTGCTATTTTTAGGTACAATGTTTTTGCGTGAACTCCAATCACCCCTAATATATAAATAAATAAACATACGTATACTAAAATCATACGTGTGAAAAAATAAATTTTGCTGGCGGGAAGGAGTAGAAAATGTACTCTTAAAAGCAATACCAAAACAGACACTCTGAAGTGTTCTATAAGACAGAATATCAGCCCTGGAGTCGAAATCATTCCACAGCTGTCTTTAAAAAAAGAATATATATATATATATATATATATATTAACCAAATACCCGAAAGCTTGAAGTATGCACTCACAGCTGATGTGAACCTTGCGGTTCAATAACAACGAAGACCAGCAATAACATTTCCAGGCTTCTTTATTAGTGCCAACGCGTTTCGAGGCTCCAGCCTGTCATCAGTGATGTCATCAGTGATGTCACTGACCATGTCATGAGTGATGTAATATGTGACGTCATCAGCAGTGCATTGCGGGGGCGCGAGTTATAGTTAGCTGGACTAACTATAACGGGGAATTTCTATGGTTTTGTACGAGTGCAATGTCCAACTAACTATAACTGTCCCTAAAACCTATGGTTTTTTCAGTGAATTTGAAAGGTTTTTAAATGCTAATTTGTAACTATAACGTCCCTGAAACCTATGGTTTTTTCAGTGAATTTCAAAGGTTTTTAAATGCTAATTTGTAACTATAACATGTCTGAAACCTACGGTTTTTTCAGTGAATTTCAAAGGTTTTGTAAATGACAATTTTTAAATGTATTAATTGTTTTATAAATTTTTTTAATACTGATTTACTACATTTTTAGAATCAATTTTTTATAACATATTTTATTTTTTAAATTACATTGTAATTACATTATACATTACATTACAAAAATACTTTCTCAGAATGAATTACTTTAGTTTAAATACTTTGCACATAGGCAATAGACTTTTAAGTACAGTAGTTACAGTTGTTGCAATGGGCAACACATTTTCAAACACAATGCAACATTCAGCTCAATGTGAATTTCTAGTTAAATGCAATTAGTTACTTTATGGATTACTTTTCTAACCACAGGACTGGATCCTAGATTCAGTCCTTGCACATCTCCTGTAAACAGTTGAGTAAAAGCGTTTTGGTTACAGTCGTGATTTGTAAGGAATATTATTGTATTTTAAAAGTTGACACTTAGAAACTTTTTCTCATAGAATGACCAATGTTATCCTATGGAAGGAAATTCACTTAGGAGGTAAAAACTGTTATCGTTACTTTTTGTTACTCAGTGTTGGATCCTGGATCCAGCACTGGTGCATCTCCTGTAAACAGTTGAAAGAATGCGTTTAAGTCATACAGGCGATTTTTAAGGAATATTTGTAGTTTGTGAAAATCGACACTTTGAAACTTTTCTGCTGAAAACCAGACAATGGATTCCTATGGAAGAAAATATAAGTTACTGGTAAGTAGGGTTAAAATTACTTTTCAGGGTCAGTGCTGGGCTAAAAGATGCAGCACTGGGTTCTCTCCTGATAACAGTGAGTAAATTGGAATTCGTACTTTGGTTGATTTTAGAGGAATATTATAAAGTTCCAAAACTCCACACTTAGAAGAATTTCCAAGTGAAACCAGTCAATGTTAGCCTATGAAGGAAATTCAAGTTACCGGTAAGTACGGTTAAAATTAATTTTGAGGATCAGTACTGGGCTGAAAGATGCAGCACTGAGGTCTCTCCTGATAACAGGTGAGTAAATCAGAATTCGGATTTCGGCTGATTTTAGAGGAATATTTTAAAGTTCCAAAAATCAACACTTAGAAACTTTTTCAGCAAAAAGCAGGCAATGATATCCTATGGAAGGAAATTCAAGTTACTGGTAAGTACGGTTAAAATTACTTTTGAGGATCAGTACTGGGCTGAAAGATGCAGCACTGAGGTCTCTCCTGATAACAGGTGAGTAAATCGGAATTCGTATTTCGGCTGATTTTAGAGGAATATTTTAAAATTCCAAAACTCCACACTTAGAAGAATTTCCAAGTGAAACCAGTCAATGTTAGCCTATGGAAGGCAATTCAAGTTACTGGTAAGTACGGTTAAAATTACTTTTCAGGACCAGTACTGGGCTAAAAGATACAGCACTGAGGTCTCTCCTTATAACAGGTGAGTAAATCGGAATTCGTATTTCGGCTGATTTTAGAGGAATATTTGTATGTTTCAAAACTCAACACTTTGAAACGTTTTCAGCAAAAAGCAGGCAATTATATCCTATGGAAGGAAATTCAAGTTACTGGTAAGTACGGTTAAAATTACTTTTCAGTATCAGTACTGGGCTCAAAGATGCAGCACTGACGTCTCTCCTGATAACAGGTGAGTAAATCGGAATTTGTAGTTCGGCTGATTTTAGAGGAATATTTGCACAATGGTGAAGGAAGGGGGTGGGGCCTGAGGTGACATGTCTGCAAACACGCCCTGTGGCGCGTTTTAAGTGGCAGAATTAATTCCTCCTCAATCCCGAGGGTCCCTAGGGGCCAACTAGCCCACCAGATACCTCCAGTATGCACCAGAGAGCTGCGTTGCAGAGAGGTGTTCAGAGGCCACGCCCCTTTTTGCACCTCTCTGCAATGCAGCTCTGTGGCGCTTTCTGGATGTACCTGGTGGGCTAGTTGGCCCCCAGAGACCCTCAGGATTGAAGGGGATTTAATTCCCCATCTTAAAACGCGCCACAGGGCCTGTTTGCACACATGTCACCTGAAGCCCCGCCCCCTCCCTTCACCACTGTGCAAACGCGCCCCGTGGTGCATTTTAAGTTGGGGGACCCCATTCCCCAGGGCCTGGCCTCTGGTTGGGGACTGTGGGGGGGTCCCCAATCCCCCCACAGTCCCGCCGGCTCCCCGCGTCCTACGGGAGCCGGCATTGCTTTCCACAAGGGGAGCTGCTGACATGCAGCTCCCCTTATGGAAAAGCAATCTGCTGCTTCATTGAAGCGAGAGCAGGTTTCCTGCTCTTGCTTCAATGAAGCAGCAAGTTTGCAATGACAGGGCGGGAGCCGCGAGGCTCCCGCCCTGCCATTGCAAACAGCAGTGTCCCGGGGGTAGGCACCCCGGGACACTGCAAGAGCCGGCCCTGGGGGGTGGCGGTCCCCAGGGCCACCACAGGCTCCAGGAGGGGGACCATGCGGCCCCCTCCCCACTTCTACATAGCCCCGGGAGGTGGTGGTCCCCGGGGCTTCGAGGTCCGAAACGGACTCCCACATGTATTTTCTTAGTGCCCCGGGGAGGTGGCGGTCCCCGGGGTATGTGGGGGGGCAGGAGCCCCCCCACACAGGTCATTCTATATTAAAAAAAGAAACCCCAGGGAGGTGGCGGTCCCCGGGGCTTGGGGGGCCTTAGAGGCCCCCCACATAAAATAAAAACCAACCCCCGCATGCCCCCGGGACGTGGCCCACCCGGGGGCAAAATAGCATCGAAGCGCGGGAGACCGCGCTTCGATTTTTTTTTTTATCGGCAGGATCCGCGCACCCAGCGCGTTTTTTGCCGATTTAAAAAAAAAAATTGTTTTTTGGCCTTGGGGGTCCTTGTAGGACCCCTGAGCAGGCCTAGGGGTCAGGGTGTTTCTACCCTGCCCCCTTTTGCGTTTTGCCCGATTGTTTTTACTGTTTTCTTGTGACTCGGTTCTACCGAGTCACAAGATGGCTGCCAACACTTCCTGGTTTGGAGTGTTGACAGCCAATTAGCATACAGCTGGTCATCGGGAGGTTGCGCGAATCCGACGCGGCCATAGATATATATGTGATTTTCCTTTGATTTTCTCAGGAACTACTGAACGGATTTACACCATTTAACAAAAGGGTTCTTTCTGAACCAAGAACTACCTCTTTGCCAAATTTGGTGTAATTCCGTTCAGCAGTTCAGGCTGTAGCCGTGGCTAAAGTTTCCTATGGGAAAATGAATGGGGAAAACACGTTTTGGGACCTCCTTTTTTCTCGGCCCCCGCTTGACGAATCACCCCGAGACTTTCAGGGTAGGAGCGGACCGGAGCGGGTCATAAAGTTTGAAAATTTCGCAAAGATTCGTCAACCGACGCCAGAGTTATTTCAAATAGAATGTTGCGGATTTCCTATGGAAAATAGGTCCTAACTATAACTATCTACTGGCGACCCCCAGTAGATAATACACACACATATATATATATATACACACACATATATATATACACACACACACACATATATATATATATACACACATATATATATATACACATATATATATATATATATATATATATATACACATATATATAAATTCACTGAAAAAAACCATAGGTTTCAGACACGTTATAGTTAGATATTTGCATTTAAAAACCTTTGAAATTCACTGAAAAAACCATAGGTTTTAGGGACAGTTATAGTTAGTTGGACATTGCACTCGTACAAAACCCGTGAAATTCCCCGTTATAGTTAGTTCAGCTAACTATAACTTGCGCCCCGCAATGCACTGCTGATGACGTCACATATTACATCACTCATGACATGGTCAGTGACATCACTGATGACATCACTGATGACATCTCAAATGACATCACTGATGACATCATGCAGAGACTGTGTGTTTCTATAAAGTTTAAATATGTTTACTATATATGCCAAGGTGTATTGAATAATGAGTGGGTGTATAAGTGTCTGGATGGATGATTTAGTAGGTGCGTGACTGACTCTATAAGTGAGTGATTAAACGTATCTTACTAAATGCATGGGTTAGTGACTAAACTGTGTGAATGTCTTTATCTGTCTGTCTGTTGGTGTGTAAGTGGCTGCATGGGTTTGTAAATAGCTACATGAGTGTCTATATGAGTTATTGATTGGTTATCTGAGTATCTGTATGGCTGCCTGAGTGTTTGTGTAGGTGGGGTGTGTGTGACTCTGTACATAGATGTGTGAGTGGGTGATTCACTGGGTGCATGATTTCAAGAGTGCATCTGTGATGGACTGCTTGGGTGGGTGAGTGTGTGTATGGGTGTGTTAGTGAGTGAATGTATATCTCAGTGGTACATGTGCGAGTAACTACATATGTAAAAGGCAGTATATATGTGTGTTAGAGTATTTCAATGGCTATAAGTGAGAGTGTGTAATAGTGAGAGTGGCTGTATGGATGCGTGTGTGCTTGTATCAGTTATTGTATAAGAGCGTAAGAATGTGCTAGTATTTGTATGAGTAAGTGAGCTGGTGTTTGTATAACTGTATAGGTGAGTAAATGGGTGTGTGATTAATTTTTTGCATGACTGACTAGGTGTGTGAGTACCTCTATGGATGAGTGGCGGTGTGTGAGTGTTTATATAGGTGTATGAGTGCATATGATAGTCCTGTACTGAGTGACTGTAAGTATGAGTGACAATACAGGTGAGTGAGTGGATGTGTGTGTAGACCTAAGAATCAGTGAGTGGGTATGTAGTTATTGGTGTTGGAGTGTCTATGGTTTTGAGAATGGCAGTCTGTAATTTAGAGTGGGTGTATCAAAAGTTATATTAGGGTGTGAGAAGATGCATGAAATTATCACATGGATGATGTCATCATTGATGTCATTTGAGATGTCATCAGTGATGTCATCAGTGATGTCACTGACCATGTCATGAGTGATGTAATATGTTACGTCATCAGCAGTGCATTATGGGGCGCGAGTTATAGTTAGCTGAACTAACTATAACGGGGAATTTCACGGGTTTTGTACGAGTGCAATGTCCAACTAACTATAACTGTCCCTAAAACCTACGTTTTTTTCAGTGAATTTCAAAGGTTTTTTAAATGCAAATATCTAACTATAACGTGTCTGAAACCTATGGTTTTTTCAGTGAATTTCAAAGGTTTTTAAATGCTAATTTCTAACTATAACGTGCCTGAAACCTATGGTTTTTTCAGTGAATTTCAAAGGTTTTTTAAATGCTAATTTCTAACTATAACGTGTCTGAAACTATGGTTTTTTCAGTGAATTTCAAAGGTTTTTAAATGCTAATTTCTAACTATAACGTGCCGGAAACCGATGGATTTTTCAGTGAATTTCAAAGGTTTTTTAAATGCTAATTCCTAATTATAACATGTCTGAAACCTATGGTTTTTTTCAGTGAATTTCCAAGGTTTTGTAAATGACAATCTTTAAATGTATTAATTGTTATCTTTATTTTTTTGATACTGATTTTCTACATTTTTTTAAACTATTTATTTTTTAAATTACATTGTAATTACATTATACATTACATTACAAAATATACTTTCTCAGAATGAATTACTTTAGTTTAAATACTTTGCAAATAGGCAATAGACTTTTAAGTACAGTAGTTACAGTTGTTGCAATGGGCAACACAATTTCAAACACAATGCAACATTGAGCTCAATGTGAATTTCTAGTTAAATGCAATTAGTTACTTTATGGATTACTTTTTCTAACCACAGGACTGGATCCTAGATTCAGTCCTGGGACATCTCCTGTAAACAGTTGAGTAAAAGCGTTTTGGTTACAGTAGTGATTTTTAAGGAATATTATTGTATTTTAAAAGTTGACAGAAACTTTTTCACATAGAATCACCAATGTTATCCTATGGGAGGAAATTCACTTAGCAGGTAAGTAGTGTTATCGTTACTTTTTCTTACTCAGAGGTGGATCCTGGAACCAGCACTGGTGCATCTCCTGTAAACAGTTGAAAGAATGCGTTTAAGTCATACAGGCGATTTTTAAGGAATATTTGTAGTTTGTGAAAATCGACACTTTGAAACTTTTCTGCTGAAAACCAGACAATGGATTCCTATGGAAGGAAATACAAGTTACTGGTAAATACGGTTAGAATTACTTTTCAGGGTCAGTGCTGGGCTAAAAGATGCAGCACTGGGTGCTCTCCTGATAACAGGTGAGTAAATCGGAATTCATAGTTCGGCTGATTTTAGAGAAATGTTATAAAGTTCCAAAACTCCACACTTTGAAGAATTTCCAAGTGAAACCAGTCAATGATATCCTATGGAAGGAAATTCAAGTTACTGGTAAGTACGGTTAAAATTACTTTTCAGGACCAGTACTGGGCTGAAAGATGCAGCACTGAGGTCTCTCCTGATAACAGGTGAGTAAATCGGAATTCGTATTTCGGCTGATTTTAGAGGAATATTTGTATGTTTCAAAATCGACACTTAGAAACTTTTTCAGCAAAAAGCAGGCAATGATATCCTATGGAAGGAAATTCAAGTTACTGGTAAGTACGGTTAAAATTACTTTTCAGGATCAGTACTGGGCTGAAAGATGCAGCACTGAGGTCTCTCCTGATAACAGGTGAGTAAATAGGAATTCGTAGTTCAGCTGATTTTAGAGGAATATTTGCACAATGGTGAAGGGAGGGGCGGGGCCTGAGGTGACATCTGTGCAAACGCGCCTCGTGGCGCGTTTTAAGTTGGGGGATTAAGTCCCCTGAATCATGAGGGTCCCTGGGGTCCAACTAGCCCACCCTGTACCTCCAGTATGCGCCAGGGAGCTGCATTGCAGAGAGGTGTTCAGAGGCCATGCCCCTTTTGCACCTCTCTGCAATGCAGCTCTGTGGCGCTTTCTGGACATACCTGTTGGGCTAGTTGGCCCCTAGGGACCCTCAGGATTGAAGGGGATTTAATTCCCCATCTTAAAACACACCAAGGGGCCTGTTTGCACACATGTCACCTGAAGCCCCGCCCCCTCCCTTCACCACTGTGCAAACGCGCCCCGTGGCGCGTTTTAAGTTGGGGGATTAAGTCCCCTTGAATACTGAGGGTCCCTGGAGTCCAACTAGCCCACCATATACTTCTAAAAAATGCCACAGAGCTGCGTTGCAGAGAGGTGTAAAAAGGGGCATGGCCTCTGTACACCTCTCTGCAACGCAGCCCCCTGGCGCATACTGGAGGTTCCTGGTAGGCTAGTTGGCCCCCAGGGACCCCCAGTATTCAAGGGGGCGCGTTTGCAGAGTACTGCAGGGAGGGGGGCGGGGCCTCCGGCACGATGCCGTCGTTGTTTTTTTTTTTTTTTTAATGGGAGGGGGCTGCGTGGCCCCCTTCCTTGGCCACTTTGGCCACGGGGACCCCATCCCCGGGGCCTGAGCAATTTATCTTTTTTTAATAAAAAAAACGGGAAGGGGCCGCGTGGCCCCCTTCCCTGGGCCTGTATTGCCCCGGGGACCCCATCCCCGGGGCATGCCCTTGATTTTTTTTTTAAATTTGGAGTGGGGCTGCGTGGCCCCCTCCTCAGGCCATTTAAGGCCCCGGGGACCCCATCCCCGGGGCCGACCTTGCTCCTTTTTTTTTTTTTTTATTTGGGGAGGGGGCTGCGTGGCCCCTCCCTGGCCACTATGGCCCCGGGGACCCCATCCCCCGGGGCCTGGCCTCTGGTTGGGGACTGTGGGGGTTCCCAATCCCCCACAGTCCCGCCGGCTCCCCGTGTCCTACGGGAGCCGGCATTGCTTTCCACATGGGGAGCAGCTAACATGCTGCTCCCCATGTGGAAAGCAATTGGGTTTGCATTTTGGAAGAGAGAGCAGGTTTCCTACTCTCTCTTTCAAAGTGCAAACAAGTTTGCTATGACAGGACGGGAGCCGCGAGGCTCCCGTCCTGTCATAGCAAACTACAGTGTCCCGGGGTAGGCACCCGGGACACTGCAGGAGCCGGCCCTGGGGGTGGCGGTCCCCAGGGCCATCAAGGGCTCCAGGGAGGGGGCCGCGCGGCCCCCTCCCATCCAGTGCACAGCCCTGGGGAGGTGGTGGTCCCCGGGGCTTTGGGGTCCGTAACGGACCCCCATATTCAAATCTTTAGTGCCCCGGGGAGGTGGCGGTCCCGGGGCGTGTGGGGGCTGGAGCCCCCCACACAGGTCAAAAATGTTTTTAAAAAGAAGCCCCGGGGTGGCGGTCCCGTGGCTGCGGGAGGGCCAAGAGCCCTCCCGCACCATTATGTTTTAAAAGCCCCGGGGGGTGGCGGTCCCCGGGGCTTGGGGGGCCTTAGAGGCCCCCCACATTAAATTTAAATCCCCCCCACCATGCCCCCGGGACTTGGCCCACCCGGGGGCAAATTAACATCGAAGCGCGGGAGACCGCGCATTGTTTTTTTTGTTTTTCGGCGGGATTCGCGCACCCTAAGCGCACCCCGCCGATTTTTCTTTTAAAAAAATGCTTTTTCTGCCCAGGGGGTCCTTGTGGGACCCCCTGAGCAGACCTAGGGGGTCAGGGTGTTTCTACCCTGCCCCCTTTGTGCATTTTGCGCACTTGTTTCTTTTTTTTTTTCTCGGCGGGATCCACGCACCCTAAGCGCATCCTGCCGATTTAAAAAAAATATATATATATTTTTTGGCCCTGGGGGTCCTTGTAGGATCCCCTGAGCAGGCCTAGGGGGTCAGGGTGTTTCTACCCTGCCCCTTTTTTGCGTATTGCGCACTTTTTTTTACTGCTTTCTTGTTCCTCGGTTCTACCGAGGAACAAGATGGCTGCCAACACTTCCTGGTTTGGAGTGTTGACAGCCAATTAGCATGCAGCTCATGGTCGGGAGGGTGCGCGGATCCTCCGTGCCTCTAAATATCGAAACTTTTATTTTGGATTTTCTCAGCAACTACTGAACGGATTTACACCATTTTTAAAAAGGGTGCTTTCTAAACCAAGCACTACCTTTTTGCCAAATTTGGTGTAATTCCGTTCAGCAGTTTTTGCTGTAGCCTTGCATAAAGTTTCCTATGGGAAATCGATTTTTCACTCTTATTTTTTAATTTCTCCGCAACTACTGAACGGATTTACACCATTTAAAAAAAGGTCGCTTTCTGAACCAAGCGCTACCTTTTGCAAAATTTGGTGTAATTCCGCTCAGCAGTTCGGGCTGTAGCCGTGGCTAAAATTTCCTATGGGAATTAACATGGAAAAAACGGAGAAAATGCGTTTTGGGACCCCCCTTTTTTCTCGGCCCCCGCTTGACGAATCAACCCGAGACTTTCAGGGTAGGAGCGGAGCAGAGCGCCCCAACAAGTTGGAAGCTTTCGCGAAGATTCGTCAACCGGCGCAAGAGTTATTTCAAATAGAATGTTGCGGATTTCCTGTGGATAAAGGTCCTAACTATCTACTGGCGAACGCCAGTAGATAATATATATATACACACATATATATATATACACACATATATATATATACACACATATATATACACATATATATATATATATATATACACACATATATATATATATACACACACATATATATATATATATATACACACATATATATATATATACACACATATTATCTACTGGCGGTCGCCAGTAGATAGTTATAGTTAAAACCTATTATCCATAGGAAATCCGCGACATTCTATTTGAAATAACGTTGGCGCCGGTTGACGAATGTTCGCGAAAGTTTCCAACTTGTTGGGGCGCTCCGGTCCGCTCCTATCCTGAAAGTCTCGGGTGATACGTCAAGCGGGGCCGAGAAAAAGGGGGTCCCAAAACGTGTTTTCCCCATTCATTTTTCCATAGGAACCTTTAGTCACGGCTACAGCCCGAACTGCTGAACGGAATTACACCAAATTTGGCAAAGAGGTAGCCCTTGGTTCAGTGTCGTGCCTTTTGCTTAAATGGTGTAAATCCGTTCAGTAGTTCCTGAGAAAATCAAAAGTAAAGTCACATATATATCTGGGCGGAGCCTAACCACACATGTCATCGTGAGATCTGATTGGCTGTCAGCACTTCATCCTGGAATTGCTGGCAGCCATCTTGGGACCAATATAAATGATAGTACCTCATTGAAATGCATTGTAGTGAATAGAAGATTTTGAGGGTCACCAAAAGGAGAACTATAAAGGGTGATAACAGGCTTTAGTTACATTAGAATTTATTTGTTGATGGTACCATACTAATTTTAGGAATTGTGGTGTATTCTAAGGTGATTTTACCATGTGAAAAACCTTCTGCTGGGATATCATGAATCATGTTTGAGAGAACACTATTTTCTCATGCTTGTCCCATGGAGGTTTGGAAGGTGCTCCAGAAGCTAAAATGAGAGCATATTTTCTGTAAATTCACATTATCTTTCTCACTCATGTGAGAATGAAGTCTGACATTCTCAGTAAAACATGTACATCCAACAAGGGCAGAGACTGTCAGTTGATTCCTTTGTGTTCTACTGCAGCTTCCCAGAGTGTTCTAAAGAACAACTAGAGTGCTAACAGCCTTACTTATGACAAAAGTATGGCACACCTGAAGCCATCTTGATTGGAATAAACTGGTAACACTTAAACAATTTAATTTAAAAAGGAACAAAATGATGGGGTTCATTTTGTCATAGAAAGTATGGTTAGTGCTGTAGAAAGAAAAATTAGGACATGTTTCAAGTGTGATCTCAAATATCTTCCTGTTATATTTCAACAGGAGCAGCCTGCCAGTTGATGCCTTTGTGTTCTACTGCAGCTTCCCAGAGTGTTCTAAAGAACAACTAGAGTGCTAACAGCCTTACTTATGACAAAAGTATGGCACACCTGAAGCCATCTTGATTGGAATAAACTGGCAACACTTAAAACATTTAATTTAAAAAGGAACAAAATGATGGGGTTCATTTTGTCATAGAAATTATGGTTAGTGCTGTAGAAAGAAAAATTAGGACATATTTCAAGTGTGATCTCAAATATCTTCCTGTTATATTTCAACAGGAGCAGCCTGCCAGTTGATGCCTTTGTGTTCTACTGCAGCTTCCCAGAGTGTTCTAAAGAACAACTAGAGCGCTAACAGCCTTACTTATGACAAAAGTATGGCACACCTGAAGCCATCTTGATTGGAATAAACCGGTAACACTTAAAACATTTAATTTAAAAAGGAACAAAATGAGGGGTTCTTTTTGAAATAGAAATTATGGTTAGTGCTGCAGAAAGAAAAATTAGGGCATGTTTTAAGTGAGATCTCAAATCCTCTTCTATTTCATTAGAAAATTCTGACATGCAGACTGAAACAATCACTTTCAATACCAGCAGCAGACTACCAGTTAACTCCCTGGTGAGCAGTAGCTTTACTCCAGTGATCTAATGAGCAACTAGAGTGCTAACATTCTGAATTTATGGCAGATGTGAGACACATCTGAATGCCTTCTTGATGGAATCAAAGTAAAAACTGAAAGCATTTCCTACTGAGGAGACTGCAGTAAATGAAGAAATTAGGAAACTTCATAACAAAGAAGTCTTCCAAGATGGCCACCAGTGAAAAAAGAGCCCAAATGTAGCACAAATATTACCCAGATGTAGCCCACATATAGCCCAATGACAAAAGTGTGCAAAACACTTTTTATTTTTAGTTTTTTTGCAGTTTTATGTAGTGCAGACTGGTCAGGTATTGGAGCATTGCATCTTAAAACATGACCCCCCTACACTACAAAAACACCACTGCACTACCTTAAACCCTAAAACACTACCCCCAGCACGAACCCCTACACTACACAAGCACCACTGCACTATCCTAAACCCTAAAACACTACCCCCAGGACGACCCCCTACACTACCCAAAAACCACTTCACTAACCTAAATCCTAAAACACTACCACCAGCACGACCCCTACACTACCCAAACACCACTGCACTACCCTAAAACATGACCCCCTACACTACACAAACACCACTGCACTACCCTAAACCCAAAAACACTACCCCCAGCACGACCCACTACACAAGCACCACTGCACTACCCTAAACCCTAAAACACTACCCCCAGCACGACCCCTACACTACACAAACACCACTGCACTACCCTAAACCCTAAAACACTACCCCCAGCACGTCACCCTACACTACCCAAACACCACTGCACTAACCTAAATCCTAAAACACTACCCCCAGCACGACCCCCTACACTACCCAAACACCACTGCACTACCCTAAAAGATGACCCCCTACACTACACAAACACCACTGCACTACCCTAAACCCTAAAACACTACCCCCAGCACGACCCCCTACACTACACAAGCACCACTGCACTACCCTAAACCCTAAAACACTACCCCCAGCACGACCCCCTACACTGCCCGAACACCACTGCACTGCCCTAAACCCTGAAACACCAGCCCCTGCATGACCCCCTACACTGCCCGAACACCACTGCACTGCCCTAAACCCTGAAACACCACCCCTAGCACGACCCCCTACACTGCCCGAACACCACTGCACTGCCCTAAACCCTGAAACACCACCCCTTCATGACCCCCTACACTGCCCGAACACCACTGCACTGCCCTAAACCCTGAAACACTACCCCCAGCAAGACCCCTACACTGCCCGAACACCACTGCACTGCCCTAAACCCTAAAACATCACCCCCAGCAAGACCCCATACACTGCCCGAACACCACTGACCTAAACCCTGAAACACCACCCCCAGCACGACCCACTACACTGCCCGAACACCACTGCACTGCCCTAAACCCTGAAACACTACCCCCAGCATGACCCCCTACACTGCCCGAACACCACTGCACTGCCCTAAACCTTGAAACACCAGCCCCTGCACGACCCCCTACACTGCCCGAACACCACTGCACTACCCTAAACCCTAAAACATCACCCCCAGCACGACCCCCTTCACTGCCCGAGCACCACTGCACTGCCCTAAACCCTGAAACACCAGCCCCAGCACGACCCCCTACACTGCCCGAACACCACTGCACTGCCCTAAACCCTGAAACACCAGCCCCAGCACGACCGCCTACACTGCCCGAACACCACTGCACTGCCCTAAACCCTGAAACACCAGCCCCAGCACGACCACCTACACTGCCCGAACACCACTGCACTGCCCTAAACCGTGAAACACCAGTCTCAGCACGACCCCTACACTGCCTGAACACCACTGCACTGCCCTGAACCCTGAAACACCAGCCCCAGCACAACACCCTACACTGCCCGAACACCACTGCACTGCCCTAAACCCTGAAACACCACCCCGTGCATGACCCCCTACACTGCCCGAACACCACTGCACTGCCGTAAACCCTGAAACACCACCCCCATCGCGACCCCCTACACTGCCCGAACACCACTGCACTGCCCTAAACCCTGAAACACCACCCCTGCACAACCCCCTACACTGCTCGAACACTACTGCACTGCCCTAAACCCAGAAACACCATCCCCAGCACGACCCCCTATACTGCACGAACACCACTGCACTACCCTAAACCCTGAAACACTACCCCCAGCAAGACCCCCTACACTGCCCGAACACCACTGCCCTAAACCCTGAAACACCACCCCCAGCAAGACCCCCTACACTGCCCAAACACCACTGCACTGCCCTAAACCCTGAAACACCACCCCCAGCATGACCCCCTACACTGACAGAACACCACTGCACTGCCCTAAACCCTGAAACACCACCCCCTGCACGACCCCCTACACTGCCCGAACACTACTGCACTGCCCTAAACCCTGAAACACCACCCCCAGCACGACCCCCTACACTGCACGAACACCACTGCACCGCCCTAAACCCTGAAACACTACCCCCAGCAAGACCCCCTACACTGCCCGAACACCACTGCACTGCCCTAAACCCTGAAACATCACCCCCAGCAAGACCCCTACACTGCCCGAACACCACTTCCCTAAACCCTGAAACACCACCCCCAGCAAGACCCCCTACACTGCCCGAACACCACTGCACTGCCCTAAACCCTGAAACACCACCCCCAGCAAGACCCCCTACACTGCCCGAACACCACTGCACTGCCCTAAACCCTGAAACACCAGCCCCAGCACGACCCCCTACACTGCCCGAACACCACTGCACTGCCCTAAACCCTGAAACACCACCCCCAGCACGACCCCCTACACTGCCCGAACACCACTGCACTGCCCTAAACCCTGAAACACCAGCCCCAGCACAACCCCGTACACTGCCCGCACACCACTGCACTGCCCTAAACCCTGAAACACCAGCCCCAGCACAACCCCATACACTGCCCGAACACCACTGCACTGCCCTAAACCCTGAAACACCAGCCCCAGCACGACCGCCTACACTGCCCGAAAACTACTGCACTGCCCTAAACCCTGAAACACCCCCCAGCAAGACTACCTACACTGGCCGAACACCACTGCACTGCCCTAAACCCTCAAACACCACCCCCTGCACTACCCCCTACACTGCCCAAACACTACTGCACTGCCCTAAACCCTGAAACACCACCCCTCAGCACGACACCCTACACTGCCCGAACACCACTGCACTGCCCTAAACCCTGAAACACCACCCCAGCACGACCCCCTACACTGCCCGAACACCACTGCACTAAACCCTGAAACACCACCCCCTGCACGACCCCCTACACTGCCGGAACACCACTGCACTGCCCTAAACCCTGAAACACCACCCCCAGCACGACCCCCTACACTGCCCTAACACCACTGCACTGCCCTAAACCCTGAAACATCACCCCCAGCACAACCCCCTACACTGCCTGAGCACCATTGCTCTGCCCTAAACCCTGAAACACTAGCCCCAGCATGACCCCCTACACTGCCCGAACACCACTGCACTGCCCTAAACCCTGAAACACCACCCCAGCACGACCCCTACACTGCCCGAACACCACTGCACTGCCCTAAACCCTGAAACACCAGCCCCAGCAAGACCCCCTACACTGCCCGAACACCAGTGCATTGCCCTAGACTCTGAAACACCAGCCCCAGCAAGACCCCCTACACTGCCCGAACACCACTGCACTGCCCTAAACCCTGAAACACCAGCCCCAGCATGACCCCCTACACTGCCCGAACACCACTGCACTGCCCTAAACCCTGAAACACCAGCCCCAGCATGACCCCCTACACTGCCCGAACACCACTGCACTGCCCTAAACCCTGAAACACCAGCCCCAGCACAACCCCTACACTGCCCGAACACCACTGCACTGCCCTAAACCCTGAAACACCACCCCCTGCACCGCCCCCTACACTGCCCGAACACCACTGCACTGCCCTAAACCCTGAAACACCACCCCTGCATGACCCCCTACACTGCCCGAACACCACTGCACTGCCCTAAACCCTGAAACACCACCCCTGCACCACCCCCTACACTGCCCGAACACCACTGCACTGCCCTAAACCCTGAAACACCACCCCCTGCACCGCCCCCTACACTGCCCGAACACCACTGCACTGCCCTAAACCCTGAAACACCACCCCCAGCATGACCCCCTTTACTGCTCGAACACCACTGCACTGCCCCAAACCCTGAAACACCACCCCCAGCATGACCCCCTACACTGCCCGAACACTACTGTCCTAAACCCTGAAACACCACCCCTGCACGACCCCCTACACTGCCCGAACACCACTGCACTGCCCTAAACCCTGAAACACCACCCCTGCACGACCCCCTACACTGCCCGAACACCACTGCACTGCCCTAAACCCTGAAACACCACCCCCAGCACGACCCCCTACACTGCCAGAACACCACTGCACTGCCCTAAACCCTAAAACACCACCCCCAGCACGACCCCCTACACTGCCCGAACACCACTGCACTGCCCTAAACCCTAGAACACTACCCCCAGCATGACCCCCTACACTACCCGAACACCACTGCACTACCCTAAACCCTAAAATACTCCCCCAGCACGACCCCCTACACTACCCGAACACGACTGCACTGCCCTAAACCCTAAAACACTCCCCCAGCACGACCCCCTACACTACCCGAACACCAATGAACTGCCCTAAACCCTAAAACACTCCCCCAGCACGACCCCCTACACTACCTAAACACCACTGCACTGCCCTAAACCCTAAAACACTACCCCCGCATGACCCCCTACACTACCCAAATACCAATGCACTACCCTAATCCCTAAAACACTACCCCCGCACAACCCCTACACTACCCAAAGACCACTGCAAGACCCTAAACTCTAAAACAATACCCCCGCACGACTCCCTACACTACCCAAAGACCACTGCACTACCCTAAACCCTAAAACACAACCTCCTACACTACACAAACACCACTGCACTACCCTAAACCCTAAAAAACTACCCCCAGCACGAACCCCTACACTACCCAAACACCACTGCACTACCCTAAACCATAAAACACTACCCCCAGCAGTACCCCCTATGCTACCCAAACACCACTGCACTACCCTAAACCCTAAAACACTACCCCCAGCAGTACCCCTACACTACCCAAACACCATTGCATTACCCTAAACCCTAAAACACTACCCCCAGCAGTATCCCCTACACTACCCAAACACCACTGCACTACCCTAAACCCTAAAACCCTAAAACACTAACCCCAGCACGACCCCTACACTACCCAAACACCACTGTACTACCCTAAACCCTAAAACACTCCCCCAGCACGACTCCCTACACTACCCAAACACCACTGCACTACCCTAAACCCTAAATCTACCCCCAGCATGACCCCCTACACTACACAAACACCACTGCACTACCCTAAACCCTAAAACACTACCCCCAGCACGACCCTCTTCACTTCCTAAACACAACTGCACAATTTGTTACAGGCGTTGCAACGCAGGCCTGTGGTGCTTACTGGAAGTACCTGGTGGGCTAGTTGGGCCCCAGGGACTCTCAGGATTCAAGGTGACCTAATCCCCCAACTTAAAACGCGCCACGGGGCGCGTTTCACAGTGGTGAAGGGAGGGGGCAGGGCCTCAGGTGACATGTGCGCAAACACGCCCTGTGGTGCGTTTTAAGTTGGGGAGTTAATTCCCTTTGAATCCTGGGGGCCAACTAGCCCACCAGGTACCTTCAGTAAGCACAACAGAGTTGCGTTGCAGAGAGGTGAAAAAAGGTGCGTGGCCTCGGAACGCCTCTCTGCAACTCAGCTCTGTGGTCCTAACTGTAGGTACCTGGGGGGCTAGTTGGGCCCCAGGGACCCTCAGGATTCAAGGGGACTTAATCCCGCAACTTAAAATGCGCCACGGGGCGCGTTTGCACACATGTCACCTCAGGCCCCCTCCCTTCACCACTGTGCAAACGCGCACTGGCTCTGGTTAGTCAGAGTCAGTTACCACCAGTACCCGTCTGAAAAAGTTGTGGGCACAGGATGATTTTGCAACAAGGCCTCTTTCTGCTCCTCTGTTGGTTCTTTCTGCACATCTTTTGCTTCTTTCTGTGCATTTTTTCTTCTTTCTTCACATGTCCTACCTCTGTTGGCATAGTTAGAAACTAGCATTTAAAAAACCTTTGAAATTCACTTAAAAATCATAGGTTTCAGGCACGTTATAGTTAGAAATTAGCATTTAAAAAACCTTTGAAAGTCACTGAAAAACCATAGGTTTCAGGCACGTTATAGTTAGAAATTAGCATTTAAAAAACCTTTGAAATTCACTGAAAAAACCATAGGTTTCAGACACGTTATAGTTAGAAATTAGCATTTAAAAAACCTTTGAAATTCACTGAAAAAACCATAGGTTTTAGGGACAGTTATAGTTAGTTGGACATTGCACTCGTACAAAACCCGTGAAATTCCCCTGTTATAGTTAGTTCAGCTAACTATAACTCGCGCCCGCAATGCACTGCTGATGACGTCACATATTACATCACTCATGACATGGTCAGTGACATCACTGATGACATCACTGATGACATCTCAAATGACATCACTGATGACATCATCCATGTGATAATTTCATGCATCTTCTCACACCCTAATATAACTTTTGATACACCCACTCTAAATTACAGACTGCCATTCTCAAAACCATAGACACTCCAACACCAAAAACTACATACCCACTCACTGATTCTTAGGTCTACACACACATCCACTCACTCACCTGTACAGTCACTCATACTTACAGTCACTCAGTACAGGACTATCATATGCACTCATACACCTATATAAACACTCACACACTACCACTCATCCATAGAGGTACTCACACACCTAGTCAGTCATGCAAAAAATTAATCACACACCCATTTACTCACCTATACAGTTATACACACACCAGCTCACTTACTCATACAAATACTAGCACATTCTTACGCTCTTATACAATAACTGATACAAGCACACACGCATCCATACAGCCACTCTCACAATAACACACTCTCACTTATAGCCATTTAAATACTCTAACACACATATATACTGCCTTTTACATATGTAGTTACTCGCACATGTACCACTGAGATATACATTCACTCACTAACACACCCATACACACACTCACCCACCCAAGCAGTCCATCACAGATGCACTCTTGAAATCATGCACCCAGTGAATCACCCACTCACACATCTATGTATAGAGTCACACACACCCCACCCACACAAACACTCAGGCAGCCATACAGATACTCATAGAACCAATCAATAACCCATATAGACACTCATGTAGCTATTCACAAATCCATGCATCCACGTACACACCAACAAACAGACGGATTCAGACATTCACACAGTTTAGTCACTAACCCATGCATTCAGTAAGATATGTTTAATCACTCACTTGAGAAGTCAGTCACTCACGTACTAAATCATCCATTCAGACACTTATACACCCACTCATTCTTCAATACGCCTTTCCCTATATATATTAAACATATTTAAACTTTACAGAAACACACAGTCACTGGATGATGTCATCAGTGATGTCATTTGAGATGTCATCAGTGATGTCATCAGTGTTGTCACTGACCATGTCATGAGTGATGTAATATGTGACGTCATCAGCAGTGCATTGCGGGGCGCGAGTTATAGTTAGCTGAACTAACTATAACAGGGGAATTTCACGGGTTTTGTACGAGTGCAATGTCCAACTAACTATAACTGTCCCTAAAACCTATGGTTTTTTCAGTGAATTTCAAAGGTTTTTTAAATGCTAATTTCTAACTATAACGTGTCTGAAACCTATGGTTTTTTCAGTGAATATATATATATATACACACATATATATATATTTTTTTTTACTGCTAAGTATTATATGATGTAGAGAGGTATTTTACTTTTCAAACCTCCAAGAAAACTTTGTTTTACTCAAATGGCTAATGTTTATTGGTCTCTATCGTGTGGATTTTGAGCAAATCACTTTTTGTCTCATATGCTCCTGGCAAAATTACATTCTATTATTTGGGGGCTCCTCTTCCTTTTTTTAGACCATTTGGTACACTCTGGTTTCTGTGGTAGCGAGTTAATGGCTGATTGCAGTAGCATTAATGTAGCTCCAGCCATGCTCCCAGCTTGTCCCCAAGCCACCACTGCCTCCAACTGAGACATGCCACAAAATGGCACACTGCTCTAGGTTTTGGTCATTGAGAAGCGCCCCCAATTTAAACAGATATAGGTAGTTAAGCAAACGGAGAGGACGTAATTGCAAAGTGTTAGCATGGGAAAGCCGGGGTTACGACCAATGCTTCTTAGAATCACATTCAAATACCTCTACAGCGACCACTTCTCCTCCCCCGAAAACCCCTTCTAACATTACTATTGGGTCCAATCCTGAAATTCCATTAAGCAGAAACACAAAGACAAGTTTCCTTTTGCAGTGGTACTTTTAAAAACATGCTCCTGTTTGGTCAAGTTATTTTCCCAGCGCTTCGGTATGCGGCCTGTTAAAGAATGTCTAAGTTTGAAAGCCATGGAAAGTGAACTATAGGTAAAGGCATTCTATCCAGGATCACAAGGTGGCAAAGTGGGGAAGCTGGGCTTGCAACCCAGGGTTCCCTGATGTGCAGGGTGGTATTGAACTACTGGCCTGAACCTCCTCCCAAGGATTTTCCAAAATGCACCTCCCTAAAACTACAGAAGGTTGAAACACATGTATTTTGCACTGCAGCATACATTTTGACACTTTCTATATAAAGAACAGTTATTTACAGAGAAATCACACCGGTCACGCTATCAGGTTAAAATTGTGATACTTTGTAGGGCCAAACAAAGCACAGGTAAATTAACACCCAGTTTAGCTTTCCCCGGACTACAAAAACCAATCCATCGCTCTACACTGACAATTCACATTACACAGCCAGGCTTTGGGGGGTCAGCAATGTATCGGTCCCTCTCAGCCACCTCACGCGCACTTTAAATAGCGCAAAGTGGTATGCGCATGAGAATGACCAGCCCAACCATAGTATGCTCCAACCTAAGGGTGAAGACCGCGCAGATGCGGCCGCGCACGTGCACCATTTAATTTATGATGAGGCGGCTGCGCTTGCAACTACGGCGAGCGTAACGTAAGTTATGTAACTCCCAGCATCCGAGAAGGATCGGATGTGTGGAGTGCTAAGTGTTTGCTGGCTGCGCGGCTGCAGAGGGGGCCCCTGGAGCGCGGGGGCCCCCCCGCACCGCGGGGGCTGCGGTGGCCTGTGTTACGCCCCTGCTCTGGTACCGTGTTCTAATGTAACATCTGGGGGGCATATGCTCAAGGACTTATCGCTGAGTTAGCTGCACTTTATCGGAGCCAAAGTGGCGATAAATGCATCGCACCATTCACAAGCAGGTGCTAACAGCCGATATCACCAGTCTACCCGCGATAGCAGCCGCAAAAAACATCGCCACGGATGACACCGGCAACTAACGCTAATAAGATGCAGAGTAGGCGTTCCCGTGCAAAAACCCGCAAAAACACCACTCCGCAACATTCTCAATGACCAGCCAGATCAGCGATAAGATCCAAAAACATGCGATAAGGCGTGTTAGCAGCATGGAATTAACACCTGCTCCTACCTGGTACTAAGTCGGACGACAACCTGCACCATAAAAGGGAGCCGAGCCCACAGCCACACCAGAAGAACAACAGATGCCATGGAGCTACTGATCATGTAGCTCGGAGCCCCAAGAGGGCCACAACACCCACCGCCACCACCGCCAGGACCCCCACCTCCCCCAAAACCCCCCCCAGACTACCACAGAGGCAGCACAGACAAAGACACCGGACCTTCTGAAAACGCACCAGCCTCGGAGACTTAACGCCAGAGGAAGTCATTGCCCACTACAGGCTCAAAAGGACAACCATCCTCCGCATCCTGACCCTCATTGCCCACAGGCTGACGGTACCAACACAGCGGAGAACCAACATCCCTCTGCAGACAAAGTTGCTGGCCGTGCTGCACCTGTTGGCCTCTGGGACCTTCCAACCAACAACTGCCATAGTTGGAGGAGTCTCACAGCCAGCCCTGTCAAAGTTCCTCACACCTGTCTTGGATGCCATCATCAGCTTGGTACCCCAGCAACTTTACTTCCCACACACTGCGCAGGAACAGCTGGAGATCAAGCAAGGCTTCTACGCCATAGCTGGCTTCCCGCACGTGTTGGGGACAATCGACTGCACACATGTACTCCTCGTGCCCCCTGCCTCCACTGCACACAATTACCACAACAGGAAACACACGCGTTCCATCAATGTGCAGGCAATAGTGGACCACCGGGGACTCTTCACCAATGTCGTCGCCAACTACCCAGGCAGTGTGCATGATTCCTTCATCTTCCGACAGTCCATCATCAACCAGCGCTTTCAGGGTGGCACCTATGGAAATGCACTGCTCGTCGGTAAGTAACAACTGAACACACCACACACCTCAACTCCACTAACATACAACTCACAACTCTGGGAATGCACATGTCACAAAATCACATACAACATGACAACCAACATCCCCACATTCCAGACACGACAACACAACTTACTGTGGCAACCTGGGCTAGCCATGTACACAAGCCATCAATGGCATGGCACCTCAGCCACACAATAGCAGAATGTGGGGAGAGGTGGGAACCAGGCATGTGCGAAGGAGGCAAGTGACCCATGAATGTGAATGCACACAACGCCAAGTGTGGCGTAGATGTGCTGGACAGACCTGAGTATGCAGACCACAGACATTTCCATGTCGACATACACTGCTGGTGTCTGCAGTGTACTGGACAGTGGACGCAACCATGTTACCGCAGCCAGTGGGGAAGAATGCGGAAATGTAGCTTGTTACGTCCCCCTGTAAGCGTGAGCGGAGTGGGCTGGCCCGGCGTACGCCAGGCCAGCGTAGGGGTGTGAATAAAAAGCCCGTTACTCTGGGTGTGGTTCTGTTCCGGAATGGCCAACGTGTCTGCCAGTGCGGCGCCTCTCACCCCGCCACGAGGCCGACGCCGTGAGCAGCAGTGCCTTCGGTCCTGTGCGCCTGCTGCACCCCAGGCCGCTGGTCCCAAGACCCGTCTTGCTCTCCCCAGTGCACCCAGGCCCCACTGCTCACCTGCCAACACCGGCGTGCGTCAAAGAGGGCCCACCATGTGCCGGTACAAGCTCCAAGCCCGCGACCATGGCAGCCTCCTCAGACCATCACGGCCTCCGCGACACAGGTCCCTAGTACTCCTTTCTCATTGACGTACTCCACCGCTGCCTCCGGCCTACACTGCGGTCCAGTAGGTCACACATTTGGAACTGAGTCTTGATTATACAATGGCAGAGTACATACGTTTATGGCAGATTTTATATCGCTGTACTCCCTTCGATGTGGTGCCACCAACTCTGTGCATGCGCAAAAAGAACAATTGATGGACAGAATGCAGAGCAATGTCATACATTCACCCCAGTACAGAGATCTGGGCCTAAATCCATCGTTTTTTTTCTCACCATGCCATTCCAGTTTGGACCCAGCCATATGCAAATCAGTCTTGACCCTGCGCCCAATGGGAACAGTCCAGCCCAAACTGCCAGGCCAGGTCCTCCCTGGACTGGAAAAAAGCATCCTAGGACCGGTTTTTGGCTTTCAGCCCTCATCAGCCAGGATAGCTTGACTCCAGTGGCATGGAGATCACGGCACCCACGTCTGGGCATACCTGTCCCACTCGGGGTGACAAATGCAAAAAGAACAATTGATGGACAGAATGCAGAGCAATGTCATACATTCACCGCAGTACATAGATCTGGGCCTAAATCCATCGTTTTTTTTCTCACCATGCCATTCCAGTTAGGACCCAGCCATATGCAAATCAGTCTTGACCCTGCGCCCAATGGGAACAGTCCAGCCCGAACTGCCAGGCCAGGTCCTCCCTGGACTGGAAAAAAGCATCCTAGGACCGGTTTCGGGCTTTCAGCCCTCATCAGCCAGAATAGCTTGACTCCAGTGGCATGGAGAGCACGGGACCCACGTCTGGGCATACCCGTCCCACTCGGGGTGACAAATGCAAAAAGAGCAATTGATTGACAGAATGCAGAGCAATGTCATACATTCACCCCAGTACATAGATCTGGGCCTAAATCCATCGTTTTTTTGCTCACCATGCCATTCCAGTTTGGACCCAGCCATATGCAAATCAGTCTTGACCCTGCGCCCAATGGGAACAGTCCTGCCCGAACTGCCAGGCCAGGTCCTCCCTGGACTGGAAAAAAGCATCCTAGGACCGGTTTCGGGCTTTCAGCCCTCATCAGCCAGGATAGCTTGACTCCAGTGGCATGGAGAGCACGGGACCCACGTCTGGGCATACCCGTCCCACTCGGGGTGACAAATGCAAAAAGAACAATTGATTGACAGAATGCAGAGCAATGTCATACATTCACCCCAGTACAGAGATCTGGGCCTAAATCCATCGTTTTTTTGCTCACCATTCCATTCCAGTTTGGACCCAGCCATATGCAAATCAGTCTTGACCCTGCGCTCAATGGGAACAGTCCAGCCCGAACTGCCAGGCCAGGTCCTCCATGAACTGGAAAAAAGCATCCTAGGACCGGTTTCGGGCTTTCAGCCCTCATCAGCCAGGATAGCTTGATTCCAGTGGCATGCAGAGCACGGGACCCACGTCTGGGCATACCCGTCCCACTCGGGGTGACAAATACAAAAAGAACAATTGATGGACAGAATGCAGAGCAATGTCATACATTCACCCCAGTACAGAGATCTGGGCCTAAATCCATAGTTTTTTTGCTCACCATGCCATTCCAGTTTGGACCCAGCCATATGCAAATCAGTCTTGACCCTGCGCCCAATGGGAACAGTCCAACCCGAACTGCCAGGCCAGGTCCTCCCTGGACTGGAAAAAAGCATCCTAGGACCGGTTTCGGGCTTTCAGCCCTCATCATCCAGGATAGCTTGACTTCAATGGCATGGAGAGCACTGAAGAGGGGTGAAACCCCGAAACCGGTCTTAGGATGCATGTTTCCGGTCCAGGGAGGACCTGGCTTGGCAGTTCGGGCTGGACTGTTCCCATGAGGCACAGGGTCAAGACTGATTTGCATATGGCCAGGTCTAAACTGGGGTGGCATGGTGAGCAAAAGAATGATGGATTTAACCCAGGACTCTTGACTGGGGGTGAATGTTTTGATTTGTTCTGCATTCCGTCCATCAATTGTGTGTCTTTTACCAACTCTGTGCATAGCATCCCAACGACACGTGTCTGTGGGCCCTTGCTGACTACGGCCTTCGGCCTAAACTGTGGCCCAGCACCGTGGGGTCACCTGTGTACTGCCTACACTGCGGTCCAGCAAGCCTCACACCAATCCAGTCCGGATCAGGCAGGGCACGGCATCGTCGCAGGCTGCACACACGCTCAGCTCTGGTGCTTCCACCCCCGTCAACCACAAATCATCGCTACATGGCATTCCAACGTCGTGTGTGAGAGTACCAGGAGGAGCTGCGTGAACAGCGGTTGGCCCGCGCTGACCGCTGCCTCCGGCCTACACTGCGGTCAAGTAGGTCACACATTTGGAACTGAGTCTTGATTGTGCAATGGCCGAGTCCATATCATTGTACGCAAGGAGAGGAGTAAGAGGAAGACGCGGTTCAGTCCGGATGAAAAAAGGATCCTCGTTACGGAGGTGACCGAACACTACCAACAACTGCTCTGGTGCCGCTAACTCTGTGCATCGCAAGCCAAGGACACGTGGCTGGGTGCCCCTGCTGACCGCTGCCTCCGGCCTACACTACGGTCAAGTAGGTCACACATTTGGAACTGAGTCTTGATTTATTTATGGCAGAGTTTATACCATTGTACAGGCCTCATCGCAGACTGCATCCCCTTTCAGCTCTGGTGCCACTGACTCCGTGCCCCGAAATTCATGGACACTCTCTGGTTGTGCTTTGGTGGTGTCTGAGTCTATGGCCTGGGGGTTGTCTTCATCATCATGTAGCTGATACTGACTTGGTGTCAAAATGAGTCTGTAGCATTCATCTCCCCCATATTGCCTGTGTCTGCTTGGTACTGCCCTCTGTATCATGCCCTGTAGGATCACCTTCCACTGTCCCCCAAAACCCTCCGCAACATTCACCTTGGACATCGATGAGGACCCGCTCAGCTCTCGTGGCCCTACCTCAGTGCAGCGGTAGTCACTGTCCCGTGGCGGTGTCCCATGTGCCGGCCGCTGTGCATCCGGGGCCACCAACTCCGTGCAGCTCAAGTCATGGACCCTTACTGTTTGAACTTTGAACTTCTGATTGTCTGATCACTGTTGTATTTGTTGCCAGCACCAAACACTCCTTGAGGGCTGGCTCACACTCACCCCACACCCATCCAGCACAGCTGTCACTGGACATGTGACCCTGGCAATAAAAGGGGCCGGGCGCAAGTGCCCGTAGCCAGTTCCACTAACTATCTAAGTGTGTCCGTGTGGTCATTGTGTATGCATGAGGGCCCCGGGCCCTACCACATTGCATTGTGCTGTGTACAGCGGACGCAACCATGTCACCTCAGGCAGTGGGGGAGACCTGGGACATGTAGCTGTGTCGTACCCCCCTGTAGGCATTGCCGGAGTGGGCTGGCGTATGACAGTCCATCGTAGGGGTGTAGATGATCACCCTGGGGCTCTGGGCGTGGTTAAGTGTTGGGCTTGCCAATGAAGTACCTAATGCGTGTGTCTCTGTTGTAGTGTCGGCGCCACCCTTCCCGCAATGGACAAAGTTGCAATGAAACATGCCCCCGGAGTGCGGGCTCGGCCGAAGGGATGAATGAATGAGCGCAAGCCCGCTCGGGGTCCGGGATCATACATGCCAACTGTTGTGTGCGTATCGCTAATGCCGCAGCATGAGCCAAAGGTCTTGCCTCGACCTCATCGCGAGTTCAGCCAGCCATGAACTCTACATCTGTGTCCGCCCTATCCTTACAATAGGCCTACACACACGTGGCCGCCCACCTTCAACGCACAACATCACAGTGTCGTTGTCAGGCTTGTGGACATGCGCAGACAGGCATGACAATGGTGTGGCGTAGGAGTGCAAGTGACGCAACCGCGCAGCGCACACAAGTAATTAGGCTAAGGGGGAGGGAGGAGCAGCAGTGAGGCTACGTACTACACATTGATGGCGCTCATTTGCTACAAGCAGTACATGTCACACAGGATTCACTATGACACACATATCACACGCCAATCAACTAGTGAGCCTGCCAACACATCATGCAGAACCAACTATTGACTCATGTCTCTCTGCACAGTCACAGATGAGCAAGGATATGCACTCTGCCCTTGGATGATGACACCCCTCCGAGCCACGAACACACAGGCCCAGAGGCAGTACAATGCGGCCCACAAACGCACCAGGGGCAACGTGGAACGCACATTTGGCATGTTGAAGTCACGTTTCAGGTGCCTGGACATCACAGGTGGGAGGCTCCTGTACAGCGCAGTCATCGTGTGCAAGATGATCGTTGCATGTTGTGGTTGCACAACATATGTGTACGCACCAATGCCCCAAGGTTACGAGTGCCAGATGCACCGGACGATGATGAGGAAGATGAGGCAGGTGGACCACACCCCATTGCAGCTGCAGCAGGAATAGCCAGTAGGAACAACATCATTGACAATTTCTTCACATGTGGACGTCACATTGGGGCAGTCCTTGGCAATCATGAGACAGTACATAATGACCACAGGCACAGCATTTGCAAAAAAATTCATTTCAACACGCATTCCCTGAGTTTCTGTATGTGTGCTGCAGTGTGGCACGGGGATCAGGGACATGAGCCAGAGTCATTGTGGGTGTGCAGTGTGCTCAACTTAATTGTGCATGTGTGCCATTGTGCCCATCTCCCCCCGTCCCCCCAGTCCCTGGTCGGTACTCACCCTGTTGATGTTGTGCCAGGTCATGTTGAGCAGTGTCCCGATCCCCGACTCCTGGCACCGTATCCCGACTGAGGACTGTGGCCACCATTTTCTCAATGTCATCCAGCTCCTGGTGTGCCGCTGGTCCCCCACCTCCAATCAACGTTGCTGCTTTCATATTGGCATCGAGTTTCTTCTTGGTTTTGCCCTTCACATCATTCCAGCACCTCTTGACCTTTTCCACTGTCCTCCTCAACACTCCGACTGCATTCACGTTGTTCACGATGTGCTGCCATATTTCCATTCGTGTTGCCGATGACACAGTAGAGGTGACAAACTGTTGTTGGTAGTGTTCTGTCACCTCCGTGACGATGATCCGGTTTTCCTGCGGACTGAACCCCGTCTACCTCTTCCTCTTCTCCTTGCCCTTCCCCAGCCCCGGGGTTCCTGGCTGGTCGTCTGTGGGGCTTGTGGGGTTCGCGTTGTCCTCTCCACTCGGTCCGGGTGCGTCCATGGTGCTACGCAGTTACATTTTTTAATCTTTTTTTTTCTCTGCTTTTATAGTGCATTTTCTTGCATGTCGTGTGGGAATCGCAGGCCTGTGGCTGGTTATCGCAGAATTTTGTTTCACGATTTGGGACATCGCAACTTTTTTGGCGTTCGTGTTTTGCATTTTTTTGGCGTCGCATTACTTTTAACGCGGGCATTTGTCGCGTTATTGTGAGACTATCGCATGGTGCCGCCGGGTTGGGAATACTGCGTTAACACGGTGTTATTTTCCCGCTATGGACTGCGATGTGAGAAGTTGCGTTAAGCGAATTTGGCGATAGGTAACACACGTTCTTGAGAATATCCCCCTGGATTTCACAAGATCACAGTATTTGGGCTAGAACTGCTCCAAATCTCATGGTAGTATAACTCTATTTTTTTTCACGCCTCACAGCCATGGGTCAATGTAGAATGCACATATTTTTGATAAATGAGAATATATATTCACGATACCATTTTTATCAAATCCACCTGCCCCCTTCTCTTCCCATGTATTTATCTGTTCTTCTCTATCTTTTTTCTCTTTATCTTTTTTTCTTCATCCTCTTCCTCTTTCCATGCTCTCCACCAAGTCTCCTTTAGGCCCTCCACACTGTTTATTTGCATCTTCATTGTGGTTCAATGTCATTCAGTAAACAAGATCCAGTTCATGCTTCAAAGGGAGTTGAGCAAGTTCCAGCTTGCTCATTCTCTTCCTCGTTTGACTCATGAAATGGTAATGAAAAATTGCAGGGGTGAATCACACTCTTGCAATTTGACTCAAACTATGAATCATAAGACATGCGTAAATAAGTAAAGAACTGTTTACACATTAACACATCACTTGCTGAGTAAAATTATTATGTGTTGTCGTCAGGTTTATTTTTCCACGAGTCTCTATGGATTTCTTACAGTATCTCTAAATACTGTTTTATCTTGTGTAAAGCAAATATTTCTCACTATCATATGTTTGATCTGGTGACATCAACTGATCTTTTTGGTATTTGTTTTAATGCACATAGTCTGACAACGTCCCTTTTGTTTATCGAAGTGTAAAAGGTTTACTCCAGATGAAATGCATTATGCACATTCCTCTAGCAAGGAAGAGACAAGTGTGTGTACATTGATAAAGAATTCCACAAATGAACTGCTCTTCTATAGGTGTTTTCCTCAAGTACACTAAAGGGATGTGAACGAAGTGTTGGGATGTATCAGAAATATGCCCATCTGAATAAGCATACACTATCCTTGAAAGACATTTTCGATGAAATCTTCCAAGTTTAGCCCCTTTTTCGAGGAATATCTCGTGTTTAAGCGAGATGAAAGGTTGGCAAATGCCTAGAAATGTGTTATGCCAATCATTCAAAAAAAACTAAGCTGAGACAGCTGTAAGCAAAGAGAGAACAGTGGCTTTGCTGAAGGGAATCATTGCTCGATATATGTCATCCGCGCAAAGCACAAGGCTACTCTTCGGCTGTAAAACCGTCAAGGCTACATAACCAACACAATTCAAAGGAGCTAGAAAATAAAACAAATACATACACACATGCACATGAAATAATACAAATAATCGAATGAAGCCAAACAATAAATATTAAACATCACACATCTGGGGCAACTGCCTGCCCACACGACATAATATTTCGTTTTACTAAAAAGAGGTTTGACAGGCAGGTGATGAAACATGGGGCAGAGGATAGTGAGGAGCAGGCCTGTTATGAAAAACAGTAAAAGCCATAAAAAGGACTGCAGTGGAGTACTGAGGTCAGTTCCTTTTCCACAGAAAATTTGTAAATGAATTAGCGTTTAAGAATTGTTGAAGGATCAAAAGCTGGCTCTGTTGGCATTGGTCAGGCACTTAGGCTTTTCACCATAAAATCTTCAGCACTAAAGGGTAAATGTTGTGCCTTTAACCTTTGCTCCCTCTGTTCCTCCACGAAATCCACAATTCTCGGAATAGTCCCTGAGTTGTTTTGGGCCAGCAGGAGTTTACAAGAAAAGCTTTGTACCATCTGCATTTAAAATGTTACTCTGTATAACGACGGCAGGATAGGGTCTCAGTACCACATCCCCTTTAGTGTGGTGTCCTGGCTTGCAGTAAAAAATGGGGCCCATGTAGTTAAGAGAAACAGAGCTATTATCTGTTGAGTACAAAACAGCCGTAAGCAATTACCGATATGCCTTTGGGATTGGTGTTGAGAATATGTGCCATTATGCTGTTTAATTCTAGGTCCAGATGGCAAGCTTCAGTAAACGTATGCAAACCTATGCAGCTCTTATTTAAGGTTTGGTTCGCTCATAGAGACCTTACAGGTCATCTTACTGTAAGACAGTATCTTTATAAATAACGAGAATATGTATTTGGTGGACTATCTAGGTAGAAATGTTCATACTTATAGGTCAGTGTTATTATTGAGAGGAAAGGACAGGCAGTGTACAGTGTGCATTGTTGCTATGATACATGCTTTGTGTCCCGGCGTTATGGTATAGGTTATTTTCACGTCGAATTATAACAGGAACAAACATTTTTCTGATGCTTGAAAATGTGCCAGTTCTCTGTGCACTAAGGGGTATATTTACAAGAACGTGTGATAACTACCGCAAGAGTAGCGTAACGCAACTTTCAACATCGCAGCCTAGCACGGGAAAATAACCCCATGTCAACGTGGAATTCACAACAAGGCGGTAGCATGCGATAGTCACCAGATAACGCGTCAAATGACAGCGTGAAAATCAACGCCACGCCGAAAATTATAATAAAAAAATACGGAACCAATAGTGCTCCTGAATCGTCTTCTTCAAAAGGTAACTCCACCCGCAACTGCTGGGTAAGAAACTCCACCTCAACCTGGCAACAGCTCAGGAGGGGGGCACCGCTCTCTCCGTCGGTACCCCGTGCTTGAAATGAGCCTGTGACCGGTTACCTTTTGAAGAAGACGATTCAGGAGCACTATTGGTTCCGTATTTTTTGATTATAATTTCTTCACTCAGACACTATAGCAGCAGCATCTAAATAGGTCCTGAAGAAAGCCTTGCCCGATCTTGGGGTATTACGGCTGAAACATGTTGACCACTTTTTTCCACCACACACATGCGGTTTAAATCCATACCGCAGGTGCACTGTTTTTAATCCTGGCAGAGAGCACATCAGAATAAAGGTCGCATTTTGTCCTCTCTAGCTAGTTTTATTGTCACATCCCTCACGTTTTTCATTCTTTGCGCTGCGCCCTCACTCAAACTTTAGATCTCATCATTGTGGATTTAGAATATCCTGGTAGAGTACATACTAAAACATCCCTGAGCTCCTCCCTCTCAGAGAGGGGGTTGTAGCCCTCTAAGGAACTAGGTTTTCCTTTGAGAGGAGAATCCCAAATGATGAAGCATGTCACCTCTGGTGAGTGAGGGATTTCGTCCTAAAAGGGATTTTTCCACAGTTAGGTTTGTGGGATACAGTCTGTGGCTTCCCCTCCATAATCACCTTTTTGTATTCTCTATGAGTAGATCCAAGGATTTTGCTGGTTTGAACGTATATTATTGGGGATATAATCCTATGCAGGTCTTAAAACTTCCCTAGGACCCTCCTGCTTAATTTCTTGTGTTTGTGTTAGTATATGTGAGCAATCCCCAAGATGCAACAAGTTGTTGGGCCATGTGCTGTGGCTGGCAATCGGATGTGGCTGCAGGAACGTAGTTACTCATCCATGAATGCCTGTGCAGCTTCATGTGCAATGTGTTCCAATAGTACGTTGTTGTCGTGTTCAAGGAACACCAGGGTGAGCCAATCCATTAGGTGGTCCGGGCAGGTGTGCTCAGCCCACGCCGTCTCACCGATCCGCAACACAGCCCAATAGGGGAGCGCCTCGATGTGGTCACTGCACACGAGAAATTGTGCAATCTCCCATGCACAACTACCAATACATACGCAGTATGTAAAGGCATCCCATGCACGGCTGTCTCGGTTACACTCCTGTTCATGATCCAACAGGGGGCGCAGACACAAGTCATAGTCCAATTCATCAACAGTTGTGTTGGATAGGCAGACATCCATAGGACACTCGAATGTGCATGTTCTGCAGTGGAACCAGGGCTGGATGCAGGCGATGTGGGCAATGCGGAAGCTGAGCCTGTAACTGATCCGCTGCACTGCCAGTGGCAGTGCGCCCAGTAAATGCAGCATACGTGCACGGTACTGTTCCACGTCACGGCGGTTGTGCATGTGCCCGGTATGGCCTGCCATTGCGTTGGTGCGTCTCGTGAACAGGCACTCTTCTGGACTGCGGCAGTTGTGTGGAGGATATGCCACAGCTCTGAGCAATGATTCGAATGTGTGTGCAACATTGTGGGTAATGGGTTGCTGTTTCCATGAGTGTCAAGGGCATCCCATGCGGGGGTACCACAGGCAGGGGCTTCTGTGTGTGGGCTGTGGATGAGTCGGATGGTTCATTTGCGGAATGCGTGGTGTGGGAGTCGTCCCCATCTGCCATTGCATCTCTATCAGGGTGTTCCAGGCGCGTTCTGGACCAAGGTCAGGGGTGCAGGTGTCCTCCCGCCATCTGCATTGGGACAATGGTGCTTTCATCCCTGATGTTTGTCTGACTACTACTTGCGTTTTCGGAATGTGATGTGGCTTTGGCGCTGAGATTGGGACACGGCCTTGGGCTCATGGTGTACGGATGGCGAGGCACACACACATGTTGGCATGTGGAGCCAGGTGCCCGAGCGGCCTTGCGCTGCTTGTGCTATCTCACTCCATCTCTCTCCCTCGCTCTCTCCCTCTCTTTCCTTTGTTGGGCGCATGGCACACCTTCTTCTCTTGGATTTGGTCTTCCAGGCTGTGTGCTACGGATTGTCCAGTGGGGAGCAGCTAGGACTCATCCTAAGGGTTGTTTCTGCTTTTGTTTGTATGGTGTTTTGTGTTGGTGATTGCATTGCTGTATGACTGATTCTCCATTTTCTGGCCACGCATGTATGTTTATTTTCCGGCTTGTGCGACTTCAGGCAAAATGTTTGTTTTGGGATTCGTGGTGTTGGTGTGCAATTTCTTAGTCCGGGGTTGGGGGTGGTCCCGGGGGGGGGTGTTCGGGGTGTGGGTTGGGGTCATGGGGTGGTGGCGGTGGGTGTTGTGGCCCTCTTGGGTGTCCGGGCCCCATGATGAGTGGCTCCATGGTATCTGTTGCCCTTCGGATGTGGCCCTAGGCTGTGCTCCCTTTTGTTGTGCTGGCTGCCGTCCGACTTTACACCAGGTCAGAGCAGGTGTAGATTTCCTGGTGCTAACAAGCCTTATCGCCTGTTTTGTGTTTTTATCGCCGATGTGGCTGGTTGTTGAGAAAGTTGAGGTGTGATGTTGTCTCGACTTTTGTCACAGGAATGCCTACTCTGCATCTCATTAGCGATATTTGCTGGGGTCCTCTGTGGCGATGTTTTTTGCGGCTGCTATCGCGGGTAAACTGGTGCTGTGGGCTGTTAACACCGGCTTGTGAATGGGGAGGTAAATTTATCACAACTTTGGCTGCGATAAAATGCCGTTAATTTGGCGATGGCTCCTTGTGAATATGCCCCTAAGTTGCCTGTGAAAGCTGAAAAAAAAACGTTTTTATTGGCACTTGGAAAGGTACTGGCTGGAGGGCGTATCCCTTTCTCTGTATACTGTGTTCATATCTTGCATTTCATTTTGTGAGTGAACCGTTTAATAAATAAGGTCAAAAACACCACAAACTCGGGGTCCCCAACTGACTTGGCAGTTGAACTAAAACATGTCTCTCCAACGTCATCTTCAACTGCCAGGACGAATTAGAGGTGTGCAGGAATGCACAACGACACAACACCTAGGTATCTTCAGGCTGGTTCAGCCAATCAACCTGTTGGGGATGACTGGTGTAGGGAGGAGAGCAAATGAAAATCAGGCTTCCTCAAAGTCCAGAAACAGAGTAAAGCACGAGAGCACCCTGTCAAAAAAACAGGGCAAGCTGACCATGGACCCGTCTCCCTCCGTTTTTAAGCTCGATGTGGGGGTTGGGACTGTTATCCCAAAACTGGTTATCTGTGTCTACCTTTCGCGACCACCCGATCGGATGGTATTTAAAATTCTTCTGTTAGCTCTAAGTTCCCCAAAAGAATGTTGGAAAATGTACAGTTAAGCAGCCTATATCCTACTGTCTTAACTCTGATTCCAGCTGGATAATCTCGGCATCCTCAAACAACCGAGTAAGAAGCATCTCAGGACCACATCTTTCACATCAATGTTAGACTTGCAGTTACTTACACCACAGAGATAAAAAAAAACATGGTTTTAGGCAGTGAGTTGGTCTACTTATTGTTAACTGAACGCTGGCTCCACCCACTTTCAAATTCTATTATTGATAGAGCAGTAACCGCTAACTGTGTCATACACTGATCATACCTGGCTGAAGAAAAAGGATGGGAATAGCACTACCATCAAACAGAACCTTGAAGGCACACCGTCTCATATGGTAAAGGGATTTGAGAGAAGGACTTCTTAAAATGGCATTAAAAGTCTCTGCAGAAAGCATTATGAAATTCATCTGAATTCCTTGACTGCCAAGAGTTCCCTAGGGGTTTCTAGAGTTGGTGCACAAAATATAGTAATGGTGCTTTTGATGTAAATTTATGTAGCACCAATACAGCCTATTGTAAAGAAAATAAATTAATTGAGAGTATGCCTCTTTGGGGCTTTTTCCAACATATCAGCTCACCCACTCATAGGGGCATATTCACAGACTGTATTTTGTAGTATGATTAGTAGTACCACAATAGTACTACACACATACTCTAAAATGCCCTCCACAAACCTATGGCCGCATCCACATTCACGCATCCAACTCTACTATCTTTACTAGGCAGAGATTGTATGTCTAAATTTAGATAGTAAATGTGGGAGGAACAAAGGGAAGTGGTTAGAAAATGGGGATCATTTACTCCTAGATGGGAGGAGTTTAGGGCGTGCCACGCAGGAACTTTGGGGGAGGGTGGTGGAATAAAAAAAAAAACACCCACAAAAGAGTGACATAAGCTATCCACAAGCTGCACTTCTAAAGTTACTGCAACCAGAAAGGGCATAAAACAGTAGTACCACTCATGGCCAGTCACAGGTACTGCAAGATACTACAATAAAATTAAATAGAAAAATAATTGGATTTAAAAAAAAAACGAATTGTTTGAGACCCAATAAATAATATTTAATACCAGATAATTTGATATTTTAGAACAAGGTTTATGTAGTGCTTTATGACATAGTTGAGGACTAGAACACTGCTGTGTGGTGTGTTCTGGTACCCTGGATCGAAGGTCTCACAGTTGGGACAGTTGCTGTCCGGTTGGTACCCCTGGTGGCCCGCTGTTATACAGGCTGAATAAAGAAGAAATCTGTTTAACCCACCTTCTGTCTCTACGTGATTACTACACTTCTTTTGGCGATGAGTAGGGGGCTGCCTACATGAACCCTCCTGATGTCGTCGGCTGACTCCCAATGGGAGTGAAAAGACATTATCCTTTAGGCGGTGGATAGTGTCGGAAAGGAGCTTGAAGTGAAAGTAGTTCCAGATGTAATAGCGGCACTGCAGCAACAAATTGAGCTGGGAAGTCGAGCAGCTACGGACCAGTTGAGTGAAACGCATTTTACAAGTTTCGTTTCAGGGTTCCTGCTGATATAGCAGGCTGGCAAGTAGTGGTGGCCATTTTGGGTGAGTTCGGAAAGCTTTTATGCACAGCAAAGTGACAAAAGAGACAGTAGAACAGGCCCTGTGGAACACATCATGACATTTGCAGTCCATTGTCTCAGCGGAGTCACGCTACGCAGTGTACGTGGTGGCCATTTTAAATAGGGCGACATTTAGCGGTGAAACAATTGTTGCGCGGCAGTCAAGCTTTCAGTGCCGTTTGAATGTTTTCAAAGATTTCCCTCAAAGCATTTATCATGTGTACTCATACACGCACGGGACATGTAGCGATAGGAAGCAGGTTACAACGCTGACTCGCACAGCGCTGCATGTCGAGAAAGGAAAATTGGAAGTAAGGAGAATTTTAGTCAGCACATAGTCTCTTGTGTTTTAAAAACATTATTTTTGTTTCAAAGGAATAAGTTGTGTACTTTTGAAGTTCATTACTCTGCGTTGATCTGCACAGCTGAAGTGTATGTTTGTGCAGAAACTCTTCCAGCATCGGATAATGAAGTGAAAGGGCAGCCATAGATTTCATGTAATGGTATCGGTGTATATTTCTTTGTGGGGTTTTACAAGTTATATTCACACAATTTTTCTTTTGGTCACAATTTCTCCAACTTCTCTGAAACTAATCTCACAGTTGCGCAGCTATTTCGATTCTTGAACATTTAGCATACAGGCAGTTAATCCACCTCCACCATTCTTGGAAACGCCTGGTGGCCCACCAATATGGTGGAGACAATGGGTCGATGCTTTTGAGACATATCTGGGTGCCATAGGTGCATTACATTTCAGCTCAGAAAGAAGGAAATTTTTACTACTCCATTCTTTGGGGTTTGAAGGAAGAGCTATATTGAAACATTTACCTGTCCTTGTGGCTGAAGGCAATGAGGATGCCGATGAATATCAGCAAACTGTCAGGAAACTTAAATAGAGGTTTGATATTCGACCAAGTCTGGTAGTTTTGCGTCACAAGTTTTTCTTTAAAAATCAGAACCCTGGGGAGGATGTGGACACCTAGATTGCTGCTTTGCGGAGATTAGTTGCAGAGTGTCAGTTTGAGAACTTTGCAGATCAGATTAGTACGAGATCAATATATATGCCATTGCAATGACAAAATGATTAAGCAAAAGCTGCTATCCATGCGAAATCCAACTCTAGGCAAACTATTAAGATAGCAAAGAACATTGAGCCATCACACATTTCTGTAAAGGAACTGGAAGAGAGAAATGCTGAACCTATAGCAGCAGTAAAAGGGAGAGGAGAGGGAGAGGAGGAAAAGACGGAAAGGACATTAGAGACAGTGGAAAATCAGGTTCAGCATTTGTTGACAAAATGAACCAATTGTTTTCCCAACTGGGTGTCTGTTTTAGGCGTGGTTATAAAGCACATAACAAAGAGCCTTGACCATGTCCTGCAAAATATGTTTCTTGTAGGTCATGCAACAGACAGAAACGTTTTGCGAAGGTGTGTCAATCGAGCAAAGCCAGTAAACTGACATCGGTTAAATCCATCACCGACAGTGGTGTTCAAGAGGAGGAAGACCTAAGCATCACCAAAGATCTTAGGAATATGGTATTGGTTGTCCAGTCTGATGAGGTAATAACTGGAAAGCCTGAATTGTGTGTGGATCCTTATGTGGGAATCATGGTGGGTGACAAAGAGTTGAGATTGTTGGTGGACTCTGGTGCGCGTATCACGATGATCACACAAGAGTTACACGAACGTGTGTGGCCCACTATACCACTATTGCCACCAGATCATAAAGCAGTGTCGTACGAAGGAAAGGACATAAATTTGTGTGGGGACATCGAAGATATTCTGGACTTCAAAGGTTGTCAGATAGTGGGGAAAGTATATGTAGCACACAATGGGTGGAATATTCTAGGCTGGCTCCACCAAGGTCTATTTGGTATGATTCTCAGACCGGGGGCGGATAAGCAAGTGTTGGCTGTTTGAGACAATCTGGACTTGGAAAAAATTATGAACAAGTTTCCACATGTATTCTCAGGAGAGTTGGGAAAAATTCATAATTTTAAACACAAGATCATAGTCAAGGAAGGAGCAAAGCATGTGATACACATGTTGAAAAATGTCCCCTTCAGTATAAGACAGGATTTGTAGAAGGAGCTAGACTCTTTATGCAAAAGGGGAATTATTGAACCCATTGATTCGTCTTTGTGGATATCACCTTTAGTTGTTGCCCATAAACAGAATTGCAAATTAAGAGTTTGTGTGGACCTGCGTTGCTTGAAAAAAGAAATTTGGGTGGACTCACATCCTTTGCCCAACATCAGTGAATTGTTAGCCTGGTTGAAGGACGCAAGGGTCTTGATGAAATTAGACCTGGCTTCAGCCTATCACCCAATTGAGTCGGTGCCAGAATCTAGACACCCGCCAGCTTTTGTCTCCCATTTTGTATCCTATCAGTATTGTCGAATGCCCTTTGAGTTGGCTTCCACAGCATCAGTCTTTCAGCGTGTGATGACTGATATTCTGAAGAAGATCAAGGGAATATCTGTGTTCTAAGATGATGAACTAATTTATGCACCAGATAGGCTAACACACGATGCGATTCTGGAGGAAGTCTTTTGTAGATTTCAGTCAAAAGGTGTGGTGCTGCACAGGGATGAGTGTGCTTTCCTCTCTGACTGTGTAGAGTATTTAGGTCACCAAGCGAGCAGCAAAGGCATCACACCCAAAACGAGTCTCGTTGACAGTATTACTCAGACTAAACAACTGTGGGTAAGGCTGGTTTAAAGTCATTCTTGGGATTGTGTGAATTCTATTCACGGTTTATCCAAAAACATTGCATCAAAATTGAGACCTTTGTCTAGAATGCTCATGAATGGTGTCAGCTTTGCGTGGGATGCCGAATGTCAAGGAGTGTTTGAATGGGTGAATGAACAACTTATTTCACCAAAGATATCGAGGCACTATGATCCAGATTTGCAGTGTGTTCTGACTGTGGATGCCAGCAATGTTGGAATTGGAGCAGAGTCAAGAAGTTGATGGTGAGATGAGGACTATTGGGTATGCATCAAGAGTGTTAACAGGAGCAGAAAAACAGTACTCTGTTATTGAAAAGGAGCTGTTAGCCTGTTTGTGGGTGGTTATGAAATTCAGAAATTTTATTTGGGGAAGGAAGTTCAGGATTCGAACAGATCACAAACCCCTTATCCTTATTTTGAGTGGAAGAAATCCCAGAAGGTTTACCCCACGCATTGCACAGTTGTCATCTAAGTTGCTGCAATTTGACTTTGAGCCAGAATACTTCCCAGGTAGCAAGAATAGTTGTGCAGACTTTCTGTCACGCTCCTCAGAATGCATGGAGACAAGCAACGAAGGAGGTGATGGGGATAAGGAAGAATATATTATAGCAGCAGGGGACTTACCACAGTTGTGTGCAATTTCTGAAAAGGAATGGCGGGAAGCTGTGGAGAATGATCCCTCTATGCTGACGGTCATGAATTATGTAGAGACAGGGTGGCCAAGAGAGAAATCCCAGCTTTAAATTTAAAACTTATGTTAAGGTGGCAGAGGAATTGTCAGCTGAGGACGGTTTGTTGTTAAGGGCTGATTAATTGGTACCACCTGTTATGTTGAGAAAAGCCATTACCATTCGTACACATGAAGGAAATTTAGGTGCAACTATGACAAAAAAACGGGTGAGGTTGTATTTCTGGTGGCCCTCCATGGACAGAGAAATGGACGCGGTAGTAAAAGAGTGTGTGATCGGTTCCAGGTGTGACAAGTCCATGAAATTGCGCATACTTCCTATTGTCCTATTTAGTACCCTTCTGCACCATGGGAAAAGTTAGGCATTGACATTGTAGGACCTTTCAATGTTCTGGCACAGTCCTCCAGGTTTGCTTTAGCCATAATGGACTATCACACCAAGGGGCCGGAGGTGAAATTTGTTAGTGAGGTCACTTCCAGTGTAGTGGTTGACTTCCTCAAAGATGTGTTTTTAAGAGAAGGGTTCCCAGCCACTCTTGTGTCTGACAATGGGACTCAGTTTGTCTCTTGAGAAGTGGAGAATTTTTTGAAAATGAGTGGTGTCAATTATTTAAAAAGCTCACTATGTCATCCACAGGTAAATGGTTTAGTCGAGAGACTGAACAGGGTGTTGGGGGAGTGTATACAGTGGGCTGTTGCTAACAACTGTGTAGTTGCCAATGCTGTCAAAGCCATGTTGTAGTTTTACCGCACTACACCGCATTCATCCACTGGGGTGTCACCTTTTGAATTGTTACGTGGTCGCATAGCAACTACGTGCTTTAGTCCAAGTTGGATGAGCAGATGGGTAAGAAATGGTAAATGGTCAAACAAGTCCATTAGGAAACATGTAGATGTTATCCAAGAGAAGCAAAAAAGGTATTTTGATGTAAAGAATAGTGTGAAGAGATTTTTTGTTGAAGTAGGCAAGGTGGTATGCGTAAGGAGGATCCAAGTTTGGTCCGCCCATCAGAGTTTTAGAAGTCAAAGGAAATAGTGTTAGAGTGAAAGGGAATCAGTGGTGGAATAGCAGCCAGCTGGTTAAAGTAAAAGCTGAGTATAGTAGTGACACGAGTGGTGATGTGTCGGGTGGAGGAGTGGACGGTTGCAAGAGTGAAGAGTCTGTGAGATGCAGTACCAGAATTAGGAGAGTTCCTTTCCGATTTAGAGAGTGAGGTCATGTGAATTTTTAGGTCCATCTCTTGTCTCTTTTATAGACACACCTCCCTTTTCATGTACTGTGAATTCTTTCAGTATTAGGGTGTTTTGTTTTTCCCATCGTTCCCATCGTATTAGCTGTTAAGGCTTTATTGTTTCCATGTTCTTGTTATTTTCTGTAATTTGCAATTATTTCCCTTGTTTAAAGGGGAAACCCATGTAGTGCTTTATGACATAGTTGAGTACTAGAACACTGCAGTGTGGCATGTTCTGGTTTCCCGGATTGAAGGGCTCACAGTTGGGACGGTTGCTGCCCGGTTGGTACCCCTGGTGGCCCACTGTAATAGAGACTGAATAAAGAAGAAATCTGTTTAACCCACCTTCCGTCTCTACGTGATTACTACAGTTTACAACACTTGCAACACTTCTAGTTTGTAGGCAAGGAGTGATGACTCTGGAGTCTGCCACCCATCTACAAGTGAACCACAACAACAACGAATCATATACAAACTGCCCAAATAATAAATGGACTCACACACCCAAACACCTTCTCTGCCTCCATCATGTCGGGGAATGTGTTTGTTAATCTGCTCCTCATTTTGTGAATCAATTATTTGAGAAAGAGAGTTTACAGCAAAGCATCTTTGTAGCATGGCAGAAAGCAGTTAATGACAGGTACTACTTCTCACTGGAAGTGATCCTTAACATGGTTGCAGACTGGGAGCAGGCACTTGATTCACCTACAGCCTGCTCCTAGGCTATCCCTATTATGTCAAAATACTGGCTACACTCCATTTCATGGCCACTGGATCCTGATAGAGGGCCACTTCTAACAATTGAGGCACCTCTCAAGCATGCCTGTCTTGATGCTTTTATCAGTAGTGAGATGCATTAACAGAAAAGTGCACCAGTTTATAAGTATGCCATACTCACTGGTGGAAAGGCAAAAAGTATTCAAGGGAATTTTATGTCTTTGCCCACTTCTCTCTTGTGGTTGGTGCCTTTGATTGTTCATATGCAAGCGCAGTGGAGACTATGCGTCGGTTCCAATGAAAAGTGAAGCTGTGATGTGGAGGTTTGCCATCATCAAGGCTGTCATTGATAAGGGATGCGAGAAGTTTGCACTGGGAAAAGCATGGTGCAGTGGCGGTTCTGAAGACGATGCATTGGTCCCAAGATGTAGCATGCAGCAGCTATGTTTGTGGTGGGTCCAATCCATGCAACAGCAGCAATGCGTCAGTCCTTCTTGAAGATGCGCTCCTCGGATGCAGCGATTTGTTGGTTCTACTCTGGGATGTTTCACTCAGCAGAGGATGTGTCAGTTCTACTGGCAAGGTACCTTAGGCCCACTTCCAAGGGTCCAGGACTGGGGTGGCACCACTCGGCATGGTAGACTCACAGATGACAGAGTCCAGGTGCAGAAGCAGGATGGTTGGAAGTCTTTTATGTCCCCAAGACTTCAGATCAGAAGGGCAGCCAGCTAGTCCTTGAAGTGACTCTGAGTTCAAATGATGCATGTCCAGTTCATTTACCCAGGCAAGAGGGCAGCAGGCTGCAGGTCAGCACAGCAAGGCTGGAGTTCAGCAAAGCAGCAGACCATCAGAGTGGCAGTCCTTTCAGCAGCACAGAAGTCCTTCTTCCTGGCAGAGTCTTGACATGTACTGAGGTGGTGGCATCTGAGTTCCAGTACGTATACCCAGTGGTGACTTCAAAGCGATGTATTTGAGATGCACAGATGCCCTCCCTTCCTACACTGACTCCAGACTCACTACAGGGGGTATGCAGCCCTTTCTGTATGGACAGGATACAGCCTATTCAGTTGTAAGTGAGGCTGTGACTAGCTCCTCCCTTCCATCCTGTCAGTATGGCCCATCAAGTCACACCTAAACTCCAATTGTGTGTGGCTGTCTAGATTAATTGCACATGGCCCAGATGTTACCCACCCCAGACAAGCTGCAGGCACCAAACGGCTAAGGCAAGAAAATGCCCAATTTCTAAAAAGTTGCATTTTCAGAATTGTAATTTAAAATCCGACTTCACCAGAGGTTAGGATTTTAGATTAGGATCTCAGAGACACCAAACTTGATCAAGTTATATCTTCCCATTTGGGAATTACACTTATAAGATGTAATAATGTAATCTCAATTTTATCCTATGGGAGATATAGGCCTTGCAGTAGTGAAAAACGAATTTAAGAGTTTTTCACTACCAGAACTTGTAAAACTGAAAAGTACATGTCATGCTTTTTAAATACATAGCTCCCTGCCCTCTTGGCTGTTCAGGGCCTACCCTAGGGATGACCTACATGTATTTAAAAGGAAGATTTGGACCTGGTAAGAGATTCAAAATGCCAGGTTGACATGGCAGTTTAAACTAAACACACACAGGCTCTTCAATGGCAGGCCTGAGACATGTTTACAGGGCTACTTAAGTGGGTGGTAAAACCAGTGTTGCAGGCTCACCAGTACCATTCATTTTACAGGCCCTAGGCACATGTAGTGCACTTTACTATTGGCCTATAAGTAATTGAGGCATGCCAATTGTGGATACGTCAATGTTACCCCATTTTAGGAAAAGATCACAAACACTTTAGCACTGGTTAACTGTGGTAAAGTGCGCAGAATCCTAAGGCCAGCAAAAACGAAGTCAGTAAAAACAGGAGGTCTGAAGTTCAAATGTTAGGGGAAACCATGCCAAGGAGGCCAGATCTAACACAAAGAAATGGCAGATATTGGATATTTTGCTGGTCGTCAGCTTATCCAGCAATATTTTGAATTCTATCAGGCTTTGTTTGGTCTGGCAATTCTTCTAAGTCATCAATATCGGGTGCAAGGGTGTGCCGGAGATGCAGGTACTGAAAGAATCGACTATGGTGAAGTTTATATTCCTCTTGCAGATCCGCCAATGATTTCAATACTACCCCAGACATGACATCACCTTATTTTTAATTGAGATACCAATGATATCTATCTCTCAAAACCCTGAAAATCTGACACTGGCCGGAGCCAGCACCCATTCCACAAGGAGATCTCTTATCAGTCATCGCTCCCAACCGGAAGCCCTCATCTCCTCGTCCCAGACACAGAACACAACCCTTGTGGCTGGTGGCAGATCTAAGGCGGTCACCCCACTGTATAGCAGGTGTGACGTCAGTGCACCCTGCATCACCCCGTTTCTCAAATGCAAGTGCTGGGCCCCTGGTAGTGTCAAACTGCCATTCTCTAAGAATGACATGATGGCAGATTCTATAGTAGGAGATAATGTCTGGAACAGCTGTGCCTCCCTGAAAGGTGGACATAAAACATTTAGCTAATGCAATTAACGGGGGGCAATGATTCACAGAAAGCCTCTCAAGATTGCATTGATGTGGGTAAAGATGGATCATGGAATAGCAAACTGATAATTCTGTAGTTTGCGCAACAGGCGAGGTGATGATAAGCCCAGAGAAATTCGCAAACATCTTCATGACCTGAGCACCCTGGTTCCGGACTGCAGGAGTTAATACAGAAATATTTGGACGTCATCAGCATACAATGAATCTGTCTGGCATGCCTGGGGTCCACTTGAGTCCTCTTAGCAGAGCGTCAACCCGCAGGCACTCAGCCAGAGGCTCAGGTGATATGGTAAAGAGCTGGACTGCCAACAGGCATCACTGTCAGGTTCCCTTCTGTACCTGTAAGGCTCTCAACACAGAATGCCCTATCCAAACCTTTACTGTCAACTCTGTATAGAAGGGTAGTATTGAACCAGTGAATTTGGGGCCTAAATGTATCTTAGCCAGCATGGTAAACAAGTAACCCCAACTCACAGAGTATGAGATCTTGCGAATATCTGCCAGACAAAAGAAGTGCCTTGGACCAGGGAAGTCTATCAGCCAGTGCTGGAGCATTATAGGCTCACCTGATATTATGACTAGTAGCCTGGTGAGGCATACAAATGGAATAGTCTTAGTGGACCAGGGAACTGGTTACCTTAAGTAAGTGGTTGGCCAGGGCCTTGTTTCCCAGACTTCACTGCCACACTGAGGAGGGAAATGGGGTGGTATGAGGAACAGTGGTCAGGATGGTGATCATGTTTTGGGATAACCACAATTTTGGCCATACATATTTCAGACAAAAGCACCACCCTTTCAGGGTTCATGAGAAAACCCAGCCAAGGGATCCCTCCAGCTGTGATCAGGGGGCCTTCAAAAAGTCCACCAATACCCCATGGAGGCCCGGTGTCTTGCAGGACTGTAGCTGGCTCAAAGCCTCCTCAAGTTCCTCAGCTGTGATGCTCCCCTCAAGGAATTCCCTTTCTTCTGTGGCCATATTTCTAGTGGGAAGGTTCCTCATAAAATATACCAGATCAACTGCCTTGGGTGCATTGGGGTAACAGTATAGGGTGGCATAACAAGGTGCAAAGCTAGGAGCCACATTGAAATCTCCAATCTATTCCTTTTTATTTTTATTATATGGGTAATAGGCTTGTGCCTGATCATAAACTGTGTTTGCCGATGGATGGCTTGAGTTTGTACAGAGTAATTAGGATTTGAAGGTGAGGGCAAACTAAAAAAGTGTGACTCCAGATCCAGAATATACACCTCAAGGTCAGTGGCCTCCTATTTAGTGTGAGATTTATTGCCCACCTGATAGCTGATAATGAAGCCCCCTCAGAGTGGCTTTGAGTGGCTCCTAGAGTGCCTCAAGTGAGTCCACTGAGCCCTTATTAGTCTCAAGGTAATTGTCAATAGATTTAACTATATATATTATTTACACCCAGGGTCCAACAGGAAGCAAAAGCTGAGACACACTGGATTTGTGCTGCCCCAGTCCGAGTGGGTGTCTGAGTTCCACAGGTGAATGGTCTGATAAGCCATGTGCCATTATACCAGGCAACACCACCCTAATAGTTTCTGAGTTGGGCATGAGGAAATGCCCAACCTGAAGGACATTCTGTGTGCCCCTGAGTACAAAATTAAACACCTCTTTTTGGGATGGAGTATTCTCCTAACATCAGAGAGCCCCATGGCTGCAATGAACCTCACCAAAGGGGGCCAACCAAAGTGCCACCACCCCTCCATTTGAACTGTCAATGGTCCAGTCACTCTCCCTATTGAGGTCACTCCAGGAACCTGGGGCCCAGGAGGGAGCTGCATCTGTAAATCACAAAGAATCTTAAAGAAGTCTGTTTACAGAGGGGGAGTGCATAGTCACTAATAATGGACACTGGTTCCCCCTGTGGAAAAACCATCACTGCAATCTATCTGCTTAGGTTATTGTGCCACATCTTCATGTCTTTAAAGGGGACATGACTTTGGATCAGGATGGCCACCCCTGGATCCCCTAGAAAAGCCTGCAAGAAACAATTGGAAAACCCCATTCGGGTTAGGAAGGGGGCAATAATTTCCCACTACATAGGTTTCTTGAAGTAGAAGCATTTCTGGGCCCAGGCATCTGGTCATCCTCAAGACAGCCCTCCTTCTTGAGCTTGTCCAGCAGTCTGTTGATACTCCAGGTGAAGATGCACACTTGGCCCTGAACTGTCACCTTGTCCAGATCAGCCATTGGAGGTAATACGAGGAGATTTGGTGGCGTCGGCGGTGTGTACAAGTTGAGTTGACTGTGTACCTTCCTTGGATCATACCTGATTTAAGCCCTTCCCAAATAATCTGCTGTCCCCTGCCCTCCATATACTTCATAAACTAGACGTAGCTGTTGTGGAATAAACTAGGAGCCATTGCCAATAGGGCAACAAAACTACAGCAAGGTCCCCTTTTACCTGAACACAACTACCCTACCTCATACCTCAAGCCTCAAACTAAAAAGTAAACTTGAGACTAAACAGGAACCCATAGAACACTTCGCACTTTCATAGAGGAAGTCAAAGACATACACAACACATAAAGTTAGGGTAGGCAATGGTTGATCAAGCATTCACGAATGTCCAGCACCATCTTTGGATGGGGCATCTCCCTTGGAATAGGAACATTGCTGTTTGGGGCTATTGCTGGCAGTCTCCTCAGACCACTGTCTTTGCCATTTCCCTGGGAATAGGAACATTGCTGTTCGGGGCTATTGTTGGCAGTCTCCTTAGACCATTGTCTTTGCCTTTTCCCCAGAGTCCAGAGCAGGAGTTACCTCCACGCTCCCGTTTCTCTTCCTCTTTTTAGCATTCCTTCTGGCTCAGTGCATTCCCTTTTGAAGTCCGGCTGTTCCTCTATGCACTCTCAGTCACTTTCTAGAGTTTCAAAAAATAGGGCTCTGTCTCAAAAAGAAGACTTTAAGGCAAACTGGAAAGAACAACACATACTTTATTTGCATTGAACGCATTTTCTGCTATATATCTAAGAAGGAGTAGTTTTGTTGCTGCACATTTAAGGTGTATCCAATGAAAACTATAACACTCAAGGACTCTTATTATCAATTCAAGTTTGTGGAAGGCTCTCAGGACAGTGTCTCTATCAGCAAAGTTAAATATCCTCACAATCTTTGGTCGTTGCTATGCACCAAGCTGTGGACATAGGGCCAGAGATCTATTTGTTCACTCCACCAAAAACCACATCAAGATCTCGTTGGCAGGGATCCAGATTTTAGCTATTGTGTGGTGAAATGTATGGCAGTTGTTCTCTCAGATCCTTTAGGAATACCCATGATTTGGATATTTTTAAGTTGGGAGGATTCCTCCTCATCCTACACCCAGGCCTCCAGCTGATGAGTCACTTTGTGTAAGCTTACTATTTTGGTCTGGCACCTAGGTATGGAATACACTGTTACCAAAATTTGGCCCTTAGCTTTGGTGACCCTATCTACTGTGTTTTGTAAGTCCTGACTAAGCAGCTAATTATCTATACTGAGTTCACTGATCTCCCCCTTCAGGGAGAGTCACAATTCTTGGAACCTTGTAGGATTGAGGCTTTGTGATCTGATGGCCCAGCAATATGTGATTATTTTTTCCAGGTCTGGGGCAGGTCTGGTGAATTTATCAATTCACCCCTAGGAATGCTGTGACATGAGTTGCCTTCCCCATGTGTTCCCTGAGGCAGCACTTGCAGACTGTCAATAGCAAAGAGAGGAGACAGGAGTGAGATTTGGTCATCAGGCCACAAGCAAGACGCACCCAGCACCCTGACCGAGGGCAACAGCCCCAGAAAATCAATTTTCTCTTTGACTGCTGGTCTTTGTTAGTTGGTCAGGGTGCAGACACGTTGGTCAGTGCTGCAGGCCTCATCCCTAGGATGGCCGGTGAATGGCACCTGTGCAGGACAGCTACACCCTTGTTGCGACTGCCAATGTTCACCTTGGATATCACCATCAACTGTCACCCCGGCAGGCAAATTGAGAGATCATTCAGCCAGATGTGTTACCCTGATCTCTGCTATTTCCCTGCCTGTTAGTTCCGACTATGGGGCCTCAGGCCTCCCCTTAGGCCATGGTGTGTTTTTTTTGTATAGCTATGCAGCTCTAGATATTCAATATGCTGACTCACCTCAAAGGTAGTTGACTGGTCCTAGGTCCCAGTCTGTTAAGACTTCTGTCCCTGAGAGATACAATTTTCAAATCAGGCCCTCGATGATCAGGGGGTCCAGTCCTAGGGTCTAACCCATCTTCTTCTCCCCCACCAGGTTGCTCAGCTGGCAGCATGCCATCGCCGGGCTCTGTATTATTCCGCTCACTCTTCTCTCTCCTCCCTTGGTAGGTTGGATCACACCCCAAGTCCCAGGCCGAATTCAGGCACCTGGGACAGCGCTGACAAATCTGGTGTGACAATCTACCCGAGACCTCCAGGGTCTTAGCTGGAACGCCAGTCTTCCTCTTTCCACCTGCCTCGTCTCCAGCAGGGCAGTCAGCTGCTGTAACAGGCAACCCCCAGCTGACAGTTTACCAAGGGTGATCAGATACACCATGTCTACCAATCGATCCACCACCTTCGGGGCTATCCAGGAAAATGCTGCAGCCTTTTCACCTCCATGTCCTTTGGCACCATGAGCTCTAGGCTTGCCTCGATTCCTTCAACATGGTGATGTTCAACTGTGCCCCACCCCGACTCAGGTGGGAGTTTGCCAGGATGGTGTCACTCACTGCACACCACTCCCTCGAGCAGTGTGGATTTTTATGCCTCTGAGTAGGTTGGATTAACATGGGATGGCTAGGGGAGCTCAAGAAGGAATGACCACCATCTTCAACTGCTAAGCCACGCACCTTCTTTTTCAATGTTGTTTCAGGCCTTGTGGTTCTGCTTCCTTTATCTTGTCCTCCGTTTCCATCTCACTTTTAACGCCTGAGTGAACTGCAGCCACATATTCCAATACAGAGAGCTTTTGTTTGTGCCATTTTCTCTGTTACTGCAGTGTGTTCTTTCTGTATCGGAAAGTAGCATAGTAGTACAGTTGCAAATGGTGTATATAATGCATGTGCTTCTCGTTCTCCTCATCGTCTGAAAATGGGTGGCATCTTCTGTGATCCTAGAATGCTCAAATGTTAATTTGTCACTGGTCCAACGTTGAGCGCAGCCATGTCACTTGGGGTCCTTCGGACACCCCCTTTCAGAATTATAAGGTATTGCCAGGCTGTCAGTTATACTGATCTTGTAATATACTGGATATGATTACTAAGGTGCATGTATGTGTCCCAAGAGAACACATAGTCCATTCAAGTGCAAGTGTTCAATAGACAAAGCTTCAAAATTATAGCTAAGCAATAAAAGTTTACATTCTTGACTAATTGTTGGCCATAAATTAGGTGTTTATTGCGTCTTTCTGTATCAAGAAGATGCAGAACGCTATTCTGTTGTATGTCACATTGTTTTTTGTTTTGGTAAATCAAGTACAGCGTTTTGATTCAGAGTAGTTTAGTGGAAAGCAGGCAGGCTGGACTCGCACAGATTATTATCTAATCATTTTCTTTATCATTGAAACAAGACCATGCACGTGGAGAAGAGTGAATAGATGTTGGTGTTAACGTCTAAGTGCTAAATATGTGCTGCATTGGCCTGAACCTAATAAGCCATAGGCCTTTAACCTGTAGGAATTTATGTACAAAGCAAAAAGGCAATCCATTTCCCAGAAACCAATATTATTTTTCATTTGTCAAGATGGGAATTTAGGAGGCTGTTACTGCATGGGCGTGGAGTCATGTGATTTGTGTGTGTCATTTACTGCTCTTATGTGGCATATGTAGCAAGAGGTGCAAGAGGTAAGAGGGGTGGAGCTGAATCTCAGGAGATTCTGATGTTGAAGATGAATGATTGCTGGGCCTGGACCATAAAGCTCACAACCCTTTCAACTATTAATGAAATTTGTGTATGACTTTTGGGTGCTTGGTTTTCTCATTCACCAACACTATTGTTATCTTTAGCACAGTTTTGGGAGGATGATGGCTTTTTAATTCTGGCACCACACCCGTTGTGTGGCACTAGGCAAAGAAAGTAAGGTGTTTTGTTTATTGTGTCACAGTTCAGAAGACTGACAGGATAGTGTCAGAGTTCCTCTCGACTTAAATAATTTTTTAAGTGTTTTTAACTAAAGATGTGACCAATAGATGGGTGCTAACTGACAAGGTACTGGTTCTGCCCAGCCACAACAAGATACAAAATACTCTTGTCCACTGTACAAATCCAGCAGCTGTTCGAGGCAAGTTTGCCATGACTTGGATGTGTAGGAGGAGAGGAGCAAGGAGGGAAGGGTGCCTTCACAAAGGGTATTTTCGGCATTGTGCTTCTAGTTAGGGATGGCCATGTGTTGGGGCTTGCACAAGACTACAGAAGATAAGACTGCACTCATTTTCAGTTAGATCTGGGTTGCGTAAGGCCTTGTTCCTGATGCCACACAATACTTAAAAAACAATGGCAAATAATCCTCTCAGCATTTGTACGGTATTCCTTAACCACCCAATTCTTTTTATGTTTAAAAGACTTTATTTAGTATCAAGAAATACCATAGTACTACATAAAGAACTCTGATAAATAATTAGCAACATATGGTATTAAGTACATTAGAGAAATAATAAAGTCTTTATAATTTTGTAAGGGAGGGAAGGAAAGGAGAAGTAGAAAAACAAAAGGGAAAAAAAAGGAAATAATCAGTATCCTAAGTATAACGAACTAAAAAGCAATGTTCTCATCTATATCTTGGAATAAATAAGTGAAACAAATATTTTAAAAAAGCAGAGAGAGAATATTCATGGGGGATAGAAATTCTAAGGTAATACAGAATTGGTGGTGCACATAAGATTTTCAATCTGGTTAAGAAATGCAGTGAGGAGTAACCATAACAAGTCAGCATTATGAGAAGATAAACATTGAGTAGTATGCACAATATCTAATATATGATGTGAGCATACCGAATCCCACCACATCTTATAGGTAGGACTGGGCGGCGAACTCCGTTCCGTTCGCAGAGTGCAGAAAACTCCACTCCTCGTAGTGCAGTTGAGTTTTTTCCCCGCTCGCTGTCGCGAACAGTAAGTTGGCGAGTGCAAGCTGCTGCTCTGGTAGAATTTCTACCCCAGTGGCAGGAAAATCAGCGTGAACTGCAGTTTGCACTGCACTCCGCCACTTGCGGAACTCTGCTGAGTTTTTTTGTCACTTCGCGGAGTTCCGCGCAGCAAAATTCTGCGAACTACACCCAGGCCTGCTTATAGGATAACTTAGATGATGATTTCCAGTTAAAAGTAATTTGCTGAAAAGCAATTGCTAATAAACTATCTAATAACTTATGCTTAGAGAAAGTTGATGCAAGGTAATTAGTTAAAGAGTCTAGAAAAATATACAGAATATTAAAGGAATGCTTTAAACAAAAAATCTTTCTACTCTGGGACCAAACCTTCTGAACAGCATATGCATAAGGTCCGCCTTAGGTCCACCTTAGGAAAACCACAAGACCAACAACTATCAGAGGTATCTGAGGAAAATCTGGAGCAGTGTAGAGGGTAAAATACAGTCTATGATAAATAAAAAATAGGGACTGAGTAATACTCGCTGATCTAGAAATTTTCTAAATACGTGCCCATATCTTATTCCAAAAAGTAACCTCCCAAACAATATCAAGATCTTGTTCCCATAGAAGATCCAACTTGGATTTGGTTCGAGAGGGGTTCAAAAGAGAAACAGTTTTATAAATAAGTGAAGCTTTAGGGCCATTTTTCAAAAAATCAGTATATCCGGAAGAAAAGGAAACAGAATAATTGGACTGCTGTAATGAAAAATAACTTTCATTAATGACAGAAAAAACGAGGGTAAAAAGATTTGGGGCAATGATAAGCAAAACAAAATTGAGGGAAAGAGATAGGAGAATTATTATGAAAAAGTTGTGATATCCACATAATACCTCTGTCTTTCCAAGTATGCCAAAAAAGAGGCCCGTTATTCAGCTTAATCAGAGATTTATACCATTAGGGCATCTGCAGAAATTTAGAGGAATTCAAAGTGATTGGAAGATACGTGGATTTGATCAATGGAACCGTTTTTTCCAAAATAGAAGACTGGAGAAGCGACTTTTTAGAAGAAAAAGATAATACCTCATTAAAAGTAAAAGGACATAAAAAGGCTTTTTCAAGCTCGAGGCACAACATAGAAAAAGATGAAGTCTGTTCAGAAGTCCAAAGTGCCACTTGACGGAAGGCAAAAGCTTTACGATAATCATAAAAATTCTGAAAATTCACACCACCCTCTAATTTGGATCTTTGTAAAGTAACTAAAGCTACTCTTTACCTTGACCCCTCCTTCAACATAAAAAAGGCGTAATTATCAATGACCTAACATTTTTCACCAGAAAGATGGCTAAATGGTGCACTACCATTACTAAGGTTTTAATCATCCAGGAAAGGAAAAACATTCGATATGGCACCACGATTCTGACAGCACCCTCACAAAACCTTAGAGCAAATCTGAGTATAACTTCCTATAAAAATGGCACAGTTCTTATCCAAGCAGCCAATAAGGATTTAGAACAATTCGACAAATATTTTGCCACGCTAAAAGACCTCGTCTATAACTACTCCCATCATACACACCGTATCTGGGATATTTCACAAACCAATACGCAACCCAAAGGTCTCTTGGATCAGATAGATTCCACAATTTATCAAGAGTCGCAGCAACCCACACCCTTGGCTAGAACCATCGAAAGAATGAACAGCGACTCACCACTCTTAGAACACAATTTGTGACCCTTCTCTAATATTTTCATTGCTCCTAGCCCCATCTCTAGAACTGGCTCTGTCCCCCTTAACCCACCTCTGACCTCCCATGGATCACACAGCAATAAGCTCCTAGAAGCAAATCAGAAAAAAGCTACTCACCCGGCTCAACCCCACTCGTCTCAGACCACTAACATCACTACTACACAAACTTCTCCTACTACGGACACAGATGTCGAACCTCCTAGCAATCCAATCCCCAGACTTCCTTGCACTCTACCCCATCCACCTCCCTCATCCCAAGTAGAACTAGAAACACTCAGAACCCCTACGTACAGGATTTACTGGAACCTGCAAAACGCTATCTTAGAAATTAGGAATATTTTACACCTCTCAGAAAATTATCTAAAAAAAATTGACCATTTTCAAAAATCATTAGTCTCAGCCCACAACAAGCTAAATAGTTTTCCCTTGCCTCTGCCAAACCGGCAATTCCGTACACGCAAACACCATAACTACTTAACTGACTCTGAAACACAAACCTTATTACTACCTTACGAGTTAACTCCCAGTCTCCCCACCAATATGGATGAATTCACATTTCGTGCTGTCCCTATCAATTCCAATAGAATTTCACAGCCGAATAACATAAAGATAAACCCTAATAACCTACAAAGAGTAACCTTAATCCCCGAAAATCATGATCTTACTCTGGGTAAGGCGTCGAATCAGATTTCCTGCCTTCTACTCTGTTGCCACTCAGCAATTAAACACGCCTCTGACATCGAGGACCTCATCCTGAGCCGAAAAGTGGACGTAACCATCCTAACGGAATCGTGGCTCAGGGAATCATCCTCTCCATGCTTAGACCTTCTTGTCCTACCTAACTACAACATTGTGAGACTACACAGACCACACAAAACTGGCGGAGGCATCGCCTGTATACATTGATCTGACATCCCTATCTTGAAGATTCACTCTGACCCCCTTGAATCTTGTGAATACCTCGGGCTCTCTATAAAATCTACAGATGATCATCCCTGCAAACTTCATATATTTTACCATCCCCCAGGTAAAAATGCCTTATTCATAGACCAACTAATGGAAATCATTACAAAAAACTCGGCCCCTCACTCCAATGATATATTCCTAGGGCACTTCAATCTTCACTGGGAAGACCCTTCAGATAAGCAGGTCAATGCTGTTAAAGATTTCCTAGCAGCCAATGCCTGGTCCAAGCCTGCTCACTACAAACCAACACTAAAGGTGCTACACTAGACTGGATCATCTCCAAAGAAAAGGTGTTTGAATCTATCTTGAATGCCCCCTGCGATTACCACCATAATATTACCTTTAAAATACTCGCCACAAAAACGATACCTTCCTCTCAACAAATCAAACCCAGACATTGGGTTAGTGACATGAAAAACCTTAACTCGGAGACTCTAGTAACTTATTGCCAGAAAAAACTTCTTCTTCCTAATAATATGGCAGACGTCAATGAACTTACAGATCACTACAACTCCATGATGACCATACTAATTGACCACTTAGCTCCGACAAAACTCAAAAGAATACCGGACAAAGACAAAAACCTGTGGTTCAATGGTGCTCTTAATGAAGAAAGACACAAACTGAGACTAACTGAACGGAAATGGAGACAACATCCCTCATCCCCTCAATTAAAACTGCTAGGAAAGTCCAGAAACTCTATAACAAAAGTATTCTAAAATAAAAAAAAACTTCTTTAGAGCTGAACTTGACAACGCCAAAAACAGACCAAGGAAACTCTTCGAAATATTAAAACAGCAATCAAACAAAATGGCCAAATCCACTCTCTTGACTTCAAAATTGCAATTAAGCAGTGAAGAATTTTCATTCTTGTTTACAGCTAAAGCCAACTCCCTCGAGAATAAGCGTAAGACGGCTGCTAACAACTCAGCAACCCAAAAGAACTCTCTAGTTGATTGTCTAATCCAATCTGCTCTGCCAGTGCTAAAAAATAAAGCTCAATGGTCATCCTTCAAACTATACGATCACAGAGATATTTCTAAAACCTTATCGGCTATCAAACCTAACAACCACTTCAATGAGCCTCTCCCTTCAAAATACCTGTTTCCTATCTACCATACCCTCTTTCCCCTCTGGACCAAGATCATCAATGCATCGCTATCGCAAGGTTCCATCCTGGATTGCCTAAAAATTGGTCAAGTCATCCCCATCCTAAAAAAACCTACAGAAAACTCTTCTGACCCTAATAACTTCCGACCGATAACCAACATACCCATGTTAGCCAAAGTTATGGAAAAATGTGTTCAACAACAACTAAGCCAACACATCACGGAATTCAAGCAACTGGATGACTGCCAATCAGGATTCAGACCTGGGCACAGCACCGAAACAGCAATTCTGCATATAGTGGACAACACCCTACTCACACTCAACCGTAAATGAAACTTGTCTGCTGGTGCTGTTCGACCTCTCGTCTGCTTTCAATACTGTTAACCCCGGCAAAATACTTGAGAGATTAGAAAACAGAATGGGACTCTCGGGCACAGTCCTTCAATGGTTCAAATCCTTCTTAGAAAACAGAACGCAACGGTTTCTGGTGAATCAAAATATATCTCTTCCATCCCCTAATCCAGTAGAAGTACCACAAGGCTCAGCACTATCCCCATCACTATTTAACCTCTATGTCGAGCCTCTAACTGAAATATTACAGCAGGTGAATATCTCCTTCCACATGTACGTGGATGACACATAGTTGTATATCAAGATTACATCCCTAGAAGAGATCAAGACGATGAACCAAGCTTTAAAAAGGACCGTTCAATGGCTAATAAACAATCACCTTAAGCTAAACTCACAAAAAACTGAATTCCTTCTAATCTCCCCCCAAAAAAACTCTTCGGTGATAAAGGATTGGACCAAGCTGATCACTGTACTAAATTGTACCCCGATCCTAGTGGACTCTACCAAATCGCTAGGAATTACTCTGGATAAGAACCTAAATATGCAAACACACATCAACATGATGGCCAAAAATGCCCGCTTTCACCTCAGCTGTCTTAGTAAAATGAAACCTTTCATCAAAATACCAGACCTCAAAACAGCAGTTCAGGCATTAGTCATCTCGAGGTTGGAATACGGATGTACAACTTTATCAGGTCTTCCCAAGATCGCAACAGCCCCTCTAAAAGCTTGTCTTAATGTAGCTGCAAGACTGATAACAGGATCTAGAAAAAATGACCACATCACGCCACACCTGAAGGCGCTCAACTGGCTGCCATACGAAGTGAGGATACAGCTAAAGATGGCCTGTATCACACATAAAGCAATACACTACAAAACTCCCCGGTACCTAGCCCAGAAACTTATGATCTCAGGAAGAAGCAGAATTTCTTGGAGTTCCGGTAATCTTCATTCTTCAGTAAGAAAAAAACATATGATAGAGCATTCTCAGGAGCTGTGCCAAGAATTTGAAACTCGCTCCCTCCGAGCATCAGAAGAATCCTGTCAACTTCAGTACTCAAAAAGGAAGCTAAGTCCTTTCTGATAAGCAAATTCCTCCCTTAAATCCTCAGCAGCCCGTACTCACCTTTACTCCATAAGTTCCAACAGATAATCTCTCGACTTGCTCTTCTCGTTGGAGTAACACTCCCTGATTGTTTCCTACGTGATCCGACTCCTGTGGGGAGCTCTACTTTCTATAACAATTTTTGCCTGCTATGAATCAATTCTCTATACTAAACTTGTTTCTGTGATACCCTGTTGGGGACAGCCTTTCTAATTGTGAACTGTTATTACTTAGAACACATCAGACTGTACTTGAAGTTAACTACCTATTCTATTTAGAATGTTTTATTGAATGTACACTTACCTACCCATCATATGTATAGAGATGCTTGGTAACAATCTATAGGACTCTACTAAACTGTTTAGGACTACTTTGCTTTTATACTGTAAAGCGCTCTGATACCCAATTCTGTGTCTTGTTCGAGCTATACAAAACACTAAATAAATAAATAAATAAATTCCATAAAAATCTAATTAGAAGAGCATTAATTTTCTTAAAGAAATGCTCAGGAATATGAACTGGTAACATAGAAAGAAGATATAACAAAAGAGGAGAGATCATCATTTTAATAGAGTCTAAGCGATCCCACCAAGATAAAAATAAAGGATTCCAGGAATATATAATATTCTCTATTTTAGTATTAAATTCTTTAAAGTTAATTGCGATGGTCTCAGGAATAGAACTGGTGAACCAAAGCCCTAAATAAAAATCTTTGCAGAAGAAGACCATTTATACCATGTAAGGTGATAAGAGTGACTAAAAGTATATTTATTAAGTGGAAGGATTTCCATTTTTTCTCTATTTATTTTATAGCCAGAGTTCCTGTAAAAGCAGTGGCAAGGAACTATCAGAAGGAGAAATAAAGAAAAGAATATCATCCGCATAAGCAGCAAATTTTAAATATCGATCCCCGTAAGGAAAACCAGAAATAGAAGAATTATTACGAATTTGAGAAAGAAAGGGAACCAACGCTAAGACAAATAATAGAGGAGTAAGTGGACATCCTTGTCGGACTCCTCTATGAAGTGAGAAATAGGAAGAAACTTTGCAGTTGACCAATACTGATGCACGAGGAGCACAATAGAAAAGAGAAATAAGGGCTATGAATTTAGGACCAAAACCATGCCATTGTAACAATTGATGCAAAAGAAACAATTGATGGACGGAATGCTGGACAATGCAAACATTCACCCCCAGTCACAAAGATCTGGGTTAAATCCATCATTCTTTTGCTCACCACACCACCCCAGTTTGGACCCAACCATATGCAAATCAGTCTTGACCCTGTTCCTTGTGGGAACAGTCCAGCCCGAACTGCCAAGCCAGGTCCTCTCTGGACCGGAAATAAGCATCCTGGGACCGGTTTCAGTTCATCACCCTTCTTCAGCCAGGCTAGCTTGAATCCAGTGGTGTAGTGAGCACGGGACCCACGTCTGGGCATACCCTTCCCACTTAGGGCGACAAATGCAAAAGAAACAATTGATGGACGGAATGCTGGACAATGCAAACATTCACCCCCAGTCACAAAGATCTGGGTTAAATCCATCATTCTTTTGCTCACCACACCACCCCAGTTTGGACCCAGCCATAATCTGGGGTGGCGGAGTGGGCAAAAGAACGATGGATTTAACCCAGATCTTTTGACTGGGGGAGGATGTTTGCATTGTCAGCATTCCGTCCATCATTTGTTTGCTGTAACACTTTTCGCCCTAAGTGGGATGGGTATGCCCAGACGTGGGTCCCTTGCTCACTGTGCCACTGGATTCAAGCTAGCCTGGCTGAAGAAGGGTGACATACCCTGAAACCGGACCCAGGATGCTTGTTTCCGGTCCAGGGAGGACCTGGCCTGGCAGTTTGGTCTGGACTGTTCCCATGGGGCACAGGGTTAAGACTGATTTGCATATGGCTGGGTCCAATCTGGGGTGGCGCAGTGGGCAAAAGAATGATGGATTTAACCCAGATCTTTTGACTGGGGAGAATGTTTGCATTGTCAGCATTCCGTCCATCATTTGTTTGCTGTAACACTTTTCGCCCTAAGTGGGATGGGTATGCCCAGACGTGGGTCCCTTGCTCACTGTGCCACTGGATTCAAGCTAGCCTGGCTGAAGAAGGGTGACATACCCTGAAACCCGTCCCAGGATGCTTGTTTCCGGTCCAGGGAGGACCTGGCCTGGCAGTTCGGTCTGGACTGTTCCCATGGGGCACAGGGTCAAGACTGATTTGCATATGGCTGGGTCCAATCTGGGGTGGCGCAGTGGGCAAAAGAACGATGGATTTAACCCAGATCTTTTGACTGGGGGAGAATGTTTGCATTGTCAGCATTCCGTCCATCATTTGTTTGCTGTAACACTTTTCGCCCTAAGTGGGATGGGTATGCCCAGACGTGGGTCCCTTGCTCACTGTGCCACTGGATTCAAGCTAGCTTGGCTGAAGAAGGGTGACATACCCTGAAACCGGTCCCAGGATGCTTGTTTCCGGTCCAGGGAGGACCTGGACTGGCAGTTCGGTCTGGACTGTTCCCATGGGGCACAGGGTCAAGACTGATTTGCATATGGCTGGGTCCAATCTGGGGTGGCGCAGTGGGTAAAAGAACGATGGATTTAACCCAGACCTTTTGACTGGGGGAGAATGTTTGCATTGTCAGCATTCCGTCCATCATTTGTTTGCTGTAACACTTTTCGCCCTAAGTGGGATGGGTATGCCCAGACGTGGGTCCCTTGCTCACTGTGCCACTGGATTCAAGCTAGCCTGGCTGAAGAAGGGTGACATACCCTGAAACCGGTCACAGGATGCTTGTTTCCGGTCCAGGGAGGACCTGGCCTGGCAGTTCGGTCTGGACTGTTCCCATGGGGCACAGGGTCAAGACTGATTTGCATATGGCTGGGTCCAATCTGGGGTGGCGCAGTGGGCAAAAGAATGATGGATTTAACCCAGATCTTTTGACTGGGGGAGAATGTTTGCATTGTCAGCATTCCGTCCATCATTTGTTTGCTGTAACACTTTTCGCCCTATGTGGGATGGGTATGCCCAGACGTGGGTCCCTTGCTCACTGTGCCACTGGATTCAAGCTAGCCTGGCTGAAGAAGGGTGACATACCCTGAAACCGTTCCCAGGATGCTTGTTTCCGGTCCAGGGAGGACCTGGCCTGGCAGTTCGGTCTGGACTGTTCCCATGGGGCACAGGGTCAAGACTGATTTGCATATGGCTGGGTCCAATCTGGGGTGGCGCAGTGGGCAAAAGAACGATGGATTTAACCCAGATCTTTTGACTGGGGAAGAATGTTTGCATTGTCAGCATTCCGTCCATCATTTGTTTGCTGTAACACTTTTCGCACTAAGTGGGATGGGTATGCCCAGACATGGGTCCCTTGCTCACTGTGCCACTGGAGTCAAGCTAGCCTGGCTGAAGAAGGGTGACATACCCTGAAACCGGTCCCAGGATGCTTGTTTCCGGTCCAGGGAGGACCTGGCCTGGCAGTTCGGTCTGGACTGTTCCCATGGGGCACAGGGTCAAGACTGATTTGCATATGGCTGGGTCCAATCTGGGGTGGCGCAGTGGGCAAAAGAACGATGGATTTAACCCAGATCTTTTGACTGGGGAGAATGTTTGCATTGTCAGCATTCCGTCCATCATTTGTTTGCTGTAACACTTTTCGCCCTAAGTGGGATGGGTATGCCCAGACGTGGGTCCCTTGCTCACTGTGCCACTGGATTCAAGCTAGCCTGGCTGAAGAAGGGTGACATACCCTGAAACCGGTCCCAGGATGCTTGTTTCCGGTCCAGGGAGGACCTGGCCTGGCAGTTCGGTCTGGACTGTTCCCATGGGGCACAGGGTCAAGACTGATTTGCATATGGCTGGGTCCAATCTGGGGTGGCGCAGTGGGCAAAAGAACGATGGATTTAACCCAGATCTTTTGACTGGGGGAGAAAGTTTGCATTGTCAGCATTCCGTCCATTATTTGTTTGCTGTAACACTTTTCGCCCTAAGTGGGATGGGTATGCCCAGACGTGGGTCCCTTGCTCACTGTGCCACTGGATTCAAGCTAGCATGGCTGAAGAAGGGTGACATACCCTGAAACCGGTCCCAGGATGCTTGTTTCCGGTCCAGGGAGGACCTGGCCTGGCAGTTCGGTCTGGACTGTTCCCATGGGGCACAGGGTCAAGACTGATTTGCATATGGCTGGGTCCAATCTGGGGTGGCGCAGTGGGCAAAAGAACGATGGATTTAACCCAGATCTTTTGACTGGGGGAGAATGTTTGCATTGTCAGCATTCCGTCCATCATTTGTTTGCTGTAACACTTTTCGCCCTAAGTGGGATGGGTATGTCCAGACGTGGGTACCTTGCTCACTGTGCCACTGGATTCAAGCTAGCCTGGCTGAAGAAGGGTGACATACCCTGAAACTGGTCCCAGGATGCTTGTTTCCAGTCCAGGGAGGACCTGGCCTGGCAGTTCGGTCTGGACTGTTCCCATGGGGCACAGGTTCAAGACTGATTTGCATATGGCTGGGTCCAATCTGGGGTGGCGCAGTCGGCAAAAGAACGATGGATTTAACCCAGATCTTTTGACTGGGGGAGAATGTTTGCATTGTCGGCATTCCGTCCATCATTTGTTTGCTGTAACACTTTTCGCCCTAAGTGGGATGGGTATGCCCAGACGTGGGTCCCTTGCTCACTGTGCCACTGGATTCAAGCTAGCCTGGCTGAAGAAGGGTGACATACCCTGAAACCGGTCCCAGGATGCTTGTTTCCGGTCCAGGGAGGACCTGGCCTGGCAGTTCGGTCTGGATTGTTCCCATGGGGCACAGATTCAAGACTGATTTGCATATGGCTGGGTCCAATCTGGGGTGGCGCAGTGGGCAAAAGAACGATGGATTTAACCCAGATCTTTTGACTGGGGGAGAATGTTTGCATTGTCAGCATTCCGTCCATCATTTGTTTGCTGTAACACTTTTCGCCCTAAGTGGGATGGGTATGCCCAGACGTGGGTCCCTTGCTCACTGTGCCACTGGATTCAAGCTAGCCTGGCTGAAGAAGGGTGACATACCCTGAAACCGGTCCCAGGATGCTTGTTTACGGTCCAGGGAGGACCTGGCCTAGCAGTTCGGTCTGGACTGTTCCCATGGGGCACAGGGTCAAGACTGATTTGCATATGGCTGGGTCCAATCTGGGGTGGCACAGTGGGCAAAAGAACGATGGATTTAACCCAGATCTTTAGACTGGGGGAGAATGTTTGCATTGTCAGCATTCCGTCCATCATTTGTTTGCTGTAACACTTTTCGCCCTAAGTGGGATGGGTATGCCCAGACGTGGGTCCCTTGCTCACTGTGCCACTGGATTCAAGCTAGCCTGGCTGAAGAAGGGTGACATACCCTGAAACCGGTCCCAGGATGCTTGTTTCCGGTCCAGGGAGGACCTGGCCTGGCAGTTCGGTCTGGACTGTTCCCATGGGGCACAGGGTCAAGACTGATTTGCATATGGATGGGTCCAATATGTGGTGGCGCAGTGGGCAAAAGAACGATGGATTTAACCCATATCTTTTGACTGGGGGAGAATGTTTGCATTGTCAGCATTCCGTCCATCATTTGTTTGCTGTAACACTTTTCGCCCTAAGTGGGATGGGTATGCCCAGACGTGGGTCCCTTGCTCACTGTGCCACTGGATTCAAGCTAGCCTGGCTGAAGAAGGGTGACATACCCTGAAACCGGTCCCAGGATGCTTGTTTCGGTCCAGGGAGGACCTGGCCTGGCAGTTCAGTCTGGACTGTTCCCATGGGGCACAGGGTCAAGACTGATTTGCATATGGCTGGGTCCAATCTGGGGTGGCGCAGTGGGCAAAAGAATGATGGATTTAACCCAGATCTTTTGACTGGGGAGAATGTTTGCATTGTCAGCATTCCGTCCATCATTTGTTTGCTGTAACACTTTTCACCCTAAGTGGGATGGGTATGCCCAGACGTGGGTCCCTTGCTCACTGTGCCACTGGATTCAAGCTAGCCTGGCTGAAGAAGGGTGACATACCCTGAAACCGGTCCCAGGATGCTTGTTTCCGGTCCAGGGAGGACCTGGCCTGGCAGTTCGGTCAGGACTGTTCCCATGGGGCACAGGGTCAAGACTGATTTGCATATGGCTGGGTCCAATCTGGGGTGGCGCAGTGGGCAAAAGAACGATGGATTTAACCCAGATCTTTTGACTGGGGGAGAAAGTTTGCATTGTCAGCATTCCGTCCATTATTTGTTTGCTGTAACACTTTTCGCCCTAAGTGGGATGGGTATGCCCAGACGTGTGTCCCTTGCTCACTGTGCCACTGGATTCAAGCTAGCATGGCTGAAGAAGGGTGACATACCCTGAAACCGGTCCCAGGATGCTTGTTTCCGGTCCAGGGAGGACCTGGCCTGGCAGTTCGGTCTGGACAGTTCCCATGGGGCACAGGGTCAAGACTGATTTGCATATGGCTGGGTCCAATCTGGGGTGGCGCAGTGGGCAAAAGAACGATGGATTTAACCCAGATCTTTTGACTGGGGGAGAATGTGTGCATTGTCAGCATTCCGTCCATCATTTGTTTGCTGTAACACTTTTCGCCCTAAGTGGGATGGGTATGCCCAGACGTGGGTCCCTTGCTCACTGTGCCACTGGATTCAAGCTAGCCTGGCTGAAGAAGGGTGACATACCCTGAAACTGGTCCCAGGATGCTTGTTTCCAGTCCAGGGAGGACCTGGCCTGGCAGTTCGGTCTGGACTGTTCCCATGGGGCACAGGTTCAAGACTGATTTGCATATGGCTGGGTCCAATCTGGGGTGGCGCAGTCAGCAAAAGAACGATGGATTTAACCCAGATCTTTTGACTGGGGGAGAATGTTTGCATTGTCAGCATTCCGTCCATCATTTGTTTGCTGTAACACTTTTCGCCCTAAGTGGGATGGGTATGCCCAGACGTGGGTCCCTTGCTCACTGTGCCACTGGATTCAAGCTAGCCTGGCTGAAGAAGGGTGACATACCCTGAAACCGGTCCCAGGATGCTTGTTTCCGGTCCAGGGAGGACCTGGCCTGGCAGTTCGGTCTGGATTGTTCCCATGGGGCACAGATTCAAGACTGATTTGCATATGGCTGGGTCCAATCTGGGGTGGCGCAGTGGGCAAAAGAACGATGGATTTAACCCAGATCTTTTGACTGGGGGAGAATGTTTGCATTGTCAGCATTCCGTCCATCATTTGTTTGCTGTAACACTTTTCGCCCTAAGTGGGATGGGTATGCCCAGACGTGGGTCCCTTGCTCACTGTGCCACTGGATTCAAGCTAGCCTGGCTGAAGAAGGGTGACATACCCTGAAACCGGTCCCAGGATGCTTGTTTACGGTCCAGGGAGGACCTGGCCTAGCAGTTCGGTCTGGACTGTTCCCATGGGGCACAGGGTCAAGACTGATTTGCATATGGCTGGGTCCAATCTGGGGTGGCACAGTGGGCAAAAGAACGATGGATTTAACCCAGATCTTTAGACTGGGGGAGAATGTTTGCATTGTCAGCATTCCGTTCATCATTTGTTTGCTGTAACACTTTTCGCCCTAAGTGGGATGGGTATGCCCAGACGTGGGTCCCTTGCTCACTGTGCCACTGGATTCAAACTAGCCTGGCTGAAGAAGGGTGACATACCCTGAAACCGGTCCCAGGATGCTTGTTTCCGGTCCAGGGAGGACCTGGCCTGGCAGTTCGGTCTGGACTGTTCCCATGGGGCACAGGGTCAAGACTGATTTGCATATGGATGGGTCCAATATGTGGTGGCGCAGTGGGCAAAAGAACGATGGATTTAACCCATATCTTTTGACTGGGGGAGAATGTTTGCATTGTCAGCATTCCGTCCATCATTTGTTTGCTGTAACACTTTTCGCCCTAAGTGGGATGGGTATGCCCAGACGTGGGTCCCTTGCTCACTGTGCCACTGGATTCAAGCTAGCCTGGCTGAAGAAGGGTGACATACCCTGAAACCGGTCCCAGGATGCTTGTTTCCGGTCCAGGGAGGGCCTGGCCTGGCAGTTCGGTCTGGACTGTTCCCATGGGGCACAGGGTCAAGACTGATTTGCATATGGCTGGGTCCAATCTGGGGTGGCGCAGTGGGCAAAAGAACGATGGATTTAACCCAGATCTTTTGACTGGGGGAGAAAGTTTGCATTGTCAGCATTCCGTCCATTATTTGTTTGCTGTAACACTTTTCGCCCTAAGTGGGATGGATATGCCCAGACGTGGGTCCCTTGCACACTGTGCCACTGGATTCAAGCTAGCATGGCTGAAGAAGGGTGACATACCCTGAAACCGGTCCCAGGATGCTTGTTTCCGGTCCAGGGAGGACCTGGCCTGGCAGTTCGGTCTGGACTGTTCCCATGGGGCACAGGGTCAAGACTGATTTGCATATGGCTGGGTCCAATCTGGGGTGGCGCAGTGGGCAAAAGAACGATGGATTTAACCCAGATCTTTTGACTGGGGGAGAATGTTTGCATTGTCAGCATTCCGTCCATCATTTGTTTGCTGTAACACTTTTCGCCCTAAGTGGGATGGGTATGCCCAGACGTGGGTCCCTTGCTCACTGTGCCACTGGATTCAAGCTAGCCTGGCTGAAGAAGGGTGACATACCCTGAAACTGGTCCCAGGATGCTTGTTTCCAGTCCAGGGAGGACCTGGCCTGGCAGTTCGGTCTGGACTGTTCCCATGGGGCACAGGTTCAAGACTGATTTGCATATGGCTGGGTCCAATCTGGGGTGGCGCAGTCGGCAAAAGAACGATGGATTTAACCCAGATCTTTTGACTGGGGGAGAATGTTTGCATTGTCAGCATTCCATCCATCATTTGTTTGCTGTAACACTTTTCGCCCTAAGTGGGATGGGTATGCCCAGACGTGGGTCCCTTGCTCACTGTGCCACTGGATTCAAGCTAGCCTGGCTGAAGAAGGGTGACATACCCTGAAACCGGTCCCAGGATGCTTGTTTCCGGTCCAGGGAGGACCTGGCCTGGCAGTTCGGTCTGGATTGTTCCCATGGGGCACAGATTCAAGACTGATTTGCATATGGCTGGGTCCAATCTGGGGTGGCGCAGTGGGCAAAAGAACGATGGATTTAACCCAGATCTTTTGACTGGGGGAGAATGTTTGCATTGTCAGCATTCCGTCCATCATTTGTTTGCTGTAACACTTTTCGCCCTAAGTGGGATGGGTATGCCCAGACGTGGGTCCCTTGCTCACTGTGCCACTGGATTCAAGCTAGCCTGGCTGAAGAAGGGTGACATACCCTGAAACCGGTCCCAGGATGCTTGTTTACGGTCCAGGGAGGACCTGGCCTAGCAGTTCGGTCTGGACTGTTCCCATGGGGCACAGGGTCAAGACTGATTTGCATATGGCTGGGTCCAATCTGGGGTGGCACAGTGGGCAAAAGAACGATGGATTTAACCCAGATCTTTAGACTGGGGGAGAATGTTTGCATTGTCAGCATTCCGTTCATCATTTGTTTGCTGTAACACTTTTCGCCCTAAGTGGGATGGGTATGCCCAGACGTGGGTCCCTTGCTCACTGTGCCACTGGATTCAAGCTAGCCTGGCTGAAGAAGGGTGACATACCCTGAAACCGGTCCCAGGATGCTTGTTTCCGGTCCAGGGAGGACCTGGCCTGGCAGTTCGGTCTGGACTGTTCCCATGGGGCACAGGGTCAAGACTGATTTGCATATGGATGGGTCCAATATGTGGTGGCGCAGTGGGCAAAAGAATGATGGATTTAACCCAGATCTTTTGACTGGGGGAGAATGTTTGCATTGTCAGCATTCCGTCCGTCATTTGTTTGCTGTAACACTTTTCGCCCTAAGTGGGATGGGTATGCCCAGACGTGGGTCCCTTGCTCACTGTGCCACTGGATTCAAGCTAGCCTGGCTGAAGAAGGGTGACATACCCTGAAACCGGTCCCAGGATGCTTGTTTCCGGTCCAGGGAGGACCTGGCCTGGCAGTTCGGTCAGGACTGTTCCCATGGGGCACAGGGTCAAGACTGATTTGCATATGGCTGGGTCCAATCTGGGGTGGCGCAGTGGGCAAAAGAACGATGGATTTAACCCAGATCTTTTGACTGGGGGAGAAAGTTTGCATTGTCAGCATTCCGTCCATTATTTGTTTGCTGTAACACTTTTCGCCCTAAGTGGGATGGGTATGCCCAGACGTGGGTCCCTTGCTCACTGTGCCACTGGATTCAAGCTAGCATGGCTGAAGAAGGGTGACATACCCTGAAACCGGTCCCAGGATGCTTGTTTCCGGTCCAGGGAGGACCTGGCCTGGCAGTTCGGTCTGGACTGTTCCCATGGGGCACAGGGTCAAGACTGATTTGCATATGGCTGGGTCCAATCTGGGGTGGCGCAGTGGGCAAAAGAACGATGGATTTAACCCAGATCTTTTGACTGGGGGAGAATGTTTGCATTGTCAGCATTCCGTCCATCATTTGTTTGCTGTAACACTTTTCGCCCTAAGTGGGATGGGTATGCCCAGACGTGGGTCCCTTGCTCACTGTGCCACTGGATTCAAGCTAGCCTGGCTGAAGAAGGGTGACATACCCTGAAACTGGTCCCAGGATGCTTGTTTCCAGTCCAGGGAGGACCTGGCCTGGCAGTTCGGTCTGGACTGTTCCCATGGGGCACAGGTTCAAGACTGATTTGCATATGGCTGGGTCCAATCTGGGGTGGCACAGTCGGCAAAAGAACGATGGATTTAACCCAGATCTTTTGACTGGGGGAGAATGTTTGCATTGTCAGCATTCCGTCCATCATTTGTTTGCTGTAACACTTTTCGCCCTAAGTGGGATGGGTATGCCCAGACGTGGGTCCCTTGCTCACTGTGCCACTGGATTCAAGCTAGCCTGGCTGAAGAAGGGTGACATACCCTGAAACCGGTCCCAGGATGCTTGTTTCCGGTCCAGGGAGGACCTGGCCTGGCAGTTCGGTCTGGATTGTTCCCATGGGGCACAGATTCAAGACTGATTTGCATATGGCTGGGTCCAATCTGGGGTGGCCCAGTGGGCAAAAGAACGATGGATTTAACCCAGATCTTTTGACTGGGGGAGAATGTTTGCATTGTCAGCATTCCGTCCATCATTTGTTTGCTGTAACACTTTTCGCCCTAAGTGGGATGGGTATGCCCAGACGTGGGTCCCTTGCTCACTGTGCCACTGGATTCAAGCTAGCCTGGCTGAAGAAGGGTGACATACCCTGAAACCGGTCCCAGGATGCTTGTTTACGGTCCAGGGAGGACCTGGCCTAGCAGTTCGGTCTGGACTGTTCCCATGGGGCACAGGGTCAAGACTGATTTGCATATGGCTGGGTCCAATCTGGGGTGGCGCAGTGGGCAAAAGAACGATGGATTTAACTCAGATCTTTTGACTGGGGGAGAAAGTTTACATTGTCAGCATTCCGTCCATTATTTGTTTGCTGTAACACTTTTCGCCCTAAGTGGGATGGGTATGCCCAGACGTGGGTCCCTTGCTCACTGTGCCACTGGATTCAAGCTAGCCTGGCTGAAGAAGGGTGACATACCCTGAAACCGGTCCCAGGATGCTTGTTTCCGGTCCAGGGAGGACCTGGCCTGGCAGTTCGGTCTGGACTGTTCCCATGGGGCACAGGGTCAAGACTGATTTGCATATGGCTGGGTCCAATCTGGGGTGGCGCAGTGGGCAAAAGAATGATGGATTTAACCCAGATCTTTTGACTGGGGGAGAATGTTTGCATTGTCAGCATTCCGTCCATCATTTGTTTGCTGTAACACTTTTCGCCCTAAGTGGGATGGGTATGCCCAGACGTGGGTCCCTTGCTCACTGTGCCACTGGATTCAAGCTAGCCTGGCTGAAGAAGGGTGACATACCCTGAAACCGGTCCCAGGATGCTTGTTTCCGGTCCAGGGAGGACCTGGCCTGGCAGTTCGGTCTGGACTGTTCCCATGGGGCACAGGGTCAAGACTGATTTGCATATGGCTGGGTCCAATCTGGGGTGGCGCAGTGGGCAAAAGAACGATGGATTTAACCCAGATCTTTTGACTGGTGGAGAATGTTTGCATTGTCAGCATTCCGTCCATCATTTGTTTGCTGTAACACTTTTTGCCCTAAGTGGGATGGGTATGCCCAGACGTGGGTCCCTTGCTCACTGTGCCACTGGATTCAAGCTAGCCTGGCTGAAGAAGGGTGACATACCCTGAAACCGGTCCCAGGATGCTTGTTTCCGGTCCAGGGAGTACCTGGCCTGGCAGTTCAGTCTGGACTGTTCCCATGGGGCACAGGGTCAAGACTGATTTGCATATGGCTGGGTCCAATCTGGGGTGGCAAGGTGGGCAAAAGAACGATGGATTTAACCCAGATCTTTTGACTGGGGGAGAATGTTTGCATTGTCAGCATTCCGTCCATCATTTGTTTGCTGTAACACTTTTCGCCCTAAGTGGGATGGGTATGCCCAGACGTGGGTCCCTTGCTCACTGTGCCACTGGATTCAAGCTAGCCTGGCTGAAGAAGGGTGACATACCCTGAAACCGGTCCCAGGATGCTTGTTTCCGGTCCAGGGAGGACCTGGCCTGGCAGTTCGGTCTGGATTGTTCCCATGGGGCACAGATTCAAGACTGATTTGCATATGGCTGGGTCCAATCTGGGGTGGCGCAGTGGGCAAAAGAATGATGGATTTAACCCAGATCTTTTGACTGGGGGAGAATGTTTGCATTTTCAGCATTCCGTCCATCATTTGTTTGCTGTAACACTTTTCGCCCTAAGTGGGATGGGTATGCCCAGACGTGGGTCCCTTGCTCACTGTGCCACTGGATTCAAGCTAGCCTGGCTGAAGAAGGGTGACATACCCTGAAACCGGTCCCAGGATGCTTGTTTCCGGTCCAGGGAGGACCTGGCCTAGCAGTTCGGTCTGGACTGTTCCCATGGGGCACAGGGTCAAGACTGATTTGCATATGGCTGGGTCCAATCTGGGGTGGCACAGTGGGCAAAAGAACGATGGATTTAACCCAGATCTTTAGACTGGGGGAGAATGTTTGCATTGTCAGCATTCCGTCCATCATTTGTTTGCTGTAACACTTTTCGCCCTAAGTGGGATGGGTATGCCCAGACGTGGGTCCCTTGCTCACTGTGCCACTGGATTCAAGCTAGCCTGGCTGAAGAAGGGTGACATACCCTGAAACCGGTCCCAGGATGCTTGTTTCCCGTCCAGGGAGGACCTGGCCTGGCAGTTCGGTCTGGACTGTTCCCATGGGGCACAGGGTCAAGACTGATTTGCATATGGATGGGTCCAATATGTGGTGGCGCAGTGGGCAAAAGAACGATGGATTTAACCCATATCTTTTGACTGGGGGAGAATGTTTGCATTGTCAGCATTCCGTCCATCATTTGTTTGCTGTAACACTTTTTGCCCTAAGTTGGATGGGTATGCCCAGACGTGGGTCCCTTGCTCACTGTGCCACTGGATTCAAGCTAGCCTGGCTGAAGAAGGGTGACATACCCTGAAACCGGTCCCAGGATGCTTGTTTCCGGTCCAGGGAGGACCTGGCCTGGCAGTTCAGTCTGGACTGTTCCCATGGGGCACAGGGTCAAGACTGATTTGCATATGGCTGGGTCCAATCTGGGGTGGCGCAGTGGGCAAAAGAATGATGGATTTAACCCAGATCTTTTGACTGGGGGAGAATGTTTGCATTGTCAGCATTCCGTCCATCATTTGTTTGCTGTAACACTTTTCGCCCTAAGTGGGATGGGTATGCCCAGACGTGGGTCCCTTGCTCACTGTGCCACTGGATTCAAGCCAGCCTGGCTGAAGAAGGGTGACATACCCTGAAACCGGTCCCAGGATGCTTGTTTCCGGTCCAGGGAGGACCTGGCCTGGCAGTTCGGTCAGGACTGTTCCCATGGGGCACAGGGTCAAGACTGATTTGCATATGGCTGGGTCCAATCTGGGGTGGCGCAGTGGGCAAAAGAACGATGGATTTAACCCAGATCTTTTGACTGGGGGAGAAAGTTTGCATTGTCAGCATTCCGTCCATTATTTGTTTGCTGTAACACTTTTCGCCCTAAGTGGGATGGGTATGCCCAGACGTGGGTCCCTTGCTCACTGTGCCACTGGATTCAAGCTAGCATGGCTGAAGAAGGGTGACATACCCTGAAACCGGTCCCAGGATGCTTGTTTCCGGTCCAGGGAGGACCTGGCCTGGCAGTTCGGTCTGGACTGTTCCCATGGGGCACAGGGTCAAGACTGATTTGCATATGGCTGGGTCCAATCTGGGGTGGCGCAGTGGGCAAAAGAACGATGGATTTAACCCAGATCTTTTGACTGGGGGAGAATGTTTGCATTGTCAGCATTCCGTCCATCATTTGTTTGCTGTAACACTTTTCGCCCTAAGTGGGATGGGTATGCCCAGACGTGGGTCCCTTGCTCACTGTGCCACTGGATTCAAGCTAGCCTGGCTGAAGAAGGGTGACATACCCTGAAACTGGTCCCAGGATGCTTGTTTCCAGTCCAGGGAGGACCTGGCCTGGCAGTTCGGTCTGGACTGTTCCCATGGGGCACAGGTTCAAGACTGATTTGCATATGGCTGGGTCCAATCTGGGGTGGCACAGTCGGCAAAAGAACGATGGATTTAACCCAGATCTTTTGACTGGGGGAGAATGTTTGCATTGTCAGCATTCCGTCCATCATTTGTTTGCTGTAACACTTTTCGCCCTAAGTGGGTGGGTATGCCCAGACGTGGGTCCCTTGCTCACTGTGCCACTGGATTCAAGCTAGCCTGGCTGAAGAAGGGTGACATACCCTGAAACCGGTCCCAGGATGCTTGTTTCCGGTCCAGGGAGGACCTGGCCTGGCAGTTCGGTCTGGATTGTTCCCATGGGGCACAGATTCAAGACTGATTTGCATATGGCTGGGTCCAATCTGGGGTGGCGCAGTGGGCAAAAGAACGATGGATTTAACCCAGATCTTTTGACTGGGGGAGAATGTTTGCATTGTCAGCATTCCGTCCATCATTTGTTTGCTGTAACACTTTTCGCCCTAAGTGGGATGGGTATGCCCAGACGTGGGTCCCTTGCTCACTGTGCCACTGGATTCAAGCTAGCCTGGCTGAAGAAGGGTGACATACCCTGAAACCGGTCCCAGGATGCTTGTTTACGGTCCAGGGAGGACCTGGCCTAGCAGTTCGGTCTGGACTGTTCCCATGGGGCACAGGGTCAAGACTGATTTGCATATGGCTGGGTCCAATCTGGGGTGGCACAGTGGGCAAAAGAACGATGGATTTAACCCAGATCTTTAGACTGGGGGAGAATGTTTGCATTGTCAGCATTCCGTCCATCATTTGTTTGCTGTAACACTTTTCGCCCTAAGTGGGATGGGTATGCCCAGACGTGGGTCCCTTGCTCACTGTGCCACTGGATTCAAGCTAGCCTGGCTGAAGAAGGGTGACATACCCTGAAACCGGTCCCAGGATGCTTGTTTCCGGTCCAGGGAGGACCTGGCCTGGCAGTTCGGTCTGGACTGTTCCCATGGGGCACAGGGTCAAGACTGATTTGCATATGGATGGGTCCAATATGTGGTGGCGCAGTGGGCAAAAGAACGATGGATTTAACCCATATCTTTTGACTGGGGGAGAATGTTTGCATTGTCAGCATTCCGTCCATCATTTGTTTGTATAACACTTTTCGCCCTAAGTGGGATGGGTATGCCCAGACGTAGGTCCCTTGCTCACTGTGCCACTGGATTCAAGCTAGCCTGGCTGAAGAAGGGTGACATACCCTGAAACCGGTCCCAGGATGCTTGTTTCCGGTCCAGGGAGGGCCTGGCCTGGCAGTTCGGTCTGGACTGTTCCCATGGGGCACAGGGTCAAGACTGATTTGCATATGGCTGGGTCCAATCTGGGGTGGCGCAGTGGGCAAAAGAACGATGGATTTAACTCAGATCTTTTGACTGGGGGAGAAAGTTTACATTGTCAGCATTCCGTCCATTATTTGTTTGCTGTAACACTTTTCGCCCTAAGTGGGATGGGTATGCCCAGACGTGGGTCCCTTGCTCACTGTGCCACTGGATTCAAGCTAGCCTGGCTGAAGAAGGGTGACATACCCTGAAACCGGTCCCAGGATGCTTGTTTCCGGTCCAGGGAGGACCTGGCCTGGCAGTTCGGTCTGGACTGTTCCCATGGGGCACAGGGTCAAGACTGATTTGCATATGGCTGGGTCCAATCTGGGGTGGCGCAGTGGGCAAAAGAATGATGGATTTAACCCAGATCTTTTGACTGGGGGAGAATGTTTGCATTGTCAGCATTCCGTCCATCATTTGTTTGCTGTAACACTTTTCGCCCTAAGTGGGATGGGTATGCCCAGACGTGGGTCCCTTGCTCACTGTGCCACTGGATTCAAGCTAGCCTGGCTGAAGAAGGGTGACATACCCTGAAACCGGTCCCAGGATGCTTGTTTCCGGTCCAGGGAGGACCTGGCCTGGAAGTTCGGTCAGGACTGTTCCCATGGGGCACAGGGTCAAGACTGATTTGCATATGGCTGGGTCCAATCTGGGGTGGCGCAGTGGGCAAAAGAACGATGGATTTAACCCAGATCTTTTGACTGGGGGAGAAAGTTTGCATTGTCAGCATTCCGTCCATCATTTGTTTGCTGTAACACTTTTCGCCCTAAGTGGGATGGGTATGCCCAGACGTGGGTCCCTTGCTCACTGTGCCACTGGATTCAAGCTAGCCTGGCTGAAGAAGTGTGACATACCCTGAAACCGGTCCCAGGATGCTTGTTTCCGGTCCAGGGAGGACCTGGCCTGGCAGTTCGGTCTGGATTGTTCCCATGGGGCACAGATTCAAGACTGATTTGCATATGGCTGGGTCCAATCTGGGGTGGCGCAGTGGGCAAAAGAACGATGGATTTAACCCAGATCTTTTGACTGGGGGAGAATGTTTGCATTTTCAGCATTCCGTCCATCATTTGTTTGCTGTAACACTTTTCGCCCTAAGTGGGATGGGTATGCCCAGACGTGGGTCCCTTGCTCACTGTGCCACTGGATTCAAGCTAGCCTGGCTGAATAAGGGTGACATACCCTGAAACCGGTCCCAGGATGCTTGTTTCCGGTCCAGGGAGGACCTGGCCTAGCAGTTCGGTCTGGACTGTTCCCATGGGGCACAGGGTCAAGACTGATTTGCATATGGCTGGGTCCAATCTGGGGTGGCACAGTGGGCAAAAGAACGATGGATTTAACCCAGATCTTTAGACTGGGGGAGAATGTTTGCATTGTCAGCATTCCGTCCATCATTTGTTTGCTGTAACACTTTTCGCCCTAAGTGGGATGGGTATGCCCAGACGTGGGTCCCTTGCTCACTGTGCCACTGGATTCAAGCTAGCCTGGCTGAAGAAGGGTGACATACCCTGAAACGGGTCCCAGGATGCTTGTTTCCGGTACAGGGAGGACCTGGCCTGGCAGTTCGGTCTGGACTGTTCCCATGGGGCACAGGGTCAAGACTGATTTGCATATGGCTGGGTCCAATCTGGGGTGGCGCAGTGGGCAAAAGAACGATGGATTTAACCCAGATCTTTTGACTGGGGGAGAATGTTTGCATTGTCAGCATTCCGTCCATCATTTGTTTGCTGTAACACTTTTCGCCCTAAGTGGGATGGGTATGCCCAGACGTGGGTCCCTTGCTCACTGTGCCACTGGATTCAAGCTAGCCTGGCTGAAGAAGGGTGACATACCCTGAAACCGGTCCCAGGATGCTTGTTTCCGGTCCAGGGAGGACCTGGCCTGGCTGTTCGGTCTGGACTGTTCCCATGGGGCACAGGGTCAAGACTGATTTGCATATGGCTGGGTCCAATCTGGGGTGGCGCAGTGGGCAAAAGAACGATGGATTTAACCCAGATCTTTTGACTGGGGAGAATGTTTGCATTGTCAGCATTCCGTCCATCATTTGTTTGCTGTAACACTTTTCGCCCTAAGTGGGATGGGTATGCCCAGACGTGGGTCCCTTGCTCACTGTGCCACTGGATTCAAGCTAGCCTGGCTGAAGAAGGGTGACATACCCTGAAACCGGTCCCAGGATGCTTGTTTCCAGTCCAGGGAGGACCTGGCCTGGCAGTTCGGTCTGGACTGTTCCCATGGGGCACAGGGTCAAGACTGATTTGCATATGGCTGGGTCCAATCTGGGGTGGCGCAGTGGGCAAAAGAACGATGGATTTAACGCAGATCTTTTGACTGGGGGAGAATGTTTGCATTATCAGCATTCCGTCCATCATTTGTTTGCTGTAACACTTTTCGCCCTAAGTGGGATGGGTATGCCCAGACGTGGGTCCCTTGCTCACTGTGCCACTGGATTCAAGCTAGCCTGGCTGAAGAAGGGTGACATACCCTGAAACCGGTCCCAGGATGCTTGTTTCCGGTCCAGGGAGGACCTGGCCTGGCAGTTCGGTCTGGACTGTTCCCATGGGGCACAGGGTCAAGACTGATTTGCATATGGCTGGGTCCAATCTGGGGTGGCGCAGTGGGCAAAAGAACGATGGATTTAACCCAGATCTTTTGACTGGGGGAGAATGTTTGCATTGTCAGCATTCCGTCCATCATTTGTTTGCTGTAACACATTGTAACAATTGAAGCATAAACTCCCAACTTAGTCTATCAAATGCTTTTTCAGCATCAATTTTTATGGCTGCAAGAGAGGCTTTAAATGCAGGGTCTTTACTGAGAACATTAAGAAACAATCGAGCATTATCTGATATGTCTCCCTTTAATAAAAAAAGATTGTTAACATGAGGAAGAAAGGACTACAGACGAAGAGCTAACAGTTTAGCATATATTTTATAATCCACCTTTAATAAGGAGATTGGTCTATAATTTCTACAGTCTTGGGGATCTTTGCCATCTTTGTGTATAAGACAAATAATTGCTTCCTGGAAAGTGCCTGAAGTGATGGAGAAATTAATAAAAGAGTTAAACAACTTATATAAATAAGAAGAAGGTGAGAGAAATGGAGATAAAATTCCAGTGTGAAACCATCAGGACCTGGTGTTTTTCCTAACTTTAAAGATTTTAATGCTCCAGATAGATCATAAGAAGTAAGTTTACCTTCTAAAGAGTCAAACAAAATCCATGTTAGCGGGAGTAATATGGGAAGTCTGACTTAGATCTTCTGCAATTTTGGAAGATTGGGGTACTACATCTGGAGTGTATAAGTACTTATAAAATTTAACAAACTCTTCCAAAACAGCTTGATGTTTAGTAAAAGACTGTCCTTGTGAAGAGAATATAGAATCAATGACATGTCTCTCCTTACCTTTAAATAATTTGCTAGCAGTTTAGCAGCCTTATTTTTCCCACTATAATACTGAGCATTTTTCCTCAGAAGTATGTTATTAGCTTCCTCAGTAGAAATAATATTGAATTGCAATTTAGCATGTAACAACTTGTTCAAATCAGAGATGATTTAGAAGAAAAATATCATAGTTCCAAGGTCTTAATTGATGAAAGCAATGCATTATGTTCTTGCATTCTACCCTTCTTTTTTTTAGAGAAATAGTTTAAAATAAAGTCCTGTGTAGACGCTTTAAACATGTACCAGAATAAAGAAGGAGAAATCTCTGAATTATCATTAAAGGAGAAAAATTCCAAAGCAAAAGAACTAGAAAATTGAGCATCCTGAGGTAAAATGTATTGTATCTCCATCTTTGTGACCGAGATCTAGGGGGAACCAAATCCAAGTCAGTGACAACCATGCCATGATCAGAAAGTACAATTGGAGTAATGTGGTATTGTATAAGGCACTGTGAAAGAGATTTGGAGAGAAAAATGTGATCTAGTCATGAAAGTGTACCATTAGTGGCAAAATAAAAGGTATAATCTCTAACAGTAGGTTTAGATAATCTCCATGAAACTACCTATGCACTTTTCAAAATGGCAGAGGGAAATTGTTTATACATTTTAGGCGGCAAAAATTGAACTGACGACTGTCTATCCAAAAAAGGATCTAAGATGTGATTACAGTCCCCACCTAGAATAAAGTACGCATCATAATATTGTGCACATTTTCTTGCAATGGAAAGCCAAAAAGTATGATCAGGGTGAGTAGGAGCATATACATTCATTATAGTCAGAGGTATATTATCAACAAGAATATTAACAATAATCCATCTACCTGCATCATCTATTTCCTGTGAAACCACAGTAAGATTAAGAAATGTATTACACAATATCACAACCCCATTCTTCTTATTCACTGTTCACTGAAGGAGAAACAAACACATGTCCAACCCAGTTTCATTTAAATTTCAATGCTTCAACTTGAGTAAGATGGGTTTCTTGAAGAAGAACCAGGTCAGGATTGGATTTACGTAAATGCAATAATATTCTCTGTCGTTTAACAGGATTAAGCGGCCCCTTAATATTCCATGTTATTACTCGGAATTATATAGAGTGAATAAAGGGTAGGTACTTTAAAAACGTTAAATGAGCTAAGGAACCAGGAAAGGCAGAGGGGGGAAGTAACGAGCAAAAATGAGAAGCAGAGAGAAGAGACAATACATATCTAAAAAGGAGGACTGTAAAGACATACCTGAATAAATAACAATAGGAAAAGAACGGAGTGGTGACGATACAGGACACAATGACACATCAGAGGGGGAGGAAACACCAGCACACCCGGACCATATATATTTATTTAGGAGGGAGGACCGCACAATGTCAACATATACAATGAATCTACGAAGAAAGACAAGGAGAACAACTTAGAACAAATAATACAACACATGGCAGCTCCAAAAGCTACACATGGAACATATTTAATACTTCAACAAGCATCAACCATTAGATGGGCCAGCTGTCCATAGTGACCAAGGTATCTGTTTGTATAAACTTTTTAAGTTCAGCTGGATCCTCAAACGTAGTAGTATTATTCTGGAAGTCACCTTAAAAATACAGGGATGAAAGAGACCATATGTGGTACCAAGAGAACGAAGAGCAGTGCGCAGGTTAAGAAATCCCTTCCTCCTGGCTGCAGTGGCATTAGAAACATGCTGAGAGAGTAGAACTCTGTGCCCCAACCAAGTGACTTGACGTTTAGCTTTAGCTGCAGAGAGAACAGTCAACAAGTCAGTAAACTTCAAAAAAAGAATAATGACTCCCCTTGGATTGGCCGGAGACGTTGACAATGTAGATTGAGGACCCAACCTGTGTGCTCTCTGAATGCTTAGGGCAGTAGATGAAGGCATTTCTAAAAGTTTCGGAAGGAAAGAGGTAAAAAGGAAACAGGATCATTCCCTTCCAATGTGTCCGGAAGGCCATAAATGCGTAGATTATTTCGCCTGTTTCTGTTTTCCAGATCTTCGGTGTGCTGTTTAAGCCGGAAAACCTCTTTCTCCAAACAGTGGATGTTATTAGTTTCCTTGCACAGGTCCACAAGATGCTGTTTCACCATAGACACATACCCCTCCATTGCCGACCAATTGTCATCTAAACGTTGCATCCTGTTATTAGTCTCCTCCACGAAAGGAAGTAGAGCTCGAATCTCTTCCAGCAGCAATTCTAAAGAAATAGGGGACATAGATTTTTCAGGAGAAGGAGGTTCCTGGTTCAACCTCTTGGAGACGGAAGAAGGGGAATGATCTTTACATGTGGAGGATTGTAGAGAACTAGTACAAGGTACAGAAGAACTAGCCATTTCACCAGGAGAGTCCTAAGAATCGGCTGGTAGTTCTTTTGAAGGGGAAACAACAGACCCAACACTCAGCCTAGAAGAAGAATGTGCCTTGGGGGTAAAAACAAAATGCAGCTTTCGTAACTTTCCCACAGAAAAGAGAAAAACCTGCCAATAACTCAAAGTGAAGGCTGAGGTATTATTGCCACCAATACCGCACTTATTTATTATTATGTGGCAATTCCAATAGAAAGCCACTCCAGTTATCCTCCATAAGGAAAAAAGAAAAACTTGTCAAGCACCAGAATTTGCAGCAGTAGAGTAGCCTTATGGAGCCCCAGTCATAGAACACTGCAGATGTACTATAGAAAGCAGTGTATTATTAGACGCCACCTAGAAAATAAGGAGGAAATTCTCTGACAAAACAGTCTCAATTAAGCCTGCAGGTTCTCATAAATGCAGTTTTTCATAAATTCAAAAGTATTTATTACATTACATGCTACCCAAGGCTCCTTTTGGAGTGCTCAGTTCCCTCTCATCAGCGAGAGAAGAAAAGAAAATGGCGGCCGCTATTTGTGAGGATTTTGTGGTGACAAAAAAAGAAGAACAGACGCAGTGCTCCATTACCCCAGACAGCACTGCACCATCTCCTAACGTTCCTTTTTCTCTGCAGCCCAAAACCTATGGAAAAACGGCGTCAGGAATGCGGAAGGAACTGAAGCAAGTCTGTGGTGAACCAGAGCCTCCCCGTCAGGCAGCCATCTTAGGTGGCGCTGAAGCCACGCCCCACTTAACCACCCAATTCTGAACACATTCTTATATTATCTTGTATGGAAGCAAAGAGCTATATAATAATCTAACAAAAAGGTGCCCTGTAGTACCATTCGCTGAGAAGTGAAAACTGCAGAATTCATCCAAGCAAGGCAAAATTATGCCTTTTTGCTGGCAGTAGTGTGGCGGAGGCAGTCCTAGAACATGTCAGAGTCATGGGATTAATAACTGGCAGTGGAAAAAGAATAAGTAGCTGAGGGAGCATATAATTATGTCTCTCTTTGTAATGGTGAGAATGCTGATAGCAAGTAGATTGTGAATATTAAGCTCTCACCTGATAAATGAAGTAATAAATGAACTGCAGATACACATACCTCAACGAAAAACACATAGTCCCAACCACAGACAGGAAGGACTAAGGAATCAATAATTCTTGCTGGAGCATGACACAACTGTGAGATGAGGTGCTTTAGGAGGTGTGGATCACATCAAGGATCCCCAAAGACACTTTGGTACTCATAAGAATGAAGAGAATGGGGCTGTGGGTAGAGGATCCTACAGGCAGTAAGGAAAATAAGAGGGAAATGCTATGTCTTTAATCCTAGATCTCTCTTTACGTGTCTTCAAGATACAGAATTCCCCTGAGACCCAGTTTTTGACCTGTCAGCCTTAGGGTGGTCTTACCCCAATCTTTTTGCTTCAACTTGGCATTCAAAACTACTTGCTAAGCTTTAAACTCCCCTTTTATTACCTGTAAGTCACCCCTAAGGTAGGCCCTAGGTAGCCCTAAGGACAGGGTCCTATGTAAGTAAGAGGTAGCACATGTACTCTTATGTTTTGCATGTCCTGGTAGTGACAAATAGACTATTTCATGTTTCACTACCGTGAGGCCACCTCCTCTCATAGGTTAGCATGGAGAATTCCCTAATACACTTTTAAGCTGTAATTCCTACTCAGAGAGGAGTAGCTTTTTCATGTTTCATGTGTTTGGAATGGTATTGATAAATCATACTTACTGGTGAAGTTGGATTCAACATTACTGTTTTAGAAATGCCACTTTTAGAAAGTGGACATTTCTCTGCACTTACTGCTCTGTGTGCCTTACAGCCTGCCTCCAATATATGTCTGGGGTGGGTGACAGCCGCACTTTGTGCATTCCTGCTAGAAAGCCACAACACAGGAAGGATAGGTATGTCTGAGTACCCAGCTACATATCTGCATTATGTTGGCCTTGCCTGGTCAGGATGGAAGACAGGGGCTAACACTTCACTTAAACAGGTAGTGTCCTGGCCATATGCAATGGGGCTAATTTACCCCACATAGATAGCCTGGCAGATAGGACTGGGCTGGAGGGGGGACCTGTGCACTTCAGAGAGCTGCTTTGAAGTCACCCCCCATATCAAAGTCACTTTCGGGTATAAGTACTGAATCTCTGACCCCCTAAAATCAGACACTTCGCGATCTTCAACTGAACCGCTGTCAAAAAGACTGCTGTGCTGCTTGAAGGACTTATCATTAGGCTGCAGACTTGAAAGGCCTGCTTTTCTCTTGTGTTGCCCTGCTGCCTGCTGCTCTCTGGCACTGCTGAAGAAATGGACTCTGCCTTCCCTCCAAGTGATCTCCAAGGGCTTGTTAGCTTGCCTCCTGTTGTTTGAGACTCAGGGGTACTAAAGTCTCTACACCTGCTCCTCTTCCTGGCTAACTTTGGCAGAAACATAGCACCGAAACAGCCCTGGTGGCTGTCAAAGATAACTTCAGGCTAGCACTCGATAGTGGTCAATCCACTCTCCTGGTGTTATTAGATCTTTCCGCCGCATTCGATATGGTCGACCACCAGACTTTGCTCAGGAGACTAGAGGAATCTGGTATTGGTGGAGTGGAGCTGCAGTGGATGACAAGTTTCCTTACAAATCGCTCCCAGACCGTGAATCTGGGGCCGTATCGTTCTAAGTCTAAGGAACTGACCAAGGGAGTACCCCAGGGGTCTTGTTTAAGCCCCACCTTATTTAACATCTATATCGCTCCCTTGGCCGCACTCCTAAGGAATTATGGGTTCATCCTGATATTGTATGCAGATGACACCCAACTTACCTTCTCTTTCAAGAAATCTCTCCAGACAGCTCAAACCACCTTCTCCTCCGGCATGTTGGCCATCTCTCAATGGATGCGCAACAACTTTCTACAACTAAACGCCGGAAAGACTGAGATCATGCTATTTGGAGAGGCTCCACTGCTGTGGACCCCAGAGTGGTGGCCAAGAGAGTTAGGGATTGTTCCAGTACCAAAGACAATGGGAAAAAATGTAGGGGTTCGCATTGAGCAGACCCTGACCATGAAGGATTATGTGACCCACACGGTTAGCTCATGCTTTCACTTGCTAAGCCTGCTAAGAAGAGTGTTGTATTCTAGTTGTTCTGCCCTTTCTCTCTCTCCCCCCCTTTTTTCCCCTGCCACCTTGGAACATTCCTAGTGTCTGTTGTCAACATTCTAATGCTGTCTTCAGCTAACTGTTAGAGCTGACTGGAAGCTGTTGATGGTGCATTGGTATAATAAAACCTTCTTTCACCTACTTGATTCTGCGACTTTGTAATACTGGCGACGATCGCTGTGTGGGGGCAGCTGCACCATCATCCCCAGCTGTTCTACAGCTAGATCCAGAATGGCAGGAAGTCGATATTCATTACCTTCAGTGTGCCGAGAGAAGTCACTGCCTGCTATTCCTCAAGGTACGATTTTTGCATGAGTACAGAACGGCGAGTTTCATAATTCACTGTCCTCCAGGAGAGACACTCGTTACTACTAGATATATTTCAGAAATACTGTTTGTCAAGCGGGACACTCCTTGTCATTCTGTCAAATCCCGTCACTGGGAATAATAAGGCGTTGGTCTTGTGTCGTTCAATATTCTCAGGAAGAACTCTGAGGGGCAGCCTCAAGCATATGTCCGTTTCCCTCACGTTCCTCAACGTTGTCCAGCACTCATTGTGAAGTTCCTCAAGGTGGGGATAGCCGATTTCCTCACCGTGATCCGACGCTTTCCCGAGCGAGTCCGTGAGGTGGAATCTGTTCCTCAATCATAGTGGCTCCCCAATTGAAGTCCGCAGGTTCTCGCTCCGCCAATCTGGCGCTTCCTGAGCGGATTTCTGAGGAGGACTCAGAAGTTTCCTAACTTACGGTGTCAGCAGTTTCTGTTCAGCTGATTCGGCATTCACCGAAGCGAAGCGAAGTCTGCAGTTCTTTTCAGCCGATTCGACGACTCTTGAACTATCCTGAGGCGGAGTCCAGGCAAAATATCACGGTTCCAGGAGGACCGGAGCTGCAGTTGAATTTTTCCTCCTTACACGCTGATGGGCACAGCTGTTGCTTTTATTGCATGTCAACTGTGCTTATCGTAGCGCTCCAACGCATTCTCTGAGGATTTTCATTCAACTGTCAACGACCCTGACCATTTTCACGCGCTGATAGGCACAGCCGATGCCTGTCAGTCTACAAATTAAGAACTACGCCTCCTGTTTTCTACAGTGACGTCGCTTCATCCACAATTGCCTTGAGTGTTTTGCCTGTCCTCGCTGATAGGCACAGCTTATTGTGCCTTTGGCTGCCTATCGCACGCTGATGGGCACAGCTACTTACAATGTAAATCCTATATTATCATCCTGCTGTACTTAACCGTGATCTCCACTGACAGGCACAGCCATATGCCACTCCCATATTGTGGGAAACTAACTCCATTGCGGGAATTTTTCTCATCCTAAGCTGCATTACATACTCCTTTTACTAACTTAGTTTCCGCACTCCTTACCCTTTTATTGCATACATATATATATTTTTGCATGATGGCTGCACTGAATATAGCCTTACCTCCCCCGTTTCTGAATGAAGTAGGGGATCCAAGTATTCCATGGAAAGAATGGAAAGAGATATTCAAATCGTATCTTATAGCAATCGGCGGAGATAAATTTTCACATTTCAGAAAGCAGCACATTCTACTACACAATCTGGGAATTGAAGGCCGCAAGACTTACAACAACTTAAAAGGCCCTGACCCAGAAATTGAAGAAGGGAGTGACGGAGATTTCAATGTCTACCTAGCTACACTAAACAAATTAGAGAAACATTTTGGGCAAATCATAAATGTTGTGCTGGAAAGGCACACATTTTTCTCCAGAGTACAAGGAAAAAATGAGAAGGTTAAACCGTATATTGCTGCACTAAAAGGGTTATCCAACACGTGTGAATTTGAAGGATTAACTGAATCCCTCATCAGGGATTAGTTGGTCAGGTGCACCAACAACCATAAGATACAAGAAAAACTGCTAGCGGGTAATCCGGATCTAAAACAAGCCATAGAAATCGCACTAAGCATTGAACACACTGCAGAGTGCATAAAAGAAATAAATGTGAACGCAGACTCTGGAGGTGAAGTTAATGCCATTTCTAAACATGAAACCAAAGGGGATAAAGAGTTCAAACCAAAAAATCAGATTGGTACAAACTTCAAAACTAAATGCTATAGGTGCGGCAACCCAGCACACCTGGCAAATAATCCTTCCTGTCCTGCCAGAAATGCAATATGCCACAAGTGTGGAAGGAAAGGACACTTAACCAGGGTGTGCCATGACACACGGGAAAAGAATGTATCCTTGATTGAGCCGGAACCTACACCAGCAGGAACCAAACTAGTTTTCCAAGTAGAAAACACAGAAGATATGGTCAAATTTCCAGAATGTAGTATCACTCTAGACAATAAGTTGGTCAGGGTTTTTGCTGATTCATGTTCTCCATACACCCTGCTGGAGGGTAAAACGTTGGATGACTTGTTCCCCAACAAGCTTAACACTCTCGAAGTAGCAGATATCAAACCAAGAGGTTATGGGGGTGATCCTATTTCCTTGTTAGGCATGACCACTATGTTATTTGAATATAAAGGTAGGAGCACAGTGGGAAGAGTGTACATTACTGAAAAAGGGTCCAACCTGCTAGGTGGAAGCACCAAAAGGATTTAGGTATGAAACTCGATCCCAATAGTCCTGATCAAGTCCTCTTGGTGGATCGTTCAGTTTGTGGACAAGATATTTGTGAAGAATTCCCAGAGGTTTTTACCAACAAATTAGGCCTTCTTAAAGACTTTCAACACTGCATAAAACTCAAAGACAAAGCCAAACCAATTGCCCATAAAGTATGGCCAATTCCCCATTTAATGCAAGAACCCCTACGTAAAGAAATAGATAAATTATTGGAGCTGGGTGTCATAGAACCTATAGAAAGTTCTCAGTGGTTGGCCCCCATAGTCATTACGTCCAAGGCTGCCAGCAAAGATGTCAGACTTTGCATTGACCTCAGGGACCTAAACAAAAACATTTGGGTAGATAAGCACCCATTACCTAGGATACATGAAGTGTTAACTCTCATCAAAGACGCCAGCCACTTCAGTGTCCTTGATTTATCATCGGTATATCATCAGGTTGAGCTACATCCTGAATGTCGTCATCTCACCTCATTTATCACCCCCCTTGGGGCATTCCAGTATCTTCGGATGCCTTTCGGATTAGCTTCTGCTGCGGCTGCGTTTCAAAGAATCATGCAGCATGTACTTAAGGAAGTCCCGGGGATACTATGTTTTCAGGATGATATCCTAATACATGGGAAAGACGCTAATGAGCACAATGACAGGCTGAGAAACACCTTGCATAAGTTAAGCAAAGCAGGCCTGACCCTGAAGAAAGAGAAGTGCCAAATTGGGGTAAACTCAGTAGAATACCTAGGTCATACCATTTCCCGAGACGGCATCAAACCCAAAATTAATCTGATTGATGCCATCCTTGATGCTGCTGCTCCCACCAATGTAGAAGAGCTGAAATCCTTCCTAGGATTATCGGAATACTACTCTAAATGTATCCAGAATTATGCCAGCAGGGTAGAACCTTTACACAACCTACTTAAAGCCAAGCAATCTTTCATATGGAGTGATAACTGCCAATCTGCATTCATGGAAATAAAAACATGCATTACTAATGCGCCTTTTTTAGGCAGGTTTGACCCCACGAAAACCACATACTTGTCCACCGGTGCCAGCAATAAAGGGTTGGGAGCCAGTCTCACGCAAAGGTTGGGTAACACTGAGCAAGTAGTAGCTTTTGCTTCACTAAAGGGTGCCGAACAACACTACTCAGTAATAGAAAAAGAGGCTCTAGCCTGTTTCTGGGCAATCAACCACTTCAAGTTTTTTTTGTGGGGCATACCTTTTACTATCAAGACTGACCACAA